>NC_059637.1:10257536-10891873 GCF_020424385.1 Procambarus clarkii
TTTTTAGTGTCAGAGTAGTTAATAAATGGAAAGCATTAGGAAGTGATGTGGTGGAGACAGACCCCAAGCAAAGTTTTAAGTCAAGATATGATAGAGCCCAATAGGCTCAGGAACCTGTACACCTGTTGATTGACAGTTGAGAGGCGGGACCAAAGAACCGAAACTAAAACACTGAAACGCAAGTACCACTAGGTGAGTACAACTAGGTGAGTATATATAAACACACACACACACACACACACACACACACACACACACACACACACACACACACACACACACACACACACACACACACACACACACACACACACACCCACACACACACACACACACACACACACACACACACACAAAACACACACACACACACACACACATACACACACACACACACACACACACACACACACACACACACACACACACACACACACACACACACACACACACACACACACACACACACACACACACTCACACACACACACACACACACACACACACAAACACACACACAAACACACACACACACACACACACACACACACACACACACACACACACACACACACACACACACACACACACACACACACACACACACACACACACACACACAGCTGAGAGGTATGAGCTACGAGGAGAGACTACGGGAATTAAACCTCACTTCGCTGGAAGACAGAAGAGTTAGGGGGGACATGATCACCACATTCAAGATTCTTAAGGGAATTGATAGGGTAGATAAAGACAGGCTATTTAACACAAGGGGCACACGCACTAGGGGACACAGGTGGAAACTGAGTGCCCAAATGAGCCACAGAGATATTAGAAAGAACTTTTTTAGTGTCAGAGTGGTTGACAAATGGAATGCATTAGGAGGTGATGTGGTGGAGGCTGACTCCATACACAGTTTCAAGTGTAGATATGATAGAGCCCAATAGGCTCAGGAATCTGTACACCTGTTGATTGACGGTTGAGAGGCGGGACCAAAGAGCCAGAGCTCAACCCTCGCAAACACAACTAGGTGAGTACACACATACACATAAATGCACACCATAAGTATTTGTTTCTAATTTTAATTAGAAACGCATTAAAATGTCCTTTGTACATTTGGTAAAAATTTCAACGATTTAATTGACTGAAATCAACGAATTTTAAACGTTAAAAAGACGACTTTATATAAATTGTTACAGTCTCACCTTTCTGCTACGAAATAAAAACGTTTTGTGTTTATTTGGGTGATGTCACTGTGGAGGTATATTGTAACCTTCAAGATTGTAGATAGTCGTCACTATAACTGCACAGTGATATCTCTAAAATGTTACACTGTCTTCACTAAAATCGTTCAGTGTTATCTTTAATCTGGTACCGTTTGGTAAATAAGACGGTACAGTTTGGTAACTAGGATGGTACAGTTTGGTAACTAAGATGGTACAGTATGGTAACTAATATGGTACAGCTTGGTAACTAAGATGATACAGTTTGGTAACTAAGATGGTACAGCTTGATAACTAAGATAGTACAGTTTGGTAACTAAGATGGTACAGCTTGGTAACTAAGATGGTACAGCTTGGTAACTAAGATGATACAGTTTGGTAACTAAGATGGTACAGTTTGGTAACTAAGATGGTACAGCTTGGTAACTAAGATGGTACAGTTTGGTAACTAAGATAGTACAGTTTGGTAACTAAGATGGTACAGTTTGGTAACTAAGATGGTACAGTTTGGTAACTAAGATGGTACAGTTTGGTAACTAAGATGGTACAGCTTGGTAACTAAGATGGTACAGCTTGGTAACTAAGATGGTACAGTTTGGTAACTAAGATGGTACAGCTTGGTAACTAAGATGGTACAGTTTGGTAACTAAGATGGTACAGTTTGGTAACTAAGATGGTACAGTTTGGTAACTAAGATGGTACAGTTTGGTAACTAAGATGGTACAGTTTGGTAACTAAGATGGTACTGCTTGGTAACTAAGATGGTACAGCTTGGTAACTAAGATGGTACAGCTTGGTAACTAAGATGATACAGTTTGGTAACTAAGATGGTACAGTTTGGTAACTAAGATGGTACAGCTTGGTAACTAAGATGGTACAGTTTGGTAACTAAGATGGTACAGCTTGGTAACTAAGATGGTACAGTTAGGTAACTAAGATGGTACAGTTTGGTAACTAAGATGGTACAGCTTGGTAACTAAGATGGTACAGTTAGGTAACTAAGATGGTACAGTTTGGTAACTAAGATGGTACAGCTTGGTAACTAAGATGGTACAGTTTGGTAACTAAGATGGTACAGCTTGGTAACTAAGATGGTACAGCTTGGTAACTAAGATGGTACAGTTTGGTAACTAAGATGGTACAGTTTGGTAACTAAGATGGTACAGTTAGGTAACTAAGATAGTACAGTTAGGTAACTAAGATGGTACAGCTTGGTAACTAAGATGGTACAGTTTGGTAACTAAGATGGTATATCTAAAGTTTCCAATTATTTACTGAGTGCTCTACTCCAGCTATGTAATTTCTTTACTTGCTTAAACAATGAACACGCAATCAGATAAACACATATAATATAAAAAAATATTATCTTAATACATATTTTAATCAAAACAATTTTTAGTTACTTATACAAGATTACGTTGTGACAGCTTCGACAGTGGGAAAATACAATTTTTTTAAATGAAGCAGAATATCCTATAAGAGAACTTTTATATGAATGATTGATATATTGAATGATTGGTGAGGTTGAGTGTGTCATCGTGAGATGTGGGTGAGGTAGAGTGCGTCACTATGAGCTGTGGGTGAGGTAGAGCGTGTCCCCGTGAGTTGTGGGTGAGGTAGAGTGCGTCAATGTGAGCTGTGGGTGAGGTAGAGTGCGTCAATGTGAGCTGTGGGTGAGGTAGAGTGCGTCACTGTGAGCGAGGTAGAGTGTGTCACCGTGAGCTGTGGGTGAGGTATAGTGTGTCACTGTGAGCTGTGGGTGAGGTAGAATGTGTCACTGTGAGCTGTGGGTGAGGTATAGTGTGTCACTGTGAGTGAGGTAGAATGTGTCACTGTGAGCTGTGGGTGAGGTAGAGTGTGTCACTCTGAGCTGTGGCTGAGGTAGAGTGCGTTACTGTGAGCTGTGGGTGAGGCAGTGTGTCACCGTGAGCTGTGGGTGAGGTAGAGTGTGACACCATCAGCTGTGGGTCAGGTAGAGTGCGTCACTGTGAGCTGTGGGTGAGGCAGAGTGTGTCACCGTGAGCTGTTTTGGAAAACCCGGCACCATTTAGTAATGTTAAATACAATTGGCAGATAATATTGTTGCTGTTGTATACACAAGTTAACCCATAAAAAATGTAGCTGGTAGTGGAATTTTCCATCAATAGAAAATGGAATATCATTGCCACATAGTGCTATAAATTCACCAGCTATTCTGTTGGGAATTATAGTTAATACAGTAGTCTTTGGACTTATAACATCATAAAAACATCTCATTTGAATTAACTTAATTATCAGTATCAAAATAGAGTAAATGTGAGCCTTTTATCACTTACTGATATCTGGACAAGTAGAGCCAAGGAGTCAGTGGTGGGGGAGGTCATCCATTGTTAAAAAAGACAGAGTCGTTGGAGCAAAATCCGCTCTTATAATTTCTCTTGACGAAGTGTTATGAAGATCAAATTAGTGCTTCTACCATCATCAACACGCTGTCAACATCTAACAAGGGAAGTGCCTTTCCAAAATCTTATCTAATTCATTATAGAGTAGATAGGATTATTTCCGGTTAGATCAGATTGAACGACTCAACCCCGGTAATTAAGTCTTGGTCCTTATCTAATAATATATAAATGTTTCATCTGATATAGCTGTCATATATTAGGATTCCTGCTTTACAGCTAGTGCCTTTGACAGAAACAAGAAGAGGAAGCAAGAATTAATCTTGGTAAATCAGTTACTAGGAGCGTTAGAAGCTAGCCTCACACAAGGATTATTTGGTGTCTACATTCTAGTTATACCTGGTGGACTTGGCCTACTATACAACAAGATAAGGCACCTCCATCATTTATTCACTAATATGTAGTTTAATTGGCTGCATATATATATATATATATATATATATATATATATATATATATATATATATATATATATAAATATATATATATATATATATATATATATATATATATATATATATATATATATATATATATATATATATATATATATATATATATATATATATATATATATATATATATATATATATATATATTTATTTATAAATATAATGTACGTGTGGTATATATATATATATATATATATATATATATATATATATATATATATATATATATATAAATTTAGTATAAACCCCCTAATGTGTAAGAATCGAGTTGTGAGAATAATTGCAGAAATACAGTCTGCTAAACATCATACAAATTGCTATCGAATTATATAAATGAATGTAAATATAAATTCTATATAAATTCATATAAATTCATATAAATTAAATAAATATAAATATCGCAGGTCGGTTCCCACGAAGCTGTGGATGAGGTGGAGTGCGTCACTGTGAGCTGTGGGTGAGGTAGAGTGTGTCACTGTGAGCTGTGGGTGAGGTAGAGTGCGTCACTGTGAGCTGTGGGTGAGGTAGAGTGTGTCACTGTGAGCTGTGGGTGAGGTAGAGTGTGTCACTGTGAGCTGTGGGTGAGGTAGAGTGTGTCACTGTTAGCTGTGGGTGAGGTAGAGTGTGTCACTGTGAGCTGTGGGTGAGGTAGAGTGCGTTACTGTGAGCTGTGGGTGAGGTAGAGTGTGTCACTGTGAGCTGTGGGTGAGGTAGAGTGCGTTACTGTGAGCTGTGGGTGAGGTAGAGTGTGTCACTGTGAGCTGTGGGTGAGGTAGAGTGTGTCACTGTGAGCTGTGGGTGAGGTAGAGTGTGTCACTGTGAGCTGTGGGTGAGGTAGAGTGCGTTACTGTGAGCTGTGGGTGAGGTAGAGTGTGTCACTGTGAGCTGTGGGTGAGGTAGAGTGCGTCACTGTGAGCTGTGGGTGAGGAAGAGTGCGTCATCGTGTGCCGTGGTTGAGGTAGTGTGCGTTACTGTGAGCTGTGGGTGAGGTAGAGTGTGTCACTGTGAGCTGTGGGTGAGGTAGTGTGCGTTACTGTGAGCTGTGGGTGAGGTAGAGTGCGTCACTGTGAGCTGTGGGTGAGGTAGAGTGCGTCACAGTGACCGTTGGGTGACGTACAGTGCGTCATCGTGAGATGTGGTTGAGGTAGTGCGTGTCACCATGAGGTGTGGGTGAGGTAGTGCGTGTCACCATGAGGTGTTGGTGAGGTGGAGTGCGTGTCACCATGAGGTGTGGGTGAGGTAGTGCGTGTCACCATGAGGTGTGGGTGAGGTAGTGCGTGTCACCATGAGGTGTGGGTGAGGTAGTGCGTGTCACCATGAGGTGTGGGTGAGGTAGTGCGTGTCACCATGAGGTGTGGGTGAGGTAGTGCGTGTCACCATGAGGTGTGGGTGAGGTAGTGCGTGTCACCATGAGGTGTGGGTGAGGTGGAGTGCGTGTCACCATGAGGTGTGGGTGAGGTGGAGTGCGTCACTTCTACAGAAATAGAAAATATGAATAACTTAAAGGGTAAAACAACTACCCCATATAAACATCACTCAATTACTTTCACACCAAGTTGGAGAAAATCTGACACTTATGCAGCAGAATCCTAGAAGCCTCCAGTTACCAGTTCACCCAAATCAATAACTCCCATGCGTGCCGTAGGCTGGGGGGGACATGTACGTTCTGCAAAAAGAAACATTCAACATACCGTTGTGCCAATTTTCCAGACAGAGACACTCGTATTAAGCGACTCCGGGAATTGGGGAAATGTGCAAGGTGTCTCAAATCACACAACATATACTATTGTGAGACCCAATTCTACACCTGCAACAGGTGTAGAAGAGGTAAGCACCATGCAGCACTGTGTAAACCTTCGAAATTAACGTATTCCAAACCCAAGATGGAAGATAGCATTCGCACCACAGTACAGTTTTGCAAGGTGCGAGAAATCAGCGTCCAATCGGCAGAGTCCTAAAGTAATTCGACTTTGCCTACTGACCAAATTACCATCCAGAATAAGTGGGCAAGGTCCAAGCCCTTGAGTTGTTTGACCAAGGGTCCCAGAGATCATATGTCACTAAAAAGTTGGCAGATGAATTACAATTGAGGCCTGTAGCCAAGACGACAATCAATATCTCAGAGTTTCGAACAGATACAGGATCTCAAGTGTACCAGGCGGTACAACCATCAGTACAATAAGGCAGCTACGTCTGTCAAGTACAAGCCATTATGGTGGACAAAATACCAGCAGACCTACAAGTACAAGGTCTGAGAGCAGCCGCCAAATTCCTGAGAAATAGAGGAATAAAATTGGCAGATAATATTAAGTCAGATCACTAAACCGACTTCGGTATCCTTGTAGGTAGAGACTACAACCATCGATTCATCGGTAGCCCTACTAAATATCAGGGCGTAACCATGATAAATTCTGCAGGAGACAATTTACTCTCAGGCCCAGTATTAAGCCTGAGGAGACCTATGCCTGCAGATAAACAATACCAGTAGAAATCTAAAATTGTCAGCTGATTATATTTCTCCAGTAGTATTATACTAAGGAGATTACAGCTGACTGTAGCAACAAAGGTTGATCTTAAGATCATCATTTAAAGCTGAAGTTCATGAGGTTTCAGTGGCAAATCAGTGAACAGTAGCCTAAACAGCTACAAGTCACTGCGACCAATGTCACTGAACCCACTGCAGTCTGAGAATCATACTTGACTTTAGTGATGGCCTATTCAATCCTCTGAATCAACTAACTAAATTAAACTCCAATTTGTCAGCCAAATAAACTCCAGCAAATAAGCTTAAGGAAGCTTGACTGACTATATCAATCTGGCGACTGATTTTGATGCATTTATTATTTAATCAAGATGAATTCCATGGGCCTCAGTGTCTATATATCAGTGACCAGTTACCTGAACAAGCTTCAGGTTATTATAACTAGTGTCACTGATCTCACTGCAGTCCCTGAATCATACTTGACTGTAGTACTTGATCACCTTCAGTCCTCTGGGTTAAATAATGTGTAATTAGGCTATAATTTTAGCCTCCAAAGAGTTAACAGGGAAATGAAATGGCATTAGACTTCTAACCCCCCTGCAACTCGAGTACGGGACATCCGTCCTGTACGAACAGACGCACAAATGTGTGATTACTAACTACTAACATCAAATTGATCTAATAATTTGAAGGAGGAGTATCTGTCTTTGTCTGTTCTAAATAGGACTTCGACCCATGAGCAGCCCCCGGGGAATTATGTCGGAAAACTCGACATCATTTACTAATATTAAATACAATATGCAGATAATATTGCTTCTGTTGTATATATACATTCTCTCATAGACGAAAACATAGCCCAGTGGAATTTTCCATCAATAGAAAACGAGATTTCATTGCCACATAGCTCTATTAATTCACCAGCTATTCTGTTGGGAATTATTCTTAATACAGCAGTCCTTGGACTTTTAATATCATAAAAACATCTCATTTGGATTAACTTAATTATCAGTATCAAAATAGAGTAAATGTGACCCTTTTACCAATTATTGACATCTGGACAAGGAGAGCCAAGTCGTTAGTGTAGAAGGTCAGCTATTGTTAAGATCAGAGTCGCTTGGAGCGAGTTCAGCTCCTTTAATTCTCCCTTGGACGAAGTGTTATGGAGATCAAATTAGTGCTTCTACCATCATCAACACGCAGTCAACATCTAAACAAGGAAAGTGCCTTTCCGAAATCTTATCTAAGTCATTCCTGGCCAGAAATGTTAGGTAGATAGGATTAATTCCGGATAGGACACAGGAAAGTGACTAAACCCAGGTAATTATTCCTTGGTCCTTATATTATATAATATACAAATGTTTCCTCTGATATAGTTGTCACATATAGGATTCAGGTTTTACAGCTAGAGCCCTTTGACAGGAGTGTAGTAGAGGAAGGAAGAATTAATCTTGGTACATCAGTACGTGGGTGGTGGATGCTAGTCTCAACTGAGGATTATTTTGTGTCAATATCCTAGTTCATACCTGGTGGACTAAGCCTACCATACAATAAGATAAGGCCTCTCACTTATCATTATCATATGTAGTTTAATACTGTAGTTTGATTAGCTGCATATATATAAATTTAATATAAACCTCCTTTAATGTGTAAGGAGTCGATTTGTGAGAATATTGCAGAAATACAGTCCGCTAAACATCATATAAATTGCTGTCGAAATATATAAATTAACGTAAATATAAACTATATAAATTCATATAAATTAAAAAAATATAAATCTCACGAGTCGGTTCCCCACAAGTGCGCCACCGTGAGCTGTGGGTGAGGTGTAGTGCGTCACCGTCAGCAGGGTATAAACATAGCAGGCCAGTGTGTGTTGACCCGTCGTGTAGCACACATGCCTCCACCGCTACAGCACCTGCTGCTTCCTCTCACTTCCCTTCTCTACTGTTAATCCTATAGTCCTGCTGCTGCTGCTGCTCCTCCTGCTACGGCTGCTGCTGCTACTACTAGTACAGCTGCTGCTGCTGCTACTACAGCTGCTGCTGCTGCTTCTACGGTTGCTGTTGCACATCTGCTTCTGCTGCTACTATATCAGCTGCTGTTTCTGCTGCTACTACATCAGCTGCTGCTGCTGCTACTACGGCTGTTGTTCCTGCTACTGCTCCTACTACGGTTGCTGCTACTACTGCTGCTGCTGCTGCTGCTTCGGTAACTGATATTGCTGCTATTATTATTTACACAAGGCATACTGGATATTATTTCAATATTTGTTCGAGCAGAACATAATATGTACTATATTATAATTTGAAGTTTAAACTGTTAACAATCTTTCCGCATTTAAATATTTTGTCATAATCACTCTCGCGATAATTATCGATAAATCAGTAATGTGTGATAATTTACCTTTGCATTCATCAGTGATGAACAGACCCTCACTAACTTGACCTTCACTAACACTCGTAAACTCTTACTCAACACCTCTTTATTCCAGCTTTCAACACATGTTCATTAATGGATGTTATTTTGATAAATGTGAGGAGATAACTGAAAGTGAATATGGACCAAAATAAAGTCAGTGTGGTAGAATGTGAAATAAAGAGTAAAATTTGGGTAAATAGGGAACGACTTATATCAGCAATTAAGTTAATAATTTTTTGGTGAAATTTGATATGCAGAAGAAAAGCAAACTCATAAAAAATTGAGGATAGCTTACTAAAAGAAAGAAACTTTGCTGATGCACCGAAAGTGTTACAGAGGAATAAGTGCCCAGCCTTCCAGGGGTACTGTGGTGGTCTCAAGACCAACACTAGCTAAGCCAATAACTCTTCCCTCATTATCCTGAGCCATAAGACGTGCACTCAACTGGGCCCTTGGGTACTTCTGTTAAGCAAATTGAGATTTTACCAGAGCAATCTCTTCGCATCTGGATACACACTTGTCTTTAAAACCACCAAAACCTATATTCATAACCATTTTCTACGATCGCTGGGCACATGATCAAACAATAACAAGTAATCTATCAACTAATTACGGTTCCCCAGTGATGGCGCACCAAAATTTCCTCAAACACAATAAATTTTTTGTGAGTAATATCTTCATGTTAAATGCTCCTACTTTTCTTAACAGATCAACATCATACCATGAACAGAAAAAAATATAGAAAATAAAAAAAAAATAAAAAAAAGTAAAAAAAAATCAATTTCAAATTAGTGATAAAAATATTAAAATGTAACCAATTGTTATTTTATTCATTATGTTTTAGAATGGCATATAACATTCATGTTCCTTGTTAAAAAATATAGTTTAAGAGTACAGTTTACTGTAAAACATTTTTTAAATGTCGCCATCCAAATATATGCAAAATTTGGATGCAAAAAATTTATAACTGCAAATGTTATGGCTTTATGACTACACAACAAAAAGGAAACCTTAGAACTTAGAACCACTTCTCAGTGTCAGGCGAACTTCAGTACGGCTGGTGAGCAGTAGGGAGATTTATGTTATAGCCCATTCCCTCCATTTTGGGATGGAGGGGTTTCGGCCAAGTCAAAAGTTGTGATAACATTGCGGGAACGTTTGGGGCAATATAAGGTGGCGGAAGGGGACGTGTTGCCAGATGTACGATAAATATAGGTACCCTGGAAACACAAACCAAAACTGTCTCTATTTTCCGCTTGTTACAACTTGTAATAAAGTTGTTACATCTTGGCTTAATGTGTTTATGACGTATTAGAACGTTGTTACAACTTGCTATATTGGTTGTTATAACTGGTTAGGAAGTGATAAAATTTGTTCGAACGTTGTACCAACGTCGTAGTTTTGGTGTGTGTTTAGCGGGAAGAGACAAGTGAGTAAGGTTGTTTGAAAGTTGTGTGAGATCGTTGTGAAGCTGTACTGAGTTTTTTTTTTTTTTTTGTTTGAAGAAGAAAAAGTAGGACTGTGATTGGCTGAGAGATGAATGGGAGGAGCAAGAAGTGTTCGAGTGTTGTGTGTGTAGTCGTGAAAAGGTTGAGAGAAGGTCGTGCTGCTTTTTGTTTTGAAGATGAGATGAAAGAGTGTGAATGGAGGAGCGAGTTGAGGGAGGAATCTGAAGTCGGAAGATGCAGGTGAGTGGGTGAAAGGGTCATAAAGTTTGTAAGCTCCTCCCCCTGTGTTTTTGACAGAGAGAGAGAGAGGGTTTTAAGGAGCGTGATGAGATGTAACATAGAGTTGGAGATGAGAACAATATAGAATAAAGAAAGTAGGCTTAAAGAGAGAGAGTTTAGGAAGAATAAGCAGCAGCCTGAGGAGGAGGAGGAGCTGGAAGCAGCAGGAGGAAGAGGATGAGGAGCTGGAGCGGTAATAAAAACATCCAGAAGGAAGAGGTGGAGCAGGAGTTAAGAAGCTTGTTGTTGTTTCAGATTTAGCTACTCAGAACGAAATGTCCATGTAACACAGGCAATGGTGAGCCCGTAAAAGTTAAGAAGCATTTTATTATAATAATAAAAATAATGTAAACTTACGTAAGCGGAGTGGAGCGGCAAGCGTAGAGGTGCTTCTCCGACGAGGTATAAATGCTTACTGATCAAAGATTGACTACGCGGTCAGGTGGGGTCATTAGCACACGCGAACAGATAACCTCATTCTTTGGGGCACACGAGATTTGGTGAAATGCTATGCCCAAGATTACCATCCGAGTTGCCGTCGGGGAAGTGGCTCAAATAGCCTTGGCTATCACTTCCTTTTGACGGCCGTGATGGTCAAGTGGATTAAGGCGCCCTGTAGTTACCAGTTGCGTTGCTCCTGGGAGTATGGTTCGAGTCACTTCTGGGGTGTGAGTTTTCATTCGCATATAGTCCTGGGGACCATTCAGGCTTGTTCGCATATATATATATATATATATATATATATATATATATATATATATATATATATATAAATATATATATATATATATATATATATATATATATATATATATGTCGTACCTAGTAGCCAGAACGCACTTCTCAGCCTACTATGCAAGGCCCGATTTGCCTAATAAGCCAAGTTTTACTCAATTAATATATTTTCTCTAATTTTTTCTTATGAAATGATAAAGCTACCCATTTCATTATGTATGAGGTCAATTTTTTTTATTGGAGTTAAAATTAACGTAGATATATGACCGGACCTAACCAACCCTACCTAACCTAACCTAACCTATCTTTATAGGTTAGGTAGCCGAAAAAGTTAGGTTAGGTTAGGTAGGTTAGGTTATGTAGTCGAAAAACAATTAATTCATGAAAACTTGGCTTATTAGGCAAATCGGGACTTGCATAGTAGGCTGAGAAGTGCGTTCTGGCTACTAGGTACGATATATATATATTAATACCCTGTATTAAAATTAATTAATACCCTATTAATATAAGTGAAATTAATACCCTATTAATGCCACCTCTTGTTCTGTCTTGTGTTAATGCCACATCACCCCTTCCACCTCACTCATATATATATATATATATATATATATATATATATATATATATATATATATATATATATATATATATATATATATATATATATATATATATATATATATATATATATATAATAAATGTAAAGGGGTACCACCACTGGTTTAATTAAAGGGACCCACATCCTCGAAGAAGAAAATAAATAGTGTTCAGAGAAGACCTTGTGGATTCTCACTGAATACTTTAATCTTTTCCTCTCCTACCACCACTATTATTTTTGTTTTTTTTTATTTGATTTTATTGCAATGCTACAGTTTACAGAAAACACACACTTATATAACAATATAACAATATACCAATCAGTGTTCGAAGACCTCGTCCAGTTCCTCGGGGGTCGGGTGCGTACCCAAGATACAGCACGCATTTCCCCTCTGAACAGTGACACTGAGGCGCTGTAACATAAAACTGGCCGCTCTTGGGTCTCTAGTCTTCCCAATGAGTTCCTCGCCCAGCTCCTTCAGGAACTTAAGTGCACATTTACCCCAGGCGCCCAGAGTCTCAGAGCCTATTGGCACGAACCTGTAACAACGTTCTAGGTCCCTGTACTTGTTAGTTTTCTGGGTCTCCCTGAAGGTGGCCGCCCCGCCTCCCTCAGCTGCGCTGTAAGGTAGATAGGTATCAGCCAATGTGGATGCACACGTGTAGTCCCACACGACCTGTTTACCTTCCCTCCACGGCTGCAGGGTGACTCCATCTGGGCGTTTTTGGCTGTTGTCAGGCCTGCACAACTGAGGTTCCCTTTGTGCTGGGCACCCAGCTGAAGCCAAACTTCTCTTGATGATGTCATTGACTGCTTCATGTCTGGCAATCTTTACCTGTGTCTTACGACAGATGAGACCATGGCTGCCGTATTGGTCTGCCCGTGCATGGCCGCAAATACACCGGTGCTCGGTGGAGATAGGGGCGGCAAGGCGCAGAGCAACACCAATACTTAGGGTCCGATGGTCCAGGAGGGTGCCCAAGGCGGAATTGGGGACTGCCAACAGGAAGTCCCCGGCATGGGGAGCTTGCACAGCTAGAAGACGTGCTTTGTCCTTCCTGGAAGCTGCCTCCAGCAATGATGTGGCGATGTTCTTCACTATGGAGCTATCCCATTTGGACTATTTGCAGTCATTTGGAAAAGTCGGTCGAGGATGAGAGTTGACAAGAGTGTCCCACTGACCGGCTCCTTCCGCGAATTTGGGATCATGAATCCCAATGAAGTCTCTTAGGTGTTCCGGTAGTATTTCTTTAACTAATTCACCTGTTGCACTGTTCAAGGATAAGAATGCCGGCAATGCTAACTGTGTCGCCTTGCGAATACCTATCCCCCCAAGTCTAACTGGGAGCATTGCTTGGTCCCATTGGTCATCTTGCAGAGAGAGGTTTAACACTTTCACGGTTATTGACCTTAGGAGTGTGTCATATTTTGTTAATTTTGGGCTGTCGAAGGAGGGAGCACACCTTAGGAAATAGGTCAGTCTGGGCAAAGCCAGGCACCTTGTGAGAAGGTACAGAGCATCGTGGGCGTCCAAAGCCCCTATTCTTTCCTCCATCCTCCTCAGGTTGTTCAGCTTTTCTTCGAGGACTACCTCAATGGCGCTCGAGCCCAGAGGTACCCCTAGCAGCACACTGTCGGTGGGAGCGATCACTTGGGCCCCTGGCAATATGATTCGCACTGCATCTATGGTTGGTTGGCTAGATGAGATGATTTCACACTTTAATGGGTTTAGGGTGAGTCCTAACTCCTCTCCCTTAGATTTCACCTGCTGTAGATCTTCTAGCAGGGACTCCTGTGTCCCTGCCAGGGTGCCATCGTCCAGGAACCAGATGTTGAGTTCGCTGGTCAACCTGCTTGTGACCTCTTTAACAGCCATGCAAAAAAGAAAAGGGGCAAGTGGGTCTTCCTGCTGGACACCTTCTGCAGAAACAACTTCATGTTCCCCAAACAGCAGCGTCGATTCCCTACTGTACCCTGCTGAGACGAAGGGGAGTAGAGAAGGAAAGCCTGTTCGAACTGCTTTCAGTACCACATCCCTTTTTACCTGGTTGAAGGTATTTTTAAAGTCTAATTTAATTAATGGATTATTTTCTGGGAGGTGCTTTATATAGGCTCGTGCTGCATGAGCTGCTGCTTCACAGCAATGGGGGACACCAAAACCTAGTTGATGGGGTCGAAGCATCGTCGCCGCGTCTATGCTAATTTTTCTGACAGCTGCCCTAGCAACAAGGCGCCGAAGTGTGTTACCCACGGCAATGGGTCTGACTCCACCATCTTTCTTCTTGAGGGCACAAAGGAATGCTCCAAAGAAAAAGGGTTTAATTGTATCTGGGATCAACCCAGAGAGGCAGTCGTTGACAAACTTCGTGACCTCTGACAATAGTGTCTCGGCAACTTCTCCGAGAACTGGGTTTACCAGTTCTCGGCAGTGTATCCCCCTGCCAAGCCTGGCGGAAATGACATGATGGCTTTGTATACCTCTGACGCTTGGAGGAATAGAGGTCCCATGTCTGGGACATTTGTGTCCTGAGCAGTGGGTTCCCATGGTACTCTAGGAGGGTGCTTCTCTCTCAGCGAGTTGGCGGTAGCGGTATTTCTAGGGTCGATTGTGTCTTCGCTGGTAAGTAACCTAATTGCCCCTACTGTATTGCCCTCTTCAATTTTTTTGGTCACTTGTGTTCCAAGTTTAAAATTATCATTGGAACTCTTGGGTCTGCCACGACGGTTTTTGCGTTGAGGAGGGATGGGGATCAAGTTGTCAGCTCTGGGGAAATTATTTATTGCCCTAGTGACTGATGAGGCTAGTGACTTGCCTCCTCTTGCAGGTACGCCTAAGCAAATATTGCCAAACAGGAGCAAATTATGCCATGCTTTGATGGTGGCTGCAGCATTAAAATTTTCAGACCGTTCATTTACTTTCCTTAAAAGGTCTGTATATTTCCCTGCTGCAAATGGGCGCGCTGCTTTATGCATTTTTGTGGTTTATGCAAGTATAGGCTTACAGCATGGACACGAGTTCTCTCACATTAACAGTGGCTTGATGAAAAAACGCATAGTAACCTCTCACTTGTCTAGTGCCCTCGGGAAGTGGAGATATTTGAGGTGTATATATATCTCGAAGTCTCTACTTCTTTTGTAGGGTCTGATGGTGTAGTGGGTTAAGGCGTACTAGTTATGACAGCTACTGGAAGGTAGTTGTGCTTTCTGGGTTCGAGGCCCACTGGTGGGTGTTGCCCAAAAATTGTTAATCTTCACTTGTGGTTTATGCAAGTATAGGCTTATAGCATGGACACGAGTTCTCTCACATTAACAGTGGCTGGATGAACAAAGGCATAGTAACCTCTCACTTGTCTAGTGCCCTCGGGAAGTGGAGATATTTGAGGTGTATATATATCTCGAAGTCTCTACTTCTTTTGTAGGGTCTGATGGTGTAGTGGGTTAAGGCGTACTAGTTATGGCAGCTACTGGAAGGTAGTTGTGCTTTCTGGGTTCGAGGCCCACTGATAGGTGTTGTCCAAAGATTGTTAATCTTCACTTGTAGTTTATGCAAGTATAGGCTCATAGCATGGACACGAGTTCTCTCACATTAACAGTGGCTTGATGAAAAAACGCATAGTAACCTCTCACTTGTCTAGTGCCCTCGGGAAGTGGAGATATTTGAGGTGTATATATATCTCGAAGTCTCTACTTCTTTTGTAGGGTCTGATGGTGTAGTGGGTTAAGGCGTACTAGTTATGGCAGCTACTGGAAGGTAGTTGTGCTTTCTGGGTTCGAGGCCCACTGATGGGTGTTGTCCAAAGATTGTTAATCTTCACTTGTGGTTTATGCAAGTATAGGCTTATAGCATGGACACGAGTTCTCTCACATTAACAGTGGCTTGATGAAAAAACGCATAGTAACCTCTCACTTGTCTAGTGCCCTCGGGAAGTGGAGATATTTGAGGTGTATATATATCTCGAAGTCTCTACTTCTTTTGTAGGGTCTGATGGTGTAGTGGGTTAAGGCGTACTAGTTATGGCAGCTACTGGAAGGTAGTTATGCTTTCTGGGTTCGAGGCCCACTGGTGGGTGTTGTCCAAAGATTGTTAATCTTCACTTGTGGTTTATGCAAGTATAGGCTTATAGTATGGACACGAGTTCTCTCACATTAACAGTGGCTTGATGAAAAAACGCATAGTAACCTCTCACTTGTCTAGTGCCCTCGGGAAGAGGAGATATTTGAGGTGTATATATATCTCAAAGTCTCTACTTCTTTTGTAGGGTCTGATGGTGTAGTGGGTTAAGGCGTACTAGTTATGGCAGCTACTGGAAGGTAGTTGTGCTTTCTGGGTTCGAGGCCCACTGGTGGGTGTTGTCCAAAGATTGTTAACCTTCACTTGTGGTTTATGCAAGTATAGGCTTATAGCATGGACACGAGTTCTCTCACATTAACAGTGGCTTGATGAAAAAATGCATAGTAACCTCTCACTTGTCTAGTGCCCTCGGGAAGTGGAGATATTTGAGGTGTATATATATCTCGAAGTCTCTATTTCTTTTGTAGGGTCTGATGGTGTAGTGGGTTAAGGCATACTAGTTATGGCAGCTACTGGAAGGTAGTTGTGCTTTCTGGGTTCGAGGCCAACTGGTGGGTGTTGTCCAAAGATTGTTAATCTTCACTTGTAGTTTATGCAAGTATAGGCTTATAGCATGGACACGAGTTCTCTCACATTAACAGTGGCTTGATGAAAAAATGCATAGTAACCTCTCACTTGTCTAGTGCCCTCGTGAAGTGGAGATATTTGAGGTGTATATATATCTCGAAGTCTCTACTTCTTTTGTAGGGTCTGATGGTGTAGTGGGTTAAGGCATACTAGTTATGGCAGCTACTGGAAGGTAGTTGTGCTTTCTGGGTTCGAGGCCCACTGGTGGGTGTTGTCCAAATATTGTTAATCTTCACTTGTGGTTTATGCAAGTATAGGCTTATATGTATATATATATATATATATATATATATATATATATATATATATATATATATATATATATATATATATATATATATATATATATATATATATATATATATATATATATATATATATATATATATATATATATGTCGTATCTAGTAGCCAGAATGCACTTCTGGGCCTAATATGCAAGGCCCGATTTGCCTAATAAGCCAAGTTTTCCTGAATTAATATATCTTCTCTAAATTTTTTCTTATGAAATGATAAAGCTACCCATTTCATTATGTATGAGGTCAATTTTTTTTATTTGATTTAAAATTAAGGTAGATATATGACCGAACCTAACAAACCCTACCTAACCTAACCTAACCTATCTTTATAGGTTAGGTTAGGTTAGGAAGCCGAAAAAGTTAGGTTAGGTTAGGTTAGGTAGGTTAGGTAGTCGAAAAACAATTAATTCATGAAAACTTGGCTTATTAGGCAAATCGGGCCTTGCATAGTAGGCCGAGAAGTGCGTTCTGGCTACTAGGTACGACATATACATATACATATATATATATATATATATATATATATATATATATATATATATATATATATATATATATATATATGTATGTATATATATATATATATATATATATATATATATATATATATATATATATATATATATATATATATATATATATATATATATATATATATATATGTCGTACCTAGTAGCCAGAACTCACTTTTTGGCCTACTATTCAAGGCCCGATTTGCCTAATAAGCCAAGTTTTCCTGAATTAATATATTTTTTCTAATTTTTTTCTTATGAAATGATAAAGCTACCCATTTCATTAGGTATGAGGTCAATTTTTTTTTATTGGAGTTAAAATTAACGTAGATATATGACCGAACCTAACCAACCCTACCTAACCTAACCTAACCTATCTTTATAGGTTAGGTTTGGTTAGGTAGCCGAAAAAGTTAGGTTAGGTTAGGTTAGGTAGGTTAGGTAGTCGAAAAACAATTAATTCATGAAAACTTGGCTTATTAGGCAAATCGGGCCTTGAATAGTAGGCCAAAAAGTGAGTTCTGGCTACTAGGTACGACATATATATATATATATATATATATATATATATATATATATATATATATATATATATATATATATATATATATATATATATATATATATATATATATATATATATATATATATATATATATATATATATATATATATATATATATATATGTCGTACCTAGTAGCCAGAACGCACTTCTCAGCCTACTATGCAAGGCCCGATTTGCCTAACAAGCCAAGTTTTCATGAATTAATGTTTTTTCGACTACCTAACCTACCTAACCTAACCTAACCTAACTCTTTTAGCTGCCTAACCTAACCTAACATATAAAGATTGGTTAGATTACGTTAGGTAGGGTTGGTTAGGTTCGGTCATATATCTACATTAATTTTAACTCCAATAAAAAGCAATTGACCTCATACATAATGAAATGGGTAGCTTTATCATTTCATAAGAAAAAAAATAGAGAAAATCTATTTATTCAGGAAAATTTGGCTTATTAGGCAAATCGGGCCTTGCATAATAGGCTGAGAAGTGCGTTCTGGCTACTAGGTACGACATATATATATATATATATATATATATATATATATATATATATATATATATATGTCGTACCTAGTAGCCAGAACGCACTTCTCAGCCTACTATGCAAGACGCGATTTGCCTAATAAGCCAAGTTTTCCTGAATTAATATATTTTCTCTAATTTTTTTCTTATGAAATGATAAAGCTACCCATTTCATTATGTATGAGGTCAATTTTTTTTTATTTGAGTTAAAATTAACGTAGATATATGACCGAACCTAACCAACCCTTACATAACCCTTACCTTTCGGTTACATAACCTAACCTAACCTATAAAGATAGGTTAGGTTAGGTTAGGTAGGTTAGGTAGTCGAAAAACAATTAATTCATGAAAACTTGGCTTATTAGGCAAATCAGGCCTTGCATAATAGGCTGAGAAGTGCGTTCTGGCTACTAGGTACGACATATATATATATATACATATATATATATATATATATATATATATATATATATATATATATTCTTCCTCCCCAAGTGAGCTGCTCTGTCTGCCCACCGCCGAGCAAAGGTAGCGATCATTCCTGCGGTGATCTGTTCATGTGCGCTAATGACCCCACCTGACCGCGTAGTCAATCTTTGATTATATATATATATATATATATATATATATATATATATATATATATATATATATATATATATATATATATATATATATATATATATATATATATTGTGACGGTAAAGCGTTGGTGTTCGGCTGTTTCAAAAGCTAGGGGCAGGGCCTCGTCACATAATAGAAAAAAAAGAGAAAAGCTGGAGCTTTCGTCTGTGGTAAGGTAATGGGAAGACACACAAAACAAGTAAATTAACAATGAAATTTTAATTACTTTAAAAAAAGAAGACATGAATAAAGTTAAGCACATAAAATATGAAAGACAAGTCAACAAACAAAATAATATGAATAATCACTGGTAAGTGAAAAGTTACGTTAAGACAAGTGAGTTACAGTGATAGCAAAATAAAGTATTAGTGGTGCTGGAATACCGGCTTCGAGCTGCCACCTCCCGTAGTACACGAAAGCCAAGGCTTAGTCTACCAGCGAGAGATGTCAACTGCTTGGAGCACTGAGATATTCTGACGATACTGGAGCACTGCAGTCCAGACATCGACTTGTGGCGGAGGGCGGAGGGCAGGTGCGACGGGACACCAGCCAATCAGCGACAGGCAGGCAAAGGATGAGCAATTTGCTGGTTACGGCGGTGGTAGGTAGCAGGTGTGCCGGATACGTTTTGCTCTCTGGGCAAAACGTTTGGCGATACTTGCTGGACGTATCTTCTATATTATCTTGTATATTGACGTACTTGTGAAGGGAAGAGCAGGCTCAATCTCTCTTGAAAGAGATTATCGTCACAACTCTCCCCCGAAGCCTGCGGTTCTGGAAGAAGTAACGTCTTCATGTGGTGGAGTAATAGGTGGAGTTGCTTCTACTTCATAAACTCTGGAGAGGGTGTCGGCTATGATGTTGTCAGAACCCTTGATATAGAGGATCTCCAGGTTGAAATCTTGTAGATATAAAGCCCATCGTAGAAGACGCTGGTTAGTGAATTCTGCTTGATGTAAGAAGCGGAGAGGGTTGTGGTCTGAGAAGATGGTGGTAGACCTGGCACCTTGTAGGTATGGAGCAAAGTGCTGGAGATTCAGGACGATGGGTAGTAGCTCCTTTTCAATAGTGCTGTAGTTCCTCTGGTGGGGTTTCAATTTGTAGCTGTAGTAGCTGACAGGTAGAACCTCCTCGCCTCTTTGCTGCATCAGGACACCACCAATGCCGGTACCACTGGCGTCGACATGAAGGACGAAAGGCTTGGTGATATCTGGCGAGGCGAGAATGGGATTAGAACAGAGGAGGAATTTGAGTTGTTCGAAAGCAACGGTTTGCTGCATGGTCCAATTATACCGTTGCTTGGGACTGGTTAAAATGATTAAAGGCGTGGCGACTGTACTGAAATTTCTCACAAACCTACGGTAGTAGGATGCAAGACCAAGGAAGCGCAGGAGCTGCTTCCTGGTGGTAGGCTGTGGATAATGCTGGATGGCTTGAGTGTGTGTGTCGAACGGTGCTAGGCTGCCACTCCCAATTACATGACCCAGATAACGCACTTTACTTTTCGCGAAGGTGGACTTGCCCAGGTTGATGGTGAGGCCGGCTGTCAGGAGCTTGGCGAACAGTCATCGCAGCTGGAGCAGATGTTCGCTCCAGGTGTTGGATGCTACGACGATATCATCCAAATAGGCGTACGTGTTATCCAAGCCCTGGATGATGCGGTTGACAGCTCTCTGAAAGGTGGCCGGGGCATTACATAGTCCGAAAGGAAGGCGTTCATATCTGAAAAGTCCAATGGGAGTGATAAAGGCAGATATTTCTTTGGCCCGCTCTGTTAAACACACTTGGTAATACCCCTTAAGCAAGTCCACTTGGGACAAGTACTGGGCATTACCAATGGCGTCAAGAATGTCATCTATCCTTGGCAAGGGGTATGCATCCTTGACAGTCACATTATTTAACTTACGGAAATCCGTGCACAGTCTCACCTTACCTTGGGGTTTTGGCACCAAGATACAGGGTGAGGCCCAGGGGGACTCACAAGGTGTAGCCAGTCCATGATCCAAGAGGTACTGCACCTCAGCACGCATGACTTCCTTCTTGCTAGGGCTGATTCGGTAGAAGGGTTGACGAATCGGCCGGGTGTCAGGGAGCAGTTGGATGTCGTGCTGGGTAACATTACACTCTTGGGGTTCATCTCGGAACAACTCCTGATGTTCTTTGAAGATCTTGACTAGAGGTGCACTATGATTGTCCTGAAAATAGCTGGGAAGATCAGTAAGGATTTCCGAATTAGAAAGCGCTGACTCAGTGTCAGTGCTTTCGGGAGGAGAAGCAGGGAAGGTCTCACTGTGGATGTTTGGTTCTGTAAAGGCAGAGTAATTAATCATGACAGTGGGAGGAGTACCGTTATATAGCTTCAGGAGGTTGACGTTGGGGAGCCGGTCGGCCGAGCGGACAGCACACTAGACTTGTGATCCTGTGGTCCCGGGTTCGATCCCGGGCTCCGGCGAGAAACAATGTGCAAAGTTTCTTTCACCCTATGCCCCTGTTACCTAGCAGTAAAATAGATACCTGGGTGTTAGTCAGCTGTCACGGGCTGCTTCCTGGGGGTGGTGGCCTGGTCGAGGACCGGGCCGCGGGGACACTAAAAGCCCCGAAATCATCTCAAGATTACCTTAAGATGACGTGGCACAGCTGGGTCTTCCGCCGCCTATCTGGAGTGTCTAGAACGTAGTTATGGTTGTTTCTGCACTCCTTGATGCGGTAGGGTCCTGAAAACCTGTTTTGTAAAGGAGAACCTGGGATAGGGAAGTAAGCAAATACGAAGTCTCCCGGTTTAAATTTTCTTACTTTGCTGGTCTGGTCGTTATTAGTCTTCATCCTCTCCTGTGCTTTCAATAGATTTTCTTGGGCAAAACTGTGGACTCTCTCTAGAATGTGTTGAAGGTTTTGAAGAAACTGGGGCACATTCTGATGCTCACTGAAGGTGGCATCACGTAGAGAGTCTTTGAAAGCCTTGAGGGGAGTACGGCACTTATGTCCGTAGAGCATCTCATAAGGAGATACTCCTAGGGACTCATTGGGAAGACTTCTATAGATACATAATATTAGGTCAATTTGCTTATCCCAATCCTTAGAGGTTTCATTACAAAACTTCTTCAGGAGTGCTTTAATAATCTGATGACTACGCTCAAGAGAACCCTGTGAAGCAGGATGATAGGGGCTGGACAATACCTGTTTGATGTTGAACTCCTCCAGTGTCCTCTTGAAGAGATCACTGGTGAAGTTGGTGCCACAGTCGCTCTGAACCTCCCTGGGAAATCCATACTGGGTGAAGATCTTCAATAAGTGTTTCACAACTGAAGCAGCCGTAATGTTCTTCACTGGAACTGCTATGGGGAATCTGGTGGTAGGACACAGGATGGTTAAGATATAGGCGTTACCTGAACTGGTCCGAGGTAAAGGACCAACACAATCTATAATAAGTCTGTGGAAAGGTTCCGCAGGCACCTGTATGGGAATCAGTGGCGCTCTGGGAATAGAGATGTTCGGTTTACCTGCCATCTGACATGTATGACACTCTTTGACGTACTGTTTGACGCTATTTACCATACCTGGCCAGTAGTAGTCTTGACGGATTCCATGGTAAGTCTTGTTAAATCCGTAGTGGGAGAGTGCTCCGTGGGCCAGGTGTAGAATAGTGGGCCGCAGGCTGGCAGGAATCACAAGTTGTTCGACGTTGGCCCAATCGTCCTCCTCCTTCAGTTTACTGGGTCTATATCTGCGGTAGAGCAACTCGTTCTCTAGGAAGAACCCAGGAATACTGTCAGGTTGAGTCTCAGCCTGGAAAAATAATGGTGTCAAGGTAAGATCTTCCCTCTGTAACTTTCGGAACTCCAACTTGGTCAGATTCGGGGGTAGTTTCTGAGGGTCTTGAGGGACAGCAGTAGCAGTTAGAGTCAGCTGGCTGTGGTCGTGCAGCTTGTGCACGGGTGGTCACTAAAACCGGAGGAGAAACTTTATCACTCTCTTGAACCTTTGCTGGAACATACTCAAAAATAGGGTTATCCATCACAGAGGTACACACCTAGGGTTTGTCCATGACGATCAGGTTGGTCGGTTGCAGGTCTTCTGCCAAGTCGTTGCCCAGGAGAAGTTGCACTCCAGGCATGGGAAAAGGCTTTTCCCTGATGGCGACTTGGACTTCTCCGCTCACGAAGGGACAATCCAGGTGGACTCTGGCGAGAGGATAAGGAGTGGTAGCAGTGAGGTCAGTGATGAAGACAGTTTCTCCGATGTAGGCGATGTTGGGCACAGCCGACTTCAAAATAATCGATTGAAGAGCCGCTGTGTCCCTCAAGATCTTCAATTTGAAACGTCCCTCCGGATTTGAACCGTTGGCAGAGACAGTTCCAGTATACAGGTGTTTACTGAAAAGAGAAAGATCATTAACATGAACACCAACATTCATCACAGGCTTACCGGACTTAGGAGGAGTTGGTTTGGGTTTTGGTGATTCGGTGGTTCCTTTGTATTGAGACTTACCACATTTATCTATGGTATGTCCATAGAGTCTACAATACTTACAGTACAATTGCGAGCCAGCTTGATCGGTACTCACTTTCTCGTAACTGTACCACGACTTCTTACTGGAAGATGGTTCTGGTGTCAGCCGGTGGATGAGGCTGTAAGTGTCAGCCGACTTAGCACACTTTAGGTAGTCGGTTTCTTCTTTATTTGCTAAATATAGACGGACAGGAGGCGGCACACGCCTCAAGAATTCTTCAACTAGCATAAGGTTGACGAGTTCTGCAAAGGTAGAGACATGTGCTGCTTCCAGCCATTTCATAAAATATCTCCTTTTGGTATTAGCAAACTCGAGAAAGGTAGTGGTACTTGCCTTCAGGTGGTCACAGAATTTCCTTCGATAACTTTCGGTGGAGAGAAGGTAGGCGTCCAACACTACTTGTTTCAGAGTCTGGTAGTCATTCTCCAACGCCAAAATACTGAGTGTAACTGCAGCTCTACCTGTAAGATGTACTCTGAGAAGGGTGGCCCATTGGTCGGCAGGCCAACTAAGTTGATTAGCAAGGGTTTCGAAGGTGGTGAAAAACACATCAACTTCTGTCTCTACGAATGGTGGCATTAACTTACTTGCATGTGATATATTAAAACTGACAGGAAGATTGGCGGTAGCTTGCTGGCGTTGAGCGAGGTGTGAAGTTTCCAACGCGAATTCTCGTTGACGACATTCCATAGCCAGAGTTGCGTGTTGCTTGTCATGTTCGTGTTGCATCTCCAACTGGCGTCGTTTTGTTTCAAGCTGTATTCGTTCACGTTCACGGAGTATTGCAATCTCACGTTCTTGTTCTTCCTTCCTCAAGGTAGCTTCTCGTTCTTGTTCTTCCTTCCTCAAGGCAGCCTCACGTTCTTGTTCTTCCCTTCGTATGGCAGCTGCTTCCCTTTGTTGTTCGAGGGCGTCCCTTTGCTGCTCGCGTTCGATCTTGGCCAGCTCTAGTCTGAGTTTCATCGTTGCCAAATCAGTTTTATCTGCAATAAAGTAAGTTTCGTGAGTTTCAGAGTCTATCTTACCTTCCTCTAAGAGATGATCCAGTAACAGGTTATGTATTTCATTTTTTTGGCTTGGTAGGGAACTTCTAGGTGATACTCATGTGCAAGAGTTTGTAATTCAGCCCTCATGGCACGACTTAAAGTCCCTATTGCACCTGCTGGATCTGCATGGAAAGCTTGGAGACGAAACATGGTGAAATTAGCAAATAAATGCACAACGAATATTCTGTTGTGATATGGTGAACGTCAGAAACAGGACAACGTGGCAACTGGTACCTATCCTGTGGAATCTTTAACAATTAATGTTAATTACAAGATGATAAATGATTAATTAAATCAAGGTCGCAGGAAATCTTGTACCCGGTACTCATGTAAGAGGATAAGGCCAAGAAAATCCTACTAAACAAGCGAAACTGAGTTTCTAAAACAAATGAAACAGTTAATTGCCTCAAAAGTAAAATTGGTAGTCCAAGAATGTAGGCATACCTTGCCGAGTCTCTATTGGACATAAGCAAGTTTTCCCACTGAAATTAATATGATACTTACAGAATTAGCGAACTTTTGTGCTCTGAAAAAGAAAGCTAATTCCCTACCAATGTAAATATCATCATCTCTGATCGACGTGTAGGGGTGCGAGGTGTCAACTGGTGACGAGAACTGCTGCTGAGGTCCCAATTCAGCAACTAAAGTTCGTGCTAGAGGAACTATGGCCCTCTTTATCCTCCTACTGTCAGATTGCAGAAGATTAGGTGCACTTGACCCGGGGACAGACCACAGTACCAGGGTACCAATATGATGATCTGTCGAAAATATGAGAAATATCCTAGGGACAAAAGATGGTAAACACGAGTAATAACACGGAGGGAGAGATGACCAATTAAGAGAATGACTGAGGCCTACAGTCACCACGTAATCCAAAATTGTCTCACCTTCACCATATGCTACTCTCGGAATGCACAATACACACAGCACCATATAAAAATAAAATTGAAAATTGAAAAATAGTAAAAAGCTACGTTACCAAAGCCAAATACGCTTACCATAAATTTACTACTTGGCACCAGTACCTGAGTGAAGCTCCCGGACAGGCCCCCACTTTAATGTGACGGTAAAGCGTTGGTGTTCAGCTGTTTCAAAAGCTAGGGACAGGGCCTCGTCACATAATAGAAAAAAAGAGAAAAGCTGGAGCTTTCGTCTGTGGTAAGGTAATGGGAAGACACACAAAATAAGTAAATTAACAATGAAATTTTAATTACTTTAGAAAAACAAGACATGAATAAAGTTAAGCACATAAAATATGAAAGACAAGTCAACAAACAAAATAATATGAATAATCACTGGCAAATGAAAAGTTACGTTAAGACAAGTGAGTTACAGTGATAGCAAAATAAAGTATTAGTGGTGCTGGAATACCAGCTTCGAGCTGCCACCTCCCTTAGTACACGAAAGCCAAGGCTTAGTCTACCAGCGAGAGATGTCAACTGCTTGGAGCACTGAGATATTCTGATGATACTGGAGCACTGCAGTCCAGACATCGACTTGTGGCGGAGGGCGGAGGGCAGGTGCGACGGGACATCAGCCAATCAGCGACAGGCAGGCAAAGGATGAGCAGTTTGCTGGTTACGGCGGTGGTAGGTAGCAGGTGTGCCGGATACGTTTTGCTCCCTGGGCAAAACGTTTGGCGATACTTGCTGGACGTATCTTCTATATTATCTTGTATATTGACGTACTTGTGAAGGGAAGAGCAGGCTCAATCTCTCTTAAAAGAGATTATCGTCACAATATATATATATATATATATATATATATATATATATATATATATATATATATATATATATATATATATATATATATATATATATATATATATATAAAAAGTTTGTGAGGGTACCACCTCTGGTGCCAATGTGGGGACCCATAGCCTCGGAGAAGAAAATAAAAAGTATTCAGAGGAGACCTTGTGGTCTCTCACTGAACACTAATATTATCTTCTCCTACCACCCCCATTCTTTTGTATGTACATATATATATTTACTTTATTTGAACTTTGTTACAAAAAAGGAGTTACATATGGGTTACAAAGATGGTTGTCATAGGTTGTATATATATATATATATACTAAGTTCCAAAGGGTAACGAAGGACACTACAGCCAAATTAAAAGCAAAGGTCAACAAACTGATCGAAACTGTGAACGCCAAGAAATCCGGACTCCACCTGCCAAAGATCATTGGGGAATATAAACCTGGATATGCGTATGGAAATGTCAAGACACACAAGCCTGGAAACCCACTTCGGCCAATCATTAGCCAGATACCCACACCCACGTACAGACTGGCGAAGCGACTCAACGGCCTGCTGACTCCTTATGTTCCTTGCGCCTTCAGCCTGAAGTCTCCAAAGGAATTTGTTGACTTACTGCGGGGCACACGGGCCACAGGGATAAGAGCCTCGTTGGACGTAGAATCGCTGTTTACCAACGTACCTGTGGACGAGACAATCGGAATGATAGCCGACAGAGTGTATCGTGATCCAGCCTGTACTCCTCTTGACATGCCAGAAAGTATTCTGAGGAAACTACTCCAAGCTTGTACTAAAGAGGCACCCTTCTTGAGCCCGGATGGGCACATGTATAAGCAAGTAGATGGGGTTGCCATGGGTTCTCCCCTAGGTGTCCTGTTTGCAAACTTCTACATGGGTACCATCGAGCAAAAAGTCTTAGTCGACATGAACTTGAAACCGGCCATATACTGCAGGTATGTTGACGACATTTTTACACAGGTACCTGATGTCAGACATCTGCAGAAGCTGAAGGAGGCATTTGAGCAGAGTTCCGTGCTGCGTTTCACTTACGAGACGGAAAAGGATGGGAAGCTGCCTTTTCTAGATGTAACAGTCATGGAAAAGGGCGGAGGTTTCCACACTGCAGTCTACACTAAGGAAACGAACATAGGAATGTGCCTAAATGCCAACAGCGACTGCCCAGACAGGTACAAGAGGAGTGTTGTTAACGCATATGTCGACCGTGCTCTCAGCCACAGCTCAGAATGGAAGCAAGTCGACGAAGAACTCTGTAGGGTAAGGCAGGTCCTAGTCAATAACGGCTTCTCCAATGGTTTCGTCGAAGACATCATAAGAAGGAAAGTGAAAAGCCATGCAACCTCTGAAGAGACAACTAACACAACACCTATACCCCCTATTAGACTATTTTACAGGAACTTCTTTTCCACAGCTCATAAAACGGAGGAAAGGGTCCTGAAAGATATTGTTAATAGAAACGTTATCCCTACAGACAAAAATCAGAGGATACAACTGACGATTTACTATAAAACCAGAAAAACGGCCAGCCTACTCATGAGAAACTCTCAAGACACAAAACAGAACGCTTTAAAAGAGACTAATGTCGTCTATGCCTTCAAATGCCCACTTGGGGACTGTAAGCTCCAAAAAACCCAGTATATAGGCAAGACAACAACATCACTTTCTAGGCGTTTAACGATGCATAAGCAACAGGGCTCCATTAAGGAACATATAATCTCTTCCCACAACCAAACCATCGCCAGAGAAATCCTAGTAAACAACACAGAAATCATCGATAGATACAGCGATAGCAGGTGGCTTGACGTTTGCGAGGCACTACACATCAAGAAGTCAACACCAGCAATCAACAGCCAATTATTGCACAACTATATTCTACCCACCTCAAGACTCCGCTCCAATATAGAAGCATCAAGAAATATGGACCAATAGGCTTTCTACAAACACTTCTATTCAATACCCATTGTTTCGTATTCTGTCTTGTGTTGATGAAATTAATACCCTATTAATGCCACCTCTTGTTCTGTCTTGTGTTGATGAAATTAATACCCTATTAATGCCACCTCTTGTTCTGTCTTGTGTTAATGCCACATCACCCCTTCCACCTCACTCAAATGTAGATATAAAATCGGAGATGCGTAAGTTCTATTCAGTTGTGTATTTGTGAACTAAAGTCTTTGAAAATGTAATAAGTTTTACGAAACGCGCTCGTGTCGCGTCTGACTAGTAATAAAATTGAATTTTGGAGAATTGATTTTTAATTTACCTCCAACAGTGAAAAGAAATGTACGAAAGATTGAGAAAATTCGTGTTAGAATTATTAATCTTACTTTTTCGGTCATATTTAATAATATATATATATATATATATATATATATATATATATATATATATATATATATATATATATATATATATATATATATATATATATATATATATATATATATATATATATATATATATATATATATATATATATATATATATATATATATATATATATATATATATATATATGCGAACAAGCCTGAATGGTCCCCAGGACTATATGCGAATGAAAACTCACACCCCAGAAGTGACTCGAACCCATACTCCCAGAAGCAACGCAACTGGTAACTACAGGGCGCCTTAATCCGCTTGACCATCACGGCCGTCAAAAAGGAAGTGATAGCCGAGGCTATTTGAGCCACTTCCCCGACGGCAACTCGGATGGTAATCTTGGGCATAGCATTTCACCAAATCACCTCATTCTTTGGGGCACACGTGAGGAACACAAATGCGAACAAGCCTGAATGGTCCCCAGGACTATATGCGAATGAAAACTCACACCCCAGAAGTGACTCGAACCCATACTCCCAGAAGCAACGCAACTGGTAACTACAGGGCGCCTTAATCCGCTTGACCATCACGGCCGTCAAAAAGGAAGTGATAGCCGAGGCTATTTGAGCCACTTCCCCGACGGCAACTCGGATGGTAATCTTGGGCATAGCATTTCACCAAATCACCTCATTCTTTGGGGCACACGTGAGGAACACAAATGCGAACAAGCCTGAATGGTCCCCAGGACTATATGCGAATGAAAACTCACACCCCAGAAGTGACTCGAACCCATACTCCCAGAAGCAACGCAACTGGTAACTACAGGGCGCCTTAATCCGCTTGACCATCACGGCCGTCAAAAAGGAAGTGATAGAATGAGGTGATTTGGTGAAATGCTATGCCCAAGATTACCATCCGAGTTGCCGTCGGGGAAGTGGCTCAAATAGCCTCGGCTATCACTTCCTTTTTGACGGCCGTGATGGTCAAGCGGATTAAGGCGCCCTGTAGTTACCAGTTGCGTTGCTTCTGGGAGTATGGGTTCGAGTCACTTCTGGGGTGTGAGTTTTCATTCGCATATAGTCCTGGGGACCATTCAGGCTTGTTCGCATTTGTGTTCCTCACGTGTGCCCCAAAGAATGAGGTGATTTGGTGAAATGCTATGCCCAAGATTACCATCCGAGTTGCCGTCGGGGAAGTGGCTCAAATAGCCTCGGCTATCACTTCCTTTTTGACGGCCGTGATGGTCAAGCGGATTAAGGCGCCCTGTAGTTACCAGTTGCGTTGCTTCTGGGAGTATGGGTTCGAGTCACTTCTGGGGTGTGAGTTTTCATTCGCATATAGTCCTGGGGACCATTCAGGCTTGTTCGCATTTGTGTTCCTCACGTGTGCCCCAAAGAATGAGGTGATTTGGTGAAATGCTATGCCCAAGATTACCATCCGAGTTGCCGTCGGGGAAGTGGCTCAAATAGCCTCGGCTATCACTTCCTTTTTGACGGCCGTGATGGTCAAGCGGATTAAGGCGCCCTGTAGTTACCAGTTGCGTTGCTTCTGGGAGTATGGGTTCGAGTCACTTCTGGGGTGTGAGTTTTCATTCATATATATATATATATATATATATATATATATATATATATATATATATGTCGTACCTAGTAGCCAGAACGCACTTCTCAGCCTACTATGCAAGGCCCGATTTGCCTAATAAGCCAAGTTTTCATGAATTAATGTTTTTTCGACTACCTAACCTACCTAACCTAACCTAACCTAACTTTTTCGGCTACCTAACCTAACCTAACCAATAAAGGTAGGTTAGGTTAGGTAGGGTTGGTTAGGTTCGGTCATATATCTTCGTTAATTTTAACTCTAATAAAAAAAACTGACCTCATTCATAATGAAATGGGTAGCTTTATCATTTCATAAGAAAAAAATTAGAGAAAATATATTAATTCAGGAAAATTAGCTTATTAGGCAAATCGGGCCTTGCATAGTAGGCTGAGAAGTGCGTTCTGGCTACTAGGTACGACATATATATACATATTTTCGGGGTGTCTCTCTCTCCAGCCAGTCACCACCAAGTATTAGTAGTGATAAACGTTACTTACTGTAGCCGCCATGGGTCTGCACTCGATCCTCACGGTGCCACTGTGCACCAGGAGAGTCTCTCAGTCTGTCTTTGGCTGGCCTCGTAGCCTAAAGACGAGTGAGAACACAATCACTTCACTTGATCATGTGCCCGCCTCGACAGAGGGCTCTACCGCTCACTATAGGTCGCCAACTGGTGTTTACCGTGTCCAGTAACACCTCAGTGGAATAGTAGTAATATTGTAGTAGCCCCAGGGAATACTAATCAATTTGGTAACAGGTAAGAATATGTTTAAATCACTCAGTCTTAGATAGTCTCAATAGCAACAAGGTAATGGCCAGGCTTCACTCTTGCTAAGCACCTGTCACTGGAGTACTTGTTGCTCATTTCCCGTCAATTCCTTCTTCTGTCCGCCTCACGGAGTTCAGGAAGACCTCACAGGATGCTCGCAGACCACTGGTGAGGCGTATATTCACAGGAGAGGGGGGAATACTGCCAGACTGACAGGACCCCCTTATCGCACGTCCGCCCTTGACGTCGTGTCGTATCTAACTCCTGGCGCCACGGGGCGCACGGCCTGGACCGACCTCCACTCGTGACGTCACACTTGCCAGGGACGTTTCTCATTTGCTCCCTGTACCACGTCACCGTTCTTGGCCAATCTGGTGCCACTGACGTCATAACATTTTGGCGCGAAAACGTAGGAGTCGGCGCCATCTTGGCGTCCAAAAGGGCCTAAGCCACTGGCCAAAACACTCTTCTTTAGTTAATTTCTCTCCCATGTGAGAACACCTCATGCTCCCACATATGTCAAATTGTTCTCTGGAAGGCAAAGAACGTTCGGGTAAAGTAGATATGACTTACAGCTGGCGTGGGAGAAATATAAGAGAAATATAAGACGGCACACCGTCACATACCCCTCCCTTTAAAATAAGAGTCATATCGGTTTAGTGTACTCGGGAAAGGGCATCCGCTACCACGTTGTCCTTCTCTCTGATGTGCTTAATTTCTAACCAGTATTCTTGTAGTACTAATGCCCACTTTGTCAGCCTCTGGTTGGAGTTTTTCATCTTGTACAAGAAAGTCAGTGGGTTGTGATCTGTAAAAACGAGAACAGGCCTCGCCCCTCCTCCCACGTACACGTCGAAGTGCTTTAGGGCCATTACTAAAGCCAAAGCCTCCTTTTCGACAGTATTATAGACACGCTGGTACTTCACGAATTTCTTGGAGTAAAATGCGACAGGCTCTTTTCCTGGGCCAACATGGCTCCTATCCCTACATCACTGGCATCTACATACAGAATGAACCTAGCTGTATAATCTGGGGATATCAACACTGGGGCCTCTGTCAACAGGTTCTTCGTCTTCTCGAAAGATTCCTGGCAGGCCTCTCCCCACTTCCATCGTGTATTCTTAGAGAGTAAATCTGTCAGAGGATGTGCTATCATGGAAAAGTTCTTACAGAAACCACGATAGTATCCAATCATCCCAAGATACCTCAGCAATTCCTTCCGTGTCCTGGGTATTGGTACTCTTTAATAGCTGATACCTTGTGGTCCACAGGGGTAACCTCTCCTTGACCGATGACGAAGCCCAGGTAATCTAGATGGGCCTTCCAAAACTCACTCTTGGCTAGGTTCACGGAGGGTTAGCATCTTCCAGCTTCCTGAACAGCTCCCTGAGTCGCTCTAGGTGTGCCTCCCAATCGTCGGAGTACACTACAATATCGTCAATATATACAGTGCAGCCTTCGGCTCCTCTCAGCAGCTCGTTCATCATACATTGAAAACAACTCCCGCTGTTCTTCATCCCGAAGGGCAACACTTTATACTGATACAGTCCGTCCGGTGTCATAAAAGCTGATATCTTTCTAGCCTCGGGAGTTAACGAGATTTGGTAATACCCCTTGAGCAGGTCGACCTTGGACACATATCTGGCACTACCCACCTGATCGATGCAATCACTCACCCTGGGCATGGGGTGGGAATCTGCCACAATGATGGAGTTCACCTTCCTGTAGTCCGTGCAAAAGCGGTATGTACCGTCGCTTTTCTTAACCAGCAAACACGGGGAACTCCACTCGCTGTTGCTAGGCTCGGCAAGGTCATTCTCAAGAAGGAACTATATCTCCTTCCTCATCAATTCTCGCTTCTCAGGGCTGACCCTATAAGTACTCTGTTTAATGGGCCTGGCGTCCCTCACCTCTACATTGTGAGTCACAGTCTTGTGGCGTCGGGGCACGTCGGTAAAAAGAGATGCATTCTCTCTCAACAGGTCCGTCAGATCCGCTCTCTCTTCTTTCCAGGTGTTGAAGCTTGACTCCGTTATTCTCCAAACTCTCCGCATTGGAGAGATGGGTGCCGTCCGCCCTGGACCATTTTCCTTCCTCTGCTGGAATCTCTTGGTTCACCTGCATGCATAAGACCACTTTCTGCTGTAGTTCTTGTGGCATTGTTTCGTCTTGCACGGCGGCTCCTCCTTCTTCAGGGAAGAAAGGCTTCAGACGGTCAATATGACACACCTGTGTCTTGCGGGGTCTGTCCAGCTTGCTGACTTCATAGTTTACTGGACCCAATCATCTTAGCACCTTATACGGTCCCTCAAATCGTGACTCGGTCACACGGCTCTTCCCTAGCAGTAACACCATAACCTGGGTCCCAAGCTGGAACTCTCTTGGTGTAGCTTTCTTGTCGTACAACTCTGACATCTTTTGCTGTGCCTCCTTCAAATGCTTTCCTGCTAGCTCTTTCGCCAATGTGAGACGCTCCTTAAATTTCTGCACATATTCGCTGACCGTTCCCACGGTCACTCCTGGCGCCCATTGTTCTCTCAGCATGGATAGGGGACACCGTACCTCATGTCCGAATATCAGTTGGAACGGTGAGAAACCCAGTGACTCCACTACAGCGTTCCGTATAGCAAACAATGCAGGGTACACTGCCTCATCCCACCCGGCTCCTTGTTCCGCACAGAACACTCTCAGAATGGTTTTCAGTGTGGAGTGAAACCTTTCGATCGCCCCTTGCGACTGCCTTCGGTAGGGCGACGACCGAATCTGAGTTACTCCCCAATTCGACACGGTCTGTCGAAACCACTTGGACTGGAATACGCTCCCACAGTCCGTCTGGATTTCCCTGGACATTCCCACCCAAGAGAAAAACGCTGCAACTGCCCGGCTAAACCTTTTGACGTCAAGCATCGCATTGGGACTGCTTCCGGGAACCTTGTCGCCGCACACATGATGGTCATCAGGTAGGTGTTTCCTTTTCTCGTCCGTGGCAACGGTCCTACCCCGTCGACCAACAGACGTTCAAACGCCGGCCGAAATGCGGGAACAGGAACTAACAGGGCCTTTAGTATCGCTGGTACACTCTTTCCTGCTCTCTGGCAAGGTAAGCAAGTCTTACAGTGACGCCTCACATCGGCGTTCATACCCGGCCAGTAGAAATGGTCCCTGATCTTGCATAGAGTCTTGGTCACTCCCAGGTGACCTGCAGAATCCACAGAGTGCGACAGATCCAGCACTGCCGCTCTGCACTGGGCCGGCAACACTACCTGGTGCCTCATACCTAGTGATTCCTCTCTGGCCTCCATTGTCTCATCAGCATCCCATCTTGCAAATAAAAATGTGTAGCACTCTCAGGACCAGCACGTCCTCCTTTGGCCTCCCGAATCAACTCTGGGAACTCCACCTGCTGTAACTCCCCCAGACGAGCGCGGTCTTCCCCAAGAGAACTGGCGAGGGTCACCTGTAGCTCACCATCTGGGTTGCCTTCGCCCTCCACCTGTTCTCCGAGTTCCACGAAGAGGTGATCGACCCCCCAGGCTGTCAGACGTCTCTTCTTCAGCCCCATCAGATCCACTCACTCCGTGCTCGTTGCACCGCCTTGGGATCGCAGCGCATACAGGGAACGCCACCTCGGCGATTCCCTTCCCGTTCCCACAGGCGTCTAATACTCCGCCTTTCTCTCTGTAGTGCTCCAAGCACTCCTCGCCCTTCACGAGGTTAGGGAGGACACATCCTCCACAGGCGTCATTCCCAAGGATGACTTGCGCCTCCATCTTGGGCATTGAGGTGAAGACCCCTACCACTAGGGTCTGACAGCCATAATCAGAATCCAATGTTACCTTGTGCTGGGCATCCTCACTTGGCCTCCCACAGTGATCACAACAGCAACCCCCACACTGGTATTCTCATAACCCATAACCATAACTCATAACCAAGTTTTCCTGAATTAATATATTTTCTCTAATTTTTTTCTAATGAAATGATAAAGCTACCCAATTCATTATGTATGAGGTCATTTTTTTTTATTGGAGTTAAAATTAACGTAGATATATGACCGAACCTAACCAACCCTACCTAACCTAACCTAACCTATCTTTATAGGTTAGGTTAGGTTAGGTAGCCGAAAAAGTTAGGTTAGGTTAGGTTAGGTAGGTTAGGTAGTCGAAAAATAATTAATTCATGAAAACTTGGCTTATTAGGCAAATCGGGCCTTGCATAGTAGGCTGAGAAGTGCGTTCTGGCTACTAGGTACGACATATATATATAAATATATATATATATATATATGTCGTACCTAATAGCCAGAACGCACTTCTCGGCCTACTATGCAAGGCCTGATTTGCCTAATAAGCCAAGTTTTCCTGAATTAATATATTTTCTCTAATTTTTTTCTTATGAAATAATAAAGCTACCCATTTCATTATGTATGAGGTCAATTTTTTTGATTGGAGTTAAAATTAACGTAGATATATGACCGAACCTAACCAACCCTACCTAACCTAACCTAACCTATCTCTATAGGTTAGGTTAGGTTAGGTAGCCGAAAAAGTTAGGTTAGGTTAGGTTAGGTAGGTTAGGTTGTCGAAAAACAATTAATTCATGAAAACTTGGCTTATTAGGCAAATCGGGCCTTGCATAGTAGGCAGAGAAGTGCGTTCTGGCTACTAGGTACGACATATATATATATATATATATATATATATATATATATATATATATATATATATATATATATATATGTCGTACCTAGTAGCCAGAACTCACTTCTCAGCCTACTATTCAAGGCCCGATTTGCCTAATAAGCCAAGTTTTCCTGAATTAATATATTTACTATAATTTTTTTCTTATGAAATGATAAAGCAACCCTTTTCTCTATGTATGAGGTCAATTTTTTTTTATTGGAGTTAAAATTAACGTAGATATATGACCGAACCTAACCAACCCTACCTAACCTAACCTAACCTATATTTATAGGTAAGGTTAGGTTAGGTAGCCAAAAAAAGCTAGGTTAGGTTAGGTTAGGTAGGTTAGGTAGACGAAAAAACATTAATTCATGAAAACTTGGCTTATTAGGCAAATCGGGCCTTGAATAGTAGGCTGAGAAGTGCGTTCTGGCTACTAGGTACGACATATATATATATATATATATATATATATATATATATATATATATATATATATATATATATATATATATGTCGTACCTAGTAGCCAGAACTCACTTCTCAGCCTACTATGCGAGGCCCGATTTGCCTAATAAGCCAAGTTTTACTGAATTAATATATTTTCTCTAATTTTTTTCTTATGAAATGATAAAGCTACCCATTTCATTATGTATGAGGTCATTTTTTTTTTATTGGAGTTAAAATTAACGTAGATATATGACCGAACCTAACCAACCCTACCTAACCTAACCTAATCTATCTTTATAGGTTAGGTTAGGTTAGGTAGCCGAAAACGTTAGGTTAGGTTAGGTTAGGTAGGTTAGGTTGTCGAAAAAACATTAATTCATGAAAACTAGGCTTATTAGGCAAATCGGGCCATGCATAGTAGGCTGAGAAGTGAGTTCTGGCTACTAGGTACGACATATATATATATATATATATATATATATATATATATATATATATATATATATATATATATATATATATATATATATATATATATATATATATATTTCATTGAATATGACCGCATATTCTGTATTTATTATTTTCTGGTTTAGGGCTATTATCCCTCTAACTATTTTCTTAGCATCAGGGCTTAATTGAAATAGGAGTTCTCCAAAACTCATTTTCGTACTTTTAAGGTGAAGAAAAGAAGTGATTTACTATAGAGTGTATTACACTTATTTGTATAATTTGCACGACGTTTCGAACCTCCATGGTTCATTCTCAAGTGAACAGATCTTACAATACTAGTTGATTTTATACCCGCATTAGGTCAGGTGATAATACAATGAAGGTGAAACCATGGGGGGATACATAAGGGATAAACATAGGGGCTGCAGAAGGCTTATTGGCCCATACGAGGCATCTCCTATCTAAACACAAAAATTAATCCAGTGTAATTGGCCTGTTATGTTGGACTTTGTCTTCTGTGTTGGCATCGCTATGTTCTTGTCTTGTCCTTACTCTCATGGTGGGTAGAGTAAATAGTTCCGTGATTTGGGTGTTCATGGTAGGTCGCTCTATTCTTATGTGAATTGCCTCAAGAATTTGTAATCTTCTTGAATCTTGGGTTTTGTCTATTATGCAAGTATTCTTGTTCAACATTTCTCTTGTTAGAGTAATGTCATGGGCTTGTCTCATGTGATTCCTAGGGGCACCAGATTGAAGATGGCATGTCAAACGCCTCGTCAGCTTGGTCGACGTCATACCTATGTACTTACATTGAAGGTTACATCCTTCGTGGGGGCAAGTGTACATGTATACAACGCTTGACTGCTGTAGAGGGTTCTCCGTCGGCTTCGGGCTGTTTTTGATAAGGAGTTCGGAAGTCTTCTTGGTTTTGTAGAATATTATCAGGTTTATGTTTTGGTTAGGAGTAGTGCTTTTTACTCCTTTACGGATTATTTCTTTCATTATTCTTTCCTCTTTTATATGTTCACTGTGCATGGTTGATTTGTAATATAATTTTATTGGGGGTGTTGTGGTTTCTGTTCTAGGTTCTGAATTATACCAACGGTCCAAGTGTCTTCTTATAGCAGCGTTTATTTCCGCGTTGCTATATCCGTTGTTCACCAATACCTGAGTTACTCTTTCAAACTCTCTACTCACGTTGCTCCATTCAGAGCAGTGGGTAAGCGCTCGACGAATATAAGCATTGAGAACACTGGCTTTGTATCTTTGGGGGCACTCACTTCTGCCGTTCAGGCATAATCGTATGTTGGTGGGCTTGGTATATACGTTGGTGCTTAAAGAGGTTCCTGTTTTTGTTATTAGTACATCCAAGAATGGCAGACTGTTATTTTCACTATTTTCATGTGTAAATCGGAGTACTGACTCTCTCTCTAGGTGTCTTTTTAGGTCAATTAGTTCATCTGAGTCTTTTACTATTACGAATATGTCATCTACATAACGGCAGTATACAGTTGGTTTTTGTCTGCTACTGAAGACCCTATCTTCGATGGTTCCCATATAAAAATTAGCAAATAAAACTCCTAAGGGGGAGCCCATTGCTACTCCGTCTATTTGTAAATACATGTCTCCTTGTGGACTGATGAAAGGGGCTTCCTTTGTACATGCTTCGAGAAGACTTTTCAAGTGTGGCTCAGGTACGTCTAATTTGGGGGTGCTCTCGTCTCTGTATACTCTGTCCAGTATCATTCCTATGGTTGTGTCGACTGGGACGTTGGTAAAAAGGGATTCAACGTCCAGGGAAGCGATGATTCCATCGGGCTGGGTAGATTTGATCAATTCTAGGAAATCTGCTGATGATTGTAGACTAAACTTACTTGGAGTGTATGGAGTTAGGAGTTCATTGAGTTTCTTTGCCAGGTGATAAGTTGGGGTTGGTATTTGGCTGATTATAGGGCGTAGTGGGTTACCTGGTTTATGCGTCTTAACATTGCCGTAGGCATATCCTAAGCCATAGTCGCCTTGAAGTTTATTGAAATGCACACTACCTTTCTTTGCGTTGATTGCTGTAATTGTTTTGTTTACTTTCCGCTTAAGGTCTTCTACGGGGTTCCTCGTGATTCGTTGAAATTTGGAGTCGTCACTTAGGATGTCGCTAATTTTGTTCATGTATTCATGGGTAGGAATCAATACATATGCTGCTGTTTTGTCGGCTTTTCTTATTGTTACGTCTTTCAGATTTTTTAGTTGTTTCGCTGCTTCTTTAAGTCGTGGGGTTAAGATTGTAGATGAATATGTTCCTCGTTTTTTCCCTGCTTCTGCAAGTAGTTCAGCTTGAAGTGTGTCAGTGGTGATGACTTTTTCGTTGTCTTCTAGCTTATGGATATCGTCCAGAAGCATTTCGATTTCAAGGCGTTTTTGATGCATCTTTGGTTTAGATAAGAATTGACAATTTAGACCAAGATTTAAGAGGTCTCGTTGGTCCTGGGTAAGATCATAAGAAGTCAGGTTAAAGTAGCCATCTTTAGGACGAGGGATTTTTAGCTGTCCACCGTTTAGGGATGTTAACTTACGGAGTGTCTTTGTTTCTACAAGAGTTTTATGTTGTTGTTTCAGGTTAAATAGTTCACTGTTGATGGTTTGCTTGAAAATAGTGAAAATAACAGTCTGCCATTCTTGGATGTACTAATAACAAAAACAGGAACCTCTTTAAGCACCAACGTATATACCAAGCCCACCAACATAGGATTATGCCTGAACGGTAGAAGTGAGTGTCCCCAAAGATACAAAGCCAGTGTTCTCAATGCTTATATTCGTCGAGCGCTTACCCACTGCTCTGAATGGAGCAACGTGAGTAGAGAGTTTGAAAGAGTAACTCAGGTATTGGTGAACAACGGATATAGCAACGCGGAAATAAACGCTGCTATAAGAAGACACTTGGACCGTTGGTATAATTCAGAACCTAGAACAGAAACCACAACACCCCCAATAAAATTATATTACAAATCAACCATGCACAGTGAACATATAAAAGAGGAAAGAATAATGAAAGAAATAATCCGTAAAGGAGTAAAAAGCACTACTCCTAACCAAAACATAAACCTGATAATATTCTACAAAACCAAGAAGACTTCCGAACTCCTTATCAAAAACAGCCCGAAGCCGACGGAGAACCCTCTACAGCAGTCAAGCGTTGTATACATGTACACTTGCCCCCACGAAGGATGTAACCTTCAATGTAAGTACATAGGTATGACGTCGACCAAGCTGACGAGGCGTTTGACATGCCATCTTCAATCTGGTGCCCCTAGGAATCACATGAGACAAGCCCATGACATTACTCTAACAAGAGAAATGTTGAACAAGAATACTTGCATAATAGACAAAACCCAAGATTCAAGAAGATTACAAATTCTTGAGGCAATTCACATAAGAATAGAGCGACCTACCATGAACACCCAAATCACGGAACTATTTACTCTACCCACCATGAGAGTAAGGACAAGACAAGAACATATCGATGCCAACACAGAAGACAATGTCCAACATAACAGGCCAATTACACTGGATTAATCTTTGTGTTTAGATAGGAGATGCCTCGTATGGGCCAATAAGCCTTCTGCAGCCCCTATGTTTATCCCTTATGTACCCCCCCATGTTTTCACCTTCATTGTATTATCACCTGACCTAATGCGGGTATAAAATCAACTAGTATTGTAAGATCTGTTCACTTGAGAATGAACCATGGAGGTTCGAAACGTCATGCAAATTATACAAATAAGTGTAATACACTCTATAGTAAATCACTTCTTTTCTTCACCTTAAAAGTACGAAAATGAGTTTTGGAGAACTCCTATTTCAATTAAGCCCTGATGCTAAGAAAATAGTTAGAGGGATAGAAGCCCTAAACCAGAAAATAATAAATACAGAATATGCGGTCATATTCAATGAAATAAATATATATATATATATATATAATCTTTGGACAACACCCACCAGTGGGACTCGAACCCAGAAAGCACAACTACCTTCCAGTAGCTGGCATAACTAGTATGCTTTAACCCACTACGCCATCAGACCTTACAAAAGAAGTAGATAGTTCGAGATATATATATCTCAAACATCTCTACCTCCCGAAGGCACCAGATGAGTGAGGGGTCAGTCTGCAATTTTCGTCAAGCCACTGTCAATGTGAGAGAACTCGTGTCCAGCTTATAAGCCTATACTTGCATAAACCACAAGTGAAGATAAACAATCTTTGGACAACACCCACCAGTGGGACTCGAACCCAGAAAGCACAACTACCTTCCAGTAGCTGGCATAACTAGTATGCTTTAACCCACTACGCCATCAGACCTTACAAAAGAAGTAGATAGTTCGAGATATATATATCTCAAACATCTCTACCTCCCGAAGGCACCAGATGAGTGAGGGGTCAGTCTGCAATTTTCGTCAAGCCACTGTCAATGTGAGAGAACTCGTGTCCAGCTTATAAGCCTATACTTGCATAAACCACAAGTGAAGATAAACAATCTTTGGACAACACCCACCAGTGGGACTCGAACCCAGAAAGCACAACTACCTTCCAGTAGCTGGCATAACTAGTATGCTTTAACCCACTACGCCATCAGACCTTACAAAAGAAGTAGATAGTTCGAGATATATATATCTCAAACATCTCTACCTCCCGAAGGCACCAGATGAGTGAGGGGTCAGTCTGCAATTTTCGTCAAGCCACTGTCAATGTGAGAGAACTCGTGTCCAGCAAGTATAGCTGGCAAGTATAGCTTGCATATAGCAAGTATAGCTTGCATAAACACGACACGACTCGTGTCGTGTTTATGCAAGTATAGGCTTATAAGCTGGACACGAGTTCTCTCACATTGACAGTGGCTTGACGAAAATTGCAGACTGACCCCTCACTCATCTGGTGCCTTCGGGAGGTAGAGATGTTTGAGATGATATATATATCTCGAACTATCTACTTCTTTTGTAAGGTCTGATGGCGTAGTGGGTTAAAGCATACTAGTTATGCCAGCTACTGGAAGGTAGTTGTGCTTTCTGGGTTCGAGTCCCACTGGTGGGTGTTGTCCAAAGATTGTTTATCTTCACTTGTGGTTTATGCAAGTATAGGCTTATATATATATATATATATATATATATATATATATATATATATATATATGTATATATATATATATATATATATATATATATATATATATATATATATATATATATATATATATATATATATATATATATATATATATATATATATATATATATATATATATATATATATATATATATATATATATATATATATATATATATATATATATATATATATATATATATATGTATATATATATCGAATCTTTCCTCCTTCCGCAATAAGTTCTGCTTTTAAGGTATCTTTGCTAGTGACCTTCTTTTGTGTCTCGAGGTCGAATATGTCGTTCAACAGAATTTCCAACTTCACTTTCCGGGCCATCTCACTCGGTCTGGACATAACGTGACAGTTTATACCCAGATTTAGGAGAGTGACTTGGTCCTCAGTGAGATTAATTCCTGCAAGGTTCAGGAAGCCATCTCTCGGTCGTGGAATTGCCATAGGTCCTCCATATAACGTTGTTAGTTTCTTGATAATCCTTGTTTCAGTGCTGAGGTGATGTCGGTCTGTGAGGATGTCGAGGTGTTGTTCAATGCGGGTACAGAGACTTTCGTCGATGTTGCTATTTCTCCATTCGTTTGTAGCATGAAGTAGTTGCGCTTTGTTGTCTTTGATTTCATTTTCTGCCTTGTATATCTGATCACGAATCAGATCTTGGCGATATTTTATCGTGAAGGCTTGATTCCTTGCTGCTGGGTCGTGCGTTTTAATATTAGTATATTTTGGTCGCAATCTTTCCTGTAGACATATATTATTAAATATGACCGAAAAAGTAAGATTAATAATTCTGACACGAATTTTCTCGATCTTTCGTCCGTTTCTTTTCACTGTTGGTGGTAATTCAAAAATCAATTCTCCAAAATTCATTTTTATTTCTAGTCTGACGCGACACTTGAGCGCGTTTCGTAAAACTTATTACATTTTCAAAGAATTTAGCTTACACATACACAACTGAATAGAACTTACACATCTTCGATTTGTTTATATCTACATTTGAGTGAGGTGGATGGGGTGAGGTGGTATTAATAGGGTATTTAATTCCTAAACACAAGACAGAACACGAAACAATGGGTATTGAATGGAAGTGATTTGTAGAAAGCCTATTGGTCCATATTTCTTGATGCTTCTATATTGGAGCGGAGTCTTGAGGTGGGTAGAATATAGTTGTGCATTAATTGACTGTTGAATGCTGGTGTTGACTTCTTGATGTGTAGAGCCTCGCAGACGTCAAGCCGCCTGCTATCGCTGTATCTATCGATGATTTCTGTGTTGTTTACTAGGATTTCTCTGGCGATGGTTTGGTTGTGGGAAGAGATTATATGTTCCTTAATGGAGCCCTGTTGCTTATGCATCGTTAAACGCCTAGAAAGAGATGTTGTTGTCTTGCCTATATACTGTTTTTTTTGGAGCTTACAGTCCCTAAGAGGGTATTTGAAGGCATAGACGACGTTGGTCTCTTTTAAAGCGTTCTGCTTTGTGTCTGGAGAGTTTCTCATGAGTAGGCTGGCCGTTTTTCTGGTTTTATAGTAAATCGTCAGTTGTATCCTCTGATTTTTGTCTGTAGGGATAACGTTTCTATTAACAATATCTTTCAGGACCCTTTCCTCCGTTTTATGAGCTGTGGAAAAGAAGTTCCTGTAAAATAGTCTAATAGGGGGTATAGGTGTTGTGTTAGTTGTCTCTTCAGAGATTGCATGACTTTTCACTTTCCTTCCATGTAGAAGTTCGCAAACAGGACAGCTAGGGGAGAACCCATGGCGACACAATCTACTTGCTTATACATGTGCCCATCCGGGCTAAAGAAGGGTGCCTCTTTAGTACAAGCTTGGAGTAGTTTCCTTAGAATGATTTCTCAATAAGAAATATTGAGAAAATTCGTGTTAGAATTATTAATCTTATTTTTTCGGTCATATTTAATAACATCTGAAGGCTCGCAAGAGGCTTTAACGTCCTCATTTGCACGTCGTTTGTCTATGATAGAACGCAAATCTTCAGTGATGTCCTGTACTGTCAGGATGATGATATATTGGTGTGTATAATTCATCTAGTATATCGCTGGACAATTTTCGTTGAAGGACTACTTTGTTCATCTACTCACTAGTGGTTATATCAGCCTTAACCCTCAAACCGCGCATATCATATATAAATGATATCAGAGACAAAACCGGAACCGCACACATCATTTATATATGATTTCGTGTCTAGCGCTATAATTTAAACGCCCCGCCTGGGATAGGGGTAGTCATCGGCGAGCCTCGACCAAACATAAACAAACCCCGCCTGGGAAAAAAATCCAGTGTGGGTCCCCTTTGTGTACAGAGCTCAGTTACCCGGCGGACACCATGGCGAGCGCATCACGTTCCGACAACCGACCCCGCTCAGCGAGACGTTCCTCGAGACCTCTGACCGAGGACAAAATTACTCGTAATTTGTTCCCGGATGGTGATGAGTCTGATATAGACGACTCAGACTTTGATCATGACTATACACAGACCTCAGAGGTGGATACGACCGACGACGAGTGTGAACATGCTGGCTCCACCAGGGCTAGGCCTAGCATCTCGCCCATGCCTCCTCGCCCTCACTCCACCCCAATTTCAGCAAGACCACACAGTTCATGTGCTCCCTTGCAAGATATTGATGTTTTGCTCAACGATTCTGAAGAAGGTGAATCATTTTCCGGTTTTAGTGACTTAGAATCGGAAAAAAGTTTTGCTAGTGCCAGTGGAGGAGTGTGTGGTGTTGCCAAGCGACAATTTGTCGCGTCAGCAGCATCTGGCCGAACCATGTGGCACCGCATGGCACCACAGGAACAAAGACCCTCAACATCGAGGAATTTTCCATCACCATCCCTGCCCGCCCCTGCTGTTCCTAGACCTGCTTCAGCTCCTGGTACACGGTTTCCTCGCCGTGGTGCCGCTATTGGCTCTAGAAAGACACCCGGTGTTTTTGTGTGGAGTGATGGGACAGATTTTGTTCCACAAATTCCTGTTTTTGATAATTCGGATGTTGGAATTACAGACATTTTCCCTGAAAAGGTGCAGATATGTGTGAAATGGACTATTTTACTGCATATTTTGATGAGCCGCTAATGGAACATCTTGTTCAGGAGACGAACAAATATGCGAGTGATCTCATTGATGAGGAGGAGTTATCCAATTTTCACGTTTGCAGCGATGGAAAGATACGACTGTAGGTGAAATGTATGTGTTTTTGGCACTGTGTATGTTGATGAAACATTGTGTCAAATACGTAATCGATCATTATTGGAGCAAAGACCATACTGTTCCAACACTAATGTTTGGCAAATATATGTCTCGAGACCGATTTGCAATAATCCTCAGGTGTCTTCACTTTGCAAATGATGAAGACAGGAACGATGAAGATAGGCTTTAGAAGGTAAGGCACGTACTGAATGAACTTATCGGAAAGTACAGGGATTTCTACGTACCAGCTCAGAAGCTTGTGATTGACGAATCCCTTGTGCTTTTCAAAGGACGTCTTGCCTTCAAGCAGTATATTCCCTCCAAACGCCACCGATTTGGATTGAAATTCTTTGTACTCTGTGACTGTGAAACAGGAATTGTGTTACATATGATAATGTATACGGGTACAAATGTAGACATTCCTGCTAATGACCAACATGGCTTCTCAGGTAGTGTTGTGATGTCACTGCTTGCACCATATCTGAACAAGGGCCACATTTTATACACAGATAACTATTATACCAGTCCCTTGCTAACTAGGTTCTTGCTTGATAATAGAACTGGTGTGTGTGGCACAGTGAAGGCAAAACGAAGGGAAATGCCAGTGTTTCCAGGTGCTATGCAGGTTGGTGATTGCGAGCTCAGAAAAACAGGTGGAATGCTTTCAGTGCGGTGGAAAGACAGGCGTGAAGTGAACATGTTGACCACCATTCATGCTGGAACAATGCTGGACAGTGGCAAGGTGAACAGAACCAGCAGAGAAATAATCTATAAGCCAGATTGTGTCTTGGACTTTAACATCAACATGCGTTTGGTGGATAAATGTGATATGATGGTGGGGGCAGTGGAGTGTGTACGGAAAACAGTGAAGTGGACCAAGAAAATTTTTTTCCACCTTGTTGATGTAACAATGCTGAACAGTTACAATATGTATCTTGTCAAAACAGGTGGTAAACGTAATTTCCGTGCATTCAATTTTACTGTAGTAACACAATTACTACAGAAGTTTGGCAAAGTAATTCCTGGTGTACAGAGGCCCATTCTGAACCCGGTATTGCACCATGCTCCAACACCCAGGCTCGCTTTCAGGGATGCCTTTTTGACACACAATCTCAGGTTTTTACCACCAACTGGAAAGCGTGCAGTAGGCCAGCGTGCGTGTGCAGTATGCTGGTCAACAACCAAGAGGGAACAGAAAAGAAAGTTGGTGATGACTTGGTGCACAGCGTGTCAGGTCCCTCTGTGCCATGTCCGATGTTTCAACGAGTATCACAGTCTTGATGACTTCTAAATGTCCAAGACTGGTGCCAAAACATGTAAATACAGAATAAGTGAGTGTATATAATGGAAATAAATCATAAGAAATAGTATATTTTATTGTGAAATAAGACATTTTTGTGCAAATACTTGTGACACTAATATGTGGATACAATATACATTGACAACAGTTTTATGTTTATAAATCATCTTGTGAGAACATATTGAACCACACCAGTGAAAAAAATGGGTGTAAAATACGCCATAGATACTGTAAATAATAACGCGAAAATAAATTCGCGGCAACTCGCGCTCCTTCTCCGTCGCGCCTGACTCACCCCGGGCGCACAGCAGTCCAGCGAAGATCAGGCGTGACGTCATCGACGATCTTCTCGGGTCATTTACGTCCACGGTAAGTGTAATTAAATTTTTTTTATTATTTTTCCCGTGCTCAGGGAACACAAATAAAGAGATTAAAAAGAAAAAACAAATTTTTAGAATTTTTTTTGTTGCGTGTGTGGGTGTTAATTCCATTTGGAACCCGAGCGGTTTGAGGGTTAAGACTAAATATTCTTAGTAGTGACTCAAACTCCTTGCTGAAGGATTGTAATGAGTCAGCAGTCTGATCAGGTTGAGGTAAGTCCAGGAATTGAAGTACTAGAAGTAAGAGAGTTTTCTCATTGCCAGCTTTATCCATATTGGCTAGCTGGTTAAGCCTTGTTGGGATTGTACTTGGGTTGCTCATAATGCTGAACAATTACTGATGGAGTAGCCTAGGGTAAAATTCTGCTATCACTAGGCAATAATCTTACCTCTTCTAGAGATTAGCACTTAAAATTAATATACATCATATATATATAATCATACACACTAATGATTTGAGTGGTAAACCAGTGTCCCTTTAAGTACCTTTAGGTTAGCTCCTCAATTATCACTCAAGGTAGGTATAAACACTAATTAATCACTCAAAATGTGCAATGATTATAAGTAAATTACTATATATATATATATATATATATATATATATATATATATATATATATATATATATATATATAAATATATATATATATATATATATATATATATATATATATATATATATATATATATATATATATATATATATATATATATATATATATATATATATATATATATATATATATATATATATATATTATTAAATATGACCGAAAAAGTAAGATTAATAATTCTAACACGAATTTTCTCAATCTTTCGTACATTACGCTTCACTGTTGGAGGTAAATCAAAAATTAATTCTCCAAAATTCATTTTTATTTCTAGTCTGACGCGACACGGGCGCGTTTCGTAAAACTTATTACATTTTCAAAGACTTTAGTTCACAAATACACAACTGAATAGAACTTACGTATCTCAGATTTTATATCTACATTTGAGTGAGGTGGGAGGGGTGATGTGGCATTAACACAAGACAGAACAAGAGGGGATATTAATAGGGTATTAAAAGTATCAACACAAGACAGAACACAAACAATGGGTATTGAATAGAAGTGTTTGTAGAAAGCCTATTGGTCCATATTTCTTGATGCTTCTATATTGGAGCGGAGTCTTGAGGTGGGAGACTGCGCTCCAATATAGAAGCATCAAGAAATATGGACCAATAGGCTTTCTACAAACACTTCTATTCAATACCCATTGTTTGTGTTCTGTCTTGTGTTGATACTTTTAATACCCTATTAATATCCCCTCTTGTTCTGTCTTGTGTTAATGCCACATCACCCCTCCCACCTCACTCAAATGTAGATATAAAATCTGAGATACGTAAGTTCTATTCAGTTGTGTATTTGTGAACTAAAGTCTTTGAAAATGTAATAAGTTTTACGAAACGCGCCCGTGTCGCGTCAGACTAGAAATAAAAATGAATTTTGGAGAATTAATTTTTGATTTACCTCCAACAGTGAAGCGTAATGTACGAAAGAATGAGAAAATTCGTGTTAGAATTATTAATCTTACTTTTTCGGTCATATTTAATAATATATGTCTACAGGAAAGACTGCTACCAAAATATACTAATATATATATATATATATATATATATATATATATATATATATATATATATATATATATATATATATATATATATATATATATATATATATATATATATATATACGCGGAAAATCCAAAGAGAAATGGGAAAGAGAGAGATGAATGTTTCGGCCGATCTGGGCCTTTGTCAACACCGAACTGAAAGAAATCACAAAGAAAGAGTGGAGGCAGACACTAGATCCTGACCACCATCTCCTTGAGAAAGAATTAATCAGAAAAAGGTATAAATTAGCTTAGAGTGGTCAAAAGGATTTAAACAGTAAGAATAAAAAATTACAGAAAAAGCCTCATTGAATCTACATAAAATATTAATATAATATTGTTATGAGACAATATAACTCTTCCTATCATAGTTTTTCTTAAACTGTTGTGCAATATTGTAACTTAAAACTGGGTCAAGTTTGTACATACCAGTACTAACATTGAGAAGATTTGGACATTGACTAATTAGGGCAAACTCAATTAAATTCCGTTCCACAAAGCCAATGCAATTGGTAATGCTTTTCGCCCCATCCCAATTAATAGTGTGATCACACAAACTTGTGTGTAGACACAAAGCATTAGACGTTTTGGCTGTTCTTATACTATAAGCATGTTGGGCCATAAGTAATTGTAAAGATTTTCCTGTTTGTCCAAGGAATACAGACTCACAATCATTGCAGGGAATCGAATACACACAACCTGCTGTACCAGGGGAGTTTTTTTTATTAAACTAGACTTGATCGTATTATTAGTGAACATCAAATTGATATTAAGGTTCTTAAAAACTGGGGAAAGTTTCTCAAATCCCATCGCATAAGGTACCACCAATGAGTTTCTAATTTCTTGTTTTGCTTTGGAGACATTATTATAAAACGTACGTCTAGCTTTCCAAAACGAACAATCCAAAAACATCTTAGGGTACTGTAAACTTTTCCCAATTTCATGTATTTTATCTATCTCTTCATCAAAAAACTCAGGCTGCATACCCTCAAAGCTCGAAGAAACATTCCTGAAAATACTGTCTGTTTAACTTTACTGTGATGATTCGAATAATAATGAACAAACGACCCCCACGTTGGGAGGTTTTCTATCCACATTAAATTTGAACCTTCTATTGACTCTATGAATCATAATGTCCAAAAACGGAAGAGTACCATTCTCCTCATTTTCACATGTGAATTTTATTGAAGGTATCAAAGAATTAAGTTCATTAAGAAAAACAATTTGGTGTTGGTCACTCTGCCATAAGCACAAAATATCATCGACATACCTAAACCAAACAACATTAGGGGGGATAATCCTGGATAAGATTTTTGCTGCGAAGAACTCAATATACAAATTGCTCAAAACAGGGGAAAGGGGATTGCCCACTGCCATTCCAAATGTTTGTTTGAAATTTTTTCCATTGAAACTGAAATAATTGTCTTTTATACATAATTTGATAAGTTCCAACACACTATTAGTCTGCAAACTCAAATTATATTTAGGCAGTTCCTAACGTAGGTATTCTAACAAATCATCAACAGGTGCTTTAGTGAATAAAACAGTCACGTCAAAACTTAGTAGTTTAAAATCAAAATTCAAATTTAGTGTGGATAGCTTATTAATTAAGTCTATATTGTTAGTTAAGTGTGAGTTAGAAACAGTATCAACGATAGGGGACGAAACTTTGACCAACCACTTAGAAAGTTTATAAGCCGCTGAACCAACTGAACTAATAATCGGTCTAACTGGATTACAAGGTTTATGGTTTTACTAAGACCATACATGTAAGGTAGAGAGGGAAATCGACTTGTTAGCCTAGATATCAACTCTTTATCGCCTTTTCACACCGTTTTCAGAATTTTGTTAAAATATGCGATCACTTTTTCAGTAGGATCTCTGTTAACCAATAGGTAAGTATCCCTATCTTCCAAGAGTAACTCCATTGTCTATGTTTGTATTTGTGTGTTGTGAGATGGGATGTGTGTGACATGGGAGTTGTGCATTTTATGTTGAAATTTTGGGACATGCCACATTTTCTGTTGAAATGAGAGGCTGAGATTGGAGGAGAGAGTGGAGGACGGAGTCAGAAGTACGAAGTTCTTGGCGTATGGGTGAAAGGTTTGTAAAGTTTGTAAGCTCCTCCCCCTGACTTTTTGTCAGAGAGATGGAATCATTTTGGGGAGTGATGTCAGGGTTTCGCGTAACTGTACTTAATATCCTGGCAAGGTCGCCAATATCGGGGTTACTCTAAATCTCGCCAGTCACCATCAAGTACTAGAGGTGATAACTGTTACTTACTGTAGCCCTACGGGTCGTCACTCCATCCTCAATCTTGAGGTTATCTTGAGATGATTTCGGGGCTTTTTAGTGTCCCCGCGGCCCGGTCCTCGACCAGGCCTCCACCCCCAGAAAGCAGCCCGTGACAGCTGACTAACTCCCAGGTACCTATTTACTGCTAGGTAACAGGGGCATTCAGGGTGAAAGAAACTTTGCCCATTTGTTTCTGCCTCGAGCGGGAATCGAACCCGGGCCACAGAATTACGAGTCCTGCGCGCTATCCACCAGGCTACGAGGCCCCATGCCTCAAGGTGCCACTGTTCACCTGGAGAGTCTCCCAGTCTACCTCCGGCCGGCCTCGTAGCCTGAAGGCGAGTGGGAACACGATCACTTCTCTCTAGATCATGTGCCCGCCCCGACAAAGGGCTCTACTGCTAACTAAAAGGTCACCAACTGGTGTTTCCCGTGTCCAGTAACACTTCAGTGGAATTGTGGGATTATGGTAGTAATCGTAGTGGCCCAATAAAACACTACTCAATTTTGGTATCAGGTAAGCGTACATCTCAATCACTCTTTTCAGTGGACTCAATAGCAACAAAGTAAATGGAGGGACAATACAAACACGAAGTTGGTTTTGTATTTTACTTAAAAGATTTAAGTATTATAACACTGGATCAGCAACAAGGCAACGAAATACAGGAACAGCTGTCACTCCCTCTTCATAAATCTGGAACGCTACGCGATGGCAACACTCCCCCTCAGTTGTGCCTATTCCCACACTCCAAATAAAGTATTATTGAGCGTTTGGCAACTCGCGAGAGGCCACACCCCCTCACTACATGCTCAATGTACTTTTTGCTCACTGTACTTACTATCGTGGCGTGAAGCGCCTATTATTTCTTCATGATCACAGTATTTCACAGTACTGGCTTGAACACAGTAAATCACTATACTGGCGATAAATACAGTAAATCACTGTACTGTCATTAAACACAGTAAATCACAATACTGACAGTAAACACAGTAAATCATTATACTGACGGTAAACACAGTAAATCACTGTTTAAACACAGTAAATCACAGACCAACATCACCTCAGCACTGAAACAAGGATTATCAAGAAACTAACAACATTATATGGAGGACCTATGGCAATTCCACGACCAAGAGATGGCTTCCTGAACCTTGCAGGAATTAACCTCACTGAGGACCAAGTCACTCTCCTAAATCTGGGCATAAACTGTCATGTTATGTCCAGACCGAGTGAAATGGCCCGGAAAGTAGAGTTGGAAATTCTGTTGGACGAAATATTCGACCTCGAGACACAAAAGAAGGTCACTACCAAAGATACCTTACAAGCAGAACTTATTGCAGAAGGAGGAAAGAATCGAGGCAACTACAGAAGCCCCATACTGTCCCCCGAGCTTAAAGCGGCAGCTAAAAGCCTTCGTGAGAACAAGGAGATAGTTGTCAGGAGAGGTGACAAGTCGCCAATATATGTCATTCTTAAAAAAGACGAATATCTGGCGAAAATGAACCTCATACTCTCTGACCAAACTAAGTTCCAAAGGGTAACGAAGGACACTACAGCCGAATTAAAAGCAAAGGTCAACAAACTGATCGAAACTGTGAACGCCAAGAAATCCGGACTCCACCTGCCAAAGATCATTGGGGAATATAAACCTGGATATGCGTATGGAAATGTCAAGACGCACAAGCCTGGAAACCCACTTCGGCCAATCATTAGCCAGATACCCACACCCACGTACAGACTGGCGAAGCGACTCAACGGCCTGCTGACTCCTTATGTTCCTTGCGCCTTCAGCCTGAAGTCTCCAAAGGAATTTGTGGACTTACTGCGGGGCACACGGGCCACAGGGATAAGAGCCTCGTTGGACGTAGAATAGCTGTTTACCAACGTACCTGTGGACGAGACAATCGGAATGATAGCCGACAGAGTGTATCGTGATCCAGCCTGTACTCCTCTTGACATGCCAGAAAGTATTCTGAGGAAACTTCTCCAAGCTTGTACTAAAGAGGCACCCTTCTTGAGCCCGGATGGGCACATGTATAAGCAAGTAGATGGGGTCGCCATGGGTTCTCCCCTAGGTGTCCTGTTTGCAAACTTCTACATGGGTACCATCGAGCAAAAAGTCTTAGTCGACATGAACTTGAAACCGGCCATATACTGCAGGTATGTTGACGACATTTTTACACAGGTACCTGATGTCAGACATCTGCAGGAGCTGAAGGAGGCATTTGAGCAGAGTTCCGTGCTGCGTTTCACTTACGAGACGGAAAAGGATGGGAAGCTGCCCTTTCTAGATGTAACAGTCATGGAAAAGGGCGGAGGTTTCCACACTGCAGTCTACACTAAGGAAACAAACATAGGAATGTGCCTAAATGCCAACAGCGACTGCCCTGACAGGTACAAGAGGAGTGTTGTTAACGCATACGTCGACCGTGCTCTCAGCCACAGCTCAGAATGGAAGCAAGTCGACGAAGAACTCTGTAGGGTAAGGCAGGTCCTAGTCAATAACGGCTTCTCCAATGGTTTCATCGAAGACATCATAAGAAGGAAAGTGAAAAGCCATGCAACCTCTGAAGAGACAACTAACACAACACCTATACCCCCTATTAGACTATTTTACAGGAACTTCTTTTCCACAGCTCATAAAACGGAGGAAAGGGTCCTGAAAGATATTGTTAATAGAAACGTTATCCCTACAGACAAAAATCAGAGGATACAACTGACGATTTACTATAAAACCAGAAAAACGGCCAGCCTACTCATGAGAAACTCTCCAGACACAAAACAGAACGCTTTAAAAGAGACTAACGTCGTCTATGCCTTCAAATGCCCACTTGGGGACTGTAAGCTCCAAAAAACCCAGTATATAGGCAAGACAACAACATCTCTTTCTAGGCGTTTAACGATGCATAAGCAACAGGGCTCCATTAAGGAACATATAATCTCTTCCCATAACCAAACCATCGCCAGAGAAATCCTAGTAAACAACACAGAAATCATCGATAGATACAGCGATAGCAGGCGGCTTGACGTTTGCGAGGCACTACACATCAAGAAGTCAACACCAGCAATCAACAGCCAATTACTGCACAACTATATTCTACCCACCACAAGACTCCGCTCCAATATAGAAGCATCAAGAAATATGGACCAATAGGCTTTCTACAAACACTTCTATTCAATACCCATTGTTTTTGTTCTGTCTTGTGTTGATACTTTTAATACCCTATTAATATCCCCTCTTGTTCTGTCTTATGTTAATGCCACATCACCCCTCCCACCTCACTCAAATGTAGATATAAAATCAGAGATACGTAAGTTCTAATCAGTTGTGTATTTGTGAAGTCTTTGAAAATGTAATAAGTTTTACGAAACGCGCCCGTGTCGCGTCAGACTAGAAATAAAAATGAATTTTGGAGAAGTGATTTTTGATTTACCTTCAACAGTGAAGCGTAATGTACGAAAGATTGAGAAAATTCGTGTTAGAATTATTAATCTTACTTTTTCGGTCATATTTAATAATATATGTCTACAGGAAAGACTGCTACCAATATATATATATATATATATATATATATATATATATATATATATATATATATATATATATATATATATATATTATATATATTCGTATATATTATATATATATATATATATATATATATATATATATATATATATATATTATATCTATTCGCCAGATATTCGTCTTTTTTAAGAATGACATATATTGGCGACTTGTCACCTCTCCTGACAACTATCTCCTTGTTCTCACGAAGGCTTTTAGCTGCCGCTTTGAGCTCGGGGGACAGTATGGTGCTTCTGTAATTGCCTCGATTCTTTCCTCCTTCTGCAATAAGTTCTGCTTGTAAGGTATCTTTGGTAGTGACCTTCTTTTGTGTCTCGAGGTCGAATATGTCGTCCAACAGAATTTCCAACTCCACTTTCCGGGCCATCTCACTCGGTCTGGACATAACGTGACAGTTTATGCCCAGATTTAGGAGAGTGACTTGGTCCTCAGTGAGGTTAATTCCTGCAAGGTTCAGGAAGCCATCTCTTGGTCGTGGAATTGCCATAGGTCCTCCATATAATGTTGTTAGTTTCTTGATAACCCTTGTTTCAGTGCTGAGGTGATGTTGGTCTGTGAGGATGTCGAGGTGTTGTTCAATGCGGGTACGAATACTTTCGTCGATGTTGCTATTTCTCCACTCGTTTGTAGCATGAAGTAGTTGCGTTTTGTTGTCTTTGATTTCATTCTCTGCCTTGTATATCTGATCACGAATCAGATCCTGGTGATATTTTATAGTGAAGGCTTGATTCCTTGCTGCTGGGTCGTGCGCTTTAATATTAGTATATTTTGGTAGCAGTCTTTCCTGTAGACATATATTATTAAATATGACCGAAAAAGTAAGATTAATAATTCTAACACGAATTTTCTCAATCTTTCGTACATTTCTTTTCACTGTTGGAGGTAATTCAAAAATCAATTCTCCAAAATTCATTTTTATTTCTAGTCTGACGCGACACTTGAGCGCGTTTCGTAAAACTTATTACATTTTCAAAGACTTTACACATACACAACTGAATAGAACTTACATATCTCCAATTTGTTTATATCTACATTTGAGTGAGGTGGATGGGGTGAGGTGGTATTTAATAGGGTATTAATTTCATCAACACAAGACAGAACACGAAACAATGGGTATTGAAATGGAAGTGATTGTAGAAAGCCTATTCGTCCATATTTCTTGATGCTTCTATATTGGAGCGGAGTCTTGAGGTGGGTAGAATATAGTTGTGCATTAATTGGCTGTTGATTGCTGGTGTTGACTTCTTAATGTGCAGTGCCTCGCAAACGTCAAGCCGTCTGCTATCGCTGTATCTATCGATGATTTCTGTGTTGTTTACTAGGATTTCTCTGGCGATGGTTTGGTTTTGGGAAGAGATTATATGTTCCTTAATAGAGCCCTGTTGCTTATGCATCGTTAAACGCCTAGAAAGAGATGTTGTTGTCTTGCCTATATACTGCGGTTTTTAGAGCTTACAGTCCCCAAGTGGGCATTTGAAGGCATAGACGACGTTGGTCTCTTTTAAAGCGTTCTGCTTTGCGTCTGGAGAGTTTCTCATGAGTAGGCTGGCCGTTTTTCTGGTTTTATAGTAAATCGTCAGTTGTATCCTCTGATTTTTGTCTGTAAGGATAACGTTTCTATTAACAATATTTTTCAGGACCCTTTCCTCCGTTTTATGAGCTGTGGAAAAGAAGTTCCTTTAAAATAGTCTAATAGGGGGTATAGGTGTTGTGTTAGTTGACTCTTCAGAGGTTGCATGGCGTTTCACTTTCCTTCTTATGATGTCTTCGACGAAACCATTGGAGAAGCCGTTGTTGACTAGGACCTGCCTTACCCTACAGAGTTCTTCGTCGACTTGCTTCCATTCTGAGCTGTGGCTGAGAGCACGGTCGACATATGCGTTAACAACACTCCTCTTGTACCTGTCTGGGCAGTCGCTGTTGGCATTTAGGCACATTTCTATGTTCGTTTCCTTAGTGTAGACTGCAGTGTGGAAACCTCCGCTCTTTTCCATGACTGTTACATCTAGAAAGGGCAGCTTCCCATCCTTTTCCATCTCGTAAGTGAAACGCAGCACGGAACTCTGCTCAAATGCCTCCTTCAGCTCCTGCAGATGTCTGACATCAGGTACCTGTGTAAAAATGTCGTCAACTTACCTGAAGTATATGGCCGGTTTCAAGTTCATGTCGACTAAGACTTTTTGCTCGATGGTACCCATGTAGAAGTTTGCAAACAGGACACCTAGGGGAGTACCCATGGCGACCCCATCTACTTGCTTATACATGTGCCCATCCGGGCTCAAGAAGGGTGCCTCTTTAGTACAAGCTTGGAGTAGTTTCCTCAGAATATTTTCTGGTATGTCAAGAGGAGTACAGGCTGGATCACGATACACTCTGTCGGCTATCATCCCGATTGTCTCGTTCACAGGTACGTTGGTAAACAGCGATTCTACGTCCAACGAGGCTCTTATCCCTGTGGCCCGTGTGCCCTGCAGTAAGTCAACAAATTCCTTTGGAGACTTCAGGCTGAAGGCGCAAGGAACATAAGGAGTCAGCAGGCCGTTGAGTCGCTTCGCCAGTCTGTACGTGGGTGTGGGTATCTGGCTAATGATTGGCCGAAGTGGGTTTCCAGGCTTGTGTGTCTTGACATTTCCATACGCATATCCAGGTTTATATTCCCCACATAATATATTCTAACACAACACCTATACCCCCTATTAGACTATTTTACAGGAACTTCTTTTCCACAGCTCATAAAACGGAGGAAAGGGTCCTGAAAGATATTGTTAATAGAAACGTTATCCCTACAGACAAAAATCAGAGGATACAACTGACGATTTACTATAAAACCAGAAAAACGGCCAGCCTACTCATGAGAAACTCTCCAGACACAAAGCAGAACGCTTAAAAAGAGACCAACGTCGTCTATGCCTTCAAATGCCCACTTGGGGACTGTAAGCTCCAAAAAACCCAGTATATAGGCAAGACAACAACATCTTTTTCTAGGCGTTTAACGATGCATAAGCAACAGGGCTCCATTAAGGAACATATAATCTCTTCCCACAACCAAACCATCGCCAGAGAAATCTTAGTAAACAACACAGAAATCATCGATAGATACAGCGATAGCAGACGGCTTGACGTTTGCGAGGCACTGCACATTAAGAAGTCAACACCATCAATCAACAGCCAATTAATGCACAACTATATTCTACCCACCTCAAGACTCCGCTCCAATATAGAAGCATCAAGAAATATGGACGAATAGGCTTTCTACAATCACTTCCATTTCAATACCCATTGTTTCGTGTTCTGTCTTGTGTTGGTGAAATTAATACCCTATTAAATACCACCTCACTCAAATGTAGATATAAACAAATTGGAGATATGTAAGTTCTATTCAGTTGTGTATGTGTAAAGTCTTTGAAAATGTAATAAGTTTTACGAAACGCGCTCAAGTGTCGCGTCAGACTAGAAATAAAAATGAATTTTGGAGAATTGATTTTTGAATTACCTCCAACAGTGAAAAGAAATGTACGAAGGATTGAGAAAATTCGTGTTAGAATTATTAATCTTACTTTTTCGGTCATATTTAATAATATATGTCTACAGGAAAGACTGCTACCAATATATATATATATATATATATATATATATATATATATATATATATATATATATATATATATATAAATATATATATATATATATATATTAATATATATATATATATATATATATATATATATATATATATATATATATATATATATATATATATATATATATATATATATATATATATATATATATATATATATATATATATATATATATATATATATATATATATATATATATATATATATATATATATATATATATATACTCTGGCACAAACTTGTAATATTAATGTCACATGAATGTAAATGTCCTCGACACAGTAATCTCTTTGATAAATCACAGGCATACTCACACATCATATATATATTCTCTCGAGAGCTCCCTATGGCACCTCTCTTCACAACTGTGCCTTACTATGACATAGACATTGGTGAGCCCTGCTCCCGACATAGAAGATACTCTGGCTAAATAGCTAACTAACGGGGAATGGGAGGGAAAACTGAGTTATCTACTTCCACCATCAATGACGTAGATTCGCCCTCTGTTGAGAGTTGAATTGAAGCTCCTGGTCCCGGCTCTCGACTCATTGTAGGGGAACACTCCCACACACACACTGATGCCCTCTCCAGGAACCCAATGAATATCCAAACACGAGTCGTCTCCGTTCTCTTCCCTCTGCAGGTTCCGTGCTCCTCCACAACCTCTTGAAGGGTTGGAGTCAGTCTCCTGGCTGTCGACTTCTCCTCACAACTACGTCTGCATTCCTTTCTCTCGGCTGCAGTCGCTCAGATCCTCAGCTAGTTTCCTCTTCTCCTGCCTCACAGTGGATTGGCCCAGCCGCTAAGTCATCACATAACTGGTGAAACTGCACAGTCGTCCCGGATGTCACTGGTCAGACTTCACTTCTTGCAAAGCGCCTTTCACTGGAGCACTTGTTGCTCGTTTCTCGTCAATTCCTTCTTCTGTCCAACACATGGAATACAGGAAGACCTCACGGGGTGCTTGTAGACTACAGGGGATGCGTAAATCCACCGGAGCGGAGCGAAAACTGTCAAACTGACAGGACCCCCTATCGCATGTCCGACCTCCTCGACGAGTCGTGTCAAACTCCTGGGCGCCACGGCCCACGCCGTCTGGACCCCCTGCACTCGTGATGTCATACTTGCCAGTGGCGTTTCTCATGGGCTTCCTGTGCCATGTCACTGTTCTTGACCAAACTGGTGCCACTGACGTCACAACGTCTTGGCGGGAAAACGTAGGGGCCGGCGACATCTTGGCGTCCTACAAAGGGACTAAGCCACTGGCCAAAATACTCTTCTTTTGCGAATTTCTCGCCAACACGAGAACACCTAATGCTCCCACATATGTCAAATTGTCCCCTGGAACGTAGAGAACGTTCGGGTAGAGTGGATATGACTCTTACAGCTGGCGTGGGAGAAATATAAGGGGGGGGGGGAACACCGTCACAGTGGGTGTGTTTTAAGAGAGTGAGGAGTCAATATATCTAAAGGATGATTTTAAAGCAAAAAGATATGATATAAGAAGATATTTTAGAAGAATAGAGAAAAAAAACATAAGGAAGCAGGAGCAGGTGTACACACACACACACACACACTGCGTATCCTCCATGTCCCTCCTACCTCCTTAACCCACACCCTACCTGTCCCCCCTTCCCTTAAACCCCCACCCCCCACCCCAAAATCCTCTGAGACCCTGCAAACCACCTCACAGATCCTCTCACCCATGGAACAGCTTCCCACACCAGCAGAATGCTCGCCAAGAAAGGGACATGAAAATGAACAGAAGAAAGTGAGCTTCAAGGCGATGTACACTAACATAGATGGGATTTCAAATAAAACAAGTGAACTTGGAGAATGGGCACTAGAAGAAAACCCAGACATAATAGCACTCACAGAAACAAAGTTAACGAAAATCATAACAAACGTAGTGTTTCCACAGGGCTACTATGTAGTGAGGAAAGAGAGAGAAGGGAGAGGAGGAGGTGGTGTAGCTCTGCTACTAAGAGAAGGTTGGAGTTTCGAAGAGATGGTAATTCAGAACTGTGAAGGTTTCAGTGACTACATTTCAGGCACCATAGCAACTGGAGGACAGAAAATTATAATAGTAGTCATATATAACCCCCCACCAAATGACAGAAGACCCAGACAGGAATATGATAGAAACAACTTGGCCACCATCAATATAATAGAGAGAGCAACTTCTGTGGCTAGCAGGAACGGATCCAGACTTCTAATCATGGGAGACTTCAACCATGGGAAGATAGATTGGGGGAAAAGAGACCCACATGGAGGAACAGACACATGGAGAGCTAAGCTGCTGGATGTGGCAACAAGAAACTTTCTAAGTCAACACGTCAAGGGACCGACAAGAATGAGAGGAGAGGATGAACCAGCATTGCTTGATCTGATATTTACCCTAAATGAGTCGGATATAAGGGAAGTTAAGTTGGAAGCCCCCTTGGGAATGAGTGATAATAGTGTATTGAGCTTTGAGTACCTGGTTGAGCTGGGAATTATCACCCCCAAAAAAGAACTGGGAACCAAAGGGCTGGCGTACCGAAAGGGAAACTATGAGGAAATGAATAAATTCCTATGGGATATACATTGGGACACAGAACTCGGAACCAAGTCCGTACAAGACATGATGGACTATGTCACCCAAAAATGTCAGGAGGCTGTAAGCAGGTTTGTCCCAGCCCGACAGGAAAAAACAGAGAAGCAAAGGAAGAATCCGTGGTTTAATAAGGAATGTATGAAAGCAAAGGAGCAGAACAAAAGGGCATGGAGGACCTTCCGTAATAACAGAACACCAGAAAGTAGAGAGAGATACCAGAGAACCAGGAACGAGTATGTCAGTGTGAGAAGAGCAGCTGAGAAAAGGTATGAAAATGATATAGCTAATAAAGCCAAGACCGAACCAAAGCTACTACACAGTCACATCAGGAGGAAGACAACAGTGAAGGAACAGGTGTACCTGTCCTCGCCCACCCCAGTTAGGGTGGGCGAGGACAGGTACACAGAGAATGACAAAGAGGTGTGTGAAGAACTCAACAAAAGGTTCCAGGAGGTCTTTACAATAGAACAGGGAGATGTCGCGGCGCTAGAAGAGGTGGCAGCAAACCAGGTGACCTTGGATAGGTTCGAAATTACAAGAGATGAGGTCAAGAAGCACCTATTGGAGCTGGATGTGAGAAAAGCTGTTGGGCCGGATGGAATCTCGCCATGGGTATTGAAAGAGTGTGCAGGAGCACTTTGCCTACCACACTCCATAGTGTATAGTAGGTCACTGGAAACGGGGGACCTACCAGAAATATGGAAGACTGCTAATGTAGTACCAATATACAAAAAGGGTGACAGACAAGAGGCACTGAACTACAGGCCAGTGTCCTTAACTTGTATACCATGCAAGGTGATGGAGAAGATTGTGAGAAAAAACCTAGTAACACATCTGGAGAGAAGAGACTTCGTGACAACCCATCAACATGGGTTCAGGGAGGGTAAATCTTGCCTTACAGGATTGATAGAATTCTACGATCAGGTGACAAAGATTAAACAAGAAAGAGAAGGGTGGGCGGACTGCATTTTTTTGGACTATCGGAAAGCCTTTGACACAGTACCCCCATAAAAGGTTGATGCATAAGCTGGAGAAACAGGCAGGAGTAACTGGTAGGGCGCTCCAGTGGATAAGGGAGTACCTAAACAATAGGAAGCAGAGAGTTACATTGAGGGATGAGACCTCAGACTGGCGTGAAGTCACCAGTGGAGTCCCACAGGGCTTTGTACTTAGACCTATCCTGTTTCTGATATACGTAAATGATCTCCCAGAGGGTATAGACTCATTCCTCTCAATGTTTGCTGACGACGCCAAAATTATGAGAAGGATTAAGACAGAGGAGGACAGCTTGAGGCTTCAAGAAGACCTGGACAAGCTGCAAGAATGGTCGAACAAATGGCTGTTAGATTTTAATCCAAGCAAATGTAATGTAATGAAGATAGGGGTAGGAAGCAGGAGACCAGATACAATGTATCACTTGGGAGATGAAATACTTCAAGAGTCCGAGAGAGAGAAAGACCTGGGGGTTGATATTACGCCAGACCTGTCCCCTGAAGCTCATATCAAGAGGATAACAGCAGCAGCATATGCCAGGCTGGCCAACATACGAACGGCATTCAGAAATTTGTGTAAAGAATCATTCAGAACTTTGTATACCACATATGTCAGGCCAATCCTGGAGTATGCAGCCCCAGCATGGAGTCCATATCTAGTCAAGGATAAGACTAAATTGAAAAAGGTTCAAAGATTTGCCACCAGACTAGTACCCGAGCTGAGAGGTATGAGCTACGAGGAGAGACTACGGGAATTAAACCTCACTTCGCTGGAAGACAGAAGAGTTAGCGGGGACATGATCACCACATTCAAGATTCTCAAGGGAATTGATTGGGTAGATAAAGACAGGCTATTTAACACAAGGGACAGACGCACAAGGGGACACAGGTGGAAACTGAGCGCCCAAATGAGTCACAGAGATATTAAAAAGAACTTTTTTAGTGTCAGAGTGGTTGACAAATGGAATGTATTAGGAAGTAATGTGGTGGAGGCTGACTCCATACACAGTTTCAAATGTAGATATGATAGAGCCCAGTAGGTTCAGGAATCTGTACACCAGTTGATTGACATTGGAGAGGCGGGACCAAAGAGCCAAAGCTCAACCCCCGCAAGCACAAATAGGTGAGTACACATATCTTACAATATGCAAACAACTCTCTACTCCCATCTCACAACACACAAACACAAACATAGACAATGAATCACAACTCCCAACTCACAACACAATGAGGATATCATTAACGCAAGAGTGAAATAGGTAGCAGTGATACTCCCCATCTCGCAGGATGGTAAGGTTACATTAGGCATAAGGAATCAGTTATCCAAATCTCGTTTTATGAGTTCATAATATTAATACACATACAGTACAGTACAGTACAGTACAGTACAGTACAGTACAGTACAGTACAGTACAGAACAGTACAGTACAATAATTTAAAACATCACACCAACAGCATCGGTTGCAACTAACAGTCTCTCCTCAGCGAGGGACTAGGTGAGACAAGACAGGGAGGGTGGGCGGTGTGCAGGTGGGTATGTGATGTAATAAGACCTGCTGCTTGTGGCGGCAGCGAGGGGGTCAGACCCGCCGCCACGATGGCGTAGGGCAGGGCCCCTTCTTGAGCCCGGATGGGCACATGTATAAGAAAGTAGATGGGGTTGCCATGGATTCTCCCCTAGGTGTCCTGTTTGCAAACTTCTACATGGGTACCATCAAACAAAAGGTGTTAGTCGACAAGTACTTGAAACCGGCCATATACTGTAGGTATGTTGACGAGATTTTTACACAGGTGCCTGATGTTAGACATCTGCAGGAGCTGAAGGAGGCATTTGAGCGGAATTCTGTGTTGCGTTTCACTTACGAGATGGAGAAGGATGGGAAGCTGCCCTTTCTAGATGTAACAGTCATGGAAAGGAGCGGAGGTTTCCACACTGCACTCTACACTAAGGAAACAAACATAGGAATGTGCCTCAATGCCAACAGTGACTGCCCAGACAGGTACAAGAGGAGTGTTGTTTACGCTTATGTCGACCGTGCTCTCAGCCACAGCTCAGGATGGAAGCAAGTCGATGAAGAACTCTGTAGGGTAAGGCAGGTCTTAGTCAAAAACGGCTTCTCCAACGGTTTCGTTGAAGACATCATAAGAAGGAAGGGGAAACGCCATGCAACCTCTGAAGAGAAAACTAACACAACACCTGTACCCCCTATTAGACTATTTTACAGGAACTTCTTTTCCACAGCTCATAAAACAGAGGAAAGGGTCCTGAAAGATATTGTTAATAGGAACGTTATCCCTACAGACAAAAATCAGAAGATACAACTGACGATTTACTATAAAACCAAATAAACGGCCAACCTACTCAAGAGAAACTCTCCAGACACAAAGCAGAACGCTTTGAAAGAGACCAATGTCGTCTAGGCCTTCAAATGTCCACTTGGGGACTGTAAACCTCAAAGAACTCAGTATATAGGCAAGACAACAACATATTCCACAACCCAGACCATCACCAGAGAAGTCTTAACAAAAAACACAGAAATCATCGATAGATACAGCGATAGCAGGCGGCTTGATATCTGCGAGGCACTACACATCAAGAAGTCAACACCAGCAATCAACAGCCAATTAATGCACAACAATATTTTACCCACTTCAAGACTCCGCTCAAGTATAGAAGCATCATGAAGTATGGGCCAATAGGCCTTTTGCAGTTACTTCCATTCTTCCCTGTAACTTTACCAATATTATACCAATTGTTTCGTGTTCTATCTTGTGTTGAAAGTTTGTATTCACCTCATCTAAAACTGTTGTAACATATTACCTCACCCAAATGCAGGTATATAAAATGAATGCAGTTTAAATTATAGCATAGTGTTTGCAGGTTATAGTTGTGTGTGTGTAAACTAAAGTCTTTGAAAATGTAATAAGTTAATATGAAACGCGTTCAAGTGTTGCATCAGACTAGAAATAAAAATGAATTTTGGAGAATTGATTTTTCAATTACCATCGATAGTGAAAAGAAACAAGAAATATTCAAAAAATTCGTGTTAGAATAATTAATCTTATTTTTTCGGTCATATTTATTAATATATGTTTACAAGAAAGACTGCTACCAAAATATAATATATATATATATATATATATATATATATATATATATATATATATATATAAACTTTTAGACACACAACACCCACCAAGGGACTTGAACCCTTGAGGTTATCTTGAGATGATTTCGGGCCTTCAGTGTCCCCGCAGCCCGGTCCTCGACCAGGCCTCCACCCCCAGGAAGCAGCCCGTGAAAGCTGACTAACTCCCAGGTACCTATTTACTGCTAGATAACAGGGGCATTCAGGGTGAAAGAATCTTTGCCCATTTGTTTCTGCCTCGTGCGGGAATCGAACCTGCGCCACAGAATTATGAGTCCTGCGCGCTATCTACCAGGCTAGGACGCCCTCGCTATCCACCAGGCTACGACGCCCTGGCCACGAAGATTACAGGTATGCACTTATACCCACTGCACCATACTTAGAGCCCCCAAAAAGGTACGAATTCTGGGGTGTTTAATGCCCAGACAACCTATCCTTTCCAGGCAATGGTATAGTGAGAGGCAATTGACGTTTTCCATCAAGCCCTGTTATATGGGAGAAAACGTGGTCCATGCCTAATGCACACACTTGCCTAAATACGCAAGTTAGAAGTATAGAAACTTTTGGACACACAACACCCATCAGGGGACTTGAACCCTGGCCACGAAGATGGCAGGTACGCACTTATACCCACTGCACCATACTCAGAGCCCCAAAAGAGGTAGGAATTCTAGGGTATTTAACTGCCAGACAACCCATCCTCTCCAGGCAATGGTAGAGTGAGAGGCAATTGACGTTTTCCATCAAGCCCTCTTATATGGGAGAACAAATAGTCCATGCATAATGCACAGACTTGCCTAAACATGCAAGTTAGAAGTATAGAAACTTTTAGACACACAACACTAACTAGGGGCTTGAACCCTGGCCACAAAGATGGCAGGTACGCACTTATACCCACTACACCACACTCAGAGCCCCGAAAGAAGTGGGAATTCTGGGGTATTTAACTCAAAGACAACCCATCCTCTCTAGGCAATGGTATATTGAGATCAAATTGACGTTTTTTATCAAGCCCTGTTATATGGGAGAACACATAGTCCATGCTTAATGCACACACTTGCCTAAACACTCAAGTTAGAAGTATAGAAACATTTAGACACACAACACCCACCAGGGAACTTGAACCCTGGCCTCGAAGATGGCAGGTACGCACTTATACCCACTGCACCATACTCACAGCGCCAAAAGAGGTGGAAATTCTGGGGTATTTAACTTCCAGACAACCCACCTTCTCCATGCAATGGTATAGTGAGAGGCAATTGACGTTTTCTATGAAGCCCTGTTATATGGGAGAACACATGGTCCATGCATAATGCACATACTTGCCTTAACACACAAGTTAGAAGTATAGAAACTTTTTGACACACAACACCCACCAGGGGACTTGAACTCTGGCCACAAAGATGGCAGGTACGCACCTATACCCACTGCACCATACTCAGAGCTCCAAAAGAGGTGGGAATACTGGGGGTATTTAACTCCCAGACATCCCATCCTCTCCAGGCAATGGTATAGTGAGAAGCAATTGACGTTTTCCATCAAGCCCTGTTATATGGGAGAACACGTGGTCCATGCTTTATGCCTACACTCTCCTAAACAGGCAAGTTAGAAGTATAGAAACTTTTAGATACACAACACCCAGCAGTGGACATGAACCCTAGCTACGAAGATGGCAGGAATGCACTTATACCCACTGCACTATACTCAGAGCTCTAAAAGAGGTGAGAATTCTGGGGTATTTAACTCCCAGACAACTCATCCTCTCCAGGCAATGGTATATTGAGATCAAATTGACGTTTTCCATCAAGCCCTGTTATATGGGAGAACACATGGTCCATGCTTAATGCACACACTTGCCAAAACACGCAAGTTAGAAGTAAAGAAAATTTTAGACACACAACACCCACCAGGGGACTTAATTAAAACCTGGTAACGAAGATGGCAGGTACGCAATTGTACCCACTGCACAATACTCACAGCCCCGAAAGAGGTGGAAATTCTGGGGTATTTAAATTCCAGACAACCCATCTTCTCCATGCAATGGAATATTGAGAGGCAATTGACGTTTTCCATCAAGCCCTGTTATATGGGAGAACACATGGTCCATGCCTAATGCACACACTTGCCTAATCACGCAAGTTAGAAGTATAGAAACTTTTAGACACACAACATCCACCAGGGGATTTGAACCCTGGCCACGAAGATGGCAGGTACCCACTTATACGCACAGCACCATACTCAGAGCCCTGAAAGAGGTAGGAATTCTGGGGTATTTAACTTCCAGACAACCCATCCTCTCCAGGCAATGGTATAGTAAGAGGCAATTGACGTTTTCTATCAAGCTCTGTTATATGGGAGAACACGTGGTCCATGCTTTATGCACACACCTGCCTAAACACGCAAGTTAGAAGTATAGAAACTTTTAGACACACAACACCCACCAGGGGACTTGAACTCTGGCCACAAAGATGGCAGGTACGCACTTATACCCACTGCACCATACTCAGAGCCCCGAAAGAGGTGGGAATTCTGGTAATTTAACTCCCAGACAACCCATCCTCTCCAAGCAATTGTATCGTGAGAGACAATTGACGTTTTCCACCAAGCCCTCTTATATGGGAGAACACGTGGTCTATGCTTAATGCCAACACTTGCCTAAACAGGCAAGTTAGAAGTATAGAAACTTTTAGACACACAACACCCACCAGGAGACTTGAACCCTGGATGCGAAGATGGCAGGTACACACTTATACCACTGCACCATACTCAGAGCCATGAAAGAGGAGGTAATTCTTGGGTATTTAACTACCAGACAACCCATCCTCTCCAGGCAATGGTATAGTGAGAGGCATGTGACGTTTTCTATCACGCCTTGTTATATGGGAGAACACATAGTCCATGCTTAATGCACACACTTGCCTAAACATGCAAGTTAGAAGTATAGAAACTTTTAGACACACAACACCCACCAGGGGACCTGAACCCTGGCCACGAAGATGGCAGGTACGCACTTATACCCACTGCACCATACTCTGAGCCACAAAAGAGGTGGGAAGTCTTGGGTATTTAACTCCAGGACAACCCATCTTCTCCAGGCAATAGTATAGTGAGAGGCAATTGACGTTTTCCATCAAGCCCTGTTATATGGAAGAACACATGGTGCATGACTAATGCACACATTTGCCTAAACACACAAGTTAGAAGTAAAGAAAATTTTAAACACACAACACCCACCAGGGGACTTAATTAAAACCTGGTAACGAAGATGGCAGGTATACACTTGTACCCACTGCACCATACTCACAGCGCCAAAAGAGGTGGAAATTCTGGGGTATTTAACTTCCAGACAACCCATCTTCTCCATGCAATGGTATAGTGAGAGGCAATTGACGTTTTCCATCAAGCCCTGTTATATGGGAGAACACGTGGTCTATGCTTAATGCACACACCTGCCTAAACAGGCAAGTTAGAAGTATAGAAACTTTTAGACACACAACACCCACCAGGAGACTTGAACCCTGGACGGGAAGATGGCAGGTACGCACTCATACCTACTGCACCGTACTCAGAGCCCGGAGAGAGGTGGGAATTCTGGGATATTTTACTCCCAGACAACCCATCCTCTCCAGGCAATGGTATAGTGAGAGGCAATTGACGTTTTCTATCACACCCTGTTATATGGGAGAACACATGGTCCATGCTTAATGCACACACTTGCCTAAACACGCAAGTTAGTAGTATAAAAACTTTTAGACACACAATACCCACCCAGGGATTTGAACCCTGGCAACGAAGATGGCAGGTTCGCACTTATACCCACTTCACAATACTCAGAGCCCCGAAAGAGGTAGGAATTCTGGGGTATTTAACTCCCAGACAATCCATCCTCACCAGGCAATGGTATAGTGGGAGGCAATTGATGTTTTCCATCAAGGCCTGTTATATGGGAGAACACGTGGTCCATGCTTAATGCACACACGTGCCTAAACACTCAAGTTAGAAGTATAGAAACTTTTAGACACACAACACCCACCAGGGGACTTGATCGCTGGCAACGAAGCTGGCAGGTACGCACTTGTACCCACTGCACCATACTCACAGCGCCAAAAGAGGTGGAAACTGTGGGGTATTTAACTTCCAGACAACCCTTCTTCTCCATGCAATGGTATAGTGAGAGGCAATTGACGTTTTCCACCAAGCCCTGTTATATTGGAGAAGGCGTGGTCCATGCTTAATTCACTCACTTGCCTAAACACGCAATTTACAAGTATAGAAACTTTTAGACACACAACACCCACCAGGGGACTTGAACCCTGGCCAGGAAGATGGCAGGTAAGCACTTATACCCACTGCACTATACTCAGAGCCCAAAAAGAGGAGAGAATTCTGGGGTATTTACCTCCCTGACAGCTCATCCTCTCCAGGCAATGGTATAGAGAGAGGCAATTGACGTTTTCCATCACGCCCTGTTATATGGGAGAATGCGTGGTCCATGCTTAATGCACACACTTGCCTAAACACTCAAGTTAGAAGTATAGAAACTTTTAGACACACAACACCCACCAGGGGACTTGATCGCTGGCAACGAAGCTGGCAGGTAAGCACTAATACCCACTGCACTATACTCAGAGCTCTAAAAGAGGTGAGAATGCTGGGGTATTTAACTCCCAGACTACTCATCCTCTCCAGGCAATGGTATAGTGAGAGGGAATTGACGTTTTCCATCAAGCCCTGTTACATGGGAGAACACGTGGTCCATGCTTAATGCACACACTTGCGTAAACACGCAAGTTAGAAGTATGGAAATTTTAGACACATAATACCCACAAAAGGACTTGAACCCTGGCAACGAAGATGGCAGGTACACACTTATACCCACTGCACTGTTCTCAGAGCCCCGAAAGAGGTAGGAATTCTGGGGTATTTAACTCCCTGGCAACCCATCCTCTCCAGGCTATGGTATAGTGAGAGGTAATTGACGTTTTTCATCAAGCCCTGTTATCTGTTAGAACATGTGGTCCATGATTAATGCACACATTTGCCTAAACACGCAAGTTAGAAGTATAGAAACTTTTGGACATGGAACACCCACCAGGGGACTTGAACCCTTGCCATGAAGATGGCAGGTACGCACTTATACCCACTGCACCATACTCAGAGCCCAAAAAGAGGTGCGAATTCTGGGGTATTTAACTCCCAGACAACCCATCCTCTCCAGGCAATGGTATTGTGAGAGGCAATTGATGTTTTCCATCAAGCCCTGTTATATGGGAGAAGGCGTGTTCCATGCTTAATTCACACACTTGCCTAAACACGCAATTTACAAGTATAGAAACTTTTAGACACACAACACCCACCAGGGGACTTGAACCCTGGGCACGAAGATGGCAGGTACGCAATTCTACCCACTGCACAATACTCAGAACCCCGAAAGAGGAGGGAATTCTGGGGTATTTAACTCCCAGACAACCCATTCTCTTCAGGCAATGATATAGTGAGAGGCAATTGACGTTTTCCATCAAGCATTGTTATATGGGAGAAGGCGTGTTCCATGCTTAATGCACACACTTGCCTAAACACGCACGTTAGAAGTATAGAAACTTTTAGACATACAACACCCACAAGGGTACTTGAACCCTGCCCACAAAGATGGCAGGTACTCACTTATACCCACTGCACCATACTCAGAGCCGTGAAAGAGGTGGGAATTCTAAAGTATTTAACTCCCAAACAACCAATCCTCTCCAGGCAATGGTATAGTGAAAGGCAATTGACGTTTTCTATCAATCACTGTCATATGGGAGAACACGTGGTCCCTGCTTAATGCACACACTTGCCTAAACACGGAAATTAGAAGTATAGAATCTTTTGGACACACAACACCCACCAGGGGACTTGAACCCTCACCACGAAAATGGCAGGTACGCACTTATACCCACTGCACTATACTCAGAGCCCCAAAAGAGGTGAGAATTTTGGGGTATTTAACTCCCAGACAACTCATCCTCTCCAGGCAATGGTATAGTGAGAGGCAATTGACGTTTTCCATCAAGCCCTGTCATATGGGAGAACATGTGGTCCATGCTTAATGCACACACTTGCCTAAACACTCAAGTTAGAAGTATAGAAACTTTTAGACACACAACACAAACCAGGGAACTTGATCCCTGGCCACGAAGATGGCAGGTACGCACTTATACCTACTGCACTAAACTCAGAGCCCCAAAAGAGGTGGGAATTCTGGGATATTTAACTCCCAGACAACCCATCCTCTCCAGGCAATGGTATAGTGAGAGGCAATTGACGTTTTCCATCAAGCCCTGTTATATGGGAGAACACGTGGTCCATGCTTAATGCACATACTTGCCTAAACACGAAAGTTAAAAGTATCGAAACTTTAAGACACACAATACCCACCAGGGGACTTGAACCCTGGCTACGAAGATGGCAGGTACGCACTTCTACCCACTGCACAATACTCAGAACCCCGAAAGAGGAGGGAATTCTGGGGTATTTAACTCCCAGACAACCCATTCTCTCCAGGCAATGGTAAAGTAAGAGGCAATTGACATTTTCCATCAAGCATTGTTATATGGGAGTACACATGGTCCATGCTTAATGCACACACTTGCCTAAACACGAAAGTTAAAAGTATCAAAACTTTTAGACACACAACACCCACCAGGAGACTTGAACCCTGGCCACGAAGATGGCAGGTACTCACTTATACCCACTGCACCATACTCAGAACCCCGAAAAAGGTAGGAATTCTGGGGTATTTAACTCCCAGACAACCCATCCTCTCCAAGCAATAGTGTAGTGAGAGGCAATTGACGTTTTTCATCAACACCTGATATATGGGAGAACATGTGGTCCATGCTTAATGCACACATTTGCCTAGAGATGCAAGTTAGAAGTATAGAAACTTTTACACACGCAACACCAACTAGGGGACTTGAACCCTTGCCATGAAGATGGCAGATACGCACTTATACCCACTGCACCATACTCAGAGCCCAGAAAGAGGTGCGAATTCTGGGGTATTTATCTCCCAGACAACCCATCCTCTCCAGGCAATGGTATAGTGAGAGGCAATTGACGTTTTTCATCAAGCCCTGTTATCTGTTAAAACATGTGGTCCATGATTAATGCTCACATTTGCCTAAACATGCAAGTTAGAAGTATGGAAACTTTTGGACACGCAAAACCCACCAGGGGACTTCAACCCTTGCTATGAAGATGGCAGGTACGCACTTATACCCACTGCACCTTACTCAGAGCCCAGAAAGAGGTGCGAATTCTTGGGTATTTAACTCCCAGACAACCCATCCTCTCCAGGCAAGGGTATTGTGAGAGGCAATTGGCATTTTCCATCAAGCCCTGTTACATGGGAGAACATGTGGTCCATGCTCAATACACACACTTGCGTAAACACGCAAGTTAGTAGTATGGAAACTTTAAGACACACAATACCCACCGAAAGACTTGAACCCTGGAAACGAAGATGGCAGGTACACACTTATACCCACTGCACTATTCTCAGAGCCCCGAACGAGGTGGGCATTATGAGGAATTTAACTCCCTGACAATTCATCCTCTCCAGGCAATGGTCTTGTGAGAGGCAATTGATGTTTTCCATCAAGCCCTGTTATATTGGAGAAGGCGTGGTCCATGCTTAATTCACACACTTGCCTAAACACGCAATTTAGAAGTATAGAAACTTTTAGACACACAATACCCACCGAAAGACTTGAACCCTGGAAACAAAGATGGCAGGTACACACTTATACCCACTGCACTATTCTCAGAGGCCCGAAAGAGGTGGGAATTATGAGGTATTTAACTCCCTGACAATTCATCCTCTCCAGGCAATGGTATAGTGAGAGGCAATTGACATTTTCCATTAAGCCCTGTTATATGGGAGAACATGTGGTCCATGCTTAATGCACATACTTGCCTAAACAAGCATGTTAGAAGTATGTAAACTTTTAGATACACAACACTAACAGGAGACTTGAACCCTGGGCACGAAAATGGCAGGTACGCACTTTTACCCACTGCACCATACTCAGAGCCCTGAAAGAGGAGGGAATTCTGGGGTATTTAACACACAGACAACCCATTCTCTCCAGGCAATGGTATAGTGAGAGGCAATTGACATTTTCCATCAAGCCCTGTTATATGGGACAACACATGGTCCATGCTTAATGCACACACTTGCCTAAACACTCAAGTTAGAAGTATAGAAACTTTTAGACATACAAAACCCTCCAGGGGACTTGAATCCTGGGCACGAAGATGGCAGGTACGCACTTATACCCACTGCACCATACTTAGAGCCCTGAAAGAGGAGGGAATTCTGGGGTATTTAACACACAGACAACCCATTCTTTCCAGGCAATGGTAGAGTGAGAGGCAATTGACGTTTTCCATCAAGCCCTGTTATATGGGAGAACACATTGTCCACGCTTAATGCACACACTTGCCTAAACACGCACGTTAGAAGTATAGAAACTTTATGACACACAACACCCACCAGGGGACTTGAACCCTGGCCACAAAGATGGCAGGTACGCACTTATACCTACTGCACTATACTCAGAGCCCCAAAAGAGGTGGGAATTCTGGGGTATTTAACTCCCAGACAACCCATCCTCTCCAGGCAATGGTATAGTGAGAGGCAATTGACGTTTTCCATCAAGCCCTGTTATATGGGAGAATACATGGTCCATGCTTAATGCTCATACTTGCCTAAACACGCAAGTTAAAAGTATAGAAACTTTTAGACACACAACACCCACCAGGGGACTTGATTCCTGGCCACGAAGATGGCAGGTACGCACTTAAACCCACTGCACCATTCTCAGAGCCTGGAAAGAGGTGGGAATTCTGGGGTACTTAACTCCAAGACAACCCATCATCTCCAGGCAATGGTATAGTGAGAGGCAATTGACAATTTCCATCAACCCCTGTTATATGGGAGAACATGTGTTCCATGCTTAATGCACACACTTGCCTAAACACGCAAGTTAGAAGTATATAAACTTTTAGACACACAATACCCACCAGGGGACTTGAACCCTGGCAACAAAGATGGCAGGTAAGCACTTATACCCACTGCACAATACTCAGAACCCCAAAAGAGGAAGGAATTCTGGGGTATTTATCTCCCAGACAACCCATTCTCCCCATTCAATGGTATAGTGAGAGGCAATTGACGTTTTCCATCAAGCCCTGTTATATGGGAGTACGCGTGGTACATGCTTAATGCACACACTAGCCTAAACACGCACGTTAGAAGTATAGAAACTTTTAGACATTCAACACCCATAAGGGGACTTGAACCCTGGCCACAAAGATGGCAGGTACACATTTATACCCACTGCACCATACTCAGAGCCCCGAAAGAGGTGGGAATTCTAAGGTATTTAACTCCCAGACAACCCATCCTCTCCAGGCAATGGTATAGTGAGAGGCAATTGACGTTTTCCATCAAGCCCTGTTATATGGGAGAACATATAGTCCATGCTTAATGCATACACATGCCTAAACACGCATGTTAGAAGTGTGTAAACTTTTAGACACACAACACTAACAGGAGAATTGATCCCTAGCTCCGAAGATGGCTGGTATGCACTTATTCCCACTGCATCATACTCAGAACCCCGAAAAACGTGGGAATTCTGGAGTATTTAACTCCCAGACAACCCATCCTCTCCAGGCAATGGTTTAGTGAGAGGCAATTGACGTTTTCCATCAAGCCCTGTTATATGGGAGAACACGTGGTCCATGCTTAATGCACATACTTGCCTAAACACGAAAGTTAAAAGTATCGAAACTTTAAGACACACAATACCCACCAGGGGACTTGAACCCTGGCTACAAAGATGGCAGGTACGCACTTCTACCCACTGCACAATACTCAGAACCCCGAAAGAGGAGGGAATTCTGGGGTATTTAACTCCCAGACAACCCATTCTCTCCAGGCAATGGTAAAGTAAGAGGCAATTGACATTTTCCATCAAGCATTGTTATATGGGAGTACACATGGTTCATGCTTAATGCACACACTTGCCTAAACACGAAAGTTAAAAGTATCAAAACTTTTAGACACACAACACCCACCAGGAGACTTGAACCCTGGCCACGAAGATGGCAGGTACGCACTTATACCCACTGCACCATACTCAGAACCCCGAAAAAGGTGGGAATTCTGGGGTATTTAACTCCCAGACAACCCATCCTCTCCAAGCAGTAGTGTAGTGAGAGGCAATTGACATTTTTCATCAACACCTGATATATGGGAGAACATGTGGTCCATGCTTAATGCACACATTTGCCTAGAGATGCAAGTTAGAAGTATAGAAACTTTTACACACGCAACACCAACTAGGGGACTTGAACCCTTGCCATGAAGATGGCAGGTACGCACTTATACCCACTGCACCATACTCAGAGCCCAGAAAGAGGTGCGAATTCTGGGGTATTTATCTCCCAGACAACCCATCCTCTCCAGGCAATGGTATAGTGAGAGGCAATTGACGTTTTTCATCAAGCCCTGTTATCTGTTAAAACATGTGGTCCATGATTAATGCTCACATTTGCCTAAACACGCAAGTTAGAAGTATGGAAACTTTTGGACACGCAAAACCCACCAGGGGACTTCAACCCTTGCTATGAAGATGGCAGGTACGCACTTATACCCACTGCACCTTACTCAGAGCCCAGAAAGAGGTGCGAATTCTTAGGTATTTAACTCCCAGACAACCCATCCTCTCCAGGCAAGGGTATTGTGAGAGGCAATTGGCATTTTCCATCAAGCCCTGTTACATGGGAGAACATGTGGTCCATGCTCAATACACACACTTGCGTAAACATGCAAGTTAGTAGTATGGAAACTTTTAGACACACAATACCCACCGAAAGACTTGAACCCTGGAAACGAAGATGGCAGGTACACACTTATACCCACTGCACTATTCTCAGAGCCCCGAACGAGGTGGGAATTATGAGGTATTTAACTCCCTGACAATTCATCCTCTCCAGGCAATGGTATTGTGAGAGGCAATTGATGTTTTCCATCAAGCCCTGTTATATTGGAGAAGGCGTGGTCCATGCTTAATTCACACACTTGCCTAAACACGCAATTTAGAAGTATAGAAACTTTTAGACACACAATACCCACCGAAAGACTTGAACCCTGGAAACAAAGATGGCAGGTACACACTTATACCCACTGCACTATTCTCAGAGCCCCGAAAGAGGTGGGAATTATGAGGTATTTAACTCCCTGACAATTCATCCTCTCCAGGCAATGGTATAGTGAGAGGCAATTGACGTTTTCCATCAAGCCCTGTTATATGGGAGAACATGTGGTCCATGCTTAATGCACACACACTCGCCTAAACACGCACATTAGAAGTATATAAACTTTTAGACACACAACACCCACTAGGGGGCTTAAACACTGGCCACAAAGATGGCAGGTACACACTTATACCAACTGCACCATTCGCAAAGCCCCGAAAGAGGTGAGAGTTCTAAGCTATTTAACTCCCAGAACACCCATCCTCTCCAGGCAATGGTATAGTGTCAGGCAATTGACGTTTTCAATCAAACCCTCTTAAATGGGAGAACATGTGATCCATGCTTAATGCACACACTTTCCTAAACACGCAAGTTAGAAGAAAAGAAACTTTTAGACATGCAACACCTACTAGGGGACTTGAACCCTGGCCATGAAGGTGGCAGGTACACACTTATACCCACTGCACTATACTCAGAGCCCCAAAAGAGGTGGGAATTCTAGGGTATTTAACTCCCAGGCAACCCATCCTCTCAAGGCAATGGTATTGTGGGAGGCAATTGACGTTTTCCATCAAGCCCTGTTATATGGGAGAACACGTGGTCCACGCTTAATGCACACACTTGCCTAAACACACAAGTTAGAAGTATAGAAACTTTTGAACACACAACACCCACCAGGGGACTTGAACCCTCGCCACAAAGATGGCAGGTACGCACTTATACCCACTGCACTATAATCAGAGCCCCAAAAGAGGTGAGAATTTTGGGGTATTTAACTCCCAGACAACTCATCTTCTCCAGGCAATGGTATAGTGAGAGGCAATTGACGTTTTCCATCAAGCCCTGTTATATGGGAGAACATGTGGTCCATGCTTAATGCACACACTTGCCTAAACACTTAAGTTAGAAGTATAGAAACTTTTAGACACACAACACAAACCAGGGAACTTGAACCCTGGCCACGAAGATGGCAGGTACGCACTTATACCTACTGCACTATATTCAGAGCCCCAAAAGAGGTGGGAATTCTGGGATATTTAACTCCCAGACAACCCATCCTCTCCAGGCAATGGTATAGTGAGAGGCAATTGACGTTTTCCATCAAGCCCTGTTATATGGGAGAACATGTGGTCCATGCTTAATGCACACACATGCCTAAACACGCATGTTAGAAATATGTAAACTTTTAGACACACAACACTAACAGGAGAATTGAACCCTAGCTACGAAGATGGCTGGTATGCATTTATTCCCACTGCATCATACTCAGAACCCCGAAAAACGTGGGAATTCTGGAGTATTTAACTCCCAGACAACCCATCCTCTCCAGGCAATAGTATAGTGAGAGGCAATTGACATTTTTCATGAAGACCTGATATATGGGAGAACATGTGGTCTATGCTTAATGCACACACTTGCCTACAGATGCAAGTTAGAAGAATAGAAACTTTTACACATGTAACACCAATTAGGGGACATGAACCCTGCCCATGAAGATGGCAGGTATACACTTATACCCACTGCACTATACTCAGAGCCCCAAAAGAGGTGATAATTCTGGGGTATTTAACTCCCTGAAAACCCATCCTCTCCAGGCAATGGTATAGTGAGAGGCAATTGACGTTTTTCATCAAGGATTGTTATATGGGAGAACACGTGGTCCATGCTCAATGCACACACTTGCCTAAACACGCATGTTAGATTTTTGAAACGTTTAGACACACAACACCCACCAGGGGACTTGAACCCTGGCAACGAAGAAGGCAGGTATGCACTTATACCCACTGCACCACACTCACAGCCCCGAAAGAGTTGGGAATTCAGGGGTATTTAACTCCCTGACAACCCATTCTCTCCAGGCAATGGTATAGTGAGAGACAATTGACGTTTTCCATCAAGTCCTGTTATATGGGAGAACATGTGGTCTATTCTTAATGCACATACTTGCCTAAACACGCAAGTTAGAAGTATAGAAACTTTTAGACACACAACAACCACCAGGGGACTTGAAACCTGGCCTCATGATGGCAGGTACACACTTATACCCACTGTCCCATACTCAGAGCCCTGAAACAAGTGGGAATTCTGGGGTACTTAACTCCATGACAACCCATCCTCTCCAGGCAATGGTATAGCGTGAGGCAATTGACGTTTTTGATCAAGCCCTCTTAAATGGGAGAACATGTGATCCATGCTTAATGCACACACACTCGCCTAAACACGCACGTTAGAAGTATATAAACTTTTAGACACTCAACACCCACCAGGGGACTTGAACCCTGGCAACGAAGAAGGCAGGTATGCACTTATACCCACTGCACCATACTCACAGCTCCAAAAGAGGTGTGAATTCTGGGGTATTTAACTTCCAGACAACCCATCCTTTCAAGGCAATGGTATAGTGTGAGGCAATTGACGTTTTCCATCAAGCCCTCTTAAATGGGAGAACATTTGTTCCATGCTTAATGCACACACATGCCTAAACATGCAAGTTAAAAGTATCTAAATTTTAGGCACACAACACCCACCAGGAGACTTGAACTCTGGCCACAAAGATGGCAGATACACATTTATACCCACTGCACCATACTCAGAGCCCCAAAAGAGAAGGGAATTCTAAGGTATTTAACTCCCAGACAACCCATCCTCTCCAGGCAATGGTATAGTGAGAGGCAATTGACGTTTTCGATCAAGCCCTGTTATATGGGAGAACATGTGGTCCCTGCTTAATGCACATACTTGCCTAAACACGCAAATTAGAAGTATAGAAACTTTTGGACACACAACACCCACCAGAGGACTTGAACCCTCGCCACGAAGATGGCAGGTACGCACTTATACCCACTGCACTATAATCAGAGTCCCAAAAGAGGTGAGAATTTTGGGGTATTTAACTCCCAGTCAACTCATCCTCTCCAGGCAATGGTATAGTGAGAGGCAATTGACGTTTTCCATCAAGCCCTGTTATATGGGAGAACATGTGGTCCCTGCTTAATGCACACACTTGCCTAAACACGCAAATTAGAAGTATAGAAACTTTTAGACACACAACACAAACCAGGGAACTTGAACCCTGGCCACGAAGATGGCAGGTACGCACTTATACCTACTGCACTATACTCAGAGCCCCAAAAGAGGTGGGAATTCTGGGATATTTAACTCCCAGACAACCCATCCTCTCCAGGCAATGGTATAGTGTTTTTTAAACGTTTTTCATCAAGGATTGTTATATGGGAGAACACGTGGTCCATGTGGGAACCGACCTGTGAGATTTATATTTATTTAATTTATATGAATTTATATTTACGTTAATTTATATACTTCGATAGCAATTTGTATAATGATAAGTGGACTGTATTTCTGCAATAATCTCATAATCTCACAAATCGATCCTCTACACATTAGGGGGGGTTTATATTACACATATGCAGCCAATCAAATTACAGTAATAGCTACATACATTGATGAGGTTCCTTCTCTTATAGTACAGCAGGTTAGTCCACCAGGTATAACTAGAGTGTAGACACCAAATTATCCTCTTTGAGGTAGCTTCTATCACCCAGTAACTGGTGCACATAATCTTGCATCCTCGTCTTGACCTGTCAAAAGTGCGCTAGCTGTGAAGCCAGAATCCTATATATGACAAGCTATATCAGAGAAAACACTATACAGTACATGGAACATTAAAGACCTGGCTTAATTACCTTTAGTATGAGGCGATTTCGCGTTCTAACCGGCTAACCCTATATCCTGACATTAATGGCCATAAATGAATGATAAACGGGTTTCGGATAGACACTTAACTTGTATTTGTAGACAGCGTGTTGACAATGGTACACCTTTGGGTTCCATAACACTACGTCCAAGTAAATTTAACAGGAGCCGAATTTGCTCCCGTGTGAGCCTCTGGTCTCATATAACAATGGCTGCCCTCCTTCCCCACTCTGACGCCTGGCCTACTTTGTCCAGATTTCAGAAAGTGATAGAAGGGTCACATTTACTCTACTTTAATATTGATAATTAAGTTAATTTATATAAGATGTTTTTATGATGGTAAAGTCCAAAGACTAATGTATTTAAGAATAATTCCCAGCAGAATAGCTGGTGAATTTATAATGGTATGTGGTGATGATATCCCGTTTTCTTTAGACGGTAATTCCACTACAAGTTACGTTTTCTATGGGTAACTTGTTGGTAATACAGCTATTATCTGTATGATATTAAATGGTGTCGGATTTTCCGACATAATTCCCCAGGGGGCTGCTCACGGGTCGAAGTCCTGATTAGAACAGACGAACACCGATACTCCTCCTTCGAATTATTAGATTAATTTGATGTTAGTAGTTAGTAATCACACATTTGTGTGTCTGTTCGTACAGGACGGATGTCCCGTACTAGAGTTGTAGGGGTTAGAAGTCTAATGCGATTTCATTTCCCTGTCAACTCTTGAAAGGCTAATATTCAAGCCTTATTACATATTATTTAACCCAGAAGACTGGATGTGATCAAGTACTACAGTCAAGTATGATTCAGGGACTGCAGTGAGATCAGTGACATTAGATATAACTTGAAGTTTCTTCAGGTAACTGGTCACTGATATATAAACACTGAGGCCCATGGAATACATCTTGATTAAATAATAAATGTATCAAATCAGTCATCAGATTTATTAGGGTTTAATTTAGTTAATTGATTCAGAGGATTGAATAGCTCATCATTAAAGTAAAGTATGGTTCTGAGACTGCAGTGGGTTCAGTGACATTGGTCGCAGTGACTTGTAGCTGTTTTAGGCTACTGTTCACTGATTTGCCACTGAGGCCTCATGAACTCATCTCCAGCTTTAAATGATGATACTAACATCAACCTCTGTTACTATAGTCAGCTGTAATCTCCTTAGTATAATGCTACTGGAGAAATATAATCAGCTGACAAATTTAGATTTCTACTGGTATTGTTTATCTGCAGGCATAGGTCTCCTCAGGCTTGATACTGGGCCTGAGAGTAATTTACCTCCTGCAGAGTTTAACATGGTTATACCCTGATATTTAGTAGGGCTACCGATGAATCGATGACAATAGTCTGTCCCTACAAGGAGACCGAAGTCGGTGAGGTGATCAGACTTAATATTATCTGCCAATTTTATTCCTCTATTTCTCAGGAATTTGGCTGTTGCTCTCAGACCTTGAACTTGTAGGTCTACTGGTATTTTGTCCACCACAATGGCTTGTACTCGACAGACGTACCTGCCTAAGCGTACTGATGGTTGTACCACCTGGTAGACTTGAGGTCCTGCATCTGTTACAAACCCTGAGATGTTGAATGACATCTGGGCTACAGGCCTTAATTGTAATTCATCTGCCAACTTTTTGGTGATATATGTTCTCTGGGATCCTTGGTCAAACAACCCACGGGTATGGACCTTGGCCCTCTTATTCAGGATGGTAATTTGGGCAGTAGGCAAAGTCGTATTACCTTTAGACTTTGCCGATTGGACACTCTTTGTTTGTTGCACCTTGCAGTACTGTACTGTGGTGGGAATGCTATCTTCCACCTTGGGTCTTGAATACGTTAATTTCGTATATTTGCACAGTGCTGCATGGTGCCTACCTCTTCTACACCTGTTACAGGTGTTGAATTGGGTATCACAATAGTCTATGTTGTGTGACTTGAGACACCTCGAACATCTCCCTAATTCCTGGAGTCGCTCAATACGAGTGTCTCTGGTTGGATAATTAGCACAACGGTATGTTGAATGTTTCTTTTTGCAGAACATACATGTCCCCCAGCCTACTACACGTTTGGAAGTTACCGGTTTGGGTGAACTAGTAACAGTAGGCTTGGAGGATGCTGCTGCATTGTCAGATTTTCTGCAACTTGATGTTTGAGTAATTGGTTGATGTTTATTTGGGGTGGTTGTTTTACCCTTTAATTGACTATTATTTTCTATTTCTGAAGGCTTGCAAGAGGCTTTAACTTCCTCATTTGCTCGTCGTTTGCTTATGATGGAATGTAAACCTTCAGTGATGTCCTGTACTGTCAGGATGGTGTTATGTTGATGTGCATATAATTCATCTAGTATATCGCTGGACAATTTTCGTTGAAGGACTACTTTGGTCATCCATTCACTAGTAGTTATATCAACCTTAAGTCTGAATGTTCTTAGTAGTGACTCAAACTCCATGCTGAAGGATTGTAATGGGTCAGCAGTCTGATCAGGTTGAGGTAAATCCAGCAATTGTAGTACTAGATGTATGACAGTTTTCTCATTGCCAGCATTATTCCTAGGAGGCTGGACTGGGAAATTAGTGCTGTCGCTATTTTCATTTACATTTTCTACTACTGGTTCAGCTTCACCTCTAGTTTGGAGGCATGTTAACTTAGTAGCTTCAGGTATTGGGTTTTCAGAAACCACAGAGACTGTGGATAAATTGTCTGAAAACTGCTTAATTTCTGGTGGTATATTATTGGGTGAAGCTGTAGTGGGTGAAGCTTTACTGGGTGAAGCTTTATCCTTGTTGATTAAAGGATCTAATCTGGCTTTACATTTATTCTCAAAAAGATCCAGATCATCCATAACATTATCTACTTTATTTGATGTACTTGCTATTTGTTCTGATTCAATTATCCTGTGTAAATGTTCCAACCTGCCTTGAGTTTCTTCTTCATATTGTGCTAGGTCAGACAGGAATGGTTCCACATCTTCAACTACTACATCATCGTGGACTTGATTTTGGTAAGATTTCCTATTTGCTTTCAATATATGCAATTGGGTTTGAATCTGTAACAGTGGTATTTTCAACCGATGATAATTAATTACAGGCTCATATAACAACTGTTCATATTGGTTGAGATCTCTTGTTAGTTGGCGTTTGCTTGATATTAAAGCACGCTTTGCTTTCTGTGGATTAGTCATGGTGACTTGTTAATTGAGCACCACTGGCTCATAAATTGTGAGCAAGTACTAATGGTAGCCTAGGGTAAATTCTGCACTCACTAGGCAATAATCCTACCTCTACTAGAGGTTAGCACTTAAAATTAATACACATTATATATATATACAATCATACACACTAATGATTTGAGTGATAAACCAGTGTCACTGGAAGTACCTTTAGGTTAGCTCTTCTATATCACCCTAGGATGGAAGAGACACTAATTAATCACTCAAAGGTGTAATGATCATAAGTAATTTATTATATATACAACTCAACTCGAGTTGATAAAAATTACACCCAAAATAGGGTCTGGACCATTCATTAATGGTGTTAGGTTGTTCAATATAGTACAACTGACTATTGTAATAATGGGACTAGGATGAACGATAATAGTTCAACTAGTCAATGGTTAATATCCTACCCTGTTGTGGGTTGGCAATTAGTAAATATTATATTGAGAACACTAGTGCAATTTATATTAAATGATTCTCTATTTTGGAGAAATAATATACACAATTATTGATAATAGCCTCTTAATTAGCCTCTATGAAACTTCTAATATTATCTAGAAGTATTAAATGTTATTAGTGACCTCGCGAAATAAACTCCACAAAATTCGTAGATAATCTCTCGCGAAATGTAACACCACGAAATCCGTGAACAATCTCGCGAAGACACAGTCACTAATTTGGCTGGATTCTATATTAGCGCTGTCATTTCACGAAATAACACGCCACCAAATATCTGTGGGTGTGCATGAAACCGCTGACTAAGGCTGAACTCGGCTGAGGGAGGCTCCTGAGCTCCCTCGAGGCTACGCTTCCGTCTTTGACTGGCTGGCCTTTGTTTAAATAACACTGCACTAGTATATTTAATGAATCCACTGGATAACTGGTTCATCCGGTACTAAGATGACCAAATGTGGGTTCATAGGACCGAATAATCCGGTTCGAAGGACCAAATAATGTGGGAACCGACCTGTGAGATTTATATTTATTTAATTTATATGAATTTATATTTACGTTAATTTATATACTTCGATAGCAATTTGTATAATGATAAGTGGACTGTATTTCTGCAATAATCTCATAATCTCACAAATCGATCCTCTACACATTAGGGGGGGTTTATATTACACATATGCAGCCAATCAAATTACAGTAATAGCTACATACATTGATGAGGTTCCTTCTCTTATAGTACAGCAGGTTAGTCCACCAGGTATAACTAGAGTGTAGACACCAAATTATCCTCTTTGAGGTAGCTTCTATCACCCAGTAACTGGTGCACATAATCTTGCATCCTCGTCTTGACCTGTCAAAAGTGCGCTAGCTGTGAAGCCAGAATCCTATATATGACAAGCTATATCAGAGAAAACACTATACAGTACATGGAACATTAAAGACCTGGCTTAATTACCTTTAGTATGAGGCGATTTCGCGTTCTAACCGGCTAACCCTATATCCTGACATTAATGGCCATAAATGAATGATAAACGGGTTTCGGATAGACACTTAACTTGTATTTGTAGACAGCGTGTTGACAATGGTACACCTTTGGGTTCCATAACACTACGTCCAAGTAAATTTAACAGGAGCCGAATTTGCTCCCGTGTGAGCCTCTGGTCTCATATAACAATGGCTGCCCTCCTTCCCCACTCTGACGCCTGGCCTACTTTGTCCAGATTTCAGAAAGTGATAGAAGGGTCACATTTACTCTACTTTAATATTGATAATTAAGTTAATTTATATAAGATGTTTTTATGATGGTAAAGTCCAAAGACTAATGTATTTAAGAATAATTCCCAGCAGAATAGCTGGTGAATTTATAAAGGTATGTGGTGATGATATCCCGTTTTCTTTAGACGGTAATTCCACTACAAGTTACGTTTTCTATGGGTAACTTGTTGGTAATACAGCTATTATCTGTATGATATTAAATGGTGTCGGATTTTCCGACAGTCCATGCTCAATGCACACACTTGCCTAAACACGCATGTTAGAAGTATTGAAACATTTAGACACACAACACCCACCAGGGGACATGAACCCAGGCCATGAAGATGGCAGGTATGCACCTATACCCACTGCACTATACTCAGAGCCCAGAAAGAGGTGCGAATTCTGGGGTATTTAACTCCCAGAAAACCCATCCTCTCCAGGCAATGGTATTGTGAGAGGCAATTGGCGTTTTCCATCAAGCCTTGTTACATGGGAAAACACGTGGTCCATGCTTAATGCACACAATTGCCTAAACATGCAAGTTAGAAGTTTGGAAACTTTTAGACACACAATACCCACCAAAGGACTTGAACCCTGGAAACGAAGATGGCAGGTACACACTTATACCCACTGCACTATTCTCAGAGCCCCGAAAGAGGTGGGAATTCTGGGGTATTTAACTCCCTGACAACCCATCCTCTCCAGGCAATGGTATTGTGAGAGGCAATTGATGTTTTCCATCAAGCCCTGTTATATTGGAGAAGGCGTGGTCCATGCTTAATTCACACACTTACCTAAACACGCAATTTAGAAGTATAGAAATTTTTAGACACTGTTACGAACCCGGATCCAGCGTCCGAGCACGGAGCAGTGACGACCACGCCATCTCTGGGTCAGCTCCCGAAACACCCACCAAATGGACGACGACACCTGGTGAGGACAAGGTGTACTGGCCACAAGGGCCAGTTTCCAGTCCTGTTCAGCGCTCAACACAGCCGCTGCTGACCTCTGGTGAGGTGGTGCTCAGACAACAGCGCCATCTATGGAGTGGATATGACGGGCGTTTGTGTCTGAGCCTGTAAGTGAGGTGCTTTAGTGTGTCCCTGTTATTGATGACGTGTCTGCTTACAGAGTCGACCTGGGACTGCTGTGATGGAAGTTGAGTCAGTCTACCCAAGGCAGCCGTCTCCATACCTTGTGCTTTGCTGCAGCAGCTGTGAGTCGTCTCCCGGAGGAACACTGTGGTGTTACCCTGCCTGTGAAGTGGCAGTGAAGGATTGTCTTACCCGGGACCGACTGCTGGAGACGATTAACCACTGGGGTATTGAGGACAGGAGAGTGATTTGTGGTACCACACGAGGCTCCTGACTAGGGTGCTACCCTAGTATCGCTCATGGAGTGGCCTGACCAGCGTTGCTGATCCGGAACCTGCCAGCAGACCTGCTGGACTTGTGGTTGACGGCCTCCACGGCGGTGCCCCCAGTGGAACTGTGTTTTGGCTGGCCTGTGGCCGGGGTAGACTCAGCTTCTCAAAGGATTCATTGTGAGGCCACGAAAGCACCGAGAGCTTGGATCCAGAGTCTTCAGGAGAAGACGATTGTGTACAGTGTTAATACCCCTCCCCCTGTGTACTCTTTTATTATATTATTTATTGGTGATGGAAACAATTATAATCTTAAGTTCTTAACTTTATTTCCCTTCCCCTTTAAGTTACTTGCGTCACGGATCTCATCCCTTGAAAGCCACTACTGATTTGGGGCCGGATACCCTTCCTCTAACAACATCAGAGTAAGAACCCAGTTGCGACCCGAGAGGGTCGTAACATAATTGGCATCCCCAGCGGGATCCGTCCCCTTGTTAAGTATGTTTGACAGGGGTGGTGAAGTGGCGTAATCCCTGTAAATAATTCCCCTTGTGTGTGACGATTGGGACGTTATACGTCCTGTGCAGTGCTCAGAGTGACTAAGTGCGATATTGAGTAGTGCGGTGATCGGCGTGATTCAGTGCAATATTGTAGAGCGAAGTGTTCGCTTTGATTCAGTGCAATATTGCGTAGTGCAGTGCCCGAAGTAATTACGTGCAATATTGGCAAGTGAGGCGCCAGGTGCGGTAAAGTGCAATATTGGCATAGAACAGTGCTCGGTGCGTGAAGTGCTAACGTGAAAGCGGTGTGTTAAGTGCTAGTTGAGTGTTCCATCTGTGACAATGGCAGAAAAAGCTACCATCGATGATCTGGACGATGTTCAGGCTTTTCTGAACAGAGAGGACTGTCTTGCCAGATTAAAATATCTGAGCAAGCCGGAACTTGTACTAGTGAGCGCCTACCTGGAGATCAAGATCCGTGCCAGTGATTCCCGTGTGGAGATCTTGTCCAAGGTTCACCGGCACTTGAAGGCAGAGGAGAAACAGGAAGGCGAGACTCCTAATATAAAGGAAGGCGAGGAAATGGCTTCCACTGAAAAGGAAGATAAAGGCAGCGACATTGACAGTGATGCAGGTGAGCTGAATATTAGCTTGCTTACAGTCAAAATGCACGCCTTAGAGATAAATCGCGAGATAGAATGGAAGAAGTTATAATTAGAACGAGAATTAAAAGATAAAGAAGTGGAGATGAAAAATAAAGAAATGGAGATGAAAGATAAAGAATTAGCGATGAGGCGTTTAGAATAAGAAAGAGAAGAAAGAAGAGAAGAGCGAGAAAGAGAAGAGAAACGAGAAAGAGAAGAACGAGAAAGAGAAGAGAAACGAGAAAGAGAAGAGCGAGAAAGAGAAGAGAAACGAGAAAGAGAAGACCGAGAAAGGGAAGAGAAACAGCGAGAGAGAGAAGAAAGAGAAAGACAGAGACAACATGAACTAGAAGTATTACGATTAGGCGGTGGTCGGAGGCAAACAACGGACACAAGTAGTTTCGATCCGGTAAGGAACATCAAAATGGTCCCAAAATTCAACGAGAGGGAAGTTTCGAAGTTCTTCGCAGCCTTCGAGAAAGTCGCTGCCTCTTTGGAGTGGCCAAGGGAGAATTGGGCCATCATGATACAGTCAGTCTTGACTGGGAAGGCCCAAATCGCCTACTCCACGTTATCCCTTGACGACTCCGGCGATTACGACAAGGTGAAGAAGGTCGTGCTCATGGCGTACCAATTGGTACCTGAGGCGTACAGGCAGAAGTTCAGGAACCTGAAGAAGACCTCAGAGCACACTTTCACCGAATTCGCCACTATCAAGGAGCAACTTTTTCAGAAATGGTGTGCCTCTCGGAAGGTGGAGACCAAAGAAGACCTCGAGCAGCTCATACTGCTAGAGGACTTCAAGGATTGTTTGTCTGGAGACCTAAAGACATACTTGGAAGAGCAGCAGGTAGAAACCTTGAGTGCGGCAGCCACCATGGCTGAAGAGTATATCCTGACCCATAGGCCTTCTGCTAAGTACATCCCAAGGCATTACCAACGCCGGTTTGATAAACCTCAGGACGAAGAAGAGACTCCCGTCCCACGAAGAGCTAAGAAGACGCCCCCAAGTAGCCCTCGAAGGATGAGTCCTAGCAGTCCGAAACACCGGAGTCCGAGGAGGAATATGGTGTGCTGGACTTGTGGGCAGAAAGGGCATGTAGCTGCTATGTGCCGAGGCAGAAGAGGTGGCGGCGCACGTAGGGAGGTGATGATGATGAGCTGTGTAACACCACCAGCAGGAAGCCAGTCGGCGACTACTCAGGAAGAATCCAGATTGTTTTCCCCTCACACTTCAAGCGGGTATGTATCGAGTGATCATACTGGGAGAGCAGTTGTAGTGCTCAGAGATAGTGGAGCAGCCCAGTCCCTGATCGTGAAAAACTCGTTACCCGAGGGAGTGCGTGTGGATGGGAGACCAGAGGTTGTCCTGGTTGGATTTCCAAGGACGCAGTACATCGCCCCCTTAGTGCCAGTACATCTCGACTCGCCTTACTTCAGCGGCACATGTGCGTTGGCAGTAGTCGATACCCTCCCTATAGCAGGGATTGACGTGGTACTAGCCAACGACTTGGTGACAGATTGGAGCATCAATCTTCCCAAGGTCGCGGACGAGTCAGCCAGAACAGCAAGGTCCGAGGTAACGACGGGCCGCGGTAATATCCAGGTAAAGACAGACCCGGATTTCAACATGTTTAATTTGTCCTCTCACCCGCAGATCGATAGTATTCTAGCAGAGTCTCCTGATTTTTCTCTCGACAAGAAACATGAGGTTACGATGGCAGAAGTACCTGAGCAGGAAGAGAGGTCTTGTGTGCAGGCACCCACGGATACCAACGAGTCTGGAGCGAAGGCGGATGTGTACTTGCAGTATAGCAAGGTACAGCGTTCATTGAACCGGCCAGAGATTCCCCAGACGTCAGAGGTATGTGAGGTGTGTTCGAGAGGTCTAGTGCCCTCTTTGGTCCAAACCAGGCTAGTGGATATTGCCGGCTATGGACATGACAGGCTCAGGAAGCTTACCCCTCAGTTGACCAAATGTTTCTTAGCGGTATTTTGTTTAATTCTTATGTGTGTTCTCGGTAAGGATCAGTGGACGACCCGAAGGATGATGGCTCCCTTGAACATCGTGAAGAGATCCCAGGGATTAGAGACGTGCACTGTGAGTGTTGCAGTCGAAGAAGGAACCTGGAAGGTGATGGTAGATACAGGAGGTACGCGATACGATAATATGAGTGACTGTTTCCGACAGGTTGACACCCCCCGCGTGATAGCTGAGCCTCAATGCAGAGTTATGCGGAACGTTGGTCGACCTGACGGTGGCAGAGCGAATGCCATCTTCGATGTACGAACAGCCTCGTTAGAACTAGGTGTGGGCCTAGTACAGGAGTATGCTGTAAGTACTGTTTTACCCGCTGTCGCTGTCACTCTGAATTATCAGACCCCTGTATTCCAGGTTCCTGTCTCCCTGAAGGACCATCGGACCGGTACCAGAAATGCCGTCGGTGATCAGCCATCATCGGTGCCACGACACAGGGAAGTGTCGAGTCGCCCCTCATCGTGTCTACACCGATTCTTACTCGAGAGATGCGAGATGATGCCCCTGCTTGGCATCGCAGTGGAGATGCGGACGATTACATCTGGCAGGTCATTGCCTTCTATCTTCAAGTTCCCTTTGTGCGAGAGTTGTCCAGTAGAACAGTTCTGTGGACAAGACAGCCTCATCACTCCAGTTCATAGTGTACGTGAGTCTGTGTGGAGTTGTATCCACATACTAATTTGGTTTGTGTTTCTTTTTATAGAACCCCAAACCAAATTCTTTTTGGTGGGGAGGTGTTACGAACCCGGATGCAGCGTCCGAGCACGGAGCAGTGACGACCGCGCCATCTGTGGGTCAGCTCCCGAAACCCCCACCAAATGGACGACGACACCTGGTGAGGACAAGGTGTACTGGCTACAAGGGCCAGTTTCCAGTCCTGTTCAGTGCTCAACACAGCCACTGCTGACCTCTGGTGAGGTGGTGCTCAGACAACAGCGCCATCTATGGAGTGGATACGACGGGCGTTTGTGTCTGAGCCTGTAAGTGAGGTGCTTTAGTGTGTCCCTGTTATTGATGACGTGTCTGCTTACAGAGTCGACCTGGGACTGCTGTGATGGAAGTTGAGTCAGTCTACCCAAGGCAGCCGTCTCCATACCTTGTGCTTTGCTGCAGCAGCTGTGAGTCGTCTCCCGGAGGAACACTGTGGTGTTACCCTGCCTGTGAAGTGGCAGTGAAGGATTGTCTTACCCGGGACCGACTGCTGGAGACGATTAACCACTGGGGTATTGAGGACAGGAGAGTGATTTGTGGTATCACACGAGGCTCCTGACTAGGGTGCTACCCTAGTATCGCTCGTGGAGTGGCCTGACCAGCGTTGCTGATCCGGAACCTGCCAGCAGACCTGCTGGACTTGTGGTTGACGGCCTCCACGGCGGTGCCCCCAGTGGAACTGTGTTTTGGCTGGCCTGTGGCCGGGGTAGACTCAGCTTCTCAAAGGATTCGTTGTGAGGCCACGAAAGCACCGAGAGCTTGGATCCAGAGTCTTCAGGAGAAGACGATTGTGTACAGTGTTAATACCCCTCCCCCTGTGTACTCTTTTATTATATTATTTATTGGTGATGGAAACAATTATAATCTTAAGTTCTTAACTTTATTTCCCTTCCCCTTTAAGTTACTTGCGTCACGGATCTCATCCCTTGAAAGCCACTACTGATTTGGGGCCGGATACCCTTCCTCTAACAACATCAGAGTAAGAACCCAGTTGCGACCCGAGAGGGCCGTAACAGACACACAACACCCACCAGGAGACTTGAACCCTGGCCACGAAGATGGAAGGTAAGCACTTATACCCACTGCACCATACTCAGAGCCTCAAAAGAGGTGGGAATTCTGGGGTATTTAACTCCCTGACAACTCATCCTCTCCAGGCAATGGTATAGTGAGAGGCAATTGATGTTTTCCATCAAGCCCTGTTATATGGGAGAACATGTGGTCCATGCTTAATGCACACACTTGCCAAAACACGCAAATTAGAATTATAGAATAATAATTAATTTAATAATAATTTAATAATATTTTTTTTATTTAGGTAAGGTACATACGTAAAGAGATTTTACAAAGTTTGTTGGCTTTATAGATAGAGCTAGTACATACAATGCCTAAAGCCACTATTACGCAAAGCGTTTCGGGCAGAAACTTTTAGACACACAACACCCACCAGGGGACTTGAACCCTGGCCACGAAGATGTCAGGTACACAATTATACCAACTGCACCATACAGAAAGCCACGAAAGTGGTGGGAATTCTAAGCTATTTAACTCCCAGACAACCTTCCTCTCCAGGCAATGGTATTGTGAGAGGCAATTGACGTTTTCCATCAAGAACTGTTATATGGGAGATCATGTGGTCCATGCTTAACGCCCACACTTGCCTAAACAAACAAGTTAGAAGTATAGAAACTTTTAGACACACAATACCCACCAGAGGACTTGAACCCTGGCCACGAAGATGGCAGGTACACACTTATACCCACTGCACCATTCTCAGAGCCCCGAAAGAGGTGGGAATTCAGCGGTATTTAACTCCCTGACAACCCATCCTCTCCAGGCAATGGTATAATGAGAGGCAATTGATGTTTTCCATCAAGCCCTGTTATATGGGAGAACATGTGGTCCATGCTTAATGCACACACTTGCCTAAACACGCAAGTTAGAAGAATGGAAACTTTTAGACACATAACACCCACCAGGGGACTTGAACCCTGCCCACAAAGTTGGCAGGTACACACTTATTCCCACTGTCCCATACTGAGAGCCCTGAATTAGGTGGTAATTCTCGGGTACTTAACTCCATGACAACCCATCCTCTCCAGGCAATGGTATAGTGTGACGCAATTGACGTTTTCGATCAAGCCCTCTTAAGTGGGAGAACATGTGATCCATGCTTAATGCACACAATCGTCAAAACACGCAAGTTAGAAGTATATAAATTTTTAGACACACAACACCCTCCAGAGAACTTGAACCCTGGCCACGAAGATGGCAGGTACGCACTTATACCCACTGCACCATACTTAGAGCCCTGAAAAAGGTGGGAATTCTGGGGTATTTAACTCCCAGACAACCCATACTCTCAATGCAATGGTATAGTGAGAGGCAATTGACGTTTTCCATCAAGTCCTGTTATATGGGAGAACATGTGGTCTATACTTAATGCACATACTTGCCTAAACACGCAAGTTAGAAGTATAGAAACTTTTAGACACACAACAACCACCAGGGGACTTGAAACCTGGCCTCATGATGGCAGGTACACACTTATACCCACTGTCTCATACTCAGAGCCCTGAAACAGGTGTGAATTCTGGGGTACTTAACTCCATGACAACCCATCCTCTCCAGGCAATGGAATAGTGTGAGGCAATTGACGTTTTTCATCAAGCCCTCTTAAATGGGAAAACATGTGATCCATGCTTAATGCACACACACTCGCCTAAACACGCACATTAGAAGTATATAAACTTTTAGACACACAACACCCACCAGGGGACTTGAACCCTGGCAACGAAGAAGGCAGGTATGCACTTATACCCACTGCACCACACTCACAGCTCAGAAAGTGGTGGAAATTCTGGGGTATTTAACTCCCAGACAACCCATCCTCTCAAGGCAATGGTATATTGTGAGGCAATTGACGTTTTTCATCAAGCCCTCTTAAATGGGAAAACATGTGATCCATGCTTAATGCACACACACTCGCCTAAACACGCACATTAGAAGTATATAAACTTTTAGACACACAACACCCACCAGGGGGCTTAAACACTGGCCACAAAGATGGCAGGTACACACTTATACCAACTGCACCATTCGCAGAGCCCTGAAAGAGGTGGGAGTTCTAAGCTATTTAACTCCCAGAACACCCATCCTCTCCAGGCAATGGTATAGTGAGAGGCAATTGATGTTTTCCATCAAGCACTGTTATATGGGAGATCACGTGGCCCATGCTTAATGCACACACTTGCCTAAACACACAAGTTAGAAGTATAGAAACTTTTAGACACACAATACCCACCAGAATACTTGAACCCTGGCAACGAAGATGGCAGGTACACACTTATACCCACTGCACCATTCTCAGAGCCCCTAAAGAGGTGGGAATTCTGGGGTATTTAACTCCCTGAAAACCCATCCTATCCGGGCAATGGTATAATGAGAGGCAATTGATGTTTTCCATCAAGCTCTGTTATATGGGTGAACGCGTGGTCCATGCTTAATTCACACACTTTCCTAAACACGCAAATTAGAAGTATAGAAAATTTTAGAGACACAACACCCACCAGGGGACTTGAACCCTGGCCACGAAGATGGCAGGTACGCACCTATATCCATTGCAGTATACTCAGAGTCCCAAAAGAGGTGGGATTTCTGGGGTATTTAACTCCCAGACAACCCATCTTCTCAAGGCAATGGTATAGTGAGTCGCAATTGACGTTTTCCATCAAGCCCTGTTATATGGGAGAACAGGTGGTCCGTACTTAATGCACACACTTGCCTAAAAACGCAAGTTAGAAGTATAGAAACTTTTAGACACACAACACCCACCAGGGGACTTGAACCCTGGCCACAAAGATGGCAGTACACACTTATACCCACTGTTACATACTCAGAGCCCCGAAACAGGTAGGAATTCTGGGGTATTTATCTCCCAGACAACCCATCCTCTCCAGACAATGGTATAGTGTGATGCAATTGACGTTTTCCATCAAGCCCTCTTAAATGGGAAAACATGTGATCCATGCTTAATACACACACACTCGCCTAAACACGCACGTTAGAAGTATATAAACTTTTAGACACACAACACCCACCAGGGGGCTTAAACACTGGCCACAAAGATGGCAGGTACACACTTATACCAACTGCACCATTCGCAGAGCCCCGAAAGAGGTGGGAGTTCTAAGCTATTTAACTCCTAGAACACCCATCCTCTCCAGGCAATGGTATAGTGTGAGGCAATTGACGTTTTCAATCAAGCCCTCTTAAATGGGAGAACATGTGATCCATGCTTAATGCACACACTTTCCTAAACACGCAAGTTAGAAGAAAAGAAACTTTTAGACATGCAACACCTACTAGGGGACTTGAACCCAGGCCATGAAGGTGGCAGGTACACACTTATACCCACTGCACTATACTCAGAGCCCCAAAAAAGGTGGGAATTCTAGGGTATTTAACTCCCAGGCAACCCATCCTCTCCAAGCAATAGTGTAGTGAGAGGCAATTGACGTTTTTCATCAACACCTGATATATGGGAGAACACGTGGTCCACGCTTAATGCACACTTGCCTAAACACACAAGTTAGAAGTATGTAAACATTTAGACACACAATACCTACCAGAGGACTTGAACCCTGGATATGAAGATTGCAAGTACACACTTATACCAACTGCACCATACTCAGAGCCCTGAAAGAGGAGGGAATTCTGGGGTATTTAACTCCCAGACAACCCATCCTCTTCAGGCAATGGTATTGTGGGTGGCAATTGACGTTTTCCATCAAGCCCTGTTATATGGGAGAACACGTGGTCCACGCTCAATGCACACACTTGCCTAAACACGTAAGTTAGAAGAATAGAAACTTTTAGACATGCAACACCTACTAGGGGACTTGAACCCTGGCCATGAAGATGGCAGATACACACTTATACCCACTGCACCATACTCAGAGCCCTGAAAGAGGTGGGAATTCTGGGGTATTTAACTCCCAGACCACCCATCCTCTCCACTCAATGGTATAGTGGAAGGCAATTGACGTTTTCCATCAAGCCCTGTTATATGGGAGAACACATGGTCCATGCTTAATGCACACACTTGCCTAAAGACGCAAGTTAGAAAAATAGAAACTTTTAGACACACAACACCCGCAAGGGGACTTGAACCCTGACCACAAAGATGGCAGGTACACACTTATACCCACTGTCCCATACTCAGAGCCACGAAACAGGTGGGAATTCTGGGGTACTTAACTTCAAGACAACCCATCCTCTGCAGGCAACGGTATAGTATGAGGCAATTGACATTTTCCATCATGCCCTCTTAAATGGGAGAATATGTGGTACATGCTTAATGCACACAATCGCCCAAACACGCAAGTTAGAAATATATAAACTTTTAGACACACAACACCCACTAGGGGACTTGAACCCTGGCCAAGAAGATGGCAGGTACGCACCCATATCCACTGCAGTATACTCAGAGCCCCAATAGAGGAGGGAATTCTAGGGTATTTAACTCCCAGACAACCCATCCTCTCCAGGCAATGGTATAGTGAGAGGCAATTGACGTTTTCCATCAAGTCCTGTTATATGGGAGAACATGTGGTCTATACTTAATGCACATACTTGCCTAAACACGCAAGTTAGAAGTATAGAAACTTTTAGACACACAACACCCACCAGGGGACTTGAACCCTGGCAACGAAGAAGGCAGGTATGCACTTATACCCACTGTCCCATACTCAGAGCCCTGAAAGAGGAGGGAATTCTGGGGTATTTAACTCGCAGACAACCCATCCTCTCCAGGCAATGGTATAGTGAAAGGCAATTGACGTTTTCCATCAAGCCCTGTTATATGGGAGAACACATGGTCCATGCTTAATACACCCACTTGCCTAAACATGCAAGTTAGAAGTATAGAAACTTTTAGACACACAACACCCACCCGAGGACTTGAACCCTGGCCACAAAGATGGCAGGTACCCACTTATACCCACTGTCCCATACTCAGATCCCCGAAACAGGTGGGAATTCTGGGGTACTTAACTCCCAGACAACCCATCCTCTCAAGGCAATGGTATTGTGAGAGGCAATTGACGTTTTCCATCAAGCCCTGTTATATGGGAGAACATGTCGTCTATACTTAATGCACATACTTGCCTAAACACGCAAGTTAGAAGAATAGAAACTGTTAGACATGCAACACCTACTAGGGGACTTGAACTCTGACCGTGAAGATGGCAGGTACACACTTATACCCACTGCACGATACTCAGAGCCCTGAAAGAGGTGGGAATTCTGGGGTATTTAACTCCCAGACAACCCATCCTCTCCAGGCAATTGTATAGTGGAAGGCAATTGACGTTTTCCATCAAGCCCTGTTATATGGGAGAACAGGTGGTCCATGCCTAATGCACACACTTGCCTAAAGACGCAAGTTAGATAAATAGAAACTTTTAGACATGCAACACTGTTACGGCCCTATTGGGTCGCAACTGGGGTTCTTCTCTGATGTTGTTAGAGTTTGGGTATCCGGCCCCAAGTTAGTAGTGGCTTTCAAGGGGCGTGTTCCGTAATGCAAGTAAATTAAAGGGGAAGGGATACAAATACACTAATTTAAATATATATATTCACCACCACCAATAAATAAATATATAAACAGTCACTCGCTGGGGCTATAACTACACTTATGTTCATTAACCTGTCTTCCTCTGAAGACACAGGATGCTCTACGGTGCTCAAGACGAGTAGCCCTGGTTCTCTTCTTTGTGGCCCACGATGAATCCTTCGATTCTCTCGGCGAGTCTACCCTGGCCACAGGCCAGCCAAATCACAGTCCCACTGGGTGCGCCGTTGTGGAGGCCTTCAACCACAAATCCAGCCTGTAGCTGGCAGGTTCCAATCAGCTCCTCTGCGTAGGCCACTCAATGACCGATACTAGGGTTGCGAGCCCTAGGCAGGAGCCTCGTGTGATTCCGCTGATCACTCTCCTCTCTCTAGCACCACAGTGGCTAGTCTTCTCCACCAGTCAGCCCCGGGTACGACAATTCCTGGTTCTGCCACGTCTCAGGCAGGCTAACACAACAGTGTTCATCCGGGGGGTGACTCACAGCTTCTGCAGTAAACACGTGGAGATACTATGGCTGCCTTGGAAAGAATGCCCATCGTCCAATCCAGCTGTCCCAGGTCAACTCTGTAATCAGACACGTCATCAGTACTAGGGACACCCTAGGGCACCTCACTTACAGGTTTAGACACAAACGCCCACCTTTCCACTCCATAGATGGCGTTGCTGTCTAAGCGTCACCTCACCAGAGGTCAGCAGCGGCTATGTTACGAGCTGATCAAGACGGGAAACCAGCCCCTGTGGACGGTATATCTCGTTCTCACTAGATGGCGTCGTCCATTTTGGAGGGGGTTTCGGGAGCTGACCCACAGATGGCGTGGTCGTCACTGCTCCGTGCTCGGACGCTGGACTCGGGTCCATAACAAACACCTACTAGGGGACTTGAACTCTGGTCATGAAGATGGCAAGTACACACTTATACCCACTGCACTATACTCAGAGCCCCCAAAGAGGTGGGAATTCTGGGGTATTTAACTCCCAGACAACCCATCCTCTCCAGACAATGGTATAGTAGAAGGCAATTGACGTTTTTCATCAAGGATTGTTATATGGGAAAACACGTGGTCCATGCTTAATGCACACACTTGCCTAAACACGCAAGTTAGAAGTATAGAAACTTTTAGACACACAACATCCACAAGAGGACTTGAACCCTGGCCACAAAGATGGCAGGTACACACTTATACCCACTGTCCCATACTCAGAGCCACGAAACAGGTGGGAATTCTGGGGTATTTAACTCCAAGACAACCCATCCTCTGCAGGCAATGGTATAGAATGAGGCAATTGACGTTTTCCATCAAGCCCTGTTATATGGGAGAACACGTGGTCCATACTTAATGCACATACTTGCCTTAACACGCAAGTTAGAAGTATAAAAACTTTTAGACACACAACACCCACCAGGGGACTTGAACCCTGGCAACGAAGAAGGCAGGTATGCACTTATACCCACTGCACCACACTCACAGCTCAGAAAGTGGTGGAAATTCTGGGGTATTTAACTCCCAGACAACCCATCCTCTCAAGGCAATGGTATATTGTGAGGCAATTGACGTTTTTCATCAAGCCCTCTTAAATGGGAAAACATGTGATCCATGCTTAATGCACACACACTCGCCTAAACACGCACATTAGAAGTATATAAACTTTTAGACACACAACACCCACCAGGGGGCTTAAACACTGGCCACAAAGATGGCAGGTACACACTTATACCAACTGCACCATTCGCAGAGCCCTGAAAGAGGTGGGAGTTCTAAGCTATTTAACTCCCAGAACACCCATCCTCTCCAGGCAATGGTATAGTGAGAGGCAATTGATGTTTTCCATCAAGCACTGTTATATGGGAGATCACGTGGCCCATGCTTAATGCACACACTTGCCTAAACACACAAGTTAGAAGTATAGAAACTTTTAGACACACAATACCCACCAGAATACTTGAACCCTGGCAACGAAGATGGCAGGTACACACTTATACCCACTGCACCATTCTCAGAGCCCCTAAAGAGGTGGGAATTCTGGGGTATTTAACTCCCTGAAAACCCATCCTATCCGGGCAATGGTATAATGAGAGGCAATTGATGTTTTCCATCAAGCTCTGTTATATGGGTGAACGCGTGGTCCATGCTTAATTCACACACTTTCCTAAACACGCAAATTAGAAGTATAGAAAATTTTAGAGACACAACACCCACCAGGGGACTTGAACCCTGGCCACGAAGATGGCAGGTACGCACCTATATCGATTGCAGTATACTCAGAGTCCCAAAAGAGGTGGGATTTCTGGGGTATTTAACTCCCAGACAACCCATCTTCTCAAGGCAATGGTATAGTGAGTCGCAATTGACGTTTTCCATCAAGCCCTGTTATATGGGAGAACAGGTGGTCCGTACTTAATGCACACACTTGCCTAAAAACGCAAGTTAGAAGTATAGAAACTTTTAGACACACAACACCCACCAGGGGACTTGAACCCTGGCCACAAAGATGGCAGTACACACTTATACCCACTGTTACATACTCAGAGCCCCGAAACAGGTAGGAATTCTGGGGTATTTATCTCCCAGACAACCCATCCTCTCCAGACAATGGTATAGTGTGATGCAATTGACGTTTTCCATCAAGCCCTCTTAAATGGGAAAACATGTGATCCATGCTTAATACACACACACTCGCCTAAACACGCACGTTAGAAGTATATAAACTTTTAGACACACAACACCCACCAGGGGGCTTAAACACTGGCCACAAAGATGGCAGGTACACACTTATACCAACTGCACCATTCGCAGAGCCCCGAAAGAGGTGGGAGTTCTAAGCTATTTAACTCCTAGAACACCCATCCTCTCCAGGCAATGGTATAGTGTGAGGCAATTGACGTTTTCAATCAAGCCCTCTTAAATGGGAGAACATGTGATCCATGCTTAATGCACACACTTTCCTAAACACGCAAGTTAGAAGAAAAGAAACTTTTAGACATGCAACACCTACTAGGGGACTTGAACCCAGGCCATGAAGGTGGCAGGTACACACTTATACCCACTGCACTATACTCAGAGCCCCAAAAAAGGTGGGAATTCTAGGGTATTTAACTCCCAGGCAACCCATCCTCTCCAAGCAATAGTGTAGTGAGAGGCAATTGACGTTTTTCATCAACACCTGATATATGGGAGAACACGTGGTCCACGCTTAATGCACACTTGCCTAAACACACAAGTTAGAAGTATGTAAACATTTAGACACACAATACCTACCAGAGGACTTGAACCCTGGATATGAAGATTGCAAGTACACACTTATACCAACTGCACCATACTCAGAGCCCTGAAAGAGGAGGGAATTCTGGGGTATTTAACTCCCAGACAACCCATCCTCTTCAGGCAATGGTATTGTGGGTGGCAATTGACGTTTTCCATCAAGCCCTGTTATATGGGAGAACACGTGGTCCACGCTCAATGCACACACTTGCCTAAACACGTAAGTTAGAAGAATAGAAACTTTTAGACATGCAACACCTACTAGGGGACTTGAACCCTGGCCATGAAGATGGCAGATACACACTTATACCCACTGCACCATACTCAGAGCCCTGAAAGAGGTGGGAATTCTGGGGTATTTAACTCCCAGACCACCCATCCTCTCCACTCAATGGTATAGTGGAAGGCAATTGACGTTTTCCATCAAGCCCTGTTATATGGGAGAACACATGGTCCATGCTTAATGCACACACTTGCCTAAAGACGCAAGTTAGAAAAATAGAAACTTTTAGACACACAACACCCGCAAGGGGACTTGAACCCTGACCACAAAGATGGCAGGTACACACTTATACCCACTGTCCCATACTCAGAGCCACGAAACAGGTGGGAATTCTGGGGTACTTAACTTCAAGACAACCCATCCTCTGCAGGCAACGGTATAGTATGAGGCAATTGACATTTTCCATCATGCCCTCTTAAATGGGAGAATATGTGGTACATGCTTAATGCACACAATCGCCCAAACACGCAAGTTAGAAATATATAAACTTTTAGACACACAACACCCACTAGGGGACTTGAACCCTGGCCAAGAAGATGGCAGGTACGCACCCATATCCACTGCAGTATACTCAGAGCCCCAATAGAGGAGGGAATTCTAGGGTATTTAACTCCCAGACAACCCATCCTCTCCAGGCAATGGTATAGTGAGAGGCAATTGACGTTTTCCATCAAGTCCTGTTATATGGGAGAACATGTGGTCTATACTTAATGCACATACTTGCCTAAACACGCAAGTTAGAAGTATAGAAACTTTTAGACACACAACACCCACCAGGGGACTTGAACCCTGGCAACGAAGAAGGCAGGTATGCACTTATACCCACTGTCCCATACTCAGAGCCCTGAAAGAGGAGGGAATTCTGGGGTATTTAACTCGCAGACAACCCATCCTCTCCAGGCAATGGTATAGTGAAAGGCAATTGACGTTTTCCATCAAGCCCTGTTATATGGGAGAACACATGGTCCATGCTTAATACACCCACTTGCCTAAACATGCAAGTTAGAAGTATAGAAACTTTTAGACACACAACACCCACCCGAGGACTTGAACCCTGGCCACAAAGATGGCAGGTACCCACTTATACCCACTGTCCCATACTCAGATCCCCGAAACAGGTGGGAATTCTGGGGTACTTAACTCCCAGACAACCCATCCTCTCAAGGCAATGGTATTGTGAGAGGCAATTGACGTTTTCCATCAAGCCCTGTTATATGGGAGAACACGTCGTCTATACTTAATGCACATACTTGCCTAAACACGCAAGTTAGAAGAATAGAAACTGTTAGACATGCAACACCTACTAGGGGACTTGAACTCTGACCGTGAAGATGGCAGGTACACACTTATACCCACTGCACGATACTCAGAGCCCTGAAAGAGGTGGGAATTCTGGGGTATTTAACTCCCAGACAACCCATCCTCTCCAGGCAATTGTATAGTGGAAGGCAATTGACGTTTTCCATCAAGCCCTGTTATATGGGAGAACAGGTGGTCCATGCCTAATGCACACACTTGCCTAAAGACGCAAGTTAGATAAATAGAAACTTTTAGACATGCAACACTGTTACGGCCCTATTGGGTCGCAACTGGGGTTCTTCTCTGATGTTGTTAGAGTTTGGGTATCCGGCCCCAAGTTAGTAGTGGCTTTCAAGGGGCGTGTTCCGTAATGCAAGTAAATTAAAGGGGAAGGGATACAAATACACTAATTTAAATATATATATTCACCACCACCAATAAATAAATATATAAACAGTCACTCGCTGGGGCTATAACTACACTTATGTTCATTAACCTGTCTTCCTCTGAAGACACAGGATGCTCTACGGTGCTCAAGACGAGTAGCCCTGGTTCTCTTCTTTGTGGCCCACGATGAATCCTTCGATTCTCTCGGCGAGTCTACCCTGGCCACAGGCCAGCCAAATCACAGTCCCACTGGGTGCGCCGTTGTGGAGGCCTTCAACCACAAATCCAGCCTGTAGCTGGCAGGTTCCAATCAGCTCCTCTGCGTAGGCCACTCAATGACCGATACTAGGGTTGCGAGCCCTAGGCAGGAGCCTCGTGTGATTCCGCTGATCACTCTCCTCTCTCTAGCACCACAGTGGCTAGTCTTCTCCACCAGTCAGCCCCGGGTACGACAATTCCTGGTTCTGCCACGTCTCAGGCAGGCTAACACAACAGTGTTCATCCGGGGGGTGACTCACAGCTTCTGCAGTAAACACGTGGAGATACTATGGCTGCCTTGGAAAGAATGCCCATCGTCCAATCCAGCTGTCCCAGGTCAACTCTGTAATCAGACACGTCATCAGTACTAGGGACACCCTAGGGCACCTCACTTACAGGTTTAGACACAAACGCCCACCTTTCCACTCCATAGATGGCGTTGCTGTCTAAGCGTCACCTCACCAGAGGTCAGCAGCGGCTATGTTACGAGCTGATCAAGACGGGAAACCAGCCCCTGTGGACGGTATATCTCGTTCTCACTAGATGGCGTCGTCCATTTTGGAGGGGGTTTCGGGAGCTGACCCACAGATGGCGTGGTCGTCACTGCTCCGTGCTCGGACGCTGGACTCGGGTCCATAACAAACACCTACTAGGGGACTTGAACTCTGGTCATGAAGATGGCAAGTACACACTTATACCCACTGCACTATACTCAGAGCCCCCAAAGAGGTGGGAATTCTGGGGTATTTAACTCCCAGACAACCCATCCTCTCCAGACAATGGTATAGTAGAAGGCAATTGACGTTTTTCATCAAGGATTGTTATATGGGAGAACACGTGGTCCATGCTTAATGCACACACTTGCCTAAACACGCAAGTTAGAAGTATAGAAACTTTTAGACACACAACATCCACAAGAGGACTTGAACCCTGGCCACAAAGATGGCAGGTACACACTTATACCCACTGTCCCATACTCAGAGCCACGAAACAGGTGGGAATTCTGGGGTATTTAACTCCAAGACAACCCATCCTCTGCAGGCAATGGTATAGAATGAGGCAATTGACGTTTTCCATCAAGCCCTGTTATATGGGAGAACACGTGGTCCATACTTAATGCACATACTTGCCTTAACACGCAAGTTAGAAGTATAAAAACTTTTAGACACACAACACCCACCAGGAGGCTTGAAACCTGGCCACGAAGATGGCAGGAACACACTTATACCCACTGCACCATACTTAGAGCGCCGAAAAAGGTGGGAATTCTGGGGTATTTAATTCCCTGACAACCCATCCTCTCCAGGCAATGGTATAATGAGAGGCAATTGATGTTTTCCATCAAGCCCTGTTATATGGGAGAACGCATGGTCCATGCTTAATGCACACACTTGCCTAAAGACGCAAATTAGAAGAATAGAAACTTTTAGACATGCAACACCTACTAAGGGACTTGAACCCTGGCCACTAAGATGGCAGGTATGCACTTATACCCACTGCACCATACTTAGAGCGCCGAAAAAGGTGGGAATTCTTGGGTATTTAACTCCCAGACAACCCATCCTCTCCAGGCAATGGTATAGTGAGAGGCAATTGACATTCCTTCAGCTGGTCTAGGTCATCTTGAAGCCTCAAACAGTCCTTTTCTGTTTTAATCCTTCTCATAATTTTAGCATCGTCCGCAAACATTGAGAGAAATGAATCGATACCCTCCGGGAGATCATTTACATATATCAGAAACAAGATAGGACCGAGTAGTGTGTGTGTGTGTGTGTGTGTACTCACCTATATGTGCTTGCAGGATCGAGCATTGACTCTTGGATCCCGCCTTTCTAGCTATCGGTTGTTTACAGCAATGACTCCTGTCCCATTTCCCTATCATACCTAGTTTTAAAAGTATGAATAGTATTTGCTTCCACAACCTGTTCCCCAAGTGCATTCCATTTTTCTACTACTCTCACGCTAAAAGAAAACTTCCTAACATCTCTGTGACTCATCTGAGTTTCCAGTTTCCACCCATGTCCCCTCGTTCTGTTATTATTACGTGTGAACATTTCATCTATTTCCACTTTGTCAATTCCCCTGAGTATTTTATATGTCCCTATCATATCTCCTCTCTCCCTTCTTTTCTCTAGTGTCGTAAGGTTCAGTTCCTTCAGCCGCTCTTCATATCCCATCCCTCGTAACTCTGGGACAAGCCTCGTCGCAAACCTCTGAACCTTCTCCAGTTTCTTTATGTGTTTCTTCAGGTGGGGGCTCCATGATGGCGCGGCATACTCTAAGACGGGTCTCACGTAGGCAGTGTAAAGCGCCCTAAAAGCTTCCTCATTTAGGTTTCTGAATGAAGTTCTAATTTTCGCCAGTGTAGAGTACGCTGCTGTCGTTATCCTATTTATATGTACCTCAGGAGTTAGATTAGGTGTCACATCCACTCCCAGGTCTCTTTCTCGAATCGTTACAGGTAGGCTGTTCCCCTTCATTGTGTACTGTCCCTTTGGTCTCCTGTCACCTGATCCCATTTCCATAACTTGTGTGTGTGTGTGTGTGTGTGTGTGTGTGTGTGTGTGTGTGTGTGTGTGTGTGTGTGTGTGTGTGTGTGTGTGTGTGTGTGTGTGTGTGTACTCACCTAATAGGTGAGTACATCGAATAGGTGAGTAGTGTGTGTGTGTGTGTTTGTGTGTGTGTGTGTGTGTGTGTGTGTGTGTGTGTGCGTTTGTGCGTGTGTGTGTGTGTGTGTGTGTGTGTGTGTGTGTGTGTGTGTGTGTGTGTGTGTGTGTGTGTGTGTACTCACCTAATAGGTGAGTACATCGAATAGGTGAGTAGTGTGTGTGTGTGTGTGTGTGTGTGTGTGTGTGTGTGTGTATGTGTGTGTGTTTTGGCTGTGAGGACGTAATGGTGAAGATGTAGTGATGAATTGTGAATGATGAAGATGACGTTGTTGTTTTTGTATAGTAATAAACCCAGCTCCATTCACCTTTAGTTAGGTTCCGGTAAGAGCAGTAAAAAATTGTGAGCTATGACCCTAGTGCTGGAGGTAGAGGTGAAGGATAAACACAGACACATTACAGGGTGGTAAGCCCTAGAGACCATCATGCGGCTTACCAACATAGGGAAGAGATAACCTTATGTCCCCACTAACTAAAGCTCATTTAGTTCTATACCTTAGCATGGCGGGAAAGCCTTTGTTTACTTATTATGTGGTGGTGACAATTCCTCTAGGATTACTAGCCTGTCCGCTCGTCCGGTCAACCAACGGTCAGCATGGCTGGCTGACTGCTTACCTGCGGACCGCTGGCATGTGGCGAATACAGCTTTCTTTGTCTAATGAGGAACACCTGTTAGCGTACTCCTAGTGTTTTGCCTATGAGAAGAAAACATTATTTCACTTCATTACCGGCGGGTAACAGGGAAGGTTGTGTGTTTGTATGTCTGTCGCCTATTTTCTTATAAAATGTGTACTCACCTATTTGTGCTTGCAGGATCGAACATTGTCTCTTGGATCCCGCCTTTCCAGCCATCGGTTGTTTACAGCAATGACTCCTGTCCTATTTCCCTATCATACCTAATTTTAAAAGTATTAATAGAGTTTGCTTCCACAACCTATTCCCCAAGTGCATTCCATTTTTCCACTACTCTCACGCTAAAAGAAAACTTCCTAACATCTCTGTGACTCATCTGAGTTTCCAGTTTCCACCCATGTCCCCTCGTTCTGTTATTATTACGTGTGAACATTTCATCTATTTCCACTTTGTCAATTCCCCCTGAGTATTTTATATGTTCCTATCATATCTCCTCTCTCCCTTCTTTTTTCTAGTGTTGTAAGGTTCAGTTCCCTCAGACGTTCTTCATATCCCATCCCTCGTAAATCTGGGACAAGCCTCGTAGCAAACCTCTGAACCTTCTCCAGTTTCCTTATGTGTTTCTTCAGGTGGGGGCTCCATGATGGCGCGGCATACGCTAAGACGGGTCTCACGTAGGCAGTGTAAAGCGCCCTAAAAGCCTCCTCACATAGTATTCTGAATGAAGTTCTAATTTTCGCCAGTGTAGAGTACACTGCTGTCGTTATCCTATTTATATGTGCCCCAGGAGTTAGATTTGGTGTCACATCCACTCCCAGGTCTCTTTCTCGAATCATTACAGGTAGGCAGTTCCCCCTTCATTGTATACTGTCCCTGTGGTCGTCTATCATCTGATCCCATTTCCGTAACTTTACATTTATTGGTGTTGAACTCCAGTAGCCATTTCCCTGACCATCTCTGCAACCTGTTTAAATACTCTTGGAGGATTCTACAATCCTCATCTGTCACAGCTCTTCTCATTAATTTCGCGTCATCCGCAAACATTGACATGTATGATTCCACTCCTTTAAACATAAAATTTACGTAAATTAGAGAGAAGATTGGATCCAGCACCGATCCTTAAGGTACTCCACTCGTTACTGTTCGCCAGCCCGACTTCTCGCCCCTTACCATTACCCTCTGGCTCCTTCCTGTTAGGTAGTTCCTCACCCAAGCTAGGGCCTTTCCGCTTACTCCTGCCTGCCTCTCAAGTTTGTAAAGCAGTCTCATGTGCGGTACTGTATCAAAGGCCTTTTGTCAGTCAAGAAATATGCAGTCTGCCCAGCCTTCTCTGTCCTGCCTTATCCTTGTTACTGTGTCATAGAATTCTAAAAGGTTTGTTAGACATGATTTCCCTGTCCAGAACCCATGTTGCTGCTTGTTTACAAACCCAATGCTCTCCAAGTGCTCAAAAAGTCTTAGCCTAATTATTCTTTCAAGTACTTTGCAGGGGATGCTTGTCAGTGATATGGGTCTGTAGTTAAGTGCCTCCTCCCTATCACCTTTCTTGAAAATCGGTACGACATTTGCCTCCTTCCATCAACTGGGCAATTCTCCCCGACATAAGTGATTCATTAAAGATCATTGCCAGAGGCACGCTGAGAGCCTGCGCTGCCTCTTTTAGTATCCACGGTGATACTTTGTCTGGTCCAACTGCTTTATTTGCATCCAGTGTTGTCAACTGTTTCATTACCTCTTCTGCTGTCACCTTTATATCTGATAAAAGTGACAGCAGAGGAGGTAATGAAACCTAGTCTTTCATCTAGGGTAATCTCTTCTAACAATGGGAGCCACTCAGGCTCGGTTGTGAACTCTCAATGGAAACTTGCATTCAGTACCTCGCAGATTTCCTTGTCGTTTTCTGTATATACCCCTTCTGTTTTCCTCAGTCTTGTCACATGGACATTTACCGACATCTTCCTTCTTATATGGCTATGTAGTAATTTAGGTTGCTTTTTCGCTTTGATTGCAATATCATTCTCATAATTTCTTTCCGACACTAGTCTTATATTAATGTAATCGTTCCTAGCTCTGTTACATGTAATCCTTTGATTTGTTGATTGTTGCCGCCGAAGGCCGCTAGTTTATTGTGCACCCCATACTCATCCTGTGAGCGGTAGCGCAAAAGCATTACAGAGGGCACAAAAGGTCTTTATCAGACATCTAATCCTGTTGTCCTCTGTCCTTTGTCTTCTGTACTTCCTCCACTCCCTCCTGCTTCTCACTTTTGCTTCCTGACACTGTCTATTAAACCATGGGTTATTATATTCCCTCCTGCTTTTTTCCTTTACTGTTGGAATAAATCTCTCTTCAGCCTCCTTCCATTTCCATATGACTTGGCTCATCATATCTTGCACTGTTTTTCCTCTAATTTCTTCCTCCCACTGCACTTCTCCCAGGCAGTTCCTTATCCTCATGTAGTCCCCTCTTCTGTAATCAAGTCTCCTTACTCGTACCTCTTGTCTTTTGGTCACAATTTTTAGCTCCATCATGTAGTCAAAGACTAGGACACAATGGTCACTGGCTCCTAGTGGTATTTCATTTTCTAAATGCTCGATGTCTTCTACATTCTGGGTGAAAACGAGGTCTAATAGGCTGGCGTATCCCTTCCTCTTTCCCTAGTGTCTTCCTTCACATGCTGTGTTAGGAAATTCCTGTCAATAACGTCTACCAGCTTCACTCCCCAGGTCTCCTCCCCGCCATGGGGATTCTTTGTTCCCCAATCAATCTCTCCGTGATTTAGGTCCCCCATGACCAGCAGCTTCACTCTCATTCTATGCGCTATAGTTGCTGCCCTTTGCAGTTCATCTATTCATGCCTTGTTGCTGTCCTCATACTCCTGCCTGGGCCTTCTACTGTTTGGTGGGGGATTGTAGAGTATCAAGATTACAATCTTCTTCCCATCCACTGTCAGAGTTCCATGTATGGAATTCGTGCCTTCATTGGTACCCGGATTTTCCAGCTTATCAAACTTCCATTTCTGCTTTATTAGGAGTGCCACTCCTCCTCTCTGTCTCTGTGTCCTTTCTTTTCTTATCCCCTGGTAGCCCTCTGGAAAGACTGCATCCAAGATTTTTTTATTTATTTTAGTTTCCACTATTGCCACTATGTCTGGGTCGGCCTCACTAACTCTTTCTTTTATCTCTTCTGCTTTATTGGATACCTTTGGAAATTTCCAACACTAATACAATACTGTTGTATTATTATTAACTATTACTAAAATATACTAATTACTGTAGTAACTAAAATTAACTAACAGTAGTGTTCACATGAACTAATAATTGTATCTGTACAATAATGCTGGAATTCTTACGTAACCAAGCGCCAGTATTGCCTCAGATTCTACCAAGTTAAACACATTTATATCCAGTGTGTTAGAGAATTGAATGTGATTCTCTAACATCATCAGTATTCCGTGTGATAATTATTTACAGATAACATAACTCCCAAATAATGCCAAATCTAGAGTTTTTAGTTACAACTGTTATCAAGTAATAAATTTAACGTCACGCGTGAATGCCATGGAGAGAACTAAAATCATCTCCATTTCTCGTTTACCATTGTAAGACGAGAAAGTAATAATATTTAGCTCCCTAGAATTACAACCCAGTCTTTATCAGAGCATTTTAGCCACAACTGCGCGAAATAATATTATTCGTGATAAATAATTTCTGTGGCGAATGCGAGACGCTGGGGAGAGGGAGACGCCATTGTTGTGTTGGACGACAGCTCGAGGAGAAGCCGCCAGTGTGCGGCGTGAAGACTTGTTGCGGAATTGAGCAACTCGTTTTGGTGTCAGAGTCTAGGATACGTTACAGTGAATTGTCAGCAAGATTTAACCTGATATTCATCCCAGAACTAGTTAATTTGTTCTACGTGATCCATCGTGACCGGCCAAATAAGCGCGTCGACAGCCAAGCCAAGCTAGCTACCACGTGTTCGCCATTGTGACGCTAGAGCCTGGGACGCGGTTTCGGCAAGCTTCAACTTATACAGTACCCTATTAGCTAAGTATATATATAATTCCCTTTTGATGCATCATTAGAGATTGTATATGGCAGGGTAGCTTGTCGTTACGTCGAGCGACATAAACAAACCACATGTTAGTATTCTAAATTAATTTTATTCCCAATGTTCTTGAATATAGATATTTAGTAGCCTAGTACATTGCTACGTAATATCCCTTAATTTACAGCTCGCGTGTGAGGAATTCCACGAGCTGTTACTTTACCCGTGTTATTCATCTCCCAGTGTTCTGCGAGGAATTCCGGAGATCCCGAGGATGATTCGTAACTGATGTCTTTGAAGTCGTCTTCAAGCTAAGACTTTTCGTATTCCTTTGATTATTCTGTATGCACTGGAGATAATACGTGTTTATTATAATAATTAATTTCTGATATTAATTATCTATATTCTTATCGGTGATAAATTTTCTATTGATTCTTTAATTGGTCATAAGATTAGGTTATTACACAATGAACTGGTGTACGAACCACACTAGTTCCTAGACATATATGAAGTTCTAGCAATAACCCCCCAATGTAGGTGTTTGAGGCTTTGATTCCAGTAAATTATTTATACAGCCCATTAAATACTCAAGTGATTATATTTCCTAATATTTACCCATAGTCACTGGTTCTTCCAGGAATTTCTAATGATCACATTTTATTAGTTTCCCTCTTTATTATAAAAGCGGGTGGTCCTTCGTAATTGATTTCATTACTTTAATAATTAAATAAATAGAGTCAAGCCCCAAATGTCCCACAGATACCCCATCAGCATTGGTGTACCAAACCTTGAGACTCTTCTTGGAAACTCTGGTGCCAGAGTTCCCCCTTTCGCCGGGGGTCTGGGGGGGGGGGGGTACTAGGGGGGGGGGTTGTCTGGGGGGCGAGTGGTGGCTGTTGGGGAGTCTGGAGGGGTGCTAGGGGGGGTTCCTGGGAGTGCCTGGTAGGCGAATGGGGTCTGGGCATCTAGGGGGGTAGAAAGGGCATAATGGGTCTGAACGTTAGGGAGAGTCTGAATGGCATAGGGGGGTTGAAAAATAGAGTGAGACTGAGAGTCAGATAGAGGTTGAGAGGTTGGGGGGGAGAGGGATATTGAGGGCAAAGGGCTGAGAGGAGAATGGAGCATGGGTGCTGGGAGTGGAAGAGAGAGAGTATTAGTTAAGGGGGAATCGGGGGTATGTGGGGGTTTTGGGGTAGAAGAGAGGAAGAGGGAGATGGGGGAAGGTGTTAGGGGTCCCAAGGTGAGGGGGTTAAATGTGGGCTGGAGGTGCATAGGAAGGTTGAGGGTTGGGTGGGGTTTGGGGGTGAGTGGAAGAGGGTGGGGGGGGGGGGAGTTTTGTGTGTGTGTGTGTGTGTGTGTGTGTGTGTGTGTGTGTGTACTCACCTAGTTGTGTTTGCGGGGATTGAGCTCTGGCTCTTTGGTCCCACCTCTCAACCGTCAATCAGATTCCTGAGCCTATTGGGCTCTATCATATCTACACTTGAAGCTGTGTATGGAGTCAGCCTCCACCACATCACTTCCTAATGCATTCCATTTGTCAACCACTCTGACACTAAAAAAGTTCTTTCTAATATCTCTGTGGCTCATTTGGGCACTCAGTTTCCACCTGTGTCCCCTTGTGCGTGTGCCCCTTGTGTTAAATAGCCTGTCTTTATCTACCCTATCAATTCCCTTCAGAATCTTGAATGTGGTGATCATGTCCCCCCTAACTCTTCTGTCTTCCAGCGAAGTGAGGTTTAACTTCCGTAGTCTCTCCTCGTAGATCATACCTCTCAGCTTGGGCACTAGTCTGGTGGCAAACCTTTGAACCTTTTCCAGAACCTTTGTGTGTGTGTGTGTGTGTGTGTGTCACACAGTGACTGCCCAGACAGGTACAAGAAGAGTGTCGTTAACGCTTATGTCGACCGTGCTCTCAGCCACAGCTCAGGATGGAAGCAAGTCGATGAAGAACTCTGTAGGGTAAGGCAGGTCCTAGTCAGCAACGGCTTCTCTAATGGTTTCGTTGAAGACATCATAAGAAGGAAGGTGAAACGCCATGCAACCTCTGAAGAGACAACTAACACAACACCTATACCCCCTATTAGACTATTTTACAGGAACTTCTTTTCCACAGCTCATAAAACAGAGGAAAGGGTCCTGAAAGATATTGTTAATAGAAACGTTATCCCTTCAGACAAAAATCAGAAGACACAATTGACGATCTACTATAAAACCAAGAAAACGGCCAACCTACTCATGAGAAACTCTCCAGACACAAAGCAGAACGCTTTAAAAGAGACCAATGTCGTCTATGCCTTCAAATGCCCACTTGGGGACTGTAAGCCTCAAAGAATTCAGTATATAGGCAAGACAACAACATCTCTATCCAGGCGATTAACGATGCATAAGCAACAGGGCTCCATTAAGGAACATATAATCTCTTCCCATAACCAGACCATCATCAGAGAAGTCTTAACAAAAAACACAGAAATCATCGATAGATACAGTGATAGCAGGCAGCTAGATATCTGCGAGGCACTACACATTAAGAAGTCGACACCAGCAATCAACAGCCAATTAATGCACAACTATATTCTACCAACTTCAAGACTCCGCACCAATATAGAAGCATCAAGAAATATGGGCCAATAGGCCCTCTGCTGTTACTTCCATTCTTCCCTTTAACTTGCAAAATATTATACCCAATGTTTCGTGTTCTGTCTTGTGTTGAAAGTTTGTTTTCACCTCATCCAAAACTGTTGTAACATATAACCTCACCCAAATGCAGGTATAAAAAATCGAAAATGTTTAAGCTCTGTTCAGTTATAGTTGTGTGTGTGTAAACTAAAGTCTTTGAAAATGTAATAAGTTTTACGAAATGCGCTCAAGTGTTGCGTCAGACTAGAAATAAAACTGAATTTTGGAGATTTGATTTTTCAGTTATCATCAACAGTGAAGAAAAATGTAAGAAACATTGAGAAAATTCGTGTTAGAATTATTAATTTTACTTTTTCGGTCATATTTAATAATATATGTCTACAGGAAAGACTGCTACCTATATATATATATATATATATATATATATATATATATATATATATATATATATATATATATATATATATATATATATATATATATATATATATATTGGTGTATACTGGCAGCAGGTTTTCTTTCAAACATGTTTCATTGAATATGACCGCATATTCTGTATTTATTATTTTCTGGTTTAGGGCTTCTATCCCTCTAACTATTTTCTTAGCATCAGGGCTTAATTGGAATAGAACTCCTATTCCAATTAAGCCCTGATGCTAAGAAAATAGTTAGAGGGATAGAAGCCCTAAACCAGAAAATAATAAATACAGAATATGCGGTCATATTCAATGAAACATATATATATATATATATATATATATATATATATATATATATATATATATATATATATATATATATATATATATATATATATATATATATATATATATATATATATATATACATATATATTAGTATATTTCCAAAAGAGTTAGAAGCAAACCCTGGAGGGTTTGCTTCTTATTTTTCCTAAACTCTCTCTCTTTAAGCCTACTTTCTTTATTCTATATTGTTCTCATCTCCAACTCTATGTTACATCTCATCACGCTCCTTAAAACCCTCTCTCTCTCTCTGTCAAAAACACAGGGGGAGGAGCTTACAAACTTTATGACCCTTTCACCCACTCACCTGCATCTTCCGACTTCAGACTCCTCCCTCAACTCGCTCCTCCATTCACACTCTTTCTTCTCATCTTCAAAAAAAAAAAAAAAGCAGCACGACCTTCTCTCAACCTTTTCACGACTACACACACAACACTCGAATACTTCTTGCTCCTCCCATTCATCTCTCAGCCAATCATAGTCCTACTTTTTCTTCTTCAAACAAAAAAAAAAAAAAAAGTACAGCTTCACAACGTTCTCACACAACTTTCACAAAACCTTACTCACCTGTCTCTTCCTATATTTATCGTACATCTGGCAACACGTCCCCTTCCACCACCCTATATTGCCCCAAACGTTCCCGCAACGTTATCACAACTTTCGACGTGGCCAAAACCCCTACATCCCAAAATAGAGGGGACGCACTACGTCATAAATCTCTCACCATGAACAGAAAAAAGATAAAAAAATAAAAAAAAATAAAAAAATCACAATTTCAAATTAGTGATAAAGATATTAAAATATAACTAATTGTTATTTTATTCATTATGTTTTAGAATGGCATATAACATTCATGTTCCTTGTTAAAAAATATAGTTTGAGAGTACAGTTTACTGTAAAACATTTTTTAAATGTGGCCATCCAAATATATGCAAAATTTGGATGCAAAAAATTTATAACTGCAAATGTTATGGCTTTATGACTACACAACAAAAAGGAAACCTTAGAACTTAGAACCACTTCTCAGTGTCAGGCGAACTTCAGTACAGTCTGTGAACCATTTCCATGTGGCGGTAAACCATTTCTCTGCAGAAGGTGAACTGATTCACCCTGCAGTAGGTGAATCACTTCAATGTATCAGGTGAACCATTTCCCTGCGACAGATGAACCATTTCCCTGTGACAAGTGAACTTTTCCTTGCAGCAGGTGAACCATTTCCCTGCGTCAGGTAAACCATTGTCCTGCTGCAGGTGAAGCACTTCCCTGCAGTACATGAACCACTTCACTGCTGCAGCTGAACCATTTCCCTGTGACAGGTGAGCTATTAACAACTGTTTAGTTTGTGCCTGTAGCTCTCTTGTAGTGGGAGAGGAATTCAGTACATATGGCTTCGTTTTTTCTTTTTTCTATTATGAAATATAAATGTCTACCGCCACGAGCTATGCTATAGAGCGTATGTGCAGTGCTGCTGCTCAAGTTGGTCTCCTTTTTCTTGAGATATATGCAAGAGTTCTTACATTCTTGTACAGCCACTAGTACGGGTAGCATTTCGGGAGGGTCCCTGGAATACGATCCCCGCCGCGAAGAATTGTTTTTATAACCAAGTACACATTTTACTGTTGAGTTAAATAGAGGTTACGGTTAAGGATTTGCGCCCAGTAAATCCTCCTCGGCCAGGATACGAACCCATGACAAAGCGCTCGCGGAACGCCAGGCGAGTATCTTACCACTGCATCACGGAGACTACTTGTAGGAGTGTGGTCACACTTGGACGAAAATGCACATTTGCGCGCAGTGTTAACTCTGCAGTTAACAACTCCTGCTGAGTTGAGTGCTGGCAATATGCAGTCAAAGAATGAGGTCACCACATGTGTGACCACGTGCGTCCAACAGAACTATTTCAATGTGACACGTGAACCTTTTCCCTGCAGAAAGTGAACCATTTCCCTGCTGTAGTTGAACCCCATCCCTGCAGAAGGTGAACCATTTCCCTATGGCAGATGAAACATTTCCTGCGGCAGATGAACCACTTCCCTACGGCAGGTGAACCATTTCCCTGTGGCAGGTGAACCATTTCCCTGTGGCAGGTGAACCATTTCCTTGTGGCAGGTGAACCACTTCCCTGTAACACGGGACGGAGTATTGGCTCTCTCTTGTCCTTTACCCGACCCGTAATAAACTTACTTAAACTTAATTCCAAGACCCCATAGCTAACTCTCAGCTGAGTCCCACGCCACGTGGTCTTAGACGTTTGATCGTCTAAGATTCTACAGCCACGTAATGTCGACACCAGGCTTTCTAGCAAACTCAAGGATCTTCTGCCTGCCACCACCTACCAAACAAAACGACACAAATTAATTAATCGGGGTTTGGACCAATTAATCAATCATTAAACCCTTAGGAGCTTAATCCCCCAAAGTACTTGGAAAAGAGGGATGAATTTACGTTAAGTGTGGGAATTACTCAAACAAAACAAAGGGATATATTTGATAGCATGACTTGCTTGCAGTATTCAGACTAATTCATTCCAATAACCCAGACTCGTAGAGACTACAGCCAGTAAGTAAGTAATTATCAAAAGAGGGCACCAAACAAGACCACGGCCAGGACAATAATTACATAATATCATTGATGGATCATATCATTACTCAAAAATACGAACGGGAAAATCTTAACAGAGTTTATTAATCAAAACTAAGCAATATAAAATAAAGAGAATCACTCCCTAAGCTATCACTCCCTAATCTGAAACTAGAAAAAAAGAGGCAACAACATGAACCGTAACTGTATAAATCTTAAAGCAGCTTTTAAATTAATCTAAGGAAACCAGCCGATGGTGTTCTGGTCTCGGGAGGCAAGATGGAGAAGCTCTTCAACTGCTGTTCCAAACCACACTGTCTTTACTGTGCTCAACTAAGGACTGACCTAGGCTAGTATCACTCTGCCAGGTTTATCAATTTACCAAGCAGGGTTTAACTTGAACAAACTAATCCTAATTACTGGCAAACTCCAGAAGGTTGAATTATCATTTAACTGGTGGTAATGAAATTAGGCATCTTGGCAAAACCTATATCCAATTACAATATTTACTAGAGATCTGAATTTTGTACTTTGTGAATTAAATAATATGGAGGGTTTTGATGACCCCTGGACCCAGGGTGGTCAAGATTCTTACGCTTCCGAAACTAGTTCTCTTCTATTGACGTCACTGAAGGTGACTTACTCATTATTCCAACAATTGAGAAATCTCTAGATACTTGAGCAGGTATATTATTGAATACAGTATTAATTAAAACTTGAATTTCTCTAAATTACTGAATTTAACAAAAGATGGAGTCTTGGAAGTAGAAGGAGGTGAGATGAGCCTCTACTGGCGGTAACCTGACCTAGGTCGATGTTGCCACATCCGCCAGTCAGCTGATCTTGAACTAAGGAGATTTGATTCTTCACTCATACGTGACGTTAACTTAGGTACATATTTGACCACAGGAGTTATTAATTACAGTTTCTTTAATACCTGAATTACTCAAAGTGATACTTGAAAACCAACGGAGAGCTGGCGACCCTGTTTCTGCATGCCTGTTCTAATCCCCGAGGGGGGTGACCTTCCCGCTCCAAAGTCAGGTAGACTACCCTCTTACTCCAACTTTCAAGACCACGCGGTCCCCATGTCTATGACTGAGAATCTACACTGAATAATTTCTTACAACAAAACCTAGTTTGTTACATCCCTGCAGCAGGTGACCCATTTCCCTGTGGCAGGTGAACCATTTCCCTGTGGCAGGTGAACCATTTCCCTGTGGCAGGTGAACCATTTCCCTGTGGCAAGTGAACCATTTCCCTGCGGCACGTGAACCACTTCCCTGCGGCAGGTGAACCACTTCCCTGCGGCAGGTGAACCACTTCCCTGCGGCAGGTGAACCACTTCCCTGCGGCAGGTGAACCACTTCCCTGCGGCAGGTGAACCACTTCCCTGCGGCAGGTGAACCACTTCCCTGCGGCAGGTGAACCACTTCCCTGCGGCAGGTGAACCACTTCCCTGCGGCAGGTGAACCACTTCCCTGCGGCAGGTGAACCACTTCCCTGCGGCAGGTGAACCACTTCCCTGCGGCACGTGAACCACTTCCCTGCGGCAGGTGAACCACTTCCCTGGGGCAGGTGAACCACTTCCCTGCGGCAGGTGAACCACTTCCCTGCAGCAGGTGAACCACTTCCCTGCAGCAGGTGAACCACTTCCCTGCGGCAGGTGAACTATTTCCCTGTGGTAAGTGACCACTTTGTCCTTTCTATTTTTTTACCAATTAAAGTATATTTTTCCTCCTCTCCAAAAATAAACTCTTTGTAAATATTCATCATATGAAGTAGCAGTTTTACCTCTTGAGTTATAAATAATTGTAAAGTTTATATATCGAATAATTAATTAAAATAATACAACCTGTTTTCAATCTTATATGTAATTCAAATGTTACTGTTGTATATTATTGTTTACAACTCCTCCGTAAACAATAATCTAGTTTGATAATAATAATATTAATAATTGTCAAAGTATATAATAATTACGTCTATTTTGACAATAATGAGAAAACAGATTTTCTTTGATTTGTTAGTTTATATTTTTTCCCCCAGACTTAGTCCTGATGACGAATAGAGCCCAGCTGAAGACTGTGGGTGCCTGTATGTGGGCGTGTATGTGGGTGTCCCTCGTCCATAGGGTAGGAGCCGAGGACACAAGTGTTGTGGTCGGGGTAGTAACACAGTGCCTCCCTCATAATGCCACCAATGCTACTGCTGCTACCTTGGAGAACTCTACGGCATTATTTGAACTGCAGTGTGCGCTGCGCTGCGCAGAGAAGCGTGGTCTTTATTTTACCTTCACTGGTAAGTCTTATTGGTTGTTAGACTTTGTAATCATCGTATATATATATATATATATATATATATATATATATATATATATATATATATATATATATATATATATATATATATATATATATATATATATATATATATATATATATATATAGATAGATAGATAGATAGATAGATAGATAGATAGATAGATAGATAGATAGATAGATAGTAGGCATCCATCAGTCTCAGGAGACAATGGAGTTGCGTTCTGGTTGTCGGTCGGTTGTCGGTTGTCTACAGGGCGCAAAGCCAGGGTAGGTTGATACGGAGGAGAAGCTGTTACCCATGCAGCAGGTCCCCCCTCTCCACGGCACTGAAAGTCTCCAATGGAAAGGCAAACGCCAATACGATTGGTTCCAGAGCCGTCACAGGAACTGTGAGTTCCGGGGTTGACCTCGAAGTTGGTGAAAGAAGGCACAGGGACTCCAAACCCGGAGACCGCCGTGGTCGGCGGAGATATATTTGTCTGTATATATATATATATATATATATATATATATATATATATATATATATATATATATATATATATATACACCTCACTCAAATGTAGATATAAACAAATCGGAGATGTGTAAGTTCTATTCAGTTGTGTATGTGTAAGCTAAAGTCTTTGAAAATGTAATAAGTTTTACGAAACGTGCTCAAGTGTCGCGTCAGACTAGAAATAAAAATGAATTTTTGAGAATTGATTTTCGAATTACCACCAACAGTGAAAAGAAACGTACGAAATATCGAGAAAATTCGTGTTAGAATTATTACTTTTTCGGTCATATTTAATAATATATATATATATATATATATATATATATATATATATATATATATATATATAACTGAAAACTCACACCCCAGAAGTGACTCGAACCCATACTCCCAGAAGCAACGCAACTGGTATGTACAAGACGCCTTAATCCACTTGACCATCACGACCGGACAAAATGAGGTGATAGCCGAGGCTATTTGAACCACCCCACCGCCGGCACTCGGATAGTTATCTTGGGCATAGCAAATAGCCTCGGCTATCACCTCATTTTGTCCGGTCGTGATGGTCAAGTGGATTAAAGCGTCTTGTACATACCAGTTGCGTTGCTTCTGGGAGTATGGGTTCGAGTCACTTCTGGGGTGTGAGTTTTCAGTTGCATATTGTCCTGGGGACCATTCAGGCTTGTTCGCATTTGTGTTCCTCACGTGTGCCCCAAAGAATGAGGTGATTTGGTAAAATGCTATGCCCAAGATAACTATCCGAGTGCCGGCGGTGGGGTGGTTCAAATAGCCTCGGCTATCACCTCATTTTGTCCGGTCGTGATGGTCAAGTGGATTAAGGCGTCTTGTACATACCAGTTGCGTTGCTTCTGGGAGTATGGGTTCGAGTCACTTCTGGGGTGTGAGTTTTCAGTTGCATATTGTCCTGGGGACCATTCAGGCTTGTTCGCATTTGTGTTCCTCACGTGTGCCCCAAAGAATGAGGTGATTTGGTAAAATGCTATGCCCAAGATAACTATCCGAGTGCCGGCGGTGGGGTGGTTCAAATAGCCTCGGCTATCACCTCATTTTCTCGGGTCGTGATGGTCAAGTGGATTAAGGCGTCTTGTACATACCAGTTGCGTTGCTTCTGGGAGTACGGGTTCGAGTCACTTCTGGGGTGTGAGTTTTCAGTTGCATATTGTCCTGGGGACCATTCAGGCTTGTTCGCATATATATATATATATATATATATATATATATATATATATATATATATATATATATATATATATATATATATATATATATTTATATATATATTGGTGTCTTTCTTGTAAACATTTGTAAACAATTAGAAGAGGTGATAAGGTAGAACAGTTTTGGATGAGGTGAACAAATTTATGATAAACACAAGACAGAACACGGAACAATGGGTATTAAATGGATATATGAGAGCATAAGAATGGAAGTAACTGCAAAGGGCTTATTGGCCCATACTTCCTCTTGACGCTTCTATATTGCAGCGGAGTCTTGAAGTGGGTAGAATATAGTTGTGCATTAATTGGCTGTTGATTGCTGGTGTTGACTTCTTGATGTGCAATGCTTCGCAAACGTCAAGCCGCCTGCTATCGCTGTATCTATCGATGATTTCTCTGTTGTTTGTTAAGACTTCTCTGGTGATGGTCTGGTTGTGGGAAGAGATTATATGTTCCTTAATGGAGCCCTGTTGCTTATGCATCGTTAATCGCCTGGAAAGAGATGTTGTCTTGCCTATATACTGAGTTTTTTGAGGCTTACAGTCCCCAAGTGGGCATTTGAAGGCATAGACGACGTTGGTCTCTTTTAAAGCGATTTGCTGTGTGTCTGGAGAGTTTCTCATGAGTAGGCTGGCCGTTTTTTGGGTTTTATAGTAAATCGTCAGTTGAATCTTCTGATTTTTGTCTGTAGGGATAAAGTTTCTATTAACAATATCTTTCAGAACCCTTTTCCTCCGTTTTATGAGCTGTGGAAAAGAAGTTCCTGTAAAATAGTCTAATAGGGGGTATAGGTGTTGTGTTAGTTGTCTCTTCAGAGGATGCATGGCGTTTCACCTTCCTTCTTATGATGTCTTCAACGAAACCATTGGAGAAGCCGTTGTTGACTAGGACCTGCCTTACCCTACAGAGTTCTTCAACAACTTGTTTCCATCCTGAGCTGTGGCAGAGAGCGCGGTCGACAAAAGCGTTAACAACACTCCTCTTGTACCTGTCTAGGCAACTAGAGCAAGTGAGGGGTCATTTACGTTTTTCATCAAGTCCCTATTAATATGGGAGAACTCTGTGTCTATGCTTGATGCACAACTTGCCTAAACCCGCAAGTGAAGTTATACAACTTTAGAACACTTGCCCACCAGGACACTCGAACCCTAGCCAGCACAGAAGCCTTCCAGCAACTGCCATAACAGGTACGCCTTTAACCCATTGCACCATGCTCAGACACTTAAAAGAGATGGTAATTTCGGGGTATTTCAACACCCCAAAGTTTACCACCTCCCAAGGGCAACTAGAAGAAGTGAGGGGTCACTTACGTTTTTCATCAAGTCCCTGTTAATATGAGAGAACTCTGTGTCTATGCTTGCTGCACATTTTGCCTAAACACGCAAGTGAAGTTATACAACTTTAGAACACTTTCCCACAAGGAGACTTTGGTATTTTCTTCTCTTATCACCCCTATTCTTTTAGTATGTGTGTATATATACATACATACATAAATATATATATATATATATATATATATATATATATATATATATATATATATATATATAAATATTTATATATATATATATATATATATATATATATATATATATATATATATATATATATATATATATATATGTAGCCAGTGCGTTCTGGCTACTAGGTACGACATATATATATATAATATATATATGTCGTACCTAGTAGCCAGAACGCACTTCTCGGCCTACTATGCAAGGCCCGATTTGCCTAATAAGCCAAGTTTTCATGAAATAATGTTTTTTCGACGACCTAACCTACCTAACCTAACCTAACCTAACTTTTTCGGCTACCTAACCCAACCTAACCTATAAAGATAGGTTAGGTAGGTTAGGTAGGGTTGGTTAGGTTCGGTCATATATCTACGTTAATTATGACTCCAATAAAAAAAAATGACCTCATACATAATGAAATGGGTAGCTTTATCATTTCATAAGAAAATAAATTTAGAAAATATATTAATTCAGGAAAATTTGGCTTATTAGGCAAATCGGGCCTTGCATAGTAAGCTGAGAAGTGCGTTCTGGCCACTAGGTACGACATATATATATATATATATATATATATATATATATATATATATATATATATATATATATATATATATATATTAGTATATTTTGGTAGCAGTCTTTCCTGTAGACATATATTATTAAATATGACCGAAAAAGTAAGATTAATAATTCTAACACGAATTTTCTCAATCTTTCGTACATTACGCTTCACTGTTGGAGGTAAATAAAAAATCACTTCTCCAAAATTCATTTTTATTTCTAGTCTGACGCGACACGGGCGCGTTTCGTAAAACTTATTACATTTTCAAAGACTTCACAAATACACAACTGATTAGAACTTACGTCTCTCTGATATTATATCTACATTTGAGTGAGGTGGGAAGGGTGATGTGGCATAACACAAGACAGAACAGGAGGGGATATTAATAGGGTATTAAAAGTATCAACACAAGACAGAACAGAAACAATGGGTATTGAATAGAAGTGTTTGTAGAAAGCCTATTGGTCCATATTTCTTGATGCTTCTATATTGGAGCGGAGTCTTGAGGTGGGTAGAATATAGTTGTGCAATAATTGGCTGTTGATTGCTGGTGTTGACTTCTTGATGTGTAGTGCCTCGCAAACGTCAAGCCGCCTGCTATCGCTGTATCTATCGATGATTTCTGTGTTGTTTACTAGGATTTCTCTGGCGATGGTTTGGTTATGGGAAGAGATTATATGTTCCTTAATGGAGCCCTGTTGCTTATGCATCGTTAAACGCCTAGAAAGAGATGTTGTTGTCTTGCCTATATACTGGGTTTTTTGGAGCTTACAGTCCCCAAGTGGGCATTTGAAGGCATAGACGACGTTAGTCTCTTTTAAAGCGTTCTGTTTTGTGTCTGGAGAGTTTCTCATGAGTAGGCTGGCCGTTTTTCTGGTTTTATAGTAAATCGTCAGTTGTATCCTCTGATTTTTGTCTGTAGGGATAACGTTATCCCTCTCCAGACACAAAACAGAACGCTTTAAAAGAGACTAACGTCGTCTATGCCTTCAAATGCCCACTTGGGGACTGTAAGCTCCAAAAAACCCAGTATATAGGCAAGACAACAACATCTCTTTCTAGGCGTTTAACGATGCATAAGCAACAGGGCTCCATTAAGGAACATATAATCTCTTCCCATAACCAAACCATCGCCAGAGAAATCCTAGTGAACAACACAGAAATCATCGATAGATACAGCGATAGCAGGCGGCTTGACGTTTGCGAGGCACTACACATCAAGAAGTCAACACCAGCAATCAACAGCCAATTATTGCACAACTATATTCTACCCACCTCAAGACTCCGCTCCAATATAGAAGCATCAAGAAATATGGACCAATAGGCTTTCTACAAACACTTCTATTCAATACCCATTGTTTCTGTTCTGTCTTGTGTTGATACTTTTAATACCCTATTAATATCCCCTCCTGTTCTGTCTTGTGTTATGCCACATCACCCTTCCCACCTCACTCAAATGTAGATATAATATCAGAGAGACGTAAGTTCTAATCAGTTGTGTATTTGTGAAGTCTTTGAAAATGTAATAAGTTTTACGAAACGCGCCCGTGTCGCGTCAGACTAGAAATAAAAATGAATTTTGGAGAAGTGATTTTTGATTTACCTCCAACAGTGAAGCGTAATGTACGAAAGATTGAGAAAATTCGTGTTAGAATTATTAATCTTACTTTTTCGGTCATATTTAATAATATATATATATATATATATATATATATATATATATATATATATATATATATATATATATATATATATATATATATATATATATTTATATATATATATATATACAACATATATATATATATATATATATGTTGTATATATATATATATATATATATATATATATATATGTTGTACCTAGTAGCCAGAACGTCATACTCAGCCTGCTATGCAAAGCCCGATTTGCCTAATAAGCCAAGTTTTCCTGAATTAATATATTTTCTCTAGTTTTGTTCTTATTAAATGATATAGCTACCCATTTAATTATGTATGAGGTCAATTTTTTTTTATTGGAGTTAAAATTAATGTAGATATATGACCGAACCTAACCAACCCTACCTAACCTAACCTAATCTATCTTTATAGGTTAGGTAGCCGAAAAAATTAGGTTAGGTTAGGTTAGGTCGGTTAGGTAGTCAAAAAACAATTAATTCATGAAAACTTGGCTTATTAGGCAAATTGGGCCTTGCATAGTAGGCTGAGAAGTGCGTTCTGGCTACTAGGTACGACATATATATATATATATATATATATATATATATATATATATATATATATATATATATATATATATATATATATATATATGTCGTACCTAATAGCCAGAACGCACTTCTCAGCCTACTATTCAAGGCCCGATTTGCCTAATAAGCCAAGTTTTCATGAATTAATGTTTTTTTGTCTACCTAACCTACCTAACCTAACCTAACCTAGCTTTTTTTGGCTACCTAACCTAACCTTACCTATAAATATAGGTTAGGTTAGGTTAGGTAGGGTTGGTTAGGTTCGGTCATATATCTACGTTAATTTTAACTCCAATAAAATAAAATTGACCTCATACATAGAGAAAAGGGTTGCTTTATCATTTCATAAGAAAAAAATTATAGTAAATATATTAATTCAGGAAAACTTGGCTTACTAGGCAAATCTGGCCTTGAATAGTAGGCTGAGAAGTGAGTTCTGGCTACTAGGTACGACATATATATATATATATATATATATATATATATATATGTCGTACCTAATAGCCAGAACGCACTTCTCAGCCTACTATTCAAGGCCCGATTTGCCTAATAAGCCAAGTTTTCATGAATTAATGTTTTTTCGTCTACCTAACCTACCTAACCTAACCTAACCTAGCTTTTTTTGGCTACCTAACCTAACCTTACCTATAAATATAGGTTAGGTTAGGTTAGGTAGGGTTGGTTAGGTTCGGTCATATATCTACGTTAATTTTAACTCCAATAAAAAAAAATTGACCTCATACATAGAGAAAAGGGTTGCTTTATCATTTCATAAGAAAAAAATTATAGTAAATATATTAATTCAGGAAAACTTGGCTTATTAGGCAAATCGGGCCCTGAATAGTAGGCTGAGAAGTGAGTTCTGGCTACTAGGTACGACATATATATATATATGTCGTACCTAGTAGCCAGAACTCACTTCTCAGCCTACTATGCAAGGCCCAATTTGCCTAATAAGCCAAGTTTTCATAAATTAATTGCTTTTCGACTACCTAACCTACCTAACCTAACCTAACCTAACTTTTTCCGCTACCTAACCTAACCTAACCTATAAAGATAGGTTAGGTTAGGTTAGGTAGGGTTGGTTAGGTTTGGTCATATATCTACGTTAATTTAAACTCCAATAAAAAAAAATTGACCTCATACATAATGAAATGGTTAGATTTATCATTTCATAAGAACAAAAATAGAGAAATTATATTAATTCAGGAAAACTTGGCTTATTAGGCAAATCGGGCCTTGCATAGTATGCCGATAAGTGCGTTCTGGCTATTAGGTACGACATATATATATATATATATATATATATATATATATATATATATATATATATATATATATATATATATATATGTCGTACCTAGTAGCCAGAACTCACTTTTTGGCCTACTATTCAAGGCCCGATTTGCCTTATAAGCCAAGTTTTCCTGAATTAATATATTTTTTCTAATTTTTTTCGTATGAAATGATAAAGCTACCCATTTCGTTATGTATGAGGTCAATTTTTTTTTATTGGAGTTAAAATTAACGTAGATATATGACCGAACCTAACCAACCCTACCTAACCTAACCGAACCTATCTTTATAGGTTAGGTTTGGTTAGGTAGCCGAAAAAGTTAGGTTAGGTTAGGTTAGGTAGGTTAGGTAGTCGAAAAACAATTAATTCATGAAAACTTGGCTTATTAGGCAAATCGGGCCTTGCATAGTAGGCTGAGAAGTGCGTTCTGGCTACTAGGTACGACATATATATATATATATATATATATATATATATATATATATATATATATATATATATATATATATATATATATATAACTGAAAACTCACACCCCAGAAGTGACTCGAACCCATACTCCCAGAAGCAACGCAACTGGTATGTACAAGACGCCTTAATCCACTTGACCATCACGACCGGACATAATGAGGTGATAGCCGAGGCTATTTGAACCACCCCACCGCCGGCACTCGGATAGTAGCCTCGGCTATCACCTCATTATGTCCGGTCGTGATGGTCAAGTGGATTAAGGCGTCTTGTACATACCAGTTGCGTTGCTTCTGGGAGTATGGGTTCGAGTCACTTCTGGGGTGTGAGTTTTCAGTTGCATATTGTCCTGGGGACCATTCAGGCTTGTTCGCATATATATATATATATATATATATATATATATATATATATATATATATATATATATATATATATGTCGTACCTAGTAGCCAGAACGCACTTCTCAGCCTACTATGCAAGGCCCGATTTGCCTAATAAGCCAAGTTTTCATGAACTAATGCTTTTTCGACTACCTAACCTACCTAACCTAACCTAACCTAACATTTTCGGCTACCTAACCTAACCTAACCTTTGAAGATAGGTTAGGTTAGGTTAGGTAGGGTTGGTTAGGTTCGGTCATATATCTACGTTAATTTTAACTCCAATAAAAAAAATTGACCTCATACATAATGAAATGGGTAGCTTTATCATTTGATAAGAAAACAATTAGAGAAAATATATTAATTCAGGAAAACTTGGTTTATTAGGCAATTTGGGCCTTGCATAGTAGGCTGAGAAGTGCATTCTGGCTACTAGGTACGACATATATATATATATATATATATATATATATATATATTTTGTGACGATAATCTCTTTCAAGAGAGATTAAGCCAGCTCTTCTCTACATAAAGTTACGTATGTTATACAACAATAAGATGTTTCCTGCAAGATACGCCTACCAGTAGCACAAAACGTTTTGACCAGGAGGCAAACGTACCCTAGACTCCCCCCTACTCCACACTCCCTCCATCAAGCAGCAAACTACCATTCCTAGCTTGCCTGCTTCTGGTTGGTGACTCGCCGACTGCACATCTGCACCTCAGCGCCCTCTAGAAGTCGATGTCTGGGCTTGAACCAGCCACTGAAGTCAGAATATCCTTGTGCTCTCAAGCCGTGAACAACTAACTGATATACGCTATCAGGTGGATGTTTCTCAGCTAGCGCTATATTCTCAGCACCTGTTTAATCACTTTGTCTTTATACTGTAGAGTAACGTCATCCCTATTCTTCATATATGTTATATGTTTTTGACTTGTTTGTTTGCACTGTACATAGCCAAGAGATTGTCTTTGTTTTTTATTTGTTTTCTATATTAATTAAAGTTTCATTGTTCATACTATGTGTTTTGCGTGTCTTCCCTTACTTTACCACAGAAAAACAGCCAAGCAGTCTATCTTTTTTTGTAAGTGTGACTAGGCATTGACACCAGCCATTAGAGGGACTGCCGAACATCTACACTCCTACACTTTCCCGTCACATTTAATGGGGGTCTGTCCTAGGAGCTTCACTCAGGCACTAGTACCAGAACATCAATTTGTGGTAAGCGTACTTGGCTTTGATACAGTTGCTTTTCAACATTTTCATTACTTTTAATATTTATATGGTGCTGTGTGTATTGTGCATTCCGAGAGTAGCATATGGTGAGTGTTGGATAACTTTGGATTACGAGGTGTCTGAAGGCCTCAGTCATTCTCTTAATTGGTCATCCCTCCCTCCATGTTATTACTCATGTTTTCCACCTTTTGTCCCTAGGATATTTCTCAATCTCAGACAGATCATCATTTTGGTTACCCGGGTACTTTGGTTTGTCTTCGGGTCAAAGCACCCTATCTTCGGCAATCCGACCGAAGGAGGATAAAGAGGGGCCATAGTTCCTCTTGCACGGACTACGTTGCTGAGTTGGGACTTCAACAGCAGTTCTCGTCACCAGTTGACACTCGCACCCCTACACGTCGGTCAGAGATGATGATATTTACTTATGTAGGGAATTAGCTTTCTTTTTCCAGAGCACAAAGTTCGCCAATTCTGTAAGTACCATATTTCATTTAGTGGGAAAACCCTTGCTTCTGTCCTATAGAGACTCGGCAAGGTATGCCTACATTCTTGGACTACCTAATTCACTTTTGAAACAATTAAATGTTTCATTTGTTTTAGAAACTATCAGTTTCATTTATTTAGTAGGATTTTCTTGCTCTTATTCTCTTACATTGAGTACCGGGTACAAGATTTCCTGCGCTTTTGATTGACTAATCATTTACCATACTAAAATTAACTTTAATTGTTAAATATAAAATTCCACAGGATAGTTACCAGTGGCCACGTTATCCTGTTACTGACACTTCCATATCACAAGTATTCGTTGTACATTTATTTGCTATTTTTTACCATGTCTCGTCTCCCAGCTTTTCGTAACAATCCAGCAGGTGAAATAGGGAACTTAAGTCGTGCCAAGAGGACCGAATTACAAACTCTTGCACACGAGTATCAACTAGATGTTCCCCATGGAGCCAACAAAAATGAATTGCACAATTTAATATTGGATCACCTCTTAGATGAAGGGAAGATTGACTCTGAAACTCACGAAAATTATTCTATTGCAGATAGACATGCTTTGACAACTATGAAACTCAAGCTCGAACTTGTAAAGATCGAGCGGGAGCAACAAAAAGAAGCCCTCCAATAACAAAAGGAAGTTCTACAAATGAGGGAAAGAGAGGCTGCAATCAGGAAAGAAGAGCAAGAACGAAAGATGGCCCTCAAAGAACGAGAGGCTTCCCTACTCCGTGAGCGTCAGCAAGAACAGCTTGAAGCAAGAAAACGTGACCTGGAAATCCAACGGGAGTACAGTAAACAGCAAGCTGATAGTGCTCTCGAATACCGACGACAAGAACTAGCGTTGGAAGCTACACACTACACTCAACGCCAACAAGCTACCGCTAGTCTTCCCGTAAGTTTCAATGTCTCCCATGCAAGTAAGTTAATGCCACCATTCGTTGAGACAGAGATTGATGTATTTTTCACCACTTTTGAGACCCTAGCTAAAAAACTTAGGTGGCCTGCAGATCAATGGTCTACCCTTCTCAGAGTGCATCTCACAGGTAGAGCTGCGGTTACTCTCAGTACCTTAGCGTCTGAGAATGACTACCAGACCCTGAAGCAAGCAGTTTTGGACGCCTACCTTCTCTCCACCAAAAGCTACAGACGAAAATTCCGTGATTGTCTAAAGGCAAGGACCACCACCTTTCTAGAATTTGCCAATACCAAGAAAAGATATTTCATGAAATGGCTGGAAGCAGCACATGTCTCTACATTTTCAGAACTCGTCAACCTCATGCTAGTTGAGGAATTCTTGAGACGTGTTCCCCCTTCCGTCCGTTTATATTTAGCAGACAAAGAAGAAACCGACTACATCAGATGTGCGAAGTCAGCTGACACCTACAGCCTCATCCACCGGCTTACACCAGAACCACCTTCCAGTAAGAAGTCTGGGACAGTTATGATAAAGTGAGTGCCGATCAAGCGCATATGGTCCCCAGGACTATATGCGACTGAAAATTCACACCCCAGAAGTGACTCGAACCCATACACCCAGGAGCAACGCAACTGGTAACTACAGGACGCCTTAATTCAGGCTTGTTCGCATTTGTGTTCCTCACGTGTGCCCCAAAGAATGAGGTGATTTGATAAAATGCTGTGCTTAAGATTACCATCCGAGTGCCTCCGGGGAAGTGATTCAAATAGCTTCGGCTATCACTTCCTTATGTCTGGTTGTGATGGTCAAGCGGATTAAGGCATATTGTAGTTACCAGTTGCGTTGCTCCTGGGTGTATGGGTTCGAGTCACTTTTGGGGTGTGAGTTTTCAGTCGCATATAGTACTCGGGACCATTCAGGCTTGTTCGCATTTGTGTTCCTCACGTCTGCCCCAAAGAATGAGGTGATTTGATAAAATGCTGTGCCCAAGATTACCATCCGAGTGCTGGCGGGGAAGTGGTTCAAATAGCTTCGGCTATCACTTCCTTATGTCCGGTCGTGATGGTCAAGCGGATTAAGGCGTCCTGTAGTTACCAGTTGCGTTGCTCTTGAGTGTATGGGTTTGAATCACTTCTGGGGTGTGAGTTTTCAGTCGCATATAATCCTCGGGACCATTCAGGCTTGTTCGCATTTGTGTTCCTCACGTGTGCCCCAAAGAATGAGGTGATTTGATAAAATGCTGTGCCCAAGATTACCATCCGAGTGCCGGCGGGGAAGTGGTTCAAATAGCTTCGGCTATCACTTCCTTATGTCCGGTCATGCAACCCGTTCTCGCAAATTCGTATATTCAATATTGACTTATTAACTACGTGCATAGGTGATATACTAAACATAATAGATACCCTTAAAAAGCTTCATAGAAAACACCGACCTTACCTAACCTTGTTAGTATCTTAAGATAAGCATCTTATTGCTTCGTAATTACAATTATTACTTAACCTATACCTATAATAGGTTAAGTAACAATTGTAATTACGAAGCTATAAGATGCTTATCTTAAGATACTAACAAGGTTAGGTAAGGTCAGTGTTTTCTATGAAGCTTTTTAAGGGTGTCTATTATGTTTAGTAGGTCACCTATGCACTTATTTAATAAGTCAATATTGACTTTACGAATTTGCGAGAACGGGTTATGTCGTGATGGTCAAGCGGATTAAGGCTTCCTGTAGTTACCAGTTGCGTTGCTCCTGGGTGTATGGGTTCGAGTCACTTCTGGGGTGTGAGTTTTCAGTCGCATATAGTGTTGGGGACCATTCAGGCTTGTTCGCATTTGTGTTCCTCACGTGTGCCCCAAAGAATGAGGTGATATGATAAAATGCTGTGCCCAAGATTACCATCCGAGTGCCGGAGGGGAAGTGGTTCAAATAGCTTCGGCTATCACTTCCTTATGTCTGGTCGTGATGGTCAAGCGGATTAAGGCGTCCTGTAGTTACCAGTTGCGTTGCTCCTAAGTGTATGGGTTCGAGTCACTTCTGGGGTGTGAGTTTTCAGTCGCATATAGTCCTGGGGACCATTCAGGTTTGTTCGCATATATATATATATACATATATATATATATATATATATATATATATATATATATATATATATATATATATATATATATATATAAAAAACCTGTCAGCAGGTTCTCTTTAATGCATGTCTCATTGAATATGACAGCATATTCCGTATTTAATATTTTCTGATTTAGGGCTTCTATCCCTCTTACTAATGCTCTTTCATCAGGGTTCAGCTGGAAGAGAAGTTCACCAAAAGTCATGTTGTTTTAAAGGTGAAGAAAGGAACTGAATAACAGAAGAATGTATTACACTTATTATAAAATCGCACAACGTTTCGAACCTTCATGGTTCATTCTCAATTGATAAGAAATTAAAGATCTCGTTGGATTTATACCAGTATGGGTATAATACCAGTAATTCGATTTATTGGATTTATTCCAGTAATTCGATGCTACTTGCTTACCAACATCTTCCATCACCTTTTGGTCTTGTTCCCTTGAGACAACCATCGTCACTGGGCGAATGTTCTGTCCTTGGTACAGCTTCGCCATGTGCACGTGTACCAACATCTGCTTCTTTTTCCTGTCTGGAGTGCTAAGAATATAGTTAGAAGCATTAACTTTCTTGAGGACAGAGTAAGGACCAATAAATTTGGTACTTAAGCTTCCTGTTACTGTTGGAGAACATGCCAGTAGTAAGTTTCCTACCTGAAATTCCCTGGGTGTCGCTTTGCTGTCGTATTTCTTCTTGGCAGTTACCTGAGTATATAACAGGTTCTCTTTGGCTCGCTTCCATGCAGCGAACAACCTGCCTTTGTGCGTAGATAACCAGTTCAGCGCATCCATGTGGTTCTCTTTGTCTAACCATTGGTCCTTGATCAACTCCAATGGTCCTCTCACTGGATGATCATACACCATCTCGAATGGAGATAGTCCCAGAGATTTCTTAGGTACAGATCTTAGGGCAAAGAGGAGGTAAATACAGAAGACACTGAAGAAATATATGACTAGGTGATGAACAGCTTTTGCAGTCATGCAATGTCCGGAAAATAATTCATCATGAGCTGCTTCCAACAGCTTAGTCCTGAACATTGAGGGCACGAGTACCTGTGTATATTCCTCTGGAGTCTGGGGGTGTTCTTGATCGATACCTCCGGCACTGTACCTTGTCCCTCGAGAAGTACTAGTCACCTGCCTTTAAACTGGTCTCTATGGTATCTGCGAAAGCTATCACCTGGGGTTCCTTCACTTACTCTTCAATCAAGGTTGCTCTAGTCCAGTGCTTCGGTTCTGAAGTAGAGTCTAGAGAGTTAGATGTAGTACTGTCGGCAATCTGTGGTATAAGTGTAGGGTTAAACAAATCATCCAATCCCAACTGAGTCTTTACCTGGGATCTGGCTTGTACTGCTCCACCATTTGTTCTCACTGGAACACATCTTTAGTTCAGGACTGCCCTGGGTGAACTGATTCCTGCCGACCAAGGGACCACCCACATCACTTCTGAGGAGTAAAAGATGAATAGTAAGCAGGAAACTACACAGGTATCAGTAAGATTATAGCCATCTACCGGGGAACAGAAAATGGATTCGGGTGCACTCAACAGATGACGTCGACATCGTTACACCTCCTATCCTAAAAGAATTTGGGTGGTGTGTGTTCAAAAGATATCGTCGACATCGTCACAAATGGGAACGTAAGAATAAAAGGAGAAAGATAAAGAAAAAGAAAAGGGGGGTTTAGGCTTATGTCAGGTCACGTTTGTTAAAAAGGTTAGAGTATTTGAGTATGTACTGTGAAAGGGAAGAGTCAACAGCAACTAGTCCAGGTCTAAGGTTTTTGTTGGGTATGGTGTGTATCAGAGCCTATTCGACAAGACGGCGTCTGTGTAGAGAAGAAGGCAGGAAAAATTATTTTAGAAGAAGACCAATCAATAATATGATTAGAATCCTTAACATGACAGCATTGTTTGTGTCTGCAGACTTAACACTTATTTTGTGTTCCTTAACATCTGTCATTAAATGTGCAGCCAGTCTTTCCAAATTATTGGAGAGGACAAGACGAACAGGAAATAGAGTAGACACCAGCAGCATTAGAAGCAGGAATAGTGTGAACCAGATTTCTAGGAAGAGTGTTAGTTTATCGAAAGTCGAGCTTTATACCAAGAGGACGAATGGTATTAGTAGTAGTAGTATGGTTTGGTAACCTTTGCTAAGTTTGTCAATTCTAACTCTAGTACTCTTTCGAACCTGTCTTCATTCAGGGGGCGCTTATCCCGCTCTTGACAGTTGGTATTCTAAAAATCACTACCTTCCTCGTCGCCTCCAGCTTGACCTTGCCTCCCTGAAAGCTAACAACTCTATTCTTATCCTTCCGTCCGACAAAGGCAATTCGGTGGTTGTCCTTGACCATGTGACTACCTCAGGGAGGCTGATATCTTGCTCTCTGACTCCTGCACATATACTTCTCTGACATCTAACCTTTTGGATCGTCTTAAACTTTCTTCAACCGCAAACTGAGACAGTTATCTGGTGTTTGTGCTCCTGACTTCGATCTAATAAAACGTTTTCGTGTCATCTGCCCTTCTCTTCCTTATTTGCATGGTCTTCCTAAGACTCATAAACCTGGTGTTCCTCTTCGTCCTATCATTTCTTCAAGGGGCTTTGTCGGCTATAATCTTGCCGATACGATAACTAGGTTTATCGTAGCCTATTATGCACAGTGGTGTGTGCAAGTGCGTGCGTGCTCCAGTGTTTTCTTGCAATTTGGGAGGGTTAAACAAGCAACACCGCAGTTTAAAATTGCACATTTATGAATGAATGTTTGCCAATCACAATGAAACAATAGATGCTAAAGGAAGAACCCATAAATAGTGTTTTTTGAAAATAATAGTGTAGAATCACATGGTGGAAGTGACGAGTGAGGAGGGTAGAGGTAGGCAACATTCTGGCTATTAGGTCCCATATATATATATATATATATATATATATATATATATATATATATATATATATATATGTCGTACTTAGTAGCCAGAACGCACTTCTCAGCCTACTATGCAAGGCCCGATTTGCCTAATAAGGCAAGTTTTCATGAATTAATTGTTTTTCGACTACCTAACCTAACCTAACATAACTTTTTCGGCTACCTAACCTAACCTAACCTAACCTATAGAGATAGGTTAGGTTAGGTTAGGTAGGGTTGGTTAGGTTCGGTCATATATCTACATTAATATTAACTCCAATTAAAAAAAAATGACCTCTTACATAATGAAATGGGTAGCTTTATCATTTCATAAGAAAAAAATACAGAAAATATTTTAATTCAGGAAAACTTGGCTTATTAGGCAAATCGGGCCTTGCATAGTAGGCTGAGAAGTGCGTTCTGGCTACTAGGTACGACATATATATATATATATATATATATATATATATATATATATATATATATATATATATATATATATATATATATATATATATATATTGCCTAATAAGCCAAGTTTTTCTGGATTTATATATTTTTCGATTTTTTCTTATGAAATATTAAAACTATCCGTTTCATTATGTATGAGTCAAGTTCTGTAAATTTGAGTTAAAACTTATGTAGATATATGACCGAACCTAACCAACCCTACCTAACCTATCTTAACCTAACCTAAACTAACATTACTAAGTCAATAATTTATGTTCTTAACGTAATATAATAATAATATATCAAATAAACCAATGGGAAACAATATTTTGAAAAAAAAGAAAATCATTCGGTCTATTAGGCAATTTGGGCCTTGCATAGTAGGCCGAGAAATGCTTCTGGCTACTAGGTACAACATATGTATTTTGATTGGATATATGCTACAGTGGGGGGCATGTTTTTGAGCGACTGTGAGACGTACGCAGACTAGCAATGAGGGAGGGAATTAAATAAAATGTCTGAGTGTTGGTGTTTGCTATTTTTAAAAAATTATATAATATTTGCATTGCACTTGGGGACTTCAATAGGAGTTCAGTAGTATTCCAATGTCTGGGGGTCTGATTTCTACGAATGGGTGATGTGAATTTTCACTTTCCTATGCTCAATAAACGATCCTTGAAGATAGATTGACAAAGCTCAAATTACATTCTCTAGAAAGGCGAAGAAGAATTAGGGGGGGTGACATGATAGAGATGTGGGAGTGGATGAATGGACATAACAAAGGGGGATATTAATAGCCTATTAATAGTATCAACACGAGACAGATCATGAAACAATGAGTATTAATTGGATGTGTTTTAGATTTCGGAAAAAATCCTGGGTAAAAACTGGTTCGGTAACAGGGTTGAACTTATTTCTTATGTTCAATATGAAATCTTAGCTAGAAAAATGATATTAGAAAATGGGAAACAGTATGGAAATACCTTATTAAGAAAAAGAGCTTATAATGGATGACGTCACTGTACATTAGGCTTGACAGAAGGCAGCCTTTTAATCCCCTTTGTTATAAACAATGAAAATGGGAATAAATACACTATGACAGAAAATGAACTTATTCAGGGAAGATGAAAACTGGATGATGTCATTGACCATTAGCGATGTCTGTGCAGGGTCACCGGGGTAACGAAATTGAAGTGCAATGGGAGCCGGCATTTTAATCCCCTTGAGCAAAATGGCAGTGAGTAGGAGGGTATCTTTCCATTATCATTTTTGCAAAATAATATATGATTGGAGGGAGAGATTGATAACCAATATGAAAATATGAAAACACCAATGCGCCAATGACCGGCAATCAGGAGGGAAATGCAAAAAAAAAAAAACTGTGCCAATAATCAGCAGGGGGGGGGGGGAATTTGAAAACACCCCTGCGCCAATGACCGGCAGTCGGGAAAAATCCAAAAAATATCTGCGCCAATGATCGGAATGGGAAAAAAACAAAATTGCCGGTCATTGTGACTATTTACACAGGGAAGATGAAGATTGATCGACCTCATTGACTATTAGCAATGTCTTTGCAGGGTCACCGAGATGACGAAATTTTTGGATGCTGGAAGCCGGCATTTTAATACCCCTGAGCGAAATGGCAGAAAGGAGGCTACCTTTCAATTCCTATTTTTTGGGGAAAATTATATATGATGGAAGGTAGCAGTTGAGAAATTATATTAAAAAAATTGAAAACACCCCAGGACAATGATCGGCCTTGGGGGGAAAAATGGTTACCCCCCTTGCGCCAATGACTGGCATGGGGTAAAAAATGAAACCCCCCCCTTGATGCAATGACCAGCATTGGGAAAAATCAAAATTGCCAGTCATTGTGTCTACTTCCACAACTGTTGTTGTTGTTGTTGTTTTAGATAGATTCAGCTACTCGGAACAAAAAGTTCCATGCAGCATGGATTATGGTGAGACCGTCGTACTCACCTGGCACACGAGATGAGCGGGGAGTGAGATTGATTGATGAAGCTTAAGCCACCCAAGAGGTGGCACAGTCATGAATAGCCCGTAAAGGGGGGAGTGAGGGAGGCACGGGTATTAAGTAAGCAAGAGTTAGGTGAGGAGCAGATAAGAGGTGGTAATTCCTAGAATGGGTAAGAGAAAGGCAATAGGTAAGAACAAAAAGAAAAGTATGGGTTGGATGGGTGTAATAATGGGGTGATGGAAGAATGGGAACGTAAAAATAAGAAGAGAAAGAAATAGAAAGAGACAAAAGGGGGTAGGCTTATGTCAGGTCACGTTTGTTACAAGGGTTAGAGTATTTGAGTATGTACTGTGAAAGGGAAGAGTCAACAGCAACAAAGCCAGGACTAAGATTCATGTTGGGTAGGTTGTGTATCAGAGCCGATTCGACCAGACGGTGTCTGTCAAGAGTAAAGGCAGGAAAAATTATTTTAGAAGAAGACCAATCAATAGGATGATTAGAATCCCAAACATTACAGAAGAGAGCATTGTTTGTGTCTGCAAACATGACACTTCTCTTGTGTTCCTTAAGTCTGTCATTTAGTGTTCGGCCAGTTTCCCCAAAGTATTGAAGAGGACAAGACGAACAGGAAATAGAGTAGGCACCAGCAGCATTAGAAGTAGGAGCCAGACTGTGAACCAGATTGTTATAAAGAGTGTTAGTTTGTCGAAAGGCGAGCTTTACGTCAAGAGGACGAAGGGTATTAGTGAAATTTTTGAGTTTAGATATAAAGGGAAGGCAGAGCACAGTGGTAATAGTGTTGGAAACAGGTTTGGGATGAAATAAATTTCGTTTAGCTTGAGAGTAGGCGCAGATAATAAAACGTAAGGGGTAACCAAGGTGAGAGAAAGATTTGTAAATAAACTAAATTTCAGAATCAAGAAACTGAGTCACTCATGCATTTAGCGCGGAGGAAGAGAACGACGAGGATCCTTTTCTTAACAGAAATATGATGGCATGAAAAAAATAAATGTACATACCACTATGCATGGCACTACTACCAGACAATGTTTCCTACACTCGTGGCTACAAGAACAATGTTAAACGTTTTCTCAACGTCCCCTAGCATGAGGGTGACCTTTGATATGGGTCTCTGGCAGTGATGCCGGACCAATTTTATAGGTATGAAGCTCTGGTGGGCCTGACAAAAGTCTGTCACACGATTAAGTATTTCGTGTTTGTACTCGCTAATTATCATAAACTATAATTATCAAGCAAATAAAGAAAAAACATTAATCATGTATTTATCCATTTAAGAAGTTAAAACACTTAATGCTCACAAAATACAACCATTCACGGCATCACACAATTTTCCAAGAGCATCTTCACTAGATACATTTTCAACACGTAAAGCAGCAGTGTGAGGTTTTGATAGTTTATGGTAAAAAAAACATTTAGTAGTCGAAACACGCCTTTTGCCACTTTCACTGTTATCATTATCAGTCTCCTGTATGTTATTCTTCTTGCACTCCTCAATTTGTTTACGAAAGAAGGAGTACGAGGAAAACTAGGAAAAGTATTTCGGGTTTCTCGCTATTTCAATTATGGCCGTTTGTTCCCTATGCCTCTCTTAAATTTATAAGATTCTTTCACCTTCAGCTCGATCATTTCTTATTCCCTATATAGCCTTCCTCGTCGTTGTTGGGATAGAATGGAGCGTTTGAGATGTTCTGCTATATGTTTTCTTTGCCTATAGAGGGTGCGCTATTCTCGTTCCAGTTTGCAACTTTTTCTCTTTTTTCTTAGTGGTATATGCCGTCTACATGTTTCTAGTGCTGCAGTGCCTATTTTCTCAAATCACTGGTTTAAGTCTGCATTATGTAGTTGTTCTTCCCAGCATAGTTCTGCGAGGTCTCGGTTTTTTCGTTCCAAATGAATCAGTTTGTTATTAAAATTGAATTTGCTGAAATCTTCTCCTCTGGGATTTGAACCTGAGCAGTCAATTTCTTTCAGATGAAAGTACCTGTGCAGTCAATTTCAAATTCTTCTCCTATGGGATTTGTTTACAAAAGATCACCTCTAAATCAAAAGTAACTATCTGAATGTGCCTCTCAACTTGATCAACAGATTTGCAAAATAGGCCGTGTTCTGAGCAACAGTTGGGTGGTCTGTTCGTTTCGAACAGTTTCAGCAGTGTGCAAAAATTATTAAGCACTTAATTTTCATTTTGAAGAAACAGTGAAAGATGAAACAAGATTTGGAAGTGATAGAAAAACCTATGATGGTTTGTTGACAACTAACTTCAGAACAGTTTCTATTGGATTTAGCTCTAATGTATGACACGTTGCACGAACTTGGTTTACTGTCAGAGTGTTTACAGAAACGCACTACTTCGATTGTGTATGCAGACAAACTGATTCAACAGAGCATAAGGTCATTGCATGGCCTAAAAGAGAAACCTGGCACTAGAACTTTAGGAGCTCAAAAGGCAATTGAAAAGAGGAAGTTTGGAGCAATTTCCATAACAAGCAATAAGAAAATTGTCTCCATTAATTATCAACAGTTTCTTACTAGTCTTGTGAACAATTTGCAGCACCGTTGTTCACAACAACATCTATGAAAGGCTCTCCAACTTCTGAACCTCACAATATGTATAAATCACTGCTAAATGAAATGTGTGTTCTTTAAAATGACTACTGGCCCGATGAAATACCACCTAATTACGGAGCAGCTGAAATATTATCTCTCTGTAAGAAGTTTAAGCTTTCATCTTATTCCGAACTAAATACCTTTAGAGACTATGTGGAGGATCATTGACGCCATATCTTCCAAGATTTACACCCAATACTGAGCTGTTTATAAGTTATTCCTATTAGTACTGCTGAATGTGAGAGGTGATTCAGTCACATGAACCTGATAATAACAACAACACGCTGAAGAATTCTCATAAATCATGTATCAGGACTTAAGTTTGTTAAACTACATGGACCTCCTCTAGTTCATTGGAATCCTGAGCCGTATGCCATATAATGGCTGCTGTACCACAGACCGGCAGATGACACCAGGACAAGAGTTGCTTCACACCCATGACAACATCTCACACCTCACCCTTTGTGGAAACTATTGTGAAACTTCTCACTGGTGGTATTTTGTGAGCATTAAGTGTTTTAACTTCTTAAATGGATAAATACACGATTAATGTTTTTACTTTATTTGTTTGATAATTATATTTTATGATAATTAGTGAGTACAAACACGAAATACTTAATCGTGTGACAGGCTTTTGTTAGGCCCACCAGAGCGCCATACCTATACAATTGGTCCTGCACCACTGCCAGAGACCCATACCAAAGGTCACCCTCATGCTAGGGGACGTTGAGAAAACGTTTAACATTGTTCTTGTGGCCACGAGTGTAGGGAAGACTATTGTGGTAGTGACCATGCACAATGGTATGTACATTCATATCTTTTTATACCATCCTATTTCTGTTAAGAAAGGTACCCTCGTCTTTCTCTTCCTCCGCGAACTGTGCATGAGTGACTCAGTTTCTTGATTCTTAAATTGATTGATTGATTGATAAAGATTAAGCCACCCAAGAGGTGGCACGGGCATGAATAGCCCGTAAGTGGTACAATTTTTTTTTTTGTTTTTTTTTTGTTTTTTCCAGTGTTCTGAGGTTGCATTTAACCATCAAGTTGTTATCGTGGGGGAGGATACTGCTTCACAGTCTTTATGAGGGTGTCCAGCTGCTGTACACCTTTGTTGACCAGGAGAGTGGCTGTGTTGATGGCTTCAGGGTGGCCACTGCATGATTCAGGAACTCTTAAAGCTCTTCTAAGGTCATTGGTTGCTTCACATTCCAGAAGATAGTGAAGTAATGGCTTTTCTGTGACAGTTTGGCAGAAGATGCACTCTCTCTGTCGGGGTTCACCAATCTCCCAGTTGCATCTGTAACCTAGACGTAGTCTATATAGCCTAACTGCTATTTCCCTGTGGATTCCTTTTGGGATATTTAACCTTTCTAATTTGGTTGCCTGAAGATACCATGTTGCAGATGGCGAACCTTCAGCTATTCTCTGGTGCAGGTAGGCTTTGTTGAGATGTGAGAGTTTTTTGGTGATGATGTTTTTTATGTTCTCTAGGCTGGGTTGAATTGTTTTATGTATCACTAGATGACAAGTTGCCAATTTAGCAATTTCATCAGCTTTTTCATTTAATGGGATTCCAATATGGGATGGAATCCAGTTTAAAGTTATGTTGAGGCCTTTGCCTTTAGCGACTGCTCCTTGATACAAAATGGTGGTAATTATTTCCACATTATCTTTCCACTGTTTTTGTCCTAGTATTTGAAGTGCAGCTTTTGAGTCTGTGTGTATGATTGCATTTTGAGTGTTTTGTGCAATCACATATGCGAATGCCTGTTGTATGGCGAACAGCTCAGTTTGGGTTGATGATACTAGTCCTCCCAGTCTCCAATATGCCTGAACGCTGGTCGTGCAAAGAGCAGCGCCAGCACTCTCATTTTCTGTGTCCACCGATCCGTCTGTGAAGATGTGGGTGGCTCCTGCTACTGCTATGCTATACATTTGCTCTTCTATTATGCGCCTTAGGATTGTCGGATCATAGGCAGCCTTTTTCATTGGGAGACTTTCTATTACTATTTTGAAAGTAGGCTCTTCCCACTGCGCGGAAGGAGTGTAATTTGGGTGTGGATGATCACCCTCTCTATCAAGAATCATGTTTTTTAAATGTAGTCTGTTTAGGACTTTTCCTGCTCTTGCAACCCAAGAGTTTCCATTGTTTTGGCCTAGTCCAACCACCAAGGCCTGCCGTACTGGGATTGGATCAGAAAAAATAATTATCTTACTGATAATTGTAGCTGTCCTTTGTGATATTCTTTCTTGTAGAGAGGGCAAACCCGTCTCCAGTCTAAGAGTTTCAAGCCTGGTCCACATGGGGGCTCCCAGTGCAGCTCTCATAGCATTGTTTTGGGCAACTTCAAGCTTTTTCCACTGTTGGTGTGATAGATTTGTGAGTGCAGGTGCGGCATAATCGATCACTGATCTGACTGCCTGTACATAGTATGTGCGAAGGACTTGCAGATTGGCTCCTCCAGAAAGGGAGGTTAGCGACCTGAGGATTGCCGTCCGGGCCGCAGTTCGCTCTCTCAAGTATGTGACCTCAGCATTAAAATTCATGTGTGTGTCCAGGATGATTCCTAGATACTGATAGGTGTCGACCCATTCTATTGGTTGACCCTGTACTGTGAGTTGGATGTTGGGCTTCGCTATTTTTATGGGCATGGCCTTTGACTTTGAGGGGTTGAGTTTGATCCCAATCTGTTTTGCCTCTTTACTGATGCAGTCTAAGCATTTGGGTGCAAAGCGCGCCGCATCCCTTCCTTTTATGATGATGACAAAGTCGTCCGCGTAGTTTAGCAGCCTGCAGTGATGTGGGAGTTTCAACCTCATTATTCTTTCCATTAAACAGTTGAAGAGAAGAGGGCTAAGAATACCTCCTTGCGGTGTACCATTTTCATGTCTTTTGTACTCAGAGACTGTGCCATGAAGTTTTACCCTTGCTTCTCTGTTTATGAGACAGTTTTTGGTCCAGGAGAGCAGGTTGCCTCTGACCTCTTTGTCAATGAGGCAGCAGAGAATAGCTGGGGCGCTAGCCAGTTCAAAGGCTTTTTCGAGGTCCAGGAATATCAGCATTCCTGGTCTGTCATTCAAGTGGGCTAACAGAGTTGTAATACATTCCACTGTGCCAACCCCTCTTCTATAGGCATACATATCATGGTGCAGTTTAGGCATTTTCCACTCCAGTCTGTTGAGTGCCATTCTGTCAGCCGTCTTGGCTGCACAGCTTTGGAGAGAGATGGGCCTGGGATTAGCTGGATCTTTGGGTTTTGGGATCGGCACTATGTCTGCTCTATTCCAAGCAGAAGGTCTAGTTTGAGAAGTCCAGGCTAAATTAATTAACCTTAGGTATGCAGCGTCTCCCTCTGGGCCGAGGTTTCTAATCATTTTATAGGTTATTTTGTCGGCTCCAGGGGATGTATCCTTGGAGTTTTTCTTAGCCCGATTGACCTCATCCAGTGTGAAGGGGGCATTAGTGTCAGAGACTTCTTCACATGCTGTAAGGATTCTGTGCCACCTTTCTTCCTCTAGTCCGGTTTGTACTGCTAATACATCTGGTGGAAGTTGATTGCTGGCTGCTCTCTCTGCAAACCTGGTTGCCAGTACTTCGGCTTCCTGTTGAGGATCCTTGGGGTGTGGAGCGTTAGGTGTTTTATTCCCTTTGGCCCGGTGAATTTGCTGCCACATCTCTCCGAGAGAGGTGTGTTCATTCAGGTGTGAACACCATTCTAGCCACTTTTGTTCTTTTATTTGTCTGGTCTCTCGATGTACATGTTCCTTGACCTCACAAAGTAAGATTCTGTTGCGGTCACTTGGCTGCTTTTTGTATAGCTTTCTTGTTCTGTTGAGTCTATGGTTGAGTTCTTTGACACGTTCGCAATAGTACCAATGATCTTTATGGTGTCCGGTGGACTGTTTTTTCAGTGGGATTGAGTGGTTGGCTGCACTTTGAATCGCTTTGACAAATTCTTGTTCTGCCTGATTAATGTCTTCGGGAAGATCATAGTTTCTTTGCCACTCTGAAATGAGGTTTTGAAATCGGTCCCAGTTTGCTAAAGCAAAGTTCCAGGCTTCAGATGGAGGCGGAGGTGGGGTGGGTAGGTCTAACTGACGATCAATTTGGACCCCATAGTGGTCGCTTGTGAGTGTGGGCTCAACTGACCATGTTGCTGCATCTCTTAGAGAGGCTGAAACGAAGGTTAGGTCTAATCTGCCTCCTTGGATGTGGGTAGGTTCATTCTTGTTTAGGATTTGTATTTCTGGAAGCTGGTCCAGTAGATGTGTAATGTGTATGCCGGCTTCATTTGTTTTGTTCGAGCCCAGTGCCAATCGATGATGGGCATTAAAATCTCCACAAATGATTGTGTTTGTTGTTGTCGCGTGTCCAAATAACACAGAGAGATCCATTTCGGCTTGTGGAGACCTGTACACATTGAACACTTCAAGTTTGTCGTGTCTTAGCTCAATGGTGACTCCCATTACCTCTGTCCCTGCTCCACAATTGGGTGGGCTGGTTATGGATTTGGAGATCAGGTCACTTTTTACATAGATTGCACATCCCCTGGATTGCCCATTGATCCATGGAAGGAAGAAGCCTCGATAGCCTGAGATTTTAGGTTCTAATCCGGCTCGAAGCAAGCTCTCCTGTAGTATCAGGATGTCTATGCCTTTGGTTGCTGCTATGCATTGCAAGTGTTGCAATTTAGTGCGCAGTCCTTGCGCATTCCATTGCAGGATCTTTAGAATTCTAGGTTCTTGGAATGTGCTGATAATTCCGTGGTATCCATGGAGTCTGATGAACACGCCATGGAAGTTGCAATTGGGGAATAGGTTCTTAGTGGTCCTGAAATTGCCTCATCAATGTCGCTTTCCGACGACCTGGACTCTATCTGCTTTTTATGGGGGTGTCTCCTGCCCTGCTGTCTTGACGGTGTGGATATTACATCTTCGAATTTTTTGAGCTTGTGCTCAATTGTCTTCCGAGTCTCTGTGGTTTGCTTGATTCCATGTGATGGCAGCAGACTTTCGATTAACTCAGTGACCAAAGTTTTGAGCATTGGCCAGAGAGCGTTCAGTTCAGTGGGAGCACTATTTAATGTTGTGCAGGTTGAGGGCCTAGTGGCTTTTAGACCCTTCTCGGTGGTAACTTTGGCACTGGAATTGCTACTCCTATTGGCCCCAGTGTGCTTGCTGGATGAAATGGGAGGCCGACTGCTTTGAACATGAGTCTTGTGTCCTCCATCTTTCTTTTTGTCCTGTACTGTCTTCTCACCCTTCACCATGGCCGATGGTGAAGGGCCGTGTGCCCCCTCTTCCTGAATGGGTAGACCCCACGCGGTTTTAGTGGGCATGGGAGCTGGTATTCGTTTTGGTGGGGGTTTCGGCTCCGCTGTTGGCGTGGTGGGGTTCGTTTGAAATTCTTAAATTTCCTTTAATTAGAAATCTTTCTCTCGCTTCGGTTACCAGTTACATTTTATCAACTGTGCCTACTCTCAAGCTAAGTAAAATTTCTTTCATCCCAAACCTGTTTCCAACACTATTACCACGGTGATCTGCCTTCCCTTTATATATGAACTCAAAAATCTCACTAATACCTTTCGTCCTCTTGACGGAAAGCTCGCCTTTCGACAAACTAACACTCTTCACTGAAATCTGGTTCACACTACTCCTTCTACTTCTAATGCTGCTGGTGTCTATTCTATTTCCTGTTCGTCTTGTCCTCTCCAATACTTTGGGGAACTGGCCGTACACTAAATAACAGACTTAAGGAACACAGGAGAAGTGTTAAGTCTGCAGACACAAACAATGTTCTCTTTTGTCATATTTGGGATTCTAATCATCCTATTGATTGGTCTTCTTCTAAAATAATCTTTCCTGCCTCTAATCTTCACAGACACTGTCTTGTCGAATCGGCTCTGATACACAACCTACCCAACATGAATCTTAGTCCTGGCTTTGTTGCTGTTGACTCTTCCCTTTCACAATACATACTCAAATGCTCTAATCCTTCTAACAAACGTGACCTGACATAAGCCTACCCCCTTTTTGTCTCTTTCTTTCTTATTCTCCTCTTATTCGTACGTTCCCATTCTTTCATCACCCCATTATTACACCCATCCCATTCATACCTTTCTTCTTGTTCTTACCTATTGCCTTTCTCTGGCCCTTTTCTAGGAATTACCTCCTCTTACCTGTTCCTCACCTAACTCTTGCTTACTTAATACCCGCACATCCCTCACTTCCCCCTTTACGGGCTATTCATGACCGTGCCACCTCTTGGGTGGCTTAATCTTCATCAATTAATCTCACTCCCCGCACATCTAGTGTGGCAGGTGAGTACGACGGTCTCACCATAATCCGTGTTGCTTGGAACTTTTTATTCCACGTAGCTGACTCTAAAACAACAACAACCTCGTCCCATCACAATCGACTCGATAATGGTCCAGGACGGACTGGAACGTCGTCGTCTTCTCATCTTCTGGTGTGTGGTCTGGTCATCACAAAAACATTCTACAATAATAATAATCATTCAATAATACTAGGCTTCACTTCCCCAAATAAAGTACTTCACTGTCTCATAGTGCGTCAAACATAACCTGATTTATTCACGTGCATATAAAGCATCCTGGCACATACAATTTATATCAAGCAGATATAAAACAGTTCTCTCCGGAACTTCTAATCAAGGAAAGGGAAAGGGGAGGGTACAGTACTTAACTAAGAGCTGATGTTATCCCAGTGGCCTGTTGCTCCCCATGCGTGACTCTGTTCACAGGCGCTTCCCAGTGGCCTGATGCTCTCCTTGTGTCGCTCTACTCACAGACCCTTTCCAGGGCCCGATGCTCCCCTTGCGTCGCTCTGTTGACTGGCGCTTCCACTGCCTCAATGACATCACTACCTCCTTAGCTGATCCGTGACGTCACACGTACCCTTGATCTTCTCTTCCTCACTCCCACAACACCAGACGTGACGCAGATCATCCACTAGGCTCCTCTTCCACAGTAATCTTCGAATGTTTCTGCCTCTTCTGACCGCACTAGAGGGACGTCTCCTAAGGGAGGTCCGCCAACAGTAAGAAGCGTTAAATTTTTCTACGCTACAGTTGCTCAGCATCATGTACCACCCTCCTGGTAGCCTTAGACTGATGCCAACTGCATTTATTTGTTACCTCAGTTGAAGATTGTATAATGTCTGACTTCAATTGTTGAGTCAGCCTTTATCTTGTGCAATACGTCTATCAACTTTTATTCACTTAATTTACTGGTTACTTGCAGTTAGCCGACAATAATAATCATCCTTTTTTACTCGGTTCACTGGTTACTTGCAGGTTAGGTTAATAATAATAATCACAACTCTCATTGTCCTCTTCACAGGCAAAAGTGAAATAAAGCTCTTTCTTAACGTCGCCTTAATTGTAGCTTCACTGGTCTCTTCCTAATGTCTTCCTCTTGTGTGGATCAACTCACAGGCTCACTATCCCCACCGACTCTTGCTAGTTGAGACTGTCTCTGAAACTGGGCGGCTACTCATTTGCGTTGATCTACCTTTGTCATAAAAGGGTACTTACATTCCCTTCTATATGACCTCAAGCTTGCTGTCAGGCATCAACACCCACAACTGATCCAAATCTCTTCTAATTACAACCCAACCTTCCCCAAAAGGTTTCCAGACGCATCATGTGTGACCAGAGTATGGCCGCCTTCCATCTTCAGGAAGGTGGAAGGCGGCAGTCTAGGAGGGCAGGGAGAGGGTGAATGGTTGGGTTGTTGATTGTTGGGTGGGACGGGTGGGGGTGGGAGAGATAGATGGTCTTAGGGTTGGGGTGTGATGAATGTTATTTTTAGGCTATTTCCTCATTTGTTACGCATCTATGGGCTTGTCTGGCTATCTTTCCGTCCACCCATCTTTGATTTGCTTTATTTCTCCCCTGGTAGTTGAAAAAAAGTCACTTGCTAGACAGTCATTAATAGGCAATTATTTGTCAAGCAAGTTACTCACTTAATACGTTGGTACTACCATTCCTCTTCTGCCTCTCCGTCCCATCCCAAATCCTTATCCTGACCCCCTTCCAAGTGCTATATACTCGTAATGGCTTGGCGCTTTCTCCTCATAGTTCCCATTCCGTCTCTCTATATACCTACACGAACCACATCAGTCAATATTCATTTTCGGGCTGATAATTTAGTCATAAATACATTGTTATTGAACAGATAACGTGATTTATTATATTTAATGACACCAAAAATCTTAATCTGACTCCAATTAGATATTAATGTATAGTTTCTCCTGTGGCAGAAGCAGAGAACAAGTGTACCATAGCGGGAGAGGGACTGGGCTTGATCTCCAGTGCTGTCACCTTTGTCCAGTACCTTCCCAACATGGTTATGGTGGACGTTGCTCATGGTAAACCTACTTATGCTTCTCCTCAGTGGGGCAGGTAATTCTTTGCACGCATTTATTGTTTTGGTATAACAGATATAAGTGAATTATATAGTTTTCTAAATACAAATGTGAATCTTGAACATTAATACAATTGTTAAAGAACAAGAGGCAATCTCTTCCGGAAAAGTGCTCATATGTAATGTCAAACACTGAACAAAATCTGTGACACATTTAGGTAAATTTAAATATCAAATTATCTAAAATTTACATATCTATAAGAGAAAATGTCTGCGTGCCTGTTTGCCTGTTTTCTGTCTGGGTAGAGGTGGATGCCAGACGCTTGTTGCTCACCCAAATTTGCATGGCAAATAGTCTGGAGTCCAAGACGGACATAGGCCGGTTGGCCTATTTTAAATTCTTTAAGAAATATCAGCCTGTAACCCTCATATGTGATTTTCATGACTCTTGAAAAGAAATTGCAGATGTGTTTTCCGCAGTTTAACGTGCATTTCCACATTTACTGGTAAACGATGAACTGAATTCTTTTGGAGTGCAGTGATGAAAATAAAGAGTACTGAAGATGATTACAGTGATAGCGGACAGTGGTAAGATGAGGGAAGAGGAGGAATGAGGGGAGAGGAGGGACAAGAGAATGATGAAAGGAGAGGAGGGACATGTTGGAAAACCCTACACAATTTTCCAATATTAAATACAATAGGCAGAAAATATTGCTGCTGATGTATATATAAATTCTCTCATAGAAGACGTAGCACAGTGGAATTTTCCGTCAATAGAAAACAAGATATCATTGCCACATAGCACTATTAATTCACCAGCAATTCTGTTAGGAACTATTCTTAATATTGCAGTATTTGGACTTTTTGACATAAAAATATCTCATTTGAATTAACTTAATAATCAGTACCAAAATAGAGTAACAGTGACCCTTCTATCTCTTGTTGACATCTGGACAAGAGAGCTAGTACATCAGTGGACAGAAGTCACCCATTGTTATTAGACAACAGGTCGCTGGAGCGAGTTCAGCTCCATTAATTCTCCCTTAGACAAAGTGTTATGTAGATCAAATTAGTGGTTTTTCCATCATCAACACGCAGCCAACATCAATAAGTGTATTACCGAAACCCGTTTTTTATCTAGTCATTTTCTGGCCAATTATGCTAGGTATACAGGGCGAACCGGTTAGCATGCATGAAAAGCGAAATAATCCAGGTAATTATTCCTTGGTCTTTATCTTATAATATACCAGTATTTCCTCTGATATAGCTGCCATATATATAGGAGTCTGGCTTTACAGCAAGTGCCATTTGACAGGAACAATAGAAAAGGAAGCAGTATGGTTACTTGGTACACCAGCACATGGGTGTTGATGTTAGCCTCTAGCATGAGAATTATTTGGTGTCATCATCCTTGTTTATACCTGGTGGACTAGGCCTACTGTACAATAAGATAAGACCTTTTCAATTTTCATTACTAATATATGTAGTTTAATACTGTAGTTTGTTTGGCTGCATATATATAAATATAATATAAACCCCCCTAATGTTCAAGGAGTCGATTTGTGCGAGTATTGCAGAAATGCAGTTCGCTTAAACCTCATACAAATTTTTATTGAAATATATAAATTAACGTAAATATAAATGCTATATAAATTCATATAAATTATATAAATATAAATCTCACAGGTCAGTTCTGCACATTATTTGGTCCTTCAAATCGGATGACATTATTTGGTCATCTTTGTACCGGATGAATCAGAGTTAATCAGTGGATTCATTAAATCAAGAAATACACTGGTACTAGTGCAATTTATACAATTAGTTAACAATATATTGCCAGTCACAGCCAGTGACTGGCCGCGTAGCCTCGAGCGAGCTCACGAGCCCCTCAGAACGGCTTCACAGTCACCCACCAATTTCGTGGAGAGTTATTCTGTGAAGTAACAGTGCTTATTTTAAAACCAGCCAAATTATTGGATGCACCCTCACAAGTTTATCCATGAATTTTGTGGTGTTTATTTCGCGAGATCACTAATAAGATTTAATATTTCTAATTAATTCTAGAGGCTATCATCAACAATTGTGTATATAATTTATCTTAAATAGAGAATTATTTAATATATTACACAAGTTTTCTCAATATAAAATTTACTACTGGCCAACCCACAACAAGGTAGTATATACATTGACTAGTGTTTATTGATAACCTAGTCCCCTATTACAATTGACTAGTTGAATTATTTATTGTTCATCCTAGTCCCATTTATTACCATAGTCTAGTTGAACTACATTGAACAACCTATTACCATTAATTAATGGTGCAGACCCTATTTTGGGTATAATTGATACCAGCTCGAGTTGAGTTGTGGATATATAATAATTTACTTATAATCATTGCACAATTTGAGTGATTAATTAGTGTCTATACCAGCCTTGGGGTGATAATTGAGGAGCTAACCTAAAAGCACTTCCAGGGACACTGGTTTACCAATCAAATCATTAGTGTGTATGATTTTATGTATATATATATATATATATATATATATATATATATTGTGACGGTAAAGCGTTGGTGTTCGGCTGTTTCAAAAGCTGGGGGCAGGGCCTTGTCACATAACAAAAAAAAAGAGAAGTTTGTCCTTTCGTCTGTGGTAAGGTAATGGAAAGACACACAAACACATAGTATATAAACAATGAAATTTTAATTACTCTAGAAAACAAGACATGAATAAAGGCAATCTCAAAAAATTCAGGACAAGTCAACAAACAAAATAACATGAATAATTACTGGCATTGAAAAGTTACTCTAAGACAAGAATGCAAATTATAGTGATAGCAAATAAGTGAGGTGCTGAAATACTGGCTTCAAGCTGCTACCTCCCTTAGTACACAAAAGCCAAGGCTTAGTCTACTAGCGAGAGATGCCAACTCCAAGGAGCACAGAGATATTCTGACGAGTACGGCGTGCTGCTGCCCAGACGTCGACTCTTGGTGGTGGAGTGAGTGCAGGTGCGGCGAGACACCAGCCAATCAGCAACAGGCAGGCGGAGGATGAGCAGTTTGCTGGATACGGCGGCTGTAGCCGGTGTCGGGGTGTGCATGGTACGATTTGCTTCCTGGGCAAAACGTTTGGCGATACTGGTGGACGTATCTTCTATATAGTATCTTGTACTTGAACGACGTAATGATGTAGGGAAGAGCAGGCTCAATCTCTCTTGAAAGAGATTATCGTCACAATATATATACATATATATATTAGTATATTTTGGTAGCAGTCTTTCCTGTAGACATATATTATTAAATATGACCGAAAAAGTAAGATTAATAATTCTAACACGAATTTTCTCAATCTTTCGTACATTACGCTTCACTGTTGGAGGTAAATCAAAAATCACTTCTCCAAAATTCATTTTTATTTCTAGTCTGACGCGACACGGGCGCGTTTCGTAAAACTTATTACATTTTCAAAGACTTCACAAATACACAACTGATTAGAACTTACGTATCTCTGATTTTATATCTACATTTGAGTGAGGTGTGAGGGGTGATGTGGCATTAACACAAGACAGAACAAGAGGGGATATTAATAGGGTATTAAAAGTATCAACACAAGACAGAACAGAAACAATGGGTATTGAATAGAAGTGTTTGTAGAAAGCCTATTGGTCCATATTTCTTGATGCTTCTATATTGGAGCGGAGTCTTGAGGTGGGTAGAATATAGTTGTGCAATAATTGGCTGTTGATTGCTGGTGTTGACTTCTTGATGTGTAGTGCCTCGCAAACGTCAAGCCGCCTGCTATAGCTGTATCTATCGATGATTTCTGTGTTGTTTACTAGGATTTCTCTGGCGATGGTTTGGTTATGGGAAGAGATTATATGTTCCTTAATGGAGCCCTGTTGCTTATGCATCGTTAAACGCCTAGAAAGAGATGTTGTTGTCTTGCCTATATACTGGGTTTTTTGGAGCTTACAGTCCCCAAGTGGGCATTTGAAGGCATAGACGACGTTAGTCTCTTTTAAAGCGTTCTGTTTTGTGTCTGGAGAGTTTCTCATGAGTAGGCTGGCCGTTTTTCTGGTTTTATAGTAAATCGTCAGTTGTATCCTCTGATTTTTGTCTGTAGGGATAACGTTTCTATTAACAATATCTTTCAGGACCCTTTCCTCCGTTTTATGAGCTGTGGAAAAGAAGTTCCTGTAAAATAGTCTAATAGGGGGTATAGGTGTTGTGTTAGTTGTCTCTTCAGAGGTTGCATGGCTTTTCACTTTCCTTCTTATGATGTCTTCGATGAAACCATTGGAGAAGCCGTTATTGACTAGGACCTGCCTTACCCTACAGAGTTCTTCGTCGACTTGCTTCCATTCTGAGCTGTGGCTGAGAGCACAGTCGACGTATGCGTTAACAACACTCCTCTTGTACCTGTCAGGGCAGTCGCTGTTGGCATTTAGGCACATTCCTATGTTTGTTTCCTTAGTGTAGACTGCAGTGTGGAAACCTCCGCCCTTTTCCATGACTGTTACATCTAGAAAAGGCAGCTTCCCATCCTTTTCCGTCTCGTAAGTGAAACGCAGCACGGAACTCTGCTCAAATGCCTCCTTCAGCTCCTGCAGATGTCTGACATCAGGTACCTGTGTAAAAATGTCGTCAACATACCTGCAGTATATGGCCGGTTTCAAGTTCATGTCGACTAAGACTTTTTGCTCGATGGTACCCATGTAGAAGTTTGCAAACAGGACACCTAGGGGAGAACCCATGGCGACCCCATCTACTTGCTTATACATGTGCCCATCCGGGCTCAAGAAGGGTGCCTCTTTAGTACAAGCTTGGAGTAGTATCCTCATAATACTTTCTGGCATGTCAAGAGGAGTACAGGCTGGATCACGATACACTCTGTCGGCTATCATTCCGATTGTCTCGTCCACAGGTACGTTGGTAAACAGCGATTCTAAACAGCGATATATATATATATATATATATATATATATATATATATATATATATATATATATATATATATATATATATATATATATGACAATGTCAGACCACGAAGGAAAAATGAAACAGGAATTTCCTTAAGTACTTTCGTATATTAATACATCTTCAGAAGGAGTGATTTTACAGATCGAGTGATGGGTATAAATAGGCAGGAGAGAGTGGTGAAGTGAGGTGAGTTACAATACTTGGACAACGCAGACGGCCCATAGGCCCATCAGATGCAGCCAATTGGCCCATCTGATGTAGCCCAATGGCCCATCTGATACAGCAAACATACAAGCATAATACATAGATAATTATAGCATAAAATGGTAAATATATACAATGAATTAGTGAGACAAATGTGTTCCAATGATCCTACTTAAATCGCCCTTTAACTGATCTATTAAAAATGGATCTAAGTTATATAGACCACTGCTAATATTCAAATTACTTTCTTTTGTGATCTGTATCAAAGCAGATTCAATTATGTTTCTGTTATAGGTGCTTTTACAATTTGTTATTGAAGAAGCGCTCTCCCAATCAATTTGGTGAGCATTTTCTGACAAATGAACAAACAAAGCATTAGACAATTGGCCATGTCTTACAGAGTATTTATGTTGCGATATTCTACATTTTAAATCTTTAGATGTTTGCCCAACATAGAACTTATTACATTCCTTACAAGGTATTTTATAAATGACACAATTGATTGTGTCAATTTAGAGTGCACTAGAGTGCACTAGAGTGTTGGGGACACTCTAGTGCACCTCACTTACAGGCTTAGACACAAACGTCCACCTATCCACTCCATAGATGGCGTTGCTGTCTAAGCGCCACCTCACCAGAGGTCAGCAGCGGCTATGTCACGAGCTGATTAAGACGGGAATCCAGGGAATCTAGCCCCTGTGGCCGGTATACCCCGTCCTCACTAGATGGCGTCGTTCATTTGGAGGGGGTTTCGGGAGCTGACTCACAGATGGCGTGGTCGTCACAGCTTCGTGCTACGATGCTGGGCTCGGGTCCGTAACACCTCCCCACCAAAAGGAATTTGATTTGGGTTCCTAAAAGAAAAAAAAAGAAGCCAAATTAGTACCAAAACCAAAATTTCACGTAAACGATGAACTGGAGTGATGAGGATGTCTAGTCCGCAGAACTGTCCTAATGGGCAACTCTGGCATGAAGGAAACTTGCAGATGGAAGGCAATGCCCTGCCTGATGTGACTTCCCACACCTTCACTGAGATGTCAGGCAGGGGCATAATCTCACGGGTCTCGAGTAAGGATCGGTACTGACGCGATCCGGGGTGAATCGACACTTCCCTGTGTCGTGGCACCGTTGATGGCTGGTCACAGACGGCATTTCTGGTACCGGTCCGGTGGTCCTTCAGGGAGACGGGAACCTGGAATACAGGGGTCTGATAATTTAGAGTGACAGCGACAGTGGGTAAGTCAGTACTTACAGCATACGCCTCTACTAGGCCCACACCTAGTCCCAACAGAGCTGTTTGTACAACGAAGATGGTGTTCGCTCTACCACCGTCAGGTCGACCAACGTTCCGCATAACGCTATATCTAGGCTCAGGGATCACGCGGGGGGTGTCAACCTGTCGGAAATAGTCACTCATAATATCACATCTCATACCTCCTGTATCTACCATCACCTTCCAGGTCCCTTCTTTGACTGCAACACTCACAGTGCACGTCTTTAATCCCTGGGATCTCTTCGCGATGTTCATGGGAGCCATCATCTGTCGGTTCGTCCACTGGTCCTTACTGAGAACACACACAAGAACAAAAAATACCGCTAAGAAACATTTGGCTAACTTAGGGATAAGTTTCATGAGCTTGTAATGTCCATAGCCGGCTATATCCATTAGCCTGGTTTGGATCAAAGAGCGCACTAGAGCCTGCACACCTACCTCACATACCTCTGACGTCTGGGGAATCTCTGGCCGGTTCAGTATACATTGTACTTTGCCATACCGGAAGTACTCGTCCGCCTTCACTCCAGACTCTTGGGTATCCGTGGGTGCTTGTACAGGAGGCCTCTCTTCTTGCTCAGTTGCTTCTGCCACCATAACCTCATGTTTCTTGTTGGGAGAAGAATCAGGAGACTCTGCTAGAATACTGTCGATCTGTGGGTGAGAGGGAGAATTAGACAAGTAAAATAGTCCGTCTTCCTGTACCTGGATATTACCACTGTCTCCTGTTGTTACTTCAGACCTTATGTCTGCTCCGGCTGGCTCGTCCACAACCTTGAGATGTTTGTAGTCCCAACCTGTCACCAAGTCGTTGGCTAGTATCACGTCAATCCCAACTATAGGTAGGGCATCGACTACTGCCAACGCACATGTGCCGCTGAAGTAAGGCGAGTCTAGATGTACCAGCACTAAAGGGGTAACATACCGTGTCCTAGGAAACCCGACCAGGATAACCTTTTGTCTCCCATCCACACTCATTCCCTCGGGTAACGAGTTTTTCACGATCAGGGACTGGGCTGCTCCACTATCTCTGAGCACTACAACTGATCTACCAGTATGATCACTCGATACATACCCGTCTGAAGTGTGAGGGGAAAACAATCTTGGTTCTTCCTGAGTAGTCATAGACTGGCTTCCTGATGGTGGTGTTACACAGCTCATCAACATCACCTCCCTACAAGGGCCGCTACCTCTCCTGCCTCGGCACATAGCAGCTACATGCCCTTTCTGCCCACAAGTTCAACACACCATATTCCTCCTCGGACTCCGGTGTTTCGGACTGTTATGACTGGTACTTCGAGGGCTACTTGGGGGCGTCTTCACAGCGCTTTGTGGGACGGGTCTCTCCTCTGCCTGACGAGACTTGCCAAACAGACGGGGGTAATTCTTCGGGACATACCAAGTTGAAGACCTATGCATCAGGATGTATTCCTCAGCCATGGTGGCTGCCGCACTCAAGGTCTCCACTTGCTGCTCTTCTAGGTACGTCTTTAGATCTCCTGCCAGGCAGTCTTTGAAGTCCTCTAACAGTATGAGCTGCTCGAGGTCTTCTTTGGTCTCCACCTTCCGAGAAGCACACCATTCTTGGAAAAGCCGCTCCTTGATGGTCGCGAATTCGGTGAAAGTGTGCTCTGAGGTCTTTTTCAGGTTTCTAAACTTCTGCCTGTAAGCCTCAGGTACCAATTGGTACGCCATGAGCACTACCTTCTTCACTTTGTCATAATCGCCGGAGTCGTCAAGGGACAACGTGGAGTAGGCGGTTTGGGCCTTCCCAGTCAAGACGGACAGTATCATGATGGCCCAATTCTCCTTTGGCCACTCCAAAGAGGCTGTGACTTTCTCGAAGGCCGCGAAGAACTTCGAAACTTCCTTCTCGTTGAACTTCGGGACCATTTTGATGTTCCTTACCGGATCGAAAAGACTTGTGTCCATTGTTTGCCTCCGACCACCACTTAATCGCAGTACTTCTAGCTCATGTTGTCTCTCTTTTTCCTCTCTGTCTCGTCGTTCTTGCCTGTCTCGTTCTTCTCTTTCTCATTCTTCTCTTTCTCGTTTCTCTTCTCTTTCTCGTTTCTCTTCTCTTTCTCGCTCTTCTCTTTCTCGTTTCTCTTCTCTTTCTCGCTCTTCTCTTTCTCTTTCTCGCTCTTCTTTCCTTTCTTCTAATTCTAAACGCCTCATCGCCATTTGTTTATCTTTCATCTCCATTTCTTTATCTTTTAATTCTCGTTCTAATTCTAATTTCTTCCATTCTATCTCACGATTTATTTCCAAGGCACGCATTTTGACTGTAAGTAAACTTATATTCAGCTCACCTGCATCACTGTCAATGTCACTGCCCTTATCTTCCTTTTCAGTGGAAGCTACTTCCTCACTTTCTTTTGTAATTTGTGCCTCGCTTTCCTGTTTCTCTTCGTCCTTCAAATGCTTGTGAACCTTGGACAAGATCTGCACACGGGAATCACTGGCACGTATCTTCATCTCCAGGTAGGCACTTACTAATACGAGTTCCTGTTTTCCCAGATACTTTAATCTGGCAAGACAGTCCTCCCTGTTCAGAAAGGCCTGAACATCGTCCAGATCGTCGATGGTCGCTTTTTCTGCATTGTCACTGAGATGGAGCACTAGCACTTAACACACCACTTCACTTTAGCACTTTACACACCGAGCACTATACTACGCCAATATTGCACTTTATCGCACCTAGCGCCTCACTTGCCAATATTGCACTGAATCACTCCGAGCACCGCACAGGACGTATAACGTCCTAATAGTCACACACAGGGGGAATTATTTACAGGGATTGCGCCACTTCACCACCCCTGTCAAACATACTTGACAAGGGGTCGGATCCCGCTGGGGATGCCAATTATGTTACGGCCCTACTGGGGTGTAACCGGGGTTCTTCTCTGATGTTATTAGAGTTTGGGTACCCGGCCCCAAGTTAGTAGTGGCTTTCAAGGGGTGTGTTCCGTAACGCAAGTAAATCAAAGGGGAAGGGATACAAATGCACAAATTTAAATATATAATTACCACCACCAATAAATAAATATATATACTGTCACACGGGGGGTATAAATATTCAATGTGCAAAATCGTCTTCCTCTGAAGACGCGGAATGTCCACGGTGCTCAAGATGAGTAGCCCTGGTTCTCTTCTCGTGGCCTCACGATGAATCCTTAGATTCTCTAGGCGAATCTACCCTGGCCACAGGCCAGCCAAATCACAGTCCCACTGGGTGCACCGTCGTGGAGGCCTTCAACCACAAATCCAGTCTGTAGCTGGCAGGTTCCAATCAGCTCCGCTGCGTTGGCCACTCCACGACCGATACTAGGGTTGCGAGCCCTACACAGGAGCCTCGTGTGATCCCGCTGATCACTCTCCTCTATATAGCACCACAGTGGCTAGTCTCTTCCACCAGTCAACCCCCAGGTACGACGATTCCTCAACTCTGCCACGTCACAGGCAGGCTAACACTTTCAGCAGTGTTCGTCCGGGAGCAACTCACAACTTCTTCAGCAAACACGTGGAGAGACTTTGGCTGCCTTGGGTAGACTGCCCATCATCCGATACAGCAGTCCCAGGTCGACTCTGTAATCAGACACGTCATTAGTGTTGGGGACACTGTAGGGCACCTCACTTACAGGCTTAGACACAAACGTCCACCTATCCACTCCATAGATGGCGTTGCTGTCTAAGTGCCACCTCACCAGAGGTCAGCAGCGGCTATGTCACAAGCTGATTAAGACGGGAATCCAGCCCCTGTGGCCGGTATACCCCGTCCTCACTAGATGGCGTCGTCCATTTGGAGGGGGTTTCGGGAGCTGACTCACAGATGGCGTGGTCGTCACAGCTCCGTGCTACGACGCTGGGCTCGGGTTTGTAACAGTTAATATATTTTGGTGCTGATAATTAAGTTAATTCAAATGAGATGGTTTTTAAGATGTTAAAAGTCCAAAGACTGCATCTAAAGACTAGATGATATTAAGATCAACCTCTGTTCCTATAGTCAGCTGTAATCTCCTTAGTATAATGCTACTGGAGATATATAATCAGCTGACAAATTTAGATTTCTACTGGTATTGTTTATCTGCTGGCATAGGTCTCCTCAGGCTTAATACTGGGCCTGAGAGTAATTTACCTCCAGCAGAATTTAACATGGTTATGCCCTGATATTTAGTAGGGCTACCGATGAATCAATGGTAGTAGTCTGTACCTACAAGGATACCGAACTCGATGAGGTGATCAGACTTAATATTATCTGTCAATTTTATTCCTCTATTTCTCAGGAATTTGGCAGTAGCTCTCAGACTTTGCACTTGTAGGTCGGCTTGAATTCTGTAAACCACAATGGCTTGTACTTGACAGACGTAGCTGCCTAATCGTACTGATGGTTGTACCACCTGGTAAACTTGAAGTCCTGTATCTGTTAGAAACCCCTGAGATATTGATTGTCGTCTGGGTTACAGGCCTTAATTGTAGCTCATCTGCCAACATTTTAGTGACACATGTTCTCTGGGACCCTTAGTCAAACAACCCACGGGTATGGACCTAGGCCCTCTTATTCAGGATGGTAATTTAGGCAGAAGGCAAAGTCGTATTACCTTTGGACTCTGCCGATTGGGCATTAGTTGTCTGTCGCACCTTGCAGTACGGTACTGTGGTGGGAATGCTATCTTCCACCTTGGTTCTGGAATACGTTAATTTCGTAGGTTTACTCAGTACTGCATGGTGCTTACCTTTTCTACACCTGTTCCAGGTGTTTAATTGGGTCTCACAATAGTCTATGTTGTGTGATTTGAGACACCTTGCGCATTTCCACAATTTCTAGAGTCGCTTAATACGAGTGTCTCTCTCTGGATAATTGACACAACGGTACGTTGAATGTATGTTTCATTTTGCAGAACATACATGTTCCCCAGCCTACTGCACGCTTGGAAGTTACCGGTTTGGGTGAAATAGTAACAGTAGACTTGGAGGATTCTGCTGTATAAGTGCCAGATTTTCTCCAACTTGGTGTGAAAGTAATTGGTTGATGTTTATTTGGGATAGTTGTTTTACCCTTTAATTTACTCTTGTTTTCTATTTCTGAAGGCTCGCAAGAGGCTTTAACTTCCTCATTTACACGTCGTTTGTCTATGATAGAACACAAATCTTCAGTGATGTCCTGTACTGTCAGGATGGTCTTATGTTGATGTGTGTATAATTCATCTAGTATATCGCTTGACAATTTTCGTTGAAGGACTACTTTGTTCGTCCACTCATTAGTAGTCATATCAACCTTAAAACGGGATGTTCTTAGTAGTGACTCTAACTCCATACTGAAGGATTGTAATGAGTCAGCAGTCTGATCAGGTTGAGGTAAGTCCAGTAAGTAAGTATATATATATATATATATATATATATATATATATATATATATATATATATATATATATATATATATATATATATATATATATATATATATATATATATATATATATATATATATATATATATATATATATATATAACTGAAAACTCACACCCCAGAAGTGACTCGAACCCATACTCTCAGGAGCAACGCAACTGGTATGTACAAGACGCCTTAATCTACTTGACCATCACGACCGGACATAATGAGGTGATAGCCGAGGCTATTTGAACCACCCCACCGCCGGCACTCGGATAGTAATCTTGGGCATAGCATTTTACCAAATCACCTCATTCTTTGGGGCACACGTGAGGAACACAAATGCGAACAAGCCTGAATGGTCCCCAGGACAATATGCAACTGAAAACTCACACCCCAGAAGTGACTCGAACCCATACTCACAGGAGCAACGCAACTGGTATGTACAAGACGCCTTAATCCACTTGACCATCACGACCGGGCATAAGTGCCGGCGGTGGGGTGGTTCAAATAGCCCCGGCTATAACCTCATTATGTGCGGTCGTGATGGTCAAGTGGATTAAGGCGTCTTGTACATACCAGTTGCGTTGCTCCTGGGAGTATGGGTTCGAGTCACTTCTGGGGTGTGAGTTTTCAGTTGCATATTGTCCTGGGGACCATTCAGGCTTGTTCACATTTGTGTTCCTCACGTGTGCCCCAAAGAATGAGGTGATTTGGTAAAATGCTATGCCCAAGATTACTATCCGAGTGCCGGCGGTGGGGTGGTTCAAATAGCCTCGGCTATCACCTCATTATGTCCGGTCGTGATGGTCAAGTGGATTAAGGCGTCTTGTACATACCAGTTGTGTTGCTCCTGGGAGTATGGGTTCGAGTCACTTCTGGGGTGTGAGTTTTCAGTTGCATATTATCCTGGGGACCATTTAGGCTTGTTCGCATTTGTGTTCCTCACGTGTGCCCCAAAGAATGAGGTGATTTGGTAAAATGCTATGCCCAAGATTACTATCCGAGTGCCGGCGGTGGGGTGGTTCAAATAGCCTCGGCTATCACCTCATTATGTCCGGTCGTGATGGTCAAGTGGATTAAGGCGTCTTGTACATACCAGTTGCGTTGCTCCTGGGAGTATGGGTTCGAGTCACTTCTGGGGTGTGAGTTTTCAGTTGCATATTGTCCTGGGGACCATTCAGGCTTGTTCGCATTTGTGTTCCTCACGTGTGCCCCAAAGAATGAGGTGATTTGGTAAAATGCTATGCCCAAGATTTCTATCCGAGTGCCGGCGGTGGGGTGGTTCAAATAGCCTCGGCTATCACCTCATTATGTCCGGTCGTGATGGTCAAGTGGATTAAGGCGTCTTGTACATACCAGTTGCGTTGCTCCTGTGAGTATGGGTTCGAGTCACTTCTGGGGTGTGAGTTTTCAGTTGCATATTGTCCTGGGGACCATTCAGGCTTGTTCGCATTTGTGTTCCTCACGTGTGCCCCAAAGAATGAGGTGATTTGGTAAAATGCTATGCCCAAGATTACTATCCGAGTGCCGGCGGTGGGGTGGTTCAAATAGCCTCGGCTATCACCTCATTATGTCCGGTCGTGATGGTCAAGTGGATTAAGGCGTCTTGTACATACCAGTTGCGTTGCTCCTGGGAGTATGGGTTCGAGTCACTTCTGGGGTGTGAGTTTTCAGTTGCATATTGTCCTGGGGACCATTCAGGCTTGTTCGCATTTGTGTTCCTCACGTGTGCCCCAAAGAATGAGGTGATTTGGTAAAATGCTATGCCCAAGATTACTATCCGAGTGCCGGCGGTGGGGTGGTTCAAATAGCCTCGGCTATCACCTCATTATGTCCGGTCGTGATGGTCAAGTAGATTAAGGCGTCTTGTACATACCAGTTGCGTTGCTCCTGGGAGTATGGGTTCGAGTCACTTCTGGGGTGTGAGTTTTCAGTTATATATATATATATATATATATATATATATATATATATATATATATATATATATATATATATATATATATATATATATATATATATATATATATATATATATATATATATATATATATATATACTTACTTACTGGACTTACCTCAACCTGATCAGACTGCTGACTCATTACAATCCTTCAGTATGGAGTTAGAGTCACTACTAAGAACATCCCGTTTTAAGGTTGATATGACTACTAATGAGTGGACGAACAAAGTAGTCCTTCAACGAAAATTGTCAAGCGATATACTAGATGAATTATACACACATCAACATAAGACCATCCTGACAGTACAGGACATCACTGAAGATTTGTGTTCTATCATAGACAAACGACGTGTAAATGAGGAAGTTAAAGCCTCTTGCGAGCCTTCAGAAATAGAAAACAAGAGTTAATTAAAGGGTAAAACAACTATCCCAAATAAACATCAACCAATTACTTTCACACCAAGTTGGAGAAAATCTGGCACTTATACAGCAGAATCCTCCAAGTCTACTGTTACTATTTCACCCAAACCGGTAACTTCCAAGCGTGCAGTAGGCTGGGGAACATGTATGTTCTGCAAAATGAAACATACATTCAACGTACCGTTGTGTCAATTATCCAGAGAGAGACACTCGTATTAAGCGACTCTAGAAATTGTGGAAATGCGCAAGGTGTCTCAAATCACACAACATAGACTATTGTGAGACCCAATTAAACACCTGGAACAGGTGTAGAAAAGGTAAGCACCATGCAGTACTGAGTAAACCTACGAAATTAACGTATTCCAGAACCAAGGTGGAAGATAGCATTCCCACCACAGTACCGTACTGCAAGGTGCGACAGACAACTAATGCCCAATCGGCAGAGTCCAAAGGTAATACGACTTTGCCTTCTGCCTAAATTACCATCCTGAATAAGAGGGCCTAGGTCCATACCCGTGGGTTGTTTGACTAAGGGTCCCAGAGAACATGTGTCACTAAAATGTTGGCAGATGAGCTACAATTAAGGCCTGTAACCCAGACGACAATCAATATCTCAGGGGTTTCTAACAGATACAGGACTTCAAGTTTACCAGGTGGTACAACCATCAGTACGATTAGGCAGCTACGTCTGTCAAGTACAAGCCATTGTGGTTTACAGAATTCAAGCCGACCTACAAGTGCAAAGTCTGAGAGCTACTGCCAAATTCCTGAGAAATAGAGGAATAAAATTGACAGATAATATTAAGTCTGATCACCTCATCGAGTTCGGTATCCTTGTAGGTACAGACTACTACCATTGATTCATCGGTAGCCCTACTAAATATCAGGGCATAACCATGTTAAATTCTGCTGGAGGTAAATTACTCTCAGGCCCAGTATTAAGCCTGAGGAGACCTATGCCAGCAGATAAACAATACCAGTAGAAATCTAAATTTGTCAGCTGATTATATATCTCCAGTAGCATTATACTAAGGAGATTACAGCTGACTATAGGAACAGAGGTTGATCTTAATATCATCTAGTCTTTAGATGCAGTCTTTGGACTTTTAACATCTTAAAAACCATCTCATTTGAATTAACTTAATTATCAGCACCAAAATATATTAACTGTTACAAACCCGAGCCCAGCGTCGTAGCACGGAGCTGTGACGACCACGCCATCTGTGAGTCAGCTCCCGAAACCCCCTCCAAATGGACGACGCCATCTAGTGAGGACGGGGTATACCGGCCACAGGGGCTGGATTCCCGTCTTAATCAGCTTGTGACATAGCCGCTGCTGACCTCTGGTGAGGTGGCACTTAGACAGCAACGCCATCTATGGAGTGGATAGGTGGACGTTTGTGTCTAAGCCTGTAAGTGAGGTGCCCTACAGTGTCCCCAACACTAATGACGTGTCTGATTACAGAGTCGACCTGGGACTGCTGTATCGGATGATGGGCAGTCTACCCAAGGCAGCCAAAGTCTCTCCACGTGTTTGCTGAAGAAGTTGTGAGTTGCTCCCGGACGAACACTGCTGAAAGTGTTAGCCTGCCTGTGACGTGGCAGAGTTGAGGAATCGTCGTACCTGGGGGTTGACTGGTGGAAGAGACTAGCCACTGTGGTGCTATATAGAGGAGAGTGATCAGCGGGATCACACGAGGCTCCTGTGTAGGGCTCGCAACCCTAGTATCGGTCGTGGAGTGGCCTACGCAGCGGAGCTGATTGGAACCTGCCAGCTACAGACTGGATTTGTGGTTGAAGGCCTCCACGACGGTGCACCCAGTGGGACTGTGATTTGGCTGGCCTGTGGCCAGGGTAGATTCGCCTAGAGAATCTAAGGATTCATCGTGAGGCCACGAGAAGAGAACCAGGGCTACTCATCTTGAGCACCGTGGACATTCCGCGTCTTCAGAGGAAGACGATTTTGCACATTGAATATTTATACCCCCCGTGTGACAGTATATATATTTATTTATTGGTGGTGGTAATTATATATTTAAATTTGTGCATTTGTATCCCTTCCCCTTTGATTTACTTGCGTTACGGAACACACCCCTTGAAAGCCACTACTAACTTGGGGCCGGGTACCCAAACTCTAATAACATCAGAGAAGAACCCCGGTTACACCCCAGTAGGGCCGTAACATAATTGGCATCCCCAGCGGGATCCGACCCCTTGTCAAGTATGTTTGACAGGGGTGGTGAAGTGGCGCAATCCCTGTAAATAATTCCCCCTGTGTGTGACTATTAGGACGTTATACGTCCTGTGCGGTGCTCGGAGTGATTCAGTGCAATATTGGCAAGTGAGGCGCTAGGTGCGATAAAGTGCAATATTGGCGTAGTATAGTGCTCGGTGTGTAAAGTGCTAAAGTGAAGTGGTGTGTTAAGTGCTAGTGCTCCATCTCAGTGACAATGCAGAAAAAGCGACCATCGACGATCTGGACGATGTTCAGGCCTTTCTGAACAGGGAGGACTGTCTTGCCAGATTAAAGTATCTGGGAAAACAGGAACTCGTATTAGTAAGTGCCTACCTGGAGATGAAGATACGTGCCAGTGATTCCCGTGTGCAGATCTTGTCCAAGGTTCACAAGCATTTGAAGGACGAAGAGAAACAGGAAAGCGAGGCACAAATTACAAAAGAAAGTGAGGAAGTAGCTTCCACTGAAAAGGAAGATAAGGGCAGTGACATTGACAGTGATGCAGGTGAGCTGAATATAAGTTTACTTACAGTCAAAATGCGTGCCTTGGAAATAAATCGTGAGATAGAATGGAAGAAATTAGAATTAGAACGAGAATTAAAAGATAAAGAAATGGAGATGAAAGATAAACAAATGGCGATGAGGCGTTTAGAATTAGAAGAAAGGAAAGAAGAGCGAGAAAGAGAAAGAGAAGAGCGAGAAAGAGAAGAGAAACGAGAAAGAGAAGAGCGAGAAAGAGAAGAGAAACGAGAAAGAGAAGAGAAACGAGAAAGAGAAGAATGAGAAAGAGAAGAACGAGACAGGCAAGAACGACGAGACAGAGAGGAAAAAGAGAGACAACATGAGCTAGAAGTACTGCGATTAAGTGGTGGTCGGAGGCAAACAATGGACACAAGTCTTTTCGATCCGGTAAGGAACATCAAAATGGTCCCGAAGTTCAACGAGAAGGAAGTTTCGAAGTTCTTCGCGGCCTTCGAGAAAGTCACAGCCTCTTTGGAGTGGCCAAAGGAGAATTGGGCCATCATGATACTGTCCGTCTTGACTGGGAAGGCCCAAACCGCCTACTCCACGTTGTCCCTTGACGACTCCGGCGATTATGACAAAGTGAAGAAGGTAGTGCTCATGGCGTACCAATTGGTACCTGAGGCTTACAGGCAGAAGTTTAGAAACCTGAAAAAGACCTCAGAGCACACTTTCACCGAATTCGCGACCATCAAGGAGCGGCTTTTCCAAGAATGGTGTGCTTCTCGGAAGGTGGAGACCAAAGAAGACCTCGAGCAGCTCATACTGTTAGAGGACTTCAAAGACTGCCTGGCAGGAGATCTAAAGACGTACCTAGAAGAGCAGCAAGTGGAGACCTTGAGTGCGGCAGCCACCATGGCTGAGGAATACATCCTGATGCATAGGTCTTCAACTTGGTATGTCCCGAAGAATTACCCCCGTCTGTTTGGCAAGTCTCGTCAGGCAGAGGAGAGACCCGTCCCACAAAGCGCTGTGAAGACGCCCCCAAGTAGCCCTCGAAGTACCAGTCATAACAGTCCGAAACACCGGAGTCCGAGGAGGAATATGGTGTGTTGAACTTGTGGGCAGAAAGGGCATGTAGCTGCTATGTGCCGAGGCAGGAGAGGTAGCGGCCCTTGTAGGGAGGTGATGTTGATGAGCTGTGTAACACCACCATCAGGAAGCCAGTCTATGACTACTCAGGAAGAACCAAGATTGTTTTCCCCTCACACTTCAGACGGGTATGTATCGAGTGATCATACTGGTAGATCAGTTGTAGTGCTCAGAGATAGTGGAGCAGCCCAGTCCCTGATCGTGAAAAACTCGTTACCCGAGGGAATGAGTGTGGATGGGAGACAAAAGGTTATCCTGGTCGGGTTTCCTAGGACACGGTATGTTACCCCTTTAGTGCTGGTACATCTAGACTCGCCTTACTTCAGCGGCACATGTGCGTTGGCAGTAGTCGATGCCCTACCTATAGTTGGGATTGACGTGATACTAGCCAACGACTTGGTGACAGGTTGGGACTACAAACATCTCAAGGTTGTGGACGAGCCAGCCGGAGCAGACATAAGGTCTGAAGTAACAACAGGAGACAGTGGTAATATCCAGGTACAGGAAGACGGACTATTTTACTTGTCTAATTCTCCCTCTCACCCACAGATCGACAGTATTCTAGCAGAGTCTCCTGATTCTTCTCCCAACAAGAAACATGAGGTTATGGTGGCAGAAGCAACTGAGCAAGAAGAGAGGCCTCCTGTACAAGCACCCACGGATACCCAAGAGTCTGGAGTGAAGGCGGACGAGTACTTCCGGTATGGCAAAGTACAATGTATACTGAACCGGCCAGAGATTCCCCAGACGTCAGAGGTATGTGAGGTAGGTGTGCAGGCTCTAGTGCGCTCTTTGATCCAAACCAGGCTAATGGATATAGCCGGCTATGGACATTACAAGCTCATGAAACTTATCCCTAAGTTAGCCAAATGTTTCTTAGCGGTATTTTTTGTTCTTGTGTGTGTTCTCAGTAAGGACCAGTGGACGAACCGACAGATGATGGCTCCCATGAACATCGCGAAGAGATCCCAGGGATTAAAGACGTGCACTGTGAGTGTTGCAGTCAAAGAAGGGACCTGGAAGGTGATGGTAGATACAGGAGGTATGAGATGTGATATTATGAGTGACTATTTCCGACAGGTTGACACCCCCCGCGTGATCCCTGAGCCTAGATATAGCGTTATGCGGAACGTTGGTCGACCTGACGGTGGTAGAGCGAACACCATCTTCGTTGTACAAACAGCTCTGTTGGGACTAGGTGTGGGCCTAGTAGAGGCGTATGCTGTAAGTACTGACTTACCCACTGTCGCTGTCACTCTAAATTATCAGACCCCTGTATTCCAGGTTCCCGTCTCCCTGAAGGACCACCGGACCGGTACCAGAAATGCCGTCTGTGACCAGCCATCAACGGTGCCACGACACAGGGAAGTGTCGATTCACCCCGGATCGCGTCAGTACCGATCCTTACTCGAGACCCGTGAGATTATGCCCCTGCCTGACATCTCAGTGAAGGTGTGGGAAGTCACATCAGGCAGGGCATTGCCTTCCATCTGCAAGTTTCCTTCATGCCAGAGTTGCCCATTAGGACAGTTCTGCGGACTAGACATCCTCATCACTCCAGTTCATCGTTTACGTGAAATTTTGGTTTTGGTACTAATTTGGCTTCTTTTTTTTTCTTTTAGGAACCCAAATCAAATTCCTTTTGGTGGGGAGGTGTTACGGACCCGAGCCCAGCATCGTAGCACGAAGCTGTGACGACCACGCCATCTGTGAGTCAGCTCCCGAAACCCCCTCCAAATGAACGACGCCATCTAGTGAGGACGGGGTATACCGGCCACAGGGGCTAGATTCCCTGGATTCCCGTCTTAATCAGCTCGTGACATAGCCGCTGCTGACCTCTGGTGAGGTGGCGCTTAGACAGCAACGCCATCTATGGAGTGGATAGGTGGACGTTTGTGTCTAAGCCTGTTAGTGAGGTGCACTAGAGTGTCCCCAACACTCTAGTGCACTCTAGTGCACTCTAAATTGACACAATCAATTGTGTCATTTATAAAATACCTTGTAAGGAATGTAATAAGTTCTATGTTGGGCAAACATCTAAAGATTTAAAATGTAGAATATCGCAACATAAATACTCTGTAAGACATGGCCAATTGTCTAATGCTTTGTTTGTTCATTTGTCAGAAAATGCTCACCAAATTGATTGGGAGAGCGCTTCTTCAATAACAAATTGTAAAAGCACCTATAACAGAAACATAATTGAATCTGCTTTGATACAGATCACAAAAGAAAGTAATTTGAATATTAGCAGTGGTCTATATAACTTAGATCCATTTTAATAGATCAGTTAAAGGGCGATTTAAGTAGGATCATTGGAACACATTTGTCTCACTAATTCATTGTATATATTTACCATTTTATGCTATAATTATCTATGTATTATGCTTGTATGTTTGCTGTATCAGATGGGCCATTGGGCTACATCAGATGGGCCAATTGGCTGCATCTGATGGGCCTATGGGCCGTCTGCGTTGTCCAAGTATTGTAACTCACCTCACTTCACCACTCTCTCCTGCCTATTTATACCCATCACTCGATCTGTAAAATCACTCCTTCTGAAGATGTATTAATATACGAAAGTACTTAAGGAAATTCCTGTTTCATTTTTCCTTCGTGGTCTGACATTGTCATATATATATATATATATATATATATATATATATATATATATATATATATATATATATATATATATATATATATATATATATATATATATATATCGTACCTAGTAGCCAGAACGCACTTCTCTGCCTAATATGCAAGGCCCGATTTGCCTAATAAGCCAAGTTTTCATGAATTAATATATTTTCTCTAATTTTTTTCTTATGAAATGATAAAGCTACCCATTTTATTATGTATGAGGTCAATTTTTTTTTATTGGAGTTAAAATTAATGTAGATATATGACCGAACCTAACCAACCCTTTCTAACCTAACCTAACCTATCTTTATAGGTTAGGTTAGGTTAGGTAGCCGAAAAAGTTAGGTTAGGTTAGGTTAGGTAGGTTAGGTAGTCGAAAAACAATTAATTCATGAAAACTTGGCTTATTAGGCAAATTGGACCTTGCATAGTAGGCTGAGAAGTGCGTTCTGGCTACTAGGTACGACATATATATATATATATATATATATATATATATATATATATGTCGTACCTAATAGCCAGAACGCACTTCTCAGCCTACTATGCAAGGCCCGATTTGCCTAATAAGCCAAGTTTTCCTGAATTAATATATTTTCTCTAATTTTTTCTTATGAAATGATAAAGCTACCCATTTCATTATGTATGAGGTCAATTTTTTTTTATTAGAGTTAAAATTAATGTAGATATATAACCGAACCTAACCATCCCTACCTAACCTAACCTAACCTATCTTTATAGGTTAGGTTCGGTTAGGTAGCAGAAAAAGTTAGGTTAGGTCAGGTTAGGTAGGTTAGGTAGTCGAAAAACAAATAATTCATGAAAACTTGGCTTATTAGGCAAATTGGGCCTTGCATAGTAGGCTGATAAGTGCGTTCTGGCTACTAGGTACGACATATATATATATATATATATATATATATATATATATGTCGTACCTAGTAGCCAGAACTCACTTCTCAGCCTACTATTCAAGGCCCGATTTGCCTAATAAGCCAAGTTTTCCTGAATTAATATATTTACTATAATTTTTTTCTTATGAAATGATAAAGCAACCCTTTTCTCTATGTATGAGGTCAATTTTTTTTTATTGGAGTTAAAATTAACGTAGATATATGACCGAACCTAACCAACCCTACCTAACCTAACCTAACCTATATTTATAGGTAAGGCTAGGTTAGGTAGCCAAAAAAAGCTAGGTTAGGTTAGGTTAGGTAGGTTAGGTAGATGAAAAAACATTAATTCATGAAAACTTGGCTTATTAGACAAATCGGGCCTTGAATAGTAGGCTGAGAAGTGCGTTCTGTCTATTAGGTACGACATATATATATATATATATATATATATATATATATATATATATATATATATATATATATATATATATATATATATATACATATATATATATATATATATATATATATATATATATATATATATATATATATATCGTACCTAGTAGCCAGAACGCACTTCTTTGCCTACTATGCAAGGCCCGATTTGCCTAATAAGCCAAGTTTTCATGAATTAATTGTTTTTCGAGTACCTAACCTACCTAACCTAACCTAACCTAACTTTTTCGGCTACCTAACCTAACCTAACCTTTAAAGATAGGTTAGGTTAGGTTTGGTAGGGTTGGTTAGGTTCGGTCATATATCTACGTTAATTTTAACTCCAATAAAAAAAAATTGACCTCATACATAATGAAATGGGTAGCTTTTTCATTTCATAAGAAAAAAATTAGAGAAGATATATTAATTCAGGAAAACTTGGCTTATTAGGCAAATCGGGCCTTGCATAGTAGGCCGAGAAGTGCGTTCTGGCTACTAGGTACGACATATATATATATATATATATATATATATATATATATATATATATATATATATATATATATGTCGTACCTAATAGCCAGAACGCACTTCTCAGCCTACTATTCAAGGCCTGATTTGCCTAATAAGCCAAGTTTTCATGAATTAATGTTTTTTCGTCTACCTAACCTACCTAACCTAACCTAACCTAGCTTTTTTTGGCTACCTAACCTAACCTTACCTATAAATATAGGTTAGGTTAGGTTAGGTAGGGTTGGTTAGGTTCGGTCATATATCTACGATAATTTTAACTCCAATAAAAAAAAATTGACCTCATACATAAAGAAAAGGGTTGGTTTATCATTTCATAAGAAAAAAATTATATTAAATATATTAATTCAGGAAAACTTGGCTTATTAGGCAAATCGGGCCTTGAATAGTAGGCTGAGAAGTGAGTTCTGGCTACTAGGTACGACATATATATATATATATATATATATATATATATATATATATATATATATATATATATATATATATATGTCGTACCTAGTAGCCAGAACTCACTTCTCAGCCTACTATGCAAGGCCCGATTTGCCTAATAAGCCAAGATTTACTGAATTTATATATTTTCTCTAATTTTTTTCTTATGAAATGATAAAGCTACCCATTTCATTATGTATGAGGTCAATTTTTTTTTATTGGAGTTAAAGTTAACGTAGATATATGACTGAACCTAACCAACCCTACCTAACCTAACCTAACCTATCTTTATAGGTTAGGTTAGGTAGCCGAAAACGTTAGGTTAGGTTAGGTTAGGTAGGTTAGGTTGTCGAAAAAACATTAATTCATGATAACTAGGCTTATTAGGCAAATCGGGCCTTGCATAGTAGGCTGAGAAGTGAGTTCTGGCTACTAGGTACGACATATATATATATATATATATATATATATATATATATATATATATATATATATATATATATATATATATATATATATATATATATATATATATATATATATATATTATTAAATATGACCGAAAAAGTAAGATTAATAATTCTAACACGAATTTTCTCAATCTTTCGTACATTACGCTTCACTGTTGGAGGTAAATCAAAAATCACTTCTCCAAAATTCATTTTTATTTCTAGTCTGACGCGACACGGGCGCGTTTCGTAAAACTTATTACATTTTCAAAGACTTTTAGTTCACAAATACACAACTGAATAGAACTTACGTATCTCAGATTTTATATCTACATTTGAGTGAGGTGGGAGGGGTGATGTGGCATTAACACAAGACAGAACAAGAGGGGATATTAATAGGGTATTAAAAGTATCAACACTAGACAGAACACAAACAATGGGTATTGAATAGAAGTGTTTGTAGAAAGCCTATTGGTCCATATTTCTTGATGCTTCTATATTGGAGCGGAGTCTTGAGGTGGGTAGAATATAGTTGTGCAATAATTGGCTGTTGATTGCTGGTGTTGACTTCTTGATGTGTAGTGCCTCGCAAACGTCAAGCCGCCTGCTATCGCTGTATCTATCGATGATTTCTGTGTTGTTTACTAGGATTTCTCTGGCGATGGTTTGGTTGTGGGAAGAGATTATATGTTCCTTAATGGAGCCCTGTTGCTTATGCATCGTTAAACGCCTAGAAAGAGATGTTGTTGTCTTGCCTATATACTGGGTTTTTTGGAGCTTACAGTCCCCAAGTGGGCATTTGAAGGCATAGACGACGTTAGTCTCTTTTAAAGCGTTCTGTTTTGTGTCTGGAGAGTTTCTCATGAGTAGGCTGGCCGTTTTTCTGGTTTTATAGTAAATCGTCAGTTGTATCCTCTGATTTTTGTCTGTAGGGATAACGTTTCTATTAACAATATCTTTCAGGACCCTTTCCTCCGTTTTATGAGCTGTGGAAAAGAAGTTCCTGTAAAATAGTCTAATAGGGGGTAAAGGTGTTGTGTTAGTTGTCTCTTCAGAGGTTGCATGGCTTTTCACTTTCCTTCTTATGATGTCTTCGACGAAACCATTGGAGAAGCCGTTATTGACTAGGACCTGCCTTACCCTACAGAGTTCTTCGTCGACTTGCTTCCATTCTGAGCTGTGGCTGAGAGCACGGTCGACATATGCGTTAACAACACTCCTCTTGTACCTGTCAGGGCAGTCGCTGTTGGCATTTAGGCACATTCCTATGTTTGTTTCCTTAGTGTAGACTGCAGTGTGGAAACCTGCGCCCTTTTCCATGACTGTTACATCTAGAAAGGGCAGCTTCCCATCCTTTTCCATCTCGTAAGTGAAACGCAGCACGGAACTCTGCTCAAATGCCTCCTTCAGCTCCTGCAGATGTCTGACATCAGGTACCTGTGTTAAAATGTCGTCAACATACCTGCAGTATATGGCCGGTGTCAGGTGATTAAGTTTCATGCAAATCATCTAAAAAACAAATAAGAAAAATAACATTGAAAAAATTAACTTAATTAATTTTAATAAAACTAATTATAATTTGTTTAATATATGCTTTTGTGATAGCTGAGAGTCATAGACATGATTTCAGTTGTCACTTGTGTGTGATAATCGTTTTTGACCATTTTGGAAAAAATTTGAAACACAATTCAATATTTTTCTTCCTTCTCATTTATGCTACGATGCTGAGACTTGGACCAGATGAAACCCTTTTCATATACAACTAGTAAAAAAAAATTATTGACATTGAACAACTTTCAAAAACTATCTATTGGCCCCATAAAAATGTAGCACTCAGGGTGTACAATTTTGCATCGACCCCAAGACAATACAGCTTCTACACAGAGCAGACAGCACACTATACTCCCACATCGAGCTACAACGCTCTCTCTACCCATCGAGTTTAGACATTCATGATCCCCCATCAAGCCGCTACGCTATCCCACATAGAGCTCCATAACACTGGCCTCACTCAGCTCTCTGCTCTGCTCCAAGCTCTGTCTGAACGTCTACGACAATGCCAACAACTGACTACTGTAATCAAAACTACTAAATAAATCTGAAACTCACTAAACACTGTGTATCTAATCTATCCAACAACGTAACATAATCGTATGTTATAACGTCACAACACTCCCATTTTCCTTAAATTCTTAATGGCTAACAATATTATGTTAACGTGTGTTGGATTTCCGATAGTTGAGTTAGTGCATGTGTGTGTGTTCTTGTGTATGTATTCTCCTAGTTGTATTTACCTAGTTGTGCATGCGGGGGTTGAACTCTGCTCTTTGGGCCCACCTCTCAACTGTCAATCAACTGTTACTGACTACTATTTTTTGTCCACACCACACACACACACACACACACACATACACACACCCAAGGAAGCAGCCCGTGACAGCTGACTAACTCCCAGGTTCCCATGTACTGCTAGGTAACAGGGGCATCAGGGTGAAAGAAACAGCCCATTGTTTCTTGCCGGCGCTGGGAATTGAACCTGGGACCACAGGATCACGTGTCCAGCATATGTCCAGTCAGCCACCGGCCCCTGTATTCACCTAGCTGTGCTTGCGGGGGTTGAGCTCTGCTCTTTCGGCCTATTTCTCAACTGTCAATCAACTCTTACTAACTATTATCTCTGCCCGAAACGCTGCGCGTACTAGTGGCTTTACAAGATTGTAATTACTATATTATGTATCTTCACAATCCCAACGTACCTTCTTGTATATATATAAATAAATAAATAAATTATTTTATTTATTTATTTATTTATTTTTTATGTATTTTTTTCCACACCACACACACACACCAGGAAGCAGCCCATGACTGCTGACTAACTCCCAGGTACCTATTTACTGCTAGGTATCAGGATCATTAGGGTGAAAGAAACTCTGCCCATTGTTTCTCGCTAACTTTTCTCTGCTTCTCTTCTCACCCTGACGTACTCATTCCTGGTTCTCTGGTATCTCTCTCTGCTTTCTGGTGTTCTGTTATTCCGGAAGTTCCTCCACGCCCTTTTGTTCAGTTTCTTCGCTTCCATACATGCCCTATTATACCATGGATTCTTCTGTTGCTTCTCGGATTTTTCCCTTTGGGCCGGGATGAACCTGTTTACTGCCTCCTGACACTTTTGGGTAACATAGTCCATCATACCCTTTACAGACCTATCTCTGAGGTCTGTGTCCCAAGGTATTTCCCTTAGGAAACTTCTGATCTGTTCATAATTCCCCTTTCGGTATGCCAGCCTTTTGATTCCTAGTTCTTTTTTGGGGGAGATAATTCCTAGCTCTACCAGGTACTCAAAGTTCAATACACTGTGATCACTCATTCCGAAGGGCGCTTCCATCTTAACTTCCCTTATATTCCACTCATTTAGGGTAAATATCAAATCAAGCTGGTTCATCTTCTCCTCTCATTCTTGTTGGTTCCTTGATGTGCTGGCATAGAAAGTTTCTTGTTGCCACGTCCAGCAGCTTAGCTCTCCATGTTTCTGGTCCTCCATGCGGGTCTCTGTTCTCCCAGTCTATCTTCCCATGGTTGAAGTCTCTCATAATTAGTAGTCCAGATACATTCCTGCTAGCAACAGAAGCTGCTCTTTCTATTATGTTAATAGAGCCGGTCGAGCTGGACAGCACGCTGGACTTGTGATCCTGTGGTCCTGGGTTCGATCCCAGGCGCCGGTGAGAAACAATGGGCAGAGTTTCTTTCACCCTATGCCCCTGTTACCTAGCAGTAAAATAGGTACCTTGGTGTTAGTCAGCTGTCACGGGCTGCTTCCTGGGGGTGGAGGCCTGATCGAGGACCGGGCCACGGGGACACTAAAAAGCCCCGAAATCATCTCAAGATAACCTCAAGATGGTGGCCATGTTGTTTTTCTCATATTCCTGTCTGGGTCTTCTGTCATTTGGTCGTGGATTATATATGAGTAAGACCAGAATTTTTTTCCCTCCATTTGTTATGGTACCTGCTATGTAGTCACTGAAAACCTTCACAGCCCTGAATAACCATCTCCTCAAAATCCCAGCCTTTTCTTACCAACAGAGCTACACCACCCCCACCTCTTCCTTCCCTCTCTTTCCTCATAACATAATAGTCCTGTGGGAACACTGCGTTTGTTATCGTTTTCGTTAGCTTTGTTTCTGTGAGGGGTATTATGTCTGGGTTTTCCTCTAGTACCCGTTCTCCAAGCTCATTTGCTTTATTTGTAATTCCATCTATGTTAGTGTACATTGCTTTGAGGCTCACTTTCTTCTGTCCCTTATCAAATCGCCTCCTTGGTGAGTGTTCTGCTGGTGGGGGAAGCTGTTCCATGGGTGTGAGGACCTGTGAGGTGGATAACAGGGTCTCAGAGGATACTGGGATGAGGGGTGGGGGATCCGGTGAAGGGGGAGGGACAGTGAGGGTATGGGGTGAAAGGGGAGGGAGGACAGGAAGGAAAGAGGGGAGGGGGGACTAGGCGGGAGGAGGGGAGGGGTAGAAGGGTGAGGATAGGGTGTGGGGGGAGGGAGATTTGGCTGAACATTTGAGTGGGGGCAGGGAAGGTTTGGGGTAGGGGGGTTTTCTATGCAGAGGAGGGTGGCTGGGTTGTCCTCCCCTCTGGTGTTACTGGGTAACTGGTTGTGTGTTTCCCCCCTCGCCTCTGGGGGTGTTGTGTTGGGAGCTGTGACTTCCTGGTTTTCCCCTCTTGCCCTGCGCCTCTTCCTTGCTTCTGCCGCCACGGCTCTCTCCTCCCTCGTCATGTCTCTCTGGAGGAATACATTTTTGAATTCTCCCACATTTTTCAGGGAGCTCTTCCTTGATAGAATCCTCTCCTTTGTAATCTCGTTTGCAAACACTATCTTTATCACTAGGTCTCGGTCTTTGTTGTACGAACCTAGCCTGAAAACCTCACTGCTATGCTCAGCCCCTTCCATGCCTAGTGCCTTCAGTACTTCATTCACTGCCCCTTTGTCCTTGTCATTCCACTCTGTCCTATTAGAGCCTTCCTGCTCTTTAATACCCACAGCAATGTGTACTCACCTAGTTGTGCTTGCGGGGGTTGAGCTCTGGCTCTTTGGTTCCGCCTCTCAACCGTCAATCAACAGGTGTACAGTCTGGTGGCAAATCTTTGAACCTTTTCCAGTTTAGTCTTATCCTTGACTAGATACGGACTCAATGCTGGGGCTGCATACTCTAGGATTGGCCTGACATATGTGGTATACAAAGTTCTGAATGATTCTTTACACAAATTTCTGAATGCCGTTCGTATGTTGGCCAGCCTGGCATATGCCACTGATGTTATCCTCTTGATATGTGCTGCAGGAGACAGGTCTGGCGTGATATCAACTCCCAAGTCTTTTTCTTTCTCTGACTCCCGAAGAATTTCCTCTCCCAGGTGATACCTTGTATCTGGCCTCCGTCTCCCTACACCTATCTTCATTATATTACATTTGGTTGGGTTAAACTCTAACAACCACTTGTTCGACCATTCCTTCAGTTTGTCTAGGTCTTCTTGAAGCCTCAAACAGTTCTCTTCTGTCTTAATCCTTCTCATAATTTTGGCATCGTCCGCAAACATTGAGAGAAATGAATCTATACCCTCCGGGAGATCATTTACATATATCAGAAACAAGATAGGACCGAGAACAGAGCCCTGTGGGACTCCACTGGTGACTTCACGCCAATCGGAGGTCTCACCCCTCACCGTAACTCTCTGCTTCCTATTGCTTAGGTACTCCCTTATCCACTGGAGCACCTTACCAGCTACACCTGCCTGTCTCTCCAGCTTATGTACCAGCCTCTTATGCGGTACTGTGTCAAAGGCTTTCCGACAATCCAAGAAAATGCAGTCCGCCCAGCCCTCTCTTTCTTGCTTAATCTGTGTTACCTGTTCATAGAATTCTATTAAGCCAGTCAGGCAAGATTTACCCTCCCTGAACCCATGTTGTCGATTTGTCACGAAGTCCCTTCTCTCCAGATGTGCTACCAGGTTTGTGTGTGTGTGTGTGTGTGTGTGTGTTTACTAGTTGTGCTTACTAGTTATGTTTTGCGGGGGTTGAGCTTTGCTCTTTGGGCCCGCCTCTCAACTGTCAATCAACTGTTTAATAACTACCTTTTTTTTTTTTTTTTTTTTTTCACACCACACACACACACACACACACCAGGAAGCAGCCCGTGACAGCTGACTAACTCCCAGGTACCTATTTACTGCTAGGTAACAGGGGCACTTAGGGTGAAAGAAACTTTGCCCATTTGTTTCTGCCTCGTGCGGGAATCGAACCCGCGCCACAGAATTACGAATCCTGCGCGCTATCCACCAGGCTACGAGGCCCCCCTGACACATATATATATGTGTGTGTAAGTGTGTGTGTGTGTGTGTGTGTGTGTGTGTGTGTGTGTGTGTGTGTGTGTGTGTGTGTGTGTGTGTGTGTGTGTGTGTGTGTGTGTGTGTGTGTGTGTGTGCTTACTTTTAGGAAGAACCTTCACTACATTTCCATTCTATAAATAAAAATATTTCCTCTTTTTTACCTCAAGCTATTTTAAGTACTTGGCTGTGGATGGAGACGAGACTGCTAACAATTTCTATGCCTCTGGAGATTACATTACTCAGCCCTGGTGGATTGTGGACCTTGGCAAGCAGTTTACCATTTACCGTGTGATTGTCCTCCCTCGTTGGGATTATTTCTATACCAGGTTCCATGACGTTGAGGTTAGTCCATTTCTTGTGTATGTTTATAAACTGTAACAATATTATATTTGATGTTATATACAGTTGATTCCTGCATGATGTCATGTTAGATACTTTATTGTTTTATATGTTGACTATTGCACAGGGATCTTGCCATTCCGCTCGTACTGCTTCATCAGAGCTCTGTATACATGCATAATCATTATTTTCTTTCTGCCAACTGAATTATCGATTTGGAAATCGGTACTGAAATTCGGGGACATTAATCGGAATTAGGTCGGGAACATTAATACTCCTGTAATTATCAGCTCTCGCACACAGTGTTAATGAAGCTTTAACGTTACTACTTGCTGGATTACGATTTATTAAATTATTTTACATTTCATCTTCGTGTTATTGGCCTCTTATGTAATATTTGGCTCCAAGTATCACTTGATGTGATTTGAATCATGGAAAAGCTTGATCCCTGTCTCTCGATGTGGTGATTTATGTCCGCATTCTTACAACTTCTGTATGTCCTATTATAATAATTCATTGTGTCGGGGGACAGGAAGCCTGAGTGTATTCATATACAATATGTTAGGCTTATATCGACATCCCCCCCCCCCCATAGCCAAATTACTGACCCCGCCCAGGATGCAACCCCACAAGCCCACAACTCTACAACCTAGCAGTGATTTCATCTACTCACTGCTTGGTGAACAGATGCATTAGGGGAAAGGAAATGTGCCCAACTATTTCTGTCCCGCCCAGGATTCGAACCCGGAATTCTCGTTTGTGCGTCGAGAACGAACCCGACTGTATTCCTGGGACCCAGTAGTATATAATACAGCCCGTCCTCCAAACAAAGACCCAAAAGTGATTCCATGCACCCGCCAAACTCCCTGTTTATGAATGAAAAGCGGTTTACACACGACTCACAACTGCTGACGTTCGAACATATCCGGAACAAGTGCTTCACTGACGAATTTTGTTCGAATCACAACGCTATAAATGCTTCACCCACGTACTACAAATACAAATAATCGCCAACAGAACCTAAACACCTGACCTAACCTAACCTATGCCTATATATACACAATATGCTAATATATTATAATATTAATTTATACTTGAGAAAATTCCCGTTTTGAATGAACAGCATGTTAAGATTTATGAATGCGTCTGTGGGGTTGACCGCTGAATGTAATGGACTTGAGTCGAGGACGGGTTGTATAATAATGACTGATGCTTCAACCAGCCATATTTGTGTTAAACTGCTAGCTAGTTTACAGAATACCTCACACACCGAGAGGTACTCCAACATCTCGGTGTGTATACACTGAATGTTTTCTTTAATTCTGAACGATGTTTAGGGCTAAAGTATACTTTATGGTTAGTCAGGCAGCTATATAACCCTGTGACGGTTGCTGTGCCTAAAGCACAATTCCAACCTGTAAACAGTCAACCACTTTTTTGTGCATGTACACTGCGAACTTATTTTGAATTTGAGCAATGTTCAGGGATAAACTATAATTGCTGGCTGATCGGTTGGCAGAGGTTGCTCGGTCGTAAACATAGGAGTAAGCCAGAGTTAATTAACACTTTATATCTGTTGTTCCTTGGTTGCTCATGCTCACCTGTGACAGGAGTCTAGTCACACTATCTAGTACAGGCATTGAAGGTCTCCACTCAAACTGAGACAATAACTACCAGCTGGCACTCGAGCAGGTGTGTCACACCTCAGTTCTACTCCCACTCTTCCCTCAAAACAAAATCATCACAAGCCTTTCCCTCCAGGTTGTTTTAGACGAACATTCCAGTGACTTGTTTGGTTATATAATAAACACAGAGTACATCTACACTCTGGACACTCAAGATCCCTGTAGTAGCGCCAGGTTTGCCGAATGGAACACACTTAGCATCGACCGATGAACTAGACTCGTGCACTACTGAGATATAAATTACTGATTGCAACAGCTTTGTGAGTTAAACTCTAGTCAAGATGCAGGACGTAGAGTTATACTCTCAGCATAAGAAAGCTTATGCACACAAACGACAACTTAACAGCATAATGAATAAGAATACGGTCCAAGAAGCTTGAACAGCTGGAGCTGGGCGAATCTTAAACAGAAAATTAAAGAAAAAGAACAATCAGAATTATGTATTTTCACACCACCAGAACAACATTCAAAGAAGTTAATGGTTCTAAAAGACATAATAAACAGGTTATCAATGTAAATTGAAAAAAAAATACCTATATAATGTTGGAAGTGAGTTTTAATGAAGTATTAAAAGCATAAAGAGAAATCAGAAAACATAAACAAATTATTGTAAAAGTGCCAAGAGGAACATGCATTCACTGACCGCAGAGACAAATCCACTTTTGTGCCTCAACTGCGGTGATGATCACTACTTTGTGAGAAGGAAAACTCCTCTTAGTAAGGCCCAAATCAGGAAAAAAAACTAAGATAGTCCATGAAAGCTAGCAACAAAATATCTGAATCAATGGCCAGACGTCAAGAGGACACAACAGTTTGCAAGAAACTAAAAAACAAAACAATTATCAAGGTCTGCTCACGTGACCTGAAGGTCAACTCTTACTCTAACATGAACAAGTCGTCCGCCTGACCTTCATGGTCATCACTGCCACACCTGGGGACACCCATCACTGCCACACCTGGGGACACCCAACACTGCCACACCTGGGGTCACCCAACACTGCCACACTTGGGGTCACCCAACACATTCACACCTGGGGTCACCCAACACTGCCACACCTAGGGTCACCCAACACTGCCACACCTGGGGTCACCCAACACTGCCACACCTGGGGTCACCCAACACTGCCACACCTGGGGTCACCCAACACTGCCACACCTGGGGTCACCCAACACATTCACACCTAGGGTCACCCAACACTGCCACACCTGGGGACACCCAACACATTCACACCTAGGGTCACCCAACACTGCCACACCTGGAGTCACCCAACACTGCCACACCTGGGGTCACCCAACACTGCCACACCTGGGGTCACCCAACACTGCCACACCTGGGGTCACCCAACACTGCCACACCTGGGGTCACCCAACACTGCCACACCTAGGGTCACCCAACACTGCCACACCTGGGGTCACCCAACACTGCCACACCTAGGGTCACCCAACACTGCCACACCTGGGGTCACCCAACACTGCCACACCTGGGGTCACCCAAAACTGCCACACCTGGGGTCACCCAACACTGCCACACCTGGGGTCACCCAACACTGCCACACCTAGGGTCACCCAACACTGCCACACCTGGGATCACCCAACACTGCCACACCTGGAGTCACCCAAAACTGCCACACCTGGAGTCACCCAACACTGCCTCACCTGAGGTCATCCAACACTGCCACACCTTGGGGCACAAAACACTGCCACACCTTGGGGCACAAAACACTGCCACACCTGGGGACACCCAACACCGTCACACCTTTGGTCACCCAACACCGTCACAACTGGTGTCACACAACACTGCCACGCCTTGGATCACCCAACACTGCTGCCACACCTTGGGTCACCTAACACTGCCACACCTTGGGTCACCCAACACTGCCACACCTTGGGTCACCCAACACTGCCACACCTTGGGTCACCCAACACTGCCACACCTTGGGTCACCCAACACTGCCACACCTTGGGTCACCCAACACTGCCACACCTTGAGTCACCTAACACTGCAACACCTTCGGTCACCCAACACTTCCACACCTGGGGTCACCCAACACTGCCACACCTTGAGTCACCCAACACTGCCACACCTTGAGTCACCCAACACTGCCACACCTTGGGTCACCCAACACTGCCACACTTTGAGTCACCCAACACTGCCACACCTTGAGTCACCCAACACTGCCACACCTTGAGTCACCCAACACTGCAACACCTTCGGTCACCCAACACTTCCACACCTGGGGTCACCCAACAATGCCACACATCAAGTCACTCAACACTGCCACACCTTGGGACACATCACACTGCCACACCTGGGGTCACCCAACACTGCCACGCCTTGGGTCACCCAACACTGCCACGCCTTACGTCACCCAACACTGCCACGCCATGGATCACCCATCACTGCCACAACTAGAGTGCCTAAACACTGCCACACCTTGGGTCACCCAACACTGCCACACCTTGGGTCACCCAACTCTGTCACACCTGGGGTCATCTAACACTGCCTCACTTGGGGTCACCCAAATCTGCCACGCCTTGGGTCACCCAACACTGCCACACCTGGGGTCAACCAACACTACCACGCATTGGTACACCCCAACACTGCCTCTCCTTGGGTTACCCAACACGGCCACATCTGGGGTCACCCAACACTACCACGCCTTGGGACACCCAACACTACCACGCCTTGGAACACCCAACAGTGCCTCTCCTTGGGTCACCCAACACTACCACGCCTTGGGTCTCCCAACACTGCAATATCTGGGGTCACTCAACTCTGCCACGCCTTGGGACATCCTACACTGCCACACCTTGGGTCACCCAACACTGCCTCTATTTGGGTCACCCAACACTGCCAGGCCTTGGGTCACCCAACACTGTACACCTTTGGTCACCCAACACTGCCACGCCTTGGGTCACCCAACACTGTCACGCCTAGGGTTACCCAACACTACCACACCTGGGGTCACCCAACACCGCCTCTCTTTGGGTCACACAACACTGCTACACCTGGGGTCACCCAACACTGCACACCTTCGGTCAACCAACACTGCCACAAGTTGTGTCACCCAACACTGCAACACCTTGAGTCACCCAACACTGCCACACCTTGGGTCACCCAACACTGCCACACCTTGGGTCACCCAACACTGCCACACTTTGAGTCACCCAACACTGCCACACCTTGAGTCACCCAACACTGCCACACCTTGAGTCACCCAACACTGCCACACCTTGGGTCACCCAACACTGCCACACTTTGAGTCACCCAACACTGCCACACCTTGAGTCACTCAACACTGCCACACTTTGAGTCGCCCAACACTGCCACACCTTCGGTCACCAAACACTGCCACACCTGGGGTCACCCAACTCTGCCACGCCTTGGGACATCCTACACTGCCACACCTGGGGTCACCCAACACTGCCTCTCCTTAGGTCACCCAACACTGCCACGCCTTGGGTCATCCAACACTGTCACTCTTTGGGTCACCCAACACTGCCACGCCTTGGGTCACCCAACGCTGTCACGCCTTGGGTTACCCAACACTGCCACACCTGGAGTCACCCAACACCGCCTCTCTTTGGACAACAGAACAATGCCACACCTGGGTTCACCCAACACTGCTCACTTTGGGTCACCCAACACTGCCACACCTTGGGTCACTCAACAGCCACACATTGGGTCACCCAACACTGCCACACCTTGGGTCACCCAACACTGCCACACATTGGGTCACCCAACACTGCCACACATTGGGTCACCCAACACTGCCACACCTTAGATATCTAAACACTGCCACACTTTGGGTCACCCAACACTGCCACACCTTGTTTCACCGAACACTGCCACACCTTGGGTCACCCAACACTGCCACACCTTGGGTCACCCAACATTGCCACACCTTGGGTCACCCAACACTACCACGCTTTGGGTCACTCAACACTGCCACACCTTGGGACACCCAACACTGCCACACCGAAAATACAAGTCACAGCTTCGTATCATCCTTTGCAGATGACACAAAAATTAGTATGAAAATTACCTCGGCTGAGGACATAGAAAAAATTCAAGCTGATATTAATGAAGTTTTCGACTGGGCATCAGAAAATAACATGATCTTTAACAGTGATAAATTCCAGGTACTCAGGTACGGTAAAAATGTCGACCTTAAACATAATACAGAGTACAAAACACAATCAAATGTACCCATAGTAGGAAAACAGCATGTAAAGGATTTGGGAATAATAATGTCTGACGACCTAACGTTTAAGGAGCACAACTAAGCAAATATTGCGACAGCTAGAAAAATGATAGGATGGATTACGAGAACTTTCTAATCCAGGGATCCCATCACAATGGTTGTACTCTTCAAGTCACTTGTGTTGTCCCGTCTTGAGTACTGCTCAGTACTCACTTCCCCCTTCAGAGCAGGAGAGATTGCTGAAATAGAGGGAATACAGAGAACATATACGGCACGCATAGACGCAATATAGCACCTAAATTATTGGGATCGTCTCAAAGCCCTCCAAATGTACTCACTAGAAAGAAGACGAGAGAGATATCAAATAATATACACCTGGAAGATACTGGAGGGCCAAGTACCAAATCTACACAGTAAAATAACAACGTACTGGAGTGAACGATATTGAAGAAAATGTAGAATAGAACCAGTGAAGAGCAGAGGTGCCATAGGCACAATCAGAGAACACTGTATAAACATCAGAGGTCCGCGGTTGTTCAAAGTCCTCCCAGCAAGCATAAGAAATATTGCCGGAACAACCGTGGACATTTTCAAGAGGAAACTAGATTTATTCCTCCAAGGAGTGCCGGACCAACCGGGCTGTGGTGGGTATGTGGGCCTGCGGGCCGCTCCAAGCAACAGCCTGGTGGACCAAACTCTCACAAGTCAAGCCTGGCCTCGGGCCGGGCTTGGGGAGGAAAAGAACTCCCAGAACCCCATCAACCAGGTATCAACCAGGTATAACCATGGGTCACACAACACTGCCACACCTGGGGTCACCCAACACTGCCACACCTAGGGTCCCCCAACACTGCCACACCTACGGTCACCAAACACTGCCACACCTGGGGGTCACCCAACTCTGCCACGCCTTGGGACATCCTACACTAACACACCTTGGGTCACCCAACACTGCCTCTCCTTGGGTCACCCAACACTGCCACGCATTGGGTCACCCAACACTGTCAACCTTGGGTCACCCAACACTGCCACGCCTTGGGTCACCTAACACTGTCACGCCTAGGGTTACTCAACACTGCCACACCTTGGGTCACCCAACACTGCCACACTTTGGGTCACCCAACACTGCCACATCTTAGATGACTAAACACTGCCACACCTGGGGACACCCAACACTGCCACACCTTGGGTCACCCAACATTGAAACACCTTGGGTCACCCAACACTGCCACACCTTGGGTCACCCAACACTGCCAAACCTTGGGTCACATAACACTGCCACACCTTGGGTCACCCAACACTGCCACACCTTGGGTCACCCAACACTGCCACACCTTAGGGCACAAAACACTGCCACACCTGGTGTCACACAACACTGACACGCCTTGGATCACCCAACACTGCTGCCACACCTTGGGTCACCCAACACTGCCACACCTTGAGTCACCCAACACTGCCACACCTTGAGTCACCCAACACTGCAACACCTTGAGTCACCCAACATTGCCACACCTTGGGTCACCCAACACTACCACGCTTTGGGTCACTCAACACTGCTACACCTTGGGACACCCAATACTGCCACACCTTCGGTCACCCAACACTGCCACACATCGAGTCACCGAACACTGCCACACCTTGGGTCACCAAACACTGCCACACCTGGGTTCACCCAACACTGCCACACATAGTCACCCAATACTGCCACACCTTGGGTCACCCAACACAACCACACCTTGAGTCACCCAACACTGCCACACATTTAATCACCCAACACTGCCACACCTTGAGTCACCCACCACTGCCACACCTTGGGTCACCCAACACTGCAACACGTCGAGTCACCCAACTCTGCCACACCTTGGGTCACCCAACACTCCCTCACCTGGGGTCACCCAACACTGCTACACCTTGAGTCACCCAACACTGCCTCACCTTGGAACACCCAACATTGCCACACCTGGGGTCACCCAACACTGCCACGCCTTGGGTCACCCAACACTGCTACGCCTTAGGTCATCCAACGCTGCCACGCCTTGGCTCACGCAACACCGCCTCTATTTGGGTCACACAACACTGCCTCATCTGGGGTCACCCAACACTGCACACTTTGGGTCAACCAAAACTGCCACACCTTGTGTCACCCAACACTGCCACACCTTGGGTCACCCAACACTGCCACACCTTGGTTCACCCAACATTGCCACACCTTGTGTCACCCAAAACTGCCACACCTTTGGTCACTCAACAGCAACACCTTCGGTCACCCAACACTGCCTCTCCTTGGGTCACCCAACACTGCCAGGCCTTGGGTCACCCAACACTGTACACCTTGGGTCACCCAACTCTGCCACGCCTTGGGTCACCCAACACTGTCACGCCTAGGGTTACCCAACACTACCACACCTGGGGTCCCCCAACACCGCCTCTCTTTGGGTCACACAACACTGCTACACCTGGGGTCACCCAACACTGCACACTTTCGGTCAACCAACACTGCAACAAGTTTTGTCACCCAACACTGCCACACCTTGGGGTCACTCAACAGCCACACCTTGGGGTCACCCAACACTGCCAATCCTTGGGTCACCCAACACTGCCAATCCTTGGGTCACCCAGCACTGCCACACTTTGGGTCACCCAACACTGTCACGCATTGGGACATCCTACACTGCCACACCTGGAGTCACCCAACACCGCCTCCCTTTGGACAACACAACAATGCCACACCTGGGTTCACCCAACACTGCAACAACTGGGGTCACCCAACTCTGCCACGCCTTGGGACATCCTACACTGCCACACTTGGGTCACCCAACACTGCCACACCTTGTGTCACCCAACACTGCCACACCTCGGAGTCACCCAACAGCCACACCTTGGGCTCACCCAACACTGCCAATCCTTGGGTCACCCAACACTACCACACTTTGGGTCACCCAACTCTGCCAAGCCTTGGGACATCCTACACTGCCACACCTGGGGTCACCCAACACTGCCTCTCCTTGGGTCACCCAACACTGTCACGCCCTGGGTCACTCAACACTGTCAACCGTGGGTCACCCAACACTGCCACGCCTTGGGTCACCCAACACTGTCACGCCCTGGGTCACCCAACACTGCCACACCTGGGGTCACGCAACACCGCCTCTATTTGGGTCACACAACACTGCCTCATCTGGGGTCACCCAACACTGCACACTTTGGGTCAACCAAAACTGCCACACCTTGTGTCACCCAACACTGCCACACCTTGGGTCACCCAACACTGCCACACCTTGGGTCACCCAACATTGCCACACCTTGTGTCACCCAAAACTGCCACACCTTTGGTCACTCAACAGCAACACCTTCGGTCACCCAACACTGCCTCTCCTTGGGTCACCCAACACTGCCAGGCCTTGGGTCACCCAACACTGTACACCTTGGGTCACCCAACTCTGCCACGCCTTGGGTCACCCAACACTGTCACGCCTAGGGTTACCCAACACTACCGCACCTGGGGTCCCCCAACACCGCCTCTCTTTGGGTCACACAACACTGCCACGCCTTGGGTCACCCAACACTGTCACGACTTGGGTCACCCAACACTGCCACACCTGGAGTCACCCAACACCGCCTCCCTTTGGACAACACAACAATGCCACACCTGGGTTCACCCAACACTGCAACAACTGGGGTCACCCAACTCTGCCACGCCTTGGGACATCCTACACTGCCACACTTGGGTCACCCAACACTGCAACGCCTTGGGTCACCCAACACTGCCACACATTGTGTCACCCAACACTGCCACACCTTCGGTCACCCAACACTGCCTCTCCTTGGGTCACCCAACACTGCCACGCCTTGGGTTACCCAACACTGCAACACTTTGGGTTACCCAACACTGCCACACCTTCGGTCACCCAACACTGTCACGCCTTGGGTTACCCAACACTGCCACACCTTGGGTCACCCAACACTGCCACACCTTGGGTCACTCAACAGCCACACCTTGGTTCACCCAACACTGCCACACCTTGGGTCACCAAATACTGTCACACTTTGGGTCACCCAACACTGCCACACCAGGAGTCACCCAACACCGCCTCTCTTTGGGTCACACAACACTGCCACACCTGGGATCCCCAAACACTGCACACTTTGGGTCACCCAACACTGACACACCTTGTGTTACCCAACACTGTCACACCTTGGGTGTTCCAACACTGCCTCACCACGGGTCACCCAACTCTGCCACACCTGGGGCCACCCAACACTGACACGTCTTGGGACACCAAACACTGCCTCTCCTTGCTTTACCCAACACTGCCACACCTGGGGTCACCCAACAGTATCACGTATTGGGACACCCAACAGTGCCTCTCCTTGGGTCACCCAACTCTGCCACGACTTGGGACATCCTACACTGCCACGACTTGGGACACCCAACACTGCCACGCCTTGGGTCACCCAACACTGCTACACCTTGGGTCACCCAACACTGCCACACCTTGGGTCATTCAACACTGCCACACCTTGGGTCACCCAACACTGCCACACCTTGGGTCACCCAACATTGCCACACCTTGGGTCACCCAACGCTACCATATTCTGGGTCAATCAACACTGCCACACCTTGGGACACCCAACACTGCCACACCTTGGGTAACCCAACACTGCCACACCTAGGGTTACCAAAAACTGCCACACCTTGGGTCTTCCAACACTGCCTCACCTGGGGTCACCCAACCCTGCCACGCCTTGGGTCACCCAACGCTGCCACGTCTTGGGTTTCCCAACACTGCCACACCTGGGGTCACTCAACACTGCCACACCTAGGGTCCCTCAACACTACCACACCTGGGGTCACCCAACACAGGGACCCTCAACACTGCCACACCTAGGGTCACCAAAAACTGCCACACCTTGGGTCTTCCAACACTGCCTCACCTGGGGTCACCCAACTCTGCCACGCCTTGGGTCACCCAACACTTTGACGCCTAGGGTTACCCAACACTGCCACACCTGGGGTCACGCAACACTGCCTCTATTTGGGTCACACAACACTGCCTCATCTGGGGTCACCCAACACTGCACACTTTGGGTCACCCAATATTGCCACACCTTGTGTCACCCAACACTGCCACACCTTGGGTCACTCAACACTGCACACCTTGAGTCACCCAACACTGAAACACCTTGAGTCACCCAACACTGCCACACCTTCGGTCACCCAACACATTCACACCTTAGGTCACCCAACACTGCACACCTTGAGTCACCCAACACTGTCACACCTTGAGTCACCCAACACTGCCACACCTTGGGTCACCCAACATTGCCACACTTTGAGTCACCCAACACTGTCACACCTTGATTCACCCAACACTGCCACACCTTGAGTCACCCACCTGTGCCACACACCTTGAGTCACCCAACATTGCAACACATCGAGTCACCAGAACACTGCCACACCTTCGGTCACCCAACACTACCACACCTGGGGTCACCCAACAATGCCACACATCAAGTCACTCAACACTGCCACACCATGGGACACCCAACACTGACACACCTGGGGTCACCCAACACTGCCACACTTTGGGTCACCCAACACTGCCACACCTTAGATGAATAAACACTGCCACACCTTGGGTCACCCAACACTGCCACACTTTGTTTCACCGAGCCCTGCCACACCTGGAGTCACCCAACACTGTCACACCTTGGGTCACCCAACACTGCCACACCTTGGGTCACCCAACATTGCCACACCTTGGGTCACCCAACACTACCACGCTTTGGGTCACTCGACACTGCCACACCTTGGGACACTCAACACTGCCACACCATGGGTCACCCAACACTGCCACACCTTGGGTTACCCAACACTGCCACACCTAGGTTCCCCCAACACTGCCACACCTAGGGTCACCAAACACTGCCACACATGGGGGCACCCAACACTGCAACACCTTGGGTCTTCCAACACTGCCTCACCTGGGGTCACCCAACACTGACAAGTCTTGGGACACCAAACACTGCCTCTCCTTGCTTTACCCAACACTGCCACGCCTTGGGTCTCCCAACACTGCAAAATCTGGGGTCACCCAACTCTGCCACGCCTTGGGACATCCTACACTGCCACACCTTGGGTCACCCAAAACTGCCTCTCCTTGGGTCACCCAACACTGTCAACCTTGGGTCACCCAACACTGCCACACCTTGGGTCACCGAACACTGTCACGCCTAGGGTTACCCAACACTGCCACACCTTGGGTCACCCAACACTGCCACACTTTGGGTCACCCAACACTGCCACACCTTGGGTCATTCAACACTGCCACACCTTGGGTCACCCAACACTGCCACACCTTGTGTCACCCAAAACTGCCACACCTTTGGTCACCCAACACTGCCACACCTTGGGTCACCCAACATTGCCACACCTTGGGTCACCCAACGCTACCATGTTCTGGGTCACTCAACACTGCCACACCTTAGGACACCCAACACTGCCACACCTTGGGTAACCCAACACTGCCACACCTTGGGTCACCCAACACTGCCACACCTTGGGGCACCCAACACTGCCACACTATGGGCCACCTAACACTGCCACACCTGGGGTCACCGAACATTGCCACACATGGGACACAAAACACTGCCACACCTGGGGTCACCCAACACTGCCACACCTTGGGTCACCCAACATTGCCACACCTTGGGTCACCCAACGCTACCATGTTCTGGGTCACTCAACACTGCCACACCTTGGGACACCCAACACTGCCACACTTTGGGTCACCCAACACTGCCACACCTTGTGTTACCCAACACTGTCACACCTTGAGTCACTCAACAGCCACCTTGGGTAACCCATCACTGCCACACCTTGGGTCACCCAACACTGCCACACTTTGGGTCACCCAACACTACCACACCTTAGATGAATAAACACTGCCACACCTTGGGTCACCCAACACTGCCACACTTTGTTTCACCGAGCACTGCCACACCTGGAGTCACCCAACACTGTCACACCTTGGGTCACCCAACACTGCCACACCTTGGGTCACCCAACATTGCCACACCTTGGGTCACCCAACACTACCACGCTTTGGGTCACTCGACACTGCCACACCTTGGGACACTCAACACTGCCACACCATGGGTCACCCAACACTGCCACACCTTGGGTCACCCAACACTGCCACACCTAGGTTCCCCCAACACTGCCACACCTAGGGTCACCAAACACTGCCACACATGGGGGCACCCAACACTGCAACACCTTGGGTCTTCCAACACTGCCTCACCTGGGGTCACCCAACACTGACACGTCTTGGGACACCAAACACTGCCTCTCCTTGCTTTACCCAACACTGCCACACCAGGGGTCACCCAACAGTACCACGCCTTGGGTCTCCCAACACTGCAAAATCTGGGGTCACGCAACTCTGCCACGCCTTGGGACATCCTACACTGCCACACCTTGGGTCACCCAACACTGCCTCTCCTTGGGTCACCCAACACTGTCAACCTTGGGTCACCCAACACTGCCACGCCTTGGGTCACCCAACACTGTCACACCTAGGGTTACCCAACACTGCCACACCTTAGATCACCCAACACTGCCACACTTTGGGTCACCCAACACTGCCACACCTTGGGTCATTCAACACTGCCACACCTTGGGTCACCCAACACTGCCACACCTTGTGTCACCCAAAACTGCCACACCTTTGGTCACCCAACACTGCCACACCTTGGGTCACCCAACATTGCCACACCTTGGGTCACCCAACGCTACCATGTTCTGGGTCACTCAACACTGCCACACCTTAGGACACCCAACACTGCCACACCTTGGGTAACCCAACACTGCCACACCTTGGGTCACCCAACACTGCCACACCTTGGGGCACCCTACACTGCCACACTATGGGCCACCTAACACTGCCACACCTGGGGTCACCGAACATTGCCACACATTGGGACACAAAACACTGCCACACCTGGGGTCACCCAACACTGCCACACCTTGGGTCACCCAACATTGCCAAACCTTGGGTCACCCAACGCTACCATGTTCTGGGTCACTCAACACTGCCACACCTTGGGACACCCAACATTGCCACACCTTGGGTAACCCAACACTGCCACACCTTTGGTCACCCAACATTGCCACACCTTGGGGCACCCAACATTGCCACACCTTGGGTCACCCAACGCTACCATGTTCTGGGTCACTCAACACTGCCACACGTTGGGACACCCAACACTGAAACACCTTTGGTCACAAAACCCTGCCACGCCTTGGGTCACCCAACACTCCCACGCCTTAGGTCATCCAACGCTGCCACGCCTTGGGTCACCCAACACTGCCACAACCGGGGTCACCCAATTCAGCCACACCTTGGGTCACCCAACACTGCCACACCTTGGGTCACTCAACACTGCCACACCTAGGGTCCCTCAACACTGCCACACCTGGGGTCACCCAACACTGCCACACCTAGGGTCCCTCAACACTGCCACACCTAGGGTCACCAAAAACTGCCAAACCTGGGGTCTTCCAACACTGCCTCACCTGGGGTCACCCAACACTGCACACTTTGGGTCACCCAATATTGCCACACCTTGTTTCACCCAACACTGCCATACCTTGAGTCACTCAACACTGCACACCTTGGGTCACTCAACAGTCACACCTTGGGTCACTCAACACTGCACACCTTGAGTCACCCAACACTGCAACACCTTGAGTCACCCAACACTGCCACACCTTCGGTCACCCAACACATTCACACTTTTGGTCACCCAACACTGCATACCTTGAGTCACCCAACACTGTCACACCTTGAGTCAACCAACACTGCCACACCTTGAGTCACCCACCTGTGCCACACACCTTGAGTCACCCAACATTGCAACACATCGAGTCACCCGAACACTGCCACACCTTCGGTCACCCAACACTACCACACCTGGGGTCACCCAACAATGCCACACATCAAGTCACTCAACACTGCCACACCTTGGGTCACCCAACACTGCCACACCTTGGGACACCCAACACTGACACACCTGGGGTCACCCAACACTGCCACGCCTTGGGTCACCCATCACTGCCACGCCTTACGTCACCCGGTGGGAAGCCGGTCGGACGAGCGGACAGCACGCTGGACTTGTGATCCTGTGGTCCTGGGTTCGATCCCAGGCGCCTGCGAGAAACAATGGACAGAGTTTCTTTCACCGTATGCCCCTGTTACCTAGCAGTAAAATAGGTACCTGGGTGTTAGTCAGCTGTCACGGGCTGCTTCCTGGGGGTGGAGGCCTGGTCGAGGACCGGGCCGCGGGAACACTAAAGCCCCGAGATCATCTCAAGAAGATAACCCAACACTGCCCCGCAATGCATCACCCAACACTGCCACACCTGGAGTCACCCAGCACTGCCACACCTTGGGTCACCCAACTCTGTCACACCTGGGGTCATCCAACACTGCCTCACCTGGGGTCACCCAAAACTGCCACGCCTTGGGTCACCCAACACTACCACGCCTTGGGTCACCCAACACTACCACGCCTTGGGTCACCCAACAGTGCCTCTCCTTGGGTCACCCAACACTACCACGCCTAGGGTTTCCCAACACTGCAACAACTGGGGTCACCCAACTCTGCCACGCCATGGGACATCCTACACTGCCACACCTGGGGCCACCCAACACTGCCTCTCCTTGGGTCACCCAACACTGCCACGCCATGCGTCACCCAATACTGTCACACTTTGGGTCACCCAACACTGCCACGCCTTGGGTCACCCAACACTGTCACGCCTTGGGTTACTCAACACTGCACACTTTGGGTCACCCAACACTGCCACACATTGTGTCACCCAACACTGCCACACCTAGGGTCACCCAACACTGCCACACCTTGGGTCACCCAACACTGCAACACTTTGGGTCACTCAACAGCCACACCTTGGGTCACCCAACACTGCCACACCTTGGGTCACCCAACACTGCAACACTTTGGGTCACCCAACACTGCCAAAGCTTGGGTCACTCAACACTGTCACGCCTTGGGTTACCCAACACTGCCACACCTTGGATTACCCAACACAGCCACACCTTGTGTCACCCAACACTGCCACACCTTGGGTCACCCAACACTGCCACACTTTCGGTCACCCAACACTGCCACACCTTGGGTCACCCAACACTGTCACGCCTTGGGTTACCCAACACTGCCACACATTGGGTTGCCCAACACTGCCACACCTTCGGTCACCAACACTGTTACGCCCTGGGTTACCCAACACTGCCACACCTTGGTTCACTCAACAGCCACACCTTGGGTCACCCAACACTGCCACACCTTGGGTCACCCAACAGTCACACCTTTGGTCACTCAACAGCCACACCTTGGATCACTCAACAGCCACACCTTGGGTTACCCAACACTGCCACACCTTCGGTCACCCAACACTGTCACGCCTTGGGTCACCCAACACTGCCACACCTGGAGTCACCCAACACCGCCTCTCTTTGGGTCACACAACACTACCACACCTGGGATCCCCAAACACTGCACACTTTGGGTCACCCAACACTGCAATACCTTGTGTTACCCAACACTGTCACACCTTGGGTCACTCAACAGCCACACCTTGGGTCACCCATCACTGCCACACCTTGGGTCACCCAACACTGCCACACTTTGGGTCACCCAACACTGCCACACCTTAGATGACTAAACACTGCCACACCTTGGGTCACCCAACACTGCCACACTTGGTTTCACCCAACACTGCCACACCTTGGGTCACCCAACATTGCCACGCTTTGGGTCACTCGACACTGCCACACCTTTGGACACCCAACACTGCCACACCTTGGGTCACCCAACACTGCCACACCTAGGGTCACCAAACACTGCCACACATGGGGGCACCCAACACTGCAACACCTTGGGTCTTCCAACACTGCCTCACCTGGGGTCACCCAGCACTGACACGTCTTGGGACACCAAACACTGCCTCTCCTTGCTTTACCCAACACTGCCACACCTGGGGCACCCAACAGTATCACGCCTAGGGACACCCAACAGTGCCTCTCCTTGGGTCACCCAACACTACCACGCCTTGGGTCTCCCAACACTGCAACATCTGGGGTCACCAAACACTACCATGCCTTGGGTCTCCCAACACTGCAACATCTGGGGTCACCCAACTCTGCCACGCCATGGGACATCCTACACTGCCACACCTTGGGTCACCCAACACTGCCTCTCCTTGGGTCACCCAACACTGTCAACCTTGGGTCACCCAACACTTCCACGCCTTGGGTCACCCAACACTGTCACGCCTAGGGTTACCGAACACTGCCACACCTTGGGTCACCCAACACTGCCACACTTTGGGTCACCCAACACTGCCACACCTTGGGTCATACAACACTGCCACACCATGGGTCACCCAACTCTGCGACACCTTGTGTCACCCAAAACTGCCACACCTTTGGTCACCCAACACTGCCACACCTTGGGTCACCCAACATTGCCACACCTTTGGTCACCCAACACTGCCACACCTTGGGTCATACAACACTGCCACACCATGGGTCACCCAACTCTGCGACACCTTGTGTCACCCAAAACTGCCACACCTTTGGTCACCCAACACTGCCACACCTTGGGTCACCTAACACTGCCACACCTTGGGTCACCTAACACTGCCACACCTGGGGTCACCGAACACTGCCACACATTGGGACACAAAACACTGCCACACCTTGGGTCACCCAACACTGCCACACCTTGGGTCACCCAACACTGCCACACCTTGGGTCACCCAACACTGCCACGCCTTGGGACACCAAACACAGCCTCTCCTTGGGTTACCCAACAATGCCACGCCTTAGGTCATCCAACGCTGCCACGCCTTGGGTCACCCAACACTGCCACACCTTGGGTCACCCAATTCAGCCACACCTTGGGTCACCCAACACTGCCACACCTGGGGTCACCCAACACTGCCACGTCTTGGGTCACCCAACACTGCCGCACCTGGGGTCACTCAACACTGCCACACCTAGGGTCTCTCAACACTGCCACACCTGGGGTCACCCAACACTGCCACACCTGGGGTCACCCAACACTACCACGCCTAGGGTTTCCCAACACTGCAACATCTGGGGTCACCCAACTCTGCCACGCCTTGAGTCATCCTACACTGCCACACCTTGGGTCACCCAACACTGCCTCTCCTTGGGTCACCCAACACCGCCACGCCTTGGGTCACCCAACACTGTCGACGTTGGGTCACCCAACACTGCCACGCCTTGGGTCACCCAACACTGTCACGCCTAGAGTTACCCAACACTGCCACACCTGGGGTCACCCAACACCGCCACTCATTGGGTCACACAACACTGCTACACCTGGGGTCACCCAACACTGCACAGATTCGGTCAACCAACACTGCCACACCTTGGGGTCACCCAAAAGCCACACCTTGGGCTCACCCAACACTGTCAATCCTTGGGTCACACAATACTGACACGCCTTGGATCACCCAACACTGCTGCCACACCTTGGGTCACCCAACACTGTCACACCTTGAGTCACCCAACACTGCCACACCTTGAGTCACCAAACACTACCACGCCTTGGGTCACCCAACACTGCCACACCTTGGGTCACCCAACACTGCCACACCTTCGGTCACCCAACAGTGCCACACATCGAGTCACCGAACACTGCCACACCTTGGGTCACCTAACACTACCACACCTGGGGTCACCCAACACTGCCACACCTAGAGTCACCCAATACTGCCACACCTTGGGTCACCCAACTCTGTTCACCTTGAGTCACCCAACACCGCCACACCTTGAGTCACCCAACACTGCCACACATTTAATCACCCAACACTGCCACACCTTGAGTCACCCACCACTGCCACACCTTGGGTCACCCAACACTGCCTCACCTGGGGTCACCCAACACTGATACACCTTGAGTCACCCAACACTGCCACACCTGGGGTCACCCAACTCTGCCACGCCTTGGGTCACCCAACACTGCCACGCCTTAGGTCATCCAACGCTGCCACGCCTTGAATCACCCAACACTGCCACACCTGGGGTCACCCAACACTGCCACGCCTTGGGTCACCCAACACTGCCTCACCTGGGGTCACCCAACTCTGCTCACCTTGAGTCACACAACACTGCCACACCTTGAGTACCCCAACACTGCCACACCTGGGGTCACCCAACACTGCCACGCCTTGGGTCACCCAGCACTTCCACACCTGGGGTCACCCAACACTGCGACACCTAGGGACCCTCAACACTGCCACACCTAGGGTCACCAAACACTGCCACACCTGGGGTCTTCCAACACTGCCTCACCTGGGGCCACCCAACACTGCCACGCCTTGGGACACCAAACACTGCCTCTCCTTGGGTTACCCAACAATGCCACACCTGGGGTCACCCAACAGTACCACGCCTTGGGACACCCAACAGTGCCTCTCCTTGGGTCACCCAACACTACCACGCATTGGGTTTCCCAACACTGCAACATCTGGGGTCACCCAACTCTGCCACGCCTTGGGTCATCCTACACTGCCACACCTTGGGTCACCCAGCACTACCTCTCCTTGGGTCACCCAACACTGCCACGCCTTGGGTCACCCAACACTGTCACACTTTGGGTCACCCAACACTGCACACCTTGAGTCACCCAACACTGCTATACCTTGAGTCACCCAACACTGCCACACCTTGCCTCACCCAACACAATGACACCTTGGGTCACCCAACACTGCCACACCTTGGGTCACCCAACACTGCCACACATTGGATCACCCAACACTGCCACATCTAGGGTCACCCTACACTGGCACACCTTGGGTCACCCAACACTGCCACACCTTCGGTCACCCAACACTGCCACACATCGAGTCACCGAACACTGCGTCACCCAACACTGCCACACCTTGAGTCACCCAACTCTGTTCACCTTGAGTCACCCAACACCGCCACACCTTGAGTCACCCAACACTGCCACACCTTGGGTCACCCAACACTGCAACACGTTGAGTCACCCAACTCTGCCACACCTTGGGTCACCCAACACTGCATCACCTGGGGTCACCCAACTCTGCCACACCTAGGGACCCTCAACACTGCCACACCTTGGGTCACCCAACACTGCAACACGTCGAGTCACCCAACTCTGCCACACCTGGGGTCTTCCAACACTGCCTCACCTGGGGCCACCCAACTCTGCTCACCTTGAGTCACACAACACTGCCAAGCCTTGGGTCACCCGGCACTGCCACACCTAGGGTCACCCAACACTGCGACACCTAGGGACCCTCAACACTGCCACACCTAGGGTCACCAAACACTGCCACACCTGGGGTCTTCCAACACTGCCTCACCTGGGGCCACCCAACACTGCCACGCCTTGGGACACCAAACACAGCCTCTCCTTGGGTTACCCAACAATGCCACACCTGGGGTCACCCAACAGTACCACGCCTTGGGACACCCAACAGTGCCTCTCCTTGGGTCACCCAACACGACCACGCCTTGGGTTTCCCAACACTGCAATATCTGGAGTCACCCAACTCTGCCACGCCTTGGGTCATCCTACACTGCCACACCTTGGGTCACCCAACACTACCTCTCCTTCGGTCACCCAACACTGCCACACCTTGGGTCACCCAACACTGCCTCTCCTTGGGTCACCCAACACTGCCACTCCTTGGGTCACCCAACACTGTCAACCTTGGGTCACCCAACACTGCCACGCCTTGGGTCACCCAACACTGTCACGCCTTGGGTCACCCAACACTCTCATGCCTTGGGTCACCCAACACTGTCACGCCTAGGGTTACACAACACTGCCACACCTGTGGTCACCCAACACCGCCTCTCTTTGGGTCACACAACACTGCTGCACCTGGGGTCACCCAACACTGTACACTTTCGGTCAACCAACACTGCCACACCTTGTGTCACCCAACAATGCCACACCTTGGGCTCACCCAAATCTGCCAATCCTTGGGTCACCCAACACTGCCACACTTTGGGTCACCCAACCCTGCCACGCTTTGGGACATCCTACACTGCCACACCTGGGGTCACCCAACACTGCCTCTCCTCTGGTCAACCCAACACTGTCACGCCTTGGGTCACCCAACACTGTCAACCTTGGGTCACCCAACACTGCCACGCCTTGGGTCACCCAACACTTTCACGCATAGGGTTACTCAACACTGCCACACCTGGGGTCACGCAACACCGCCTCTATTTGGGTCACATAACACTGCCTCATCTGGGGTCACCCAACACTGCACACTTTGGGTCACCCAATACTGCCACACCTTGTGTCACCCAACACTGCCACACCTTGGGTCACTCAACAGCCACACCTTGGGTCACCCAACACTGCCACACCTTTGGTCACCCAACATTCCCACACCTTGTTTCACCCAACACTGCCACACCTTTGGTCACTCAACAGCGACACCTTTGGTCACCCATCACTGCCACACTTTGGGTCACCCAACACTGCCACACCTTGGGTCATTCAACACTGCCACACCTTGGGTCACCCAACACTGCCACACCTTGTGTCACCCAAAACTGCCTCACCTTTGGTAACCCAACACTGCCACACCTTTGGTCACCCAACACTGCCACACCTTGGGTCATCCAACGCTACCACGCTTTGGGTCACTCATCACTGCCACACCTTGGGGCACCCAACACTGCCACACTGTTGGCCACCCAACACTGCCACACCTGGGGTCACCCAATAATGCCACACATTGGGACACAAAACACTGCCACACCTGGGGTCACCCAACACTGCCACGCCTTGGGTCACCCAACACTGCCAGGCCTTAGGTCATCCAACGCTGCCACGCCTTGGGTCACCCAACAGTGCCACACCTGGGGTCGCCCAATTCAGCCACACTTTGGATCACCCAACTCTGCTCACCTTGAGTCACACAACACTGCCACACCTTGAGTCACCCAACACTGCCACACCTGGGGTCACCTAACACTGCCACACCTGGGGTCACCCAACACTGCCTCGCATTGGGTCACCCAACACTGCCACACCTGGGGTCACCCAACACTGCCACACCTAGAGTCCCTCAACACTGCCACACCTAGGGTCACCAAACACTGCCACACCTGGGGTCTTCCAACACTGCCTCACCTGGGGTCACCCAACACCGCCTCTCCTTGGATCACCCAACAGTGCCAAGCCTTAGGTCACCCAACACTGTCACACTGGGGGTCACCCAACAATGCCATGCCTTGGGTCACCCAACACTGCCACACCTGGCGTCGCCCAACACTGCCAAACCATAGGTCACCCAACACTGCCAAGGGTTGGGCCACCCAAAACTGTCACACCTGGGGTCACCCAACACTGCCTCTTTTTGGGTCAACCAAACATTGCCACACCTGGGGTCACCCAACACTGCCATGCCTTGGGCCACCCAAAACTTTCACGCCTAGGGTTACCCAACACTGCCACACCTGGGCTCACGCAACACCGCCTCTATTTGCGTCACACAACACTGCCTCATCTGGGGTCACCCAATACTGCCACACCTTGGGTCACCAAAAACTGCCACACCTTGGGTCACCCAACATTGCCACACCTTGGGTCACCCAACGCTACCACGCTTTGGGTCACTCAACAATGCCACACCTTGGGACACCCAACACTGCCACACCTTGGGTAACCCAACACTGCCACACCTTGGGTCACCCAAAACTGCCTCACCTTGGGTCACCCAACACTGCCACACTTTGGGTCACCCAACACTGCCACACCTGGGGTCACCCAACACTGCCACACATTGGGACACAAAACATTGCCACACTTGGGGACACCCAACACTGTCACACATTGGGTCGCCCAACACTGCCACACCTGGGGTCACCGAATGCTGCCACACCTTGGGTCACCCAATACTACCACGTGTTGGGTCACCCAATACTACCACGCCTTGCGTCACCCAACACAGTAACACTTTGGGTCACCCAACACTGCCACACCTTGTGTCACTCAACACTGCCACACCTTTGGTCACCCAACGCTGCCGCACCTTGGGTCACCCAGCACTGCACACCTTCAGTCACCCAACACTGCCACACCTTGAGTCACCCAACACTGCCACACCTTGCCTCACCCAACACTGCCACATCTAGGGTCACCCTACACTGGCACACCTTGGGTCACCCAACACTGCCACACCTTAAGTCACCCAACACTGCCACACCTTGAGTCACCCAACTCTGTTCACCTTGAGTCACCCAACACCGCCACACCTTGAGTCACCCAACACTGCCACACATTTAATCACCCAACAGTGCCACACCTTGGGTCACCCAACACTGTCTCAAATGGGGTCACCCAAAACTGCTACACCTTGAGTCACCCAACACTGCTACACCTTGGGACACCCAACACTGCCTCATCTGGGGTCACCCAACTCTGCCTCACCTGGGGTCTTCCAACACTGCCTCACCTGGGGTCACCCAACACTGCCTCACCTGGGGACACCCAACACTGCCACACCTAGGGTCACCAAACACTGCCACACCTGGGGTCTTCCAACACTGCCTCACCTGGGGACACCCAACACTGCCACACCTAGGGTCACCAAACACTGCCACACCTGGGGTCTTCCAACACTGCCGCACCTTGGGCCACCCAACTCTGCTCACCTTGAGTCACACAACACTGCCACACCTTGAGTCATCCAACACTGCCACACCTGGGGTCACCCAACACTGCCAAGCCTTGGGTCACAAGGCATTGCCACACCTGGGGTCACCCAACACTGCGACACCTAGGGACCCTCAACACTGCCACACCTAGGGTCACCAAACACTGCCACACCTGGGGTCTTCCAACACTGCCTCACCTTGGGTCACCCAACACTGCCACGCCTTGGGTCACCCAACACTTTCACGCATAGGGTTACCCAACACTGCCACACCTGGGGTCACGCTACACCGCCTCTATTTGGGTCACACAACACTGCCTCATCTGGGGTCACCCAACACTGCCACACCTTGTGTCACCCAACACTGCTACACCTTGGGTCACTCAACAGCCACACCTTGGGTCACCCAACACTACCACACCTTTGGTCACTCAACAGCAACACCTTGGGTCACCCATCACTGCCACACTTTGGGTCACCCAACACTGCCACACCTTGGGTCATTCAACACTGCCACACCTTGGGTCACCCAACACTGCCACACCTTGTGTCACCCAAAACTGCCACACCTTTGGTCACCCAACACTGCCACACCTTTGGTCACCCAACACTGCCACACCTTGGGTCACCCAACATTGTCACACCTTGTGTCACCCAACGCTACCACGCTTTGAGTTACTCATCACTGCCACACCTTGGGACACCCAACACTGCCTCACCTTGGGTCACCCAACACTGCCACACCTTGGGGCACCCAACACTGCCACACTTTTGGCAACCCAACACTGCCACATCTGGGGTCACCGAACACTGCCACACATTGGGACACAAAACACTGCCACACCTGGGGTCACCCAACACTGCCACGCCTTGGGTCACCCAACACTGCCACGCCTTAGGTCACCCAACACTGCCACACTTGGGGTCACTCAACACTGCCACACCTGGGGTCACCCAAAACTGCCTCGCCTTGGGTCACCCAACACTGCCAAACCTGGGGTCACCCAACACTGCCACACCTAGGGTCTCTCAACACTGCCACACCTAGGGTCACCAAGCACTACCACACCTGGGGTCTTCTAACACTGCCTCACCTGGGGTCACCCAACACCGCCTCTCCTTGGATCACCCAACATTGCCAAGCCTTAGATCACCCAACACTGTCACACTGGGGGTCTCCCAACATTGCCATGCCTTGGGTCACCCAACACTGCCATACCTGGGGTCACCCAACACTGAACTCTCTTGGGTCATCCAACACTGCCACACCTTGTGTCACCCAACACTGCCACACCTTGGGTCACCCAACACTGCCACACCTTGGGTCACCCAACTCTGCCAAACCTGGGGTCACCCAACACTGCCCCACCTTGAGTCACCCAACACTGCCACACCTTGGGTCACCCAACACTGAACTCTCTTGTGTCACCCAACACTGCCTCTCCTTGTGTCACCCAACACTGCTACACCTGGGGTCACCCAACACTGCACACCTTGGGTCATCCAACACCGCCACACCTTGGGTCACCCATCACTGCCACACCTTGAGTCACCCAACACTGCCAAACCTTGGGTCACCTAACACAGCAAACCTTTGATAACCCAACACTGTTACGCCTTGGGTCACCCAACACTCTCACACCTTGGGTCACCCAACACTCTCACACCTTGGGTTACCCAACACTACACACCTTGAGTCACCGAACACTGCCACACCTTGCGTCACCCAACAATGCCACACCTGGGGTCACCCAACTCTTTCACACTTGAGGCCATCTAGCACTGCCACACCTGGGGTCACCCAACTTTGTAACGCCTTGGGACACCCATCACTGCCACACCTGGGGTCACCCAACTCTTTCACACTTGGGGCCATCTAGCACTGCCACACCTGCAGTCACCCAACTTTGCAACGCCTTGGGACACCCAACACTGCCTCTCCTTGGGGCACCCAACACTACCACGCCTTGGGTCACCCAACACTGCCACACCTGGGGTCACCCAACACTGCCACACCTTGGGACACAAAACACTGCCACACCTGGGGACACCCAACACTGTCACACTTTGGGTCAGCCAACACTGCCAAGCCTTGGGTCATCCAACACTGCCACCCCTTGGGACACCCAACACTGCCAGACCTTGAGTCACCCAACCCTGCCACACCTTGGGTCACCCAACACTGCCGCACCTTGGGTCACCCAACACTGTCACACCTTGGAAAACCCAACACTGCTACACCTTGGGACACCCAACACTGCCACACCTTGAGTCACCCAACCCTGGCACACCTTGGGTCACCCAACACGGCCGCACCTTGACACACCCATCACTATCACACCTTGGGTCACCCAACACCGCAACACCTGGGGTCAACCAACACTACCACGCCTTGGGACACCCAACAGGGCCTCTCCTTGGGTCACCCAACACCACCACGCCTTGGGTCATCCAACTCTGCCACGGCTTGGGACATCCTACACTACCACACCTTGGGTCACCTAACACTGTCACACCATGGGTCACCCAATACTGCCACGCCTTAGGTCACCCAACACTGTCACGCCTTGGGTTACACAACACTGCCACACCTTGGGTCACCCAACACTGTCACACCTTGAGTCACCCAACACTGCCACGCCATGGGTCACCAACACTCCCACACCTTGGGTCACCCAACATTCCCACACCTTGTGTCACCCAACACTGCCACACCTTTGGTCACTCAACAGCAACACCTTGGGTCACCCATCACTGCCACACTTTGGGTCACCCAACACTGCCACACCTTGGGTCATTCAACACTGCCACACCTTGGGTCACCCAACACTGCCACACCTTGTGTCACCCAAAACTGCTAAAACTTTGGTCACCCAACACTGCCACACCTTTGGTCACCCATCACTGCCACACCTTGGGTCACCCAACATTGTCACACCTTGTGTCACCCAACGCTACCACGCTTTGGGTCACTCATCACTGCCACACCTTGGGACACCCAACACTGCCTCACCTAGGGTCACCCAACACTGCCACACCTTTGGGCACCCAACACTGCCACACTTTTGGCCACCCAACACTGCCACACCTGGGGTCACACAACACTGCCACGACTTGGGTCACCCAACACTGCCATACCTTAGGTCATCCAACGCTGCCACGCCTTGGGTCACCCAACACTGCCACACCTGGGGTCACCCAATTCAGCCACACTTTGGATCACCCAACTCTGCTCACCTTGAGTCACACAACACTGCCACACCTTGAGTCACCCAACACTGCCACACTTGGGGTCACCCAACACTGCCACACCTGGGGTCATCCAAAACTGCCTCGCCTTGGGTCACACAACACTGCCAAACCTGGGGTCACCCAACACTGCCACACCGAGGGTCTCTCAACAGTGCCACACCTAGGGTCACCAAGCACTGCCACACCTGGGGTCTTCCAACACTGCCTCACCTGGGGTCACCCAACACCGCCTCTCCTTGGATCGCCCAACAGTGCCAAGTCTTAGATCACCCAACACTGTCACACTGGGGGTCTCCCAACATTGCCATGCCTTGGGTCACCCAACACTGCCACTCCTGGGGTCGCCCAACACTGCCAAACCTTAGGTCACCCAACACTGCCAAGGGTTGGGCCACCCAAAACTGTCACACCTGGGGTCACCCAACACTGCCTCTTTTTGGGTCAACCAAACACTGCCACACCTGGGGTCACCCAACACTGCCTCTCCTTGGCTCACCCAACACTGCCATGCCTTGTGCCACCCAACACTGTCAACCTTGGGTCACCCAATACTGCCACACCTTGTGTCACCCAACACTGCCACACCTTGGGTCATTCAACACTGCCACACCTTGGGTCATCCAACACTGCCACACCTTGTGTCACCCAAAACTGCCATACCTTGGGTCACCCAACACTGCCAGACCTTGGGTCACCCAACATTGCCACACCTTGGGTCACCCAACGCTACCACGCTTTGGGTCACTCAACACTGCCACACCTTGGGTCACCCAACACTGCCACACCTTGGGTCACCCAGCACTGCCACACCTTGGGAAACCCAACACTGCCACACATGGGATCACCCAATACTCCCATACCTTGGGTCACCTAATACTGCCACACCTGGGGTCACCCAACACTGCCACACCTGGGGTCGCCCAACACTCCCACACCTTAGGTCAGCCAACACTGCCAAGGGTTGGGCCACCCAAAACTGTCACACCTGGGGTCACCCAACACTGCCTATTTTTGGGTCAACCAAACATTGCCACACCTGGGGTCACCGAACACTGCCACACCTGGGGTCACCCAACACTGCCACACCTTGCCTCACCCAACACTATGACACTTTGGGTCACCCAACACTGCCACACCTTGGGTCACCCAACACTGCCACACATTGGGTCACCCAACACTGCCACATCTAGGGTCACCCTACACTGGCAACCCTTGGGTCACCCAACACTGCCACACCTTAAGTCACCCAGCACTGTCACACCTGGAGTCACCCAACACGGCCACACATGGGGTCACCCAATACTGCCATACCTTGGGTCACCTAATACTGCCACACCTGGGGTCACCCAACACTACCACGCTTTGGGTCACCCAACACTGCCACACCTGGGGTCACCCAACTCTGCCTCTCCTTGGGTCACCTAACAGTGCCACACCATAGGTCACCCAACACTGCCAAGGATTGGGCCACCCAAAACTGTCACACCTTAGGTCACCCAACACTGTCACACTGGGGGTCACCCAACACTAGCATGCCTTGGGTCGCCCAACACTGCCACACCTTGGGTCACCCAACACTGCCACACCTGGGGTCACCCAACACTGCCCCACCTTGGGTCACCCAACACTGCCACACCTGAGGTCGGCCAACACTGTTACGCCTTAGGTCACCCAATATTGCCACACCTGAAGTCACCCAACATTGCCACACCTTGGGTCATCCAACACTGCCACATCATGTGTCACCCAACACTGCCATACCTTGGGTCACCCAACACTGAACTCTCTTGGGTCATCCAACACTGCCACACCTTGTGTCACCCAACACTGCCACACCATGGGGCACCCAACACTGCCACACCTTGGGTCACCCAACTCTGCCAAACCTGGGGTCACCCAACACTGCCCCACCTTGGGTCGCCCAACACTGCCACACCTGAAGTTATCCAACACTGCAACACCTTGTGTCACCCAACACTGCCTCTCCTTGTGTCACCCAACACTGCTACACCTGGGGTCACCCAACACTGCACACCTTGGGTCATCCAACACCGCCACACCTTGGGTCACCCATCACTGTCACACCTTGGGTCACCCAACACTCCCACACCTTTGGAACCCCAACACTGCCACACCTTGAGTCACCCAACACTGCAAACCTTTGATAACCCAACACTGTCACGCCTTGGGTCACCCAACACTCTCACACCTTGGGTCACCCAACACTCTCACACCCTGGGTTACCCAACACTACACACCTTGCGTTACCCAACACTGCCACACCTGGGGTCACCCAACTCTTTCACACTTGGGGCCATCTAGCACTGCCACACCTGGGGTCACCCAACTTTGCAACGCCTTGGGACACCCAACACTGCCTCTCTTTGGGGCACCCAACACTACCACGCCTTGGGTCACCCAACACTGCCACACCAGGGGTCACCCAACACTGCCAAACCTTGGGACACAAAACACTGCCACACCTTGGGACACCCAACACTGTCACACCTGGGATCACCCAACACTGCCACACCTTGGGTAACCCAACACTGCCACCCCTTGGGTCACCCAACACTGCCACACCTGGGGTCACCCAACACTGTCACACCTTGGGACACAAAACACTGCCACACCTGGGGACACCCAACACTGTCACACCTGGGGTCAGCCAACACTGCCAATCCTTGGGTCATCCAACACTGCCACCCCTTGCGTCACCCAACACTGTCACACCTTGGAAAACCCAACACTGCCACACCTTGGGACACCCAACACTGCCAGACCTTGAGTCACCCAACCCTGCCACACCTTGGGTCACCCAACACTGCCACACCTTGTCACCCAACACTGCTTCTCCTTGGGTCACCCAACACTGCTACTCCTGGGGTCAACCAAAACTGCCACACCTGCGATCACCCAACACTGCCTCTCCTTGGGTCACCCAACACTGCTACACCTCGGGTCACCCAACACTGCACACCTTGGGTCATCCAACACCGCCACACCTTGGGTCACCCATCACTGTCACACCTTGGGTCACCCAACACTGCCACACCTTGAGTCACCCAACACTGCCAAACCTTGGGTCACCTAACACTACAAACCTTTGATAACCCAACACTGTCACACCTTGGGTCACCCAACACTCTCACACCTTGGGTTACCCAACACTGCCACCCCTTGGGTTACCCAACACTGCCACCCCTTGGGTTACCCAACACTCTCACACCTTGGGTCACCCAACAGTACCACGCCTTGGGTCTCCCAACACTGCAACATCTGGGGTCACCCAACTCTGCCACGCCTTGGGACATCCTACACTGCCATACCTTGGGTCACCCAACACTGCCTCTCCTTGGGTCACCCAACACTGCCACACCTGGGGTCACCACACAGTGCCTCTCCTTGGGTCACCCAACACTGCCACGCCTTGGGTCACCCAACACTGTCAAGCCTTGGGTTACCCAACACTGCCACACCTGGGGTCACCCAACACCGCCACACTTTGGGTCACCCAACACTGCCACACCTTGTGTCACCCAAGACTGCCACACCTTGGGTCACTCAACAGCCACACTTTGGGTCACCCAACACTGCCACACTTTGGGTCACCCAACACTGCCACACCTGGGGTCACCCAACACTGCCACACCTTGGGACAGAAAACACTGTCACACCTGGGGTCACCTAACAATGCCACGCCTTGGGTCACCCAACACTGCCACCCTTTGGGTCACCCAACACTGTCACACCTTGAGCCACCCAACAAAGCCACACCTTGGGTCACCCAACACTGCCACATCTTGGCTCACCCAACACTATCACACCTTGGGTCACCCAACACTGCCACACCTGGGGTCACCCAACACTGCCACACCTTAGGTCACCCAACACTGCCACACCTATGGTCACCCAACAAGGCCACACCTGGGGTCACCCAACACTGCCACACCTTGGGTCACCCAACACTGCCACACCTGGGGTCACCCAACACTGCACACTTTGGTTAACCCAACACTGCCACACCTTGTGTCACCCAACACTGCCACACCTTGGGTCACCTAACACTGCCACACCTTGGGTCACCCAACACTGCCACACCTTGGGTCACTCAACAGCCACACTTTGGGTCACCCAACACTGCCACACTTTGGGTCACCCAACACTGCCACACCTGGGGTCACCCAACACTGCCACACCTTGGGACACAAAACACTGTCACACCTGGGGTCACCTAACAATGCCACGCCTTGGGTCACCCAACACTGCCACCCCTTGGGTCACCCAACACTGTCACACCTTGAGCCACCCAACAAAGCCACACCTTGGGTCACCCAACACTGCCACATCTTGGCTCACCCAACACTATCACACCTTGGGTCACCCAACACTGCCACACCTGGGGTCACCCAACACTGCCACACCTTAGGTCACCCAACACTGCCTCACCTATGGTCACCCAACAAGGCCACACCTGGGGTCACCCAACACTGCCACACCTTGGGTCACCCAACACTGCCACACCTGGGGTCACCCAACACTGCACACTTTGGTTAACCCAACACTGCCACACCTTGTGTCACCCAACACTGCCACACCTTGGGTCACCCAACACTGCCACATCTTGGGTCACCTAACACTGCCACACCTTGGGTCACCCAACACTGCCACACCTTGGGTCACCCAACACTACCACGCCTTGGGACATCCAACTGTGCCTCTCCTTTGGTCACCCAACACTACCACGCCTTGGGTCACCCAACACTGCAAAACCTGGGGTCACCCAACTCTGCCACGCCTTGGGACATCCTACACTGCCACACCTGGGGCGACCTAACACTGTCACACCTTGGGTCACCCAATACTGCCACGACTTAGGTCACCCAACTCTGCCACGCCTTCGGACATCCTACACTGCCACACCTGGGGCCACCTAACACTGTCACACCTGAGGTCACCCAACACTGCACACATTGGTTCACCCAACACTGCCACACCTTGGGTCACCAAACACTGCCACACCTGTGGTCACCCAACACTGCCACACCTTGGGTCACCCAACACTACCACACCTATGGTCACCCAAAACTGCCACACATGGGGTCACCAAACACCGCAACATTTAGGGTCACCCTATTATGGCACACCCTGGGTCACCCAACACTGCCACACCTTAAGTCACCCAACACTGCCACACCTTGAGTCACCCAACACTGCAACACCTTGAATCACCCACCACTGTCACACCTTGGGTCACCCAACACTGCCACACCCTGAGTCACCCAACAATGCCACACCTTGGGTCACCCAACACTGCCACACATCGAGTCACCCAACACTGCCACACCTTGGGTCACCCAACACTGCCACACCTTGAGTTACCCAATACTGCCACACACCGAGTCACCCAACACTGCCACACCTTGGGTCACCCAACACTGCCACACATCGAGTCACCCAACAGTGCCACACCTTGGGTCACCCAACACTGCCACACCTTGGGTCACCCAACAATGCCACACATCGAGTCACTTAACACTGCCAAATCTTAGGTCACCCAACACTGCCACGCCTTATGTCACCCAACACTGCCACGCCTTGGGTCACCCAACACTATCACACCTGGGGTCACCCAACACTGCCACACCTACAGTCCTAAACACTGCAACACCTAGGGTCACCCAACACTGCCACACTTGGGGTCACCCAACACTGCCACACTTGGGGTCACCCAACACTGCCACACCTACAGTCCCAAACACTGCAACACCTTGGGTCACCCAACACTGCCACTCCTGGGATCACCCAACACTACTACGCCTTGGGACACCCAACAGTGCCTCTCTTTGGGTCACCAACACTAACACACCTTGGGTCACCCAACACTGCAACACCTGGGGGTCACATAACTCTTCCACGCTTTGGGACATCGTACACTGCCACACCTGGGGACACCCAACACTGTCACACTTTAGGTCACCCAATACTGGTACACCTTGGGTTACCCAACACTCTCACGCCTTGGGTTACACAACACTGCCACACCTGGGATCACCCAACACTGCACACTTTGGTTCACCCAACACTACCACACCTTGTGTCACCCAACACTGCCACACCTTTGGTCACTCAACAGCCACACCTTGGGTAACCCAACACTGCCACACATGGGGTCACCCAATACTGCCATACCTTGGGTCACCTAATACTGCCACACCTGGGGTCACCCAACACTGCCACACCTGGGGTCGCTTAACACTGCCACACCTTAGGTCAGCCAACACTGCCAAGGGTTGGGCCACCCAAAACTGTCACACCTGGGGTCACCCAACACTGCCTATTTTTGGGTCAACCAAACATTGCCACACCTGGGGTCACCGAACACTGCCACACCTGGGGTCACCCAACACTGCCACACCTTGAGTCACCAACACTGCTACACCTTGAGTCACCCAACACTGCCACACCTTGCCTCACCCAACACTATGACACCTTGGGTCACCCAACACTGCCACACCTTGGGTCACCCAACACTGCCACACATTGGGTCACCCAACACTGCCACATCTAGGGTCACCTTACACTGGCAACCCTTGGGTCACACAACACTGCCACACCTTAAGTCGCCCAGCACTTTCACACCTGGAGTCACCCAACACTGCCACACATGGGGTCACCCAATACTGCCATACCTTGGGTCACCTAATACTGCCACACCTGGGGTCACCCAACACTAGCACGCCTTGGGTCACCCAACACTGCCACACCTGGGGTCACCCAACTCTGCCTCTCCTTGGGTCACCTAACAGTGCCACACCTTAGGTCACCCAACACTGCCAAGGGTTGGGCCACCCAAAACTGTCACACCTTAGGTCACCCAACACTGTCACACTGGGGGTCACCCAACACTAGCATGCCTTTGGTCGCCCAACACTGCCACACCTTGGGTCACCCAACACTGCCACACCTGGGGTCACCCAACACTGCCCCACCTTGGGTCACCCAACACTGCCACACCTGAGGTCGGCCAACACTGTTACGCCTAAGGTCACCCAATATTGCCACACCTGAAGTCACCCAACATTGCCACACCTTGGGTCATCCAACACTGCCACATCATGTGTCACCCAACACTGCCATACCTTGGGTCACCCAACACTGAACTCTCTTGGGTCATCCAACACTGCCACACCTTGTGTCACCCAACACTGCCACACCATGGGGCACCCAACACTGCCACACCTTGGGTCACCCAACTCTGCCAAACCTGGGGTCACCCAACACTGCCCCACCTTGGGTCGCCCAACACTGCCACACCTGAGGTTATCCAACACTGCAACACCTTGTGTCACCCAACACTGCCTCTCCTTGGGTCACCCAGCACTGCTACACCTGGGGTCACCCAACACTGCACACCTTGGGTCATCCAACACCGCCACACCTTGGGTCACCCATCACTGTCACACCTTGGGTCACCCAACACTCCCACACCTTTGGAACCCCAACACTGCCACACCTTGAGTCACCCAACACTGCAAACCTTTGATAACCCAACACTGTCACGCCTTGGGTCACCCAACACTCTCACACCTTGGGTCACCCAACACTCTCACACCCTGGGTTACCCAACACTACACACCTTGCGTTACCCAACACTGCCACACCTGGGGTCACCCAACTCTTTCACACTTGGGGCCATCTAGCACTGCCACACCTGGGGTCACCCAACTTTGCAACGCCTTGGGACACCTAACACTGCCTCTCCTTGGGGCACCCAACACTACCACGCCTTCGGTCACCCAACACTGCCACACCTGGGGTCACCCAACACTGCCAAACCTTGGGACACAAAACACTGCCACACCTGGGGACACCCAACACTGTCACACCTGGGATCACCCGACACTGCCACGCCTTGGGTAACCCAACACTGCCACCCCTTGGGTCACCCAACACTGCCACACCTGGGGTCACCCAACACTGCCACACCTTGGGACACAAAACACTGCCACACCTGGGGACACCCAACACTGTCACACCTGGGGTCAGCCAACACTGCCAATCCTTGGGTCATCCAACACTGCCACCCCTTGCGTCACCCAACACTGTCACACCTTGGAAAACCCAACACTGCCACACCTTGGGACACCCAACACTGCCAGACCTTGAGTCACCCAACCCTGCCACACCTTGGGTCACCCAACACTGCCGCACCTTGCGTCACCCAACACTGCAGACCTTGAGTCATCCACCACTGCCACACATTGAGTCACCCAACACTACCACACCTTGCCTCACCTATCACTATCACATCTTGGGTCACCCAACACTGCCACACCTTGTCACCCAACACTGCTTCTCCTTGGGCCACCCAACACTGCCACTCCTGGGGTCAACCAAAACTGCCACACCTGCGATCACTCAACACTGCCTCTCCTTGGGTCACCCAACACTGCTACACCTCGGGTCACCCAACACTGCACACCTTGGGTCATCCAACACCGCCACACCTTGGGTCACCCATCACTGTCACACCTTGGGTCACCCAACACTGCCACACCTTGAGTCACCCAACACTGCCAAACCTTGGGTCACCTAACACTGCCACCCCTTGGGTTACCCAACACTCTCACACCTTGGGTCACCCAACAGTACCACGCCTTGGGTCTCCCAACACTGCAACATCTGGGGTCACCCAACTCTGCCACGCCTTGGGACATCCTACAATGCCATACCTTGGGTCACCCAACACTGCCTCTCCTTGGGTCACCCAACACTGCCACACCTGGGGTCACCACACACTGCCTCTCCTTGGGTCACCCAACACTGCCACGCCTTGGGTCACCCAACACTGTCAAGCCTTGGGTTACCCAACACTGCCACACCTTGTGTCACCCAACACTGCCACACCTTGGGTCACTCAACAGCCACACTTTGGGTCACCCAACACTGCCACACTTTGGGTCACCCAACACTGCCACACCTGGGGTCACCCAACACTGCCACACCTTGGGACACAAAACACTGTCACACCTGGGGTCACCTAACAATGCCACGCCTTGGGTCACCCAACACTGCCACCCCTTGGGTCACCCAACACTGTCACACCTTGAGCCACCCAACAAAGCCACACCTTGGGTCACCCAACACTGCCACATCTTGGCTCACCCAACACTATCACACCTTGGGTCACCCAACACTGCCACACCTGGGGTCACCCAACACTGCCACACCTTAGGTCACCCAACACTGCCACACCTATGGTCACCCAACAAGGCCACACCTGGGGTCACCCAACACTGCCACACCTTGGGTCACCCAACACTGCCACACCTGGGGTCACCCAACACTGCACATTTTGGTTAACCCAACACTGCCACACCTTGTGTCACCCAACACTGCCACACCTTGGGTCACCCAACACTGCCACACCTTGGGTCACCCAACACTGCCACACTTTGGGTCACCCAACACTGCCACACCTGGGGCCACTCAACACTGCCACACCTTGTGACACCCAACACTGCCACACCTTGGGTCACCCAACACTGCCACACCTTGGGTCACCCAACACTACCACGCCTTGGGACATCCAACTGTGCCTCTCCTTTGGTCACCCAACACTACCACGCCTTGGGTCACCCAACACTGCAACACCTGGGGTCACCCAACTCTGCCACGCCTTGGGACATCCTACACTGCCACACCTGGGGCGACCTAACACTGTCACACCTTGGGTCACCCAATACTGCCACGACTTAGGTCACCCAACTCTGCCACGCCTTGGGACATCCTACACTGCCACACCTGGGGCCACCTAACACTGTCACACCTGAGGTCACCCAACACTGCCACACCTTGGGTCACCAAACACTGCCACACCTGTGGTCACCCAACACTGCCACACCTTGGGTCACCCAACACTACCACACCTATGGTCACCCAAAACTGCCACACATGGGGTCACCAAACACCGCAACATTTAGGGTCACCCTATTATGGCACACCCTGGGTCACCCACCACTGTCACACCTTGGGTCACCCAACACTGCCACACATCGAGTCACCCAACACTGCCACACCTCGGTTCACCCAACACTGTCACACCTGGGGTCACCCAACACTGCCACACCCTGAGTCACCCAACACTGCCACACCTTGGGTCACCCAACACTGCCACACATCGAGTCACCCAACACTGCCACACCTTGGGTCACCAAACACTGCCACACCTTGAGTTACCCAACACTGCCACACACCGAGTCACCCAACACTGCCACACCTTGGGTCACCCAACACTGCTACACATCGAGTCACCCAACAGTGCCACACCTTGGGTCACCCAACACTGCCACACCTTGGGTCACCCAACAATGCCACACATCGAGTCACTTAACACTGCCAAACCTTAGGTCACCCAACACTGCCACGCCTTATGTCACCCAACACTGCCACGCCTTGGGTCACCCAACACTATCACACCTGGGGTCACCCAACACTGCCACACCTACAGTCCTAAACACTGCAACACCTAGGGTCACCCAACACTGCCACACTTGGGGTCACCCAACACTGCTACACCTACAGTCCCAAACACTGCAACACCTTGGGTCACCCAACACTGCCACTCCTGGGATCACCCAACACTACTACGCCTTGGGACACCCAACAGTGCCTCTCTTTGGGTCACCCAACACTAACACACCTTGGGTCACCCAACACTGCAACACCTGGGGGTCATACAACTCTTCCACGCTTTGGGACATCGTACACTGCCACACCTGGGGTCACCCAACACTGTCACACTTTAGGTCACATAATACTGCCACACCTGGGATCACCCAACACTGCACACTTGGGTTCACCCAACACTACCACACCTTGTGTCACCCAACACTGCCACACCTTTGGTCACTCAACAGCCACACCTTGGGTAACCCAACACTGCTACACATGGGGTCACCCAATACTGCCATACCTTGGGTCACCTAATACTGCCACACCTGGGGTCACCCAACACTGCCACACCTGGGGTCGCCCAACACTGCCACACCTTAGGTCAGCCAACACTGCCAAGGGTTGGGCCACCCAAAACTGTCACACCTGGGGTCACCCAACACTACCTATTTTTGGGTCAACCAAACATTGCCACACCTGGGGTCACCGAACACTGCCACACCTGGGGTCACCTAACACTGCCACACCTTGAGTCACCAACACTGCTACACCTTGAGTCACCCAACACTGCCACACCTTGCCTCACCCAACACTGACACCTTGGGTCACCCAACACTGCCACACCTTGGGTCACCCAACACTGCCACACATTGGGTCACCCAACACTGCCACATCTAGGGTCACCCTACACTGGCAACCCTTGGGTCACCCAACACTGCCACACCTTAAGTCACCCAGCACTGTCACACCTGGAGTCACCCAACACTGCCACACATGGGGTCACCCAATACTGCCATACCTTGGGTCACCTAATACTGCCACACCTGGGGTCACCCAACACTACCACGCTCTGGGTCACCCAACACTGCCACACCTGGGGTCACCCAACTCTGCCTCTCCTTGGGTCATCTAACAGTGCCACACCTTAGGTCACCCAACACTGCCAAGGGTTGGGCCACCCAAAACTGTCACACCTTAGGTCACCCAACACTGTCACACTGGGGGTCACCCAACACTAGCATGCCTTGGGTCGCCCAACACTGCCACACCTTGGGTCACCCAACACTGCCACACCTGGGGTCACCCAACACTGCCCCACCTTGGGTCACCCAACACTGCCACACCTGAGGTCGTCCAACACTGTTACGCCTTAGGTCACCCAATATTGCCACACCTGAAGTCACCCAACATTGCCACACCTTGGGTCATCCAACACTGCCACATCATGTGTCACCCAACACTGCCACACCTTGGGTCACCCAACACTGAACTCTCTTGGGTCATCCAACACTGCCACACCTTGTGTCACCCAACACTGCCACACCATGGGGCACCCAACACTGCCACACCTTGGGTCACCCAACTCTGCCAAACCTGGGGTCACCCAACACTGCCCCACCTTGGGTCGCCCAACACTGCCACACCTGAGGTTATCCAACACTGCAACACCTTGTGTCACCCAACACTGCCTCTCCTTGGGTCACCCAACACTGCTACACCTGGGGTCACCCAACACTGCACACCTTGGGTCATCCAACACCGCCACACCTTGGGTCACCCATCACTGTCACACCTTGGGTCACCCAACACTCCCACACCTTTGGAACCCCAACACTGCCACACCTTGAGTCACCCAACACTGCAAACCTTTGATAACCCAACACTGTCACGCCTTGGGTCACCCAACACTCTCACACCTTGGGTCACCCAACACTCTCACACCCTGGGTTACCCAACACTACACACCTTGCGTTACCCAACACTGCCACACCTGGGGTCACCCAACTCTTTCACACTTGGGGCCATCTAGCACTGCCACACCTGGGGTCACCCAACTTTGCAACGCCTTGGGACACCCAACACTGCCTCTCCTTGGGGCACCCAACACTACCACGCCTTGGGTCACCCAACACTGCCACACCTGGGGTCACCCAACACTGCCAAACCTTGGGACACAAAACACTGCCACACCTGGGGACACCCAACACTGTCACACCTGGGATCACCCAACACTGCCACGCCTTGGGTAACCCAACACTGCCACCCCTTGGGTCACCCAACACTGCCACACCTGGGGTCACCCAACACTGCCACACCTTGGGACACAAAACACTGCCACACCTGGGGACACCCAACACTGTCACACCTGGGGTCAGCCAACACTGCCAAGCCTTGGGCCATCCAACACTGCCACCCCTTGCGTCACCCAACACTGTCACACCTTGGAAAACCCAACACTGCCACACCTTGGGACACCCAACACTGCCAGACCTTGAGTCACCCAACCCTGCCACACCTTGGGTCACCCAACACTGCCGCACCTTGCGTCACCCAACACTGCAGACCTTGAGTCACCCACCACTGCCACACATTGAGTCACCCAACACTACCACACCTTGCCTAACCTATCACTATCACATCTTGGGTCACCCAACACTGCCACACCTTGTCACCCAACACTGCTTCTCCTTGGGTCACCCAACACTGCCACTCCTGGGGTCAACCAAAACTGCCACACCAGCGATCACCCAACACTGCCTCTCCTTGGGTCACCCAACACTGCTACACCTCGGGTCACCCAACACTGCACACCTTGGGTCATCCAACACCGCCACACCTTGGGTCACCCATCACTGTCACACCTTGGGTCACCCAACACTGCCACACCTTGAGTCACCCAACACTGCCAAACCTTGGGTCACCTAACACTGCAAACTTTTGATAACCCAACACTGTCACAACTTGGGTCACCCAACACTCTCACACCTTGGGTTACCCAACACTGCCACCCCTTGGGTTACCCAACACTGCCACCCCTTGGGTTACCCAACACTCTCACTCCTTGGGTCACCTAACAGTACCACGCCTTGGGTCTCCCAACACTGCAACATCTGGAGTCACCCAACTCTGCCACGCCTTGGGACATCCTACACTGCCACACCTGGGGTCACCACACACTGCCTCTCCTTGGGTCACCCAACACTGCCACGCCTTGGGTCACCCAACACTGTCAAGCCTTGGGTTACCCAACACTGCCACACCTGGGGTCACCCAACACCGCCACACTTTGGGTCACCCAACACTGCCACACCTTGTGTCACCCAACACTGCCACACCTTGGGGCACTCAACAGCCACACTTTGGGTCACCCAACACTGCCACACCTTGGGTAACCCAACACTGCCACACCTGGGGTCACCCAACACTGCCACACCTTGGGACACAAAACACTGTCACACCTGGGGTCACCTAACAATGCCACGCCTTGGGTCACCCAACACTGCCACCCCTTGGGTCACCCAACACTGTCACACCTTGAGCCACCCAACAAAGCCACACCTTGGGTCACCCAACACTGCCACATCTTGGCTCACCCAACACTATCACACCTTGGGTCACCCAACACTGCCACACCTGGGGTCACCCAACACTGCCACACCTTAGGTCACCCAACACTGCCACACCTATGGTCACCCAACAAGGCCACACCTGGGGTCACCCAACACTGCCACACCTTGGGTCACCCAACACTGCCACACCTGGGGTCACCCAACACTGCACACTTTGGTTAACCCAACACTGCCACACCTTGTGTCACCCAACACTGCCACACCTTGGGTCACCCAACACTGCCACACCTTGGGTCACCCAACACTGCCACACTTTGGGTCACCCAACACTGCCACACCTGGGGCCACACAACACTGCCACACCTTGTGACACCCAACACTGCCACACCTTGGGTCACCCAACACTGCCACACTTTGGGTCACCCAACACTACCACGCCTTGGGACATCCAACTGTGCCTCTTCATTGGTCACCCAACACTACCACGCCTTGGGTCACCCAACACTGCAACACCTGGGGTCACCCAACTCTGCCACGCCTTGGGACATCCTACACTGCCACACCTGGGGCGACCTAACACTGCAACACCTGGGGTCACCCAACACTACCACGCCTTGGGACATCCAACTGTGCCTCTTCTTTGGTCACCCAACACTGCCACACCTTGGGTCACCCAACACTGCCACACATCGAGTCACCCAACACTGCCACACCTTGGGTCACCCAACAATGCCACACCTTGAGTCACCCAACACTGCCACACACCGAGTCACCCAACACTGCCATACCTTGGGTCACCCAACACTGCCACACATCGAGTCACCCAACTTTGCCACACCTTGGGTCACCCAACACTGCCACACCTTGGGTCACCCAACACTGCCACACATCGAGTCACCCAACTTTGCCACACCTTGGGTCACCCAACTTTGCCACACCTTGGGTCACCCAACACTGCCACACCTTAGGTCACCCAACACTGCCACGCCTTATGTCACCCAACACTGCCACGCCTTGGGTCACCCAACACTATCACACCTGGGGTCACCCAACACTGCCACACCTACAGTCCTAAACACTGAAACACCAAGGGTCACCCAACACTGCCACACTTGGGGTCACCCAACACTGCCACACCTACAGTCCCAAACACTGCAACACCATGGGTCACCCAACACTGCCACTCCTGGGATCACCCAACACTACTACGCCTTGGGACACCCAACAGTGCCTCTCTTTGGGTCACCCAACACTAACACACCTTGGGTCACCCAACACTGCAACACCTGGGGGTCACATAACTCTGCCACGCTTTGGGAAATCGTACACTGTCACACCTGGGGTCACCCAACACTGTCACACTTTAGGTCACCCAATACTGGTACACCTTATGTCACCCAACACTGCCACGCCTTGGGTTACACAACACTGCCACACCTGGGATCACCCAACACTGCACACTTTGGTTCACCCAACACTACCACACCTTGTGTCACCCAACACTGCCACACCTTTGGTCACTCAACAGCCACACCTTGGGTAACCCAACACTGCCACACCTTGGGTCACCCAACACTGCCAAACCTTAGGTCACGTAACACTGCCACACCTTGTGATACCCAACACTTCCACACCTGGGGTCACCCAACACTGCCACACCTTGGGTCACGTAACACTGCCACACCTTGTAACACCCAACACTTCCACACCTTGAGTCACCCAACACTGTCACACCTTGAGTCACCCAACACTGCCACACCTTGGGTCACCCAATACTGCCACTTTTGGGGTCACCCAACACTGCCACACCTTGTGTCACCCATCACTGCCACACCTTTGGTCACTCAACAGCCACACCTTGGGTAACCCAACACTGCCACACCTCGGGTCACTCAATACTGCCACACCTGGGGTCACCCAACACTGACACACCTTGGGTCACCCAACACTGCCACACTTTGGGTCACGTAACACTGCCACACCTTGTGACACCCAACACTTCCACACCTTGGGTCACCCAACACTGCCACACTTTGGGACACAGAACACTGCCACACCTTGAGTCACCCAACACTGGCACACTTTGAGTCACCCAACACTCCCACACCTTGGGTCACCCAACACTGCCAAACCTGGGTTCACTCAACATTGCCACACCTTGGGAAACAAAACACTGCCACACCTGGGGTCACCCAACACTGTCACACTTTTGGTCACCCTACACTGCCACACCTGGGGTCACCCAACACTGCCACACCTTGTGTCACCCATCACTGCCACACCTTTGGTCACTCAACAGCCACACCTTGGGTAACCCAACACTGCCACACCTTGGGTCACCCAACACTGCCACACTTTGGGTCACGTAACACTGCCACACCTTGTGACACCCAACACTTCCACACCTTGGGTCACCCAATACTGCCACACTTATGGACACAGAACACTGCCACACCTTGAGTCACCCAACACTGTCACACTTTGAGTCACCCAACACTCCCACACCTTGGGTCACCCAACACTGCCAAACCTGGGTTCACTCAACATTGCCACACCTTGGGAAACAAAACACTGCCACACCTGGGGTCACCCAACACTGTCACACCTTTGGTCACCCTACACTGCCACACCTGGGGTCACCCAACACTGTCACACCTTTGGTCACCCTACACTGCCACACCTGGGGTCACCCAACACTGCCACAGATGGGATCAACTAACACTGCCACACCTTGGGTCACCCAACACAGCCTTAACTGGGGTCACCCAACACTGCCACACCTATGGTCACCCAACACTGCCACATCTGGGGTCACCCAACACTGCCACACCTATGGTCACCCAACAAGGTCACACCTGGGGTCACCCAACACTGCCACACCTTGGGTCACCCAACACTGCCACACCTGGGGTCACCCAACACTGCACACATTGGTTAACCCAACACTGCCACACCTTGTGTCACCCAACACTGCCACACCTTGGGTCACCCAACACTGCCACACCTTGGGTCACCCAACACTGCCACACTTTGGGTCACCCAACACTGCCACACCTGGGGTCACTCAACACTGCCACACCTTGTGACACCCAACACTGCCACACCTTGGGTCACCCAACACTGCCACACCTTGGGTCACCCAACACTACCACGCCTTGGGACATCCAACTGTGCCTCTCCTTTGGTCACTCAACACTACCACGCCTTGGGTCACCCAACACTGCAACACCTGGGGTCACCCAACTCTGCCACGCCTTGGGACATCCTACACTGCCACACCTGGGGCCACCTAACACTGTCACACCTTGGGTCACCCAATACTGCCACGACTTAGGTCACCCAACTCTGCCACGCCTTGGGACATCCTACACTGCCACACCTGGGGCCACCTAACACTGTCACACCTGAGGTCACCCAACACTGCACACATTGGTTCACCCAACACTGCCACACCTTTGGTCACCAAACACTGCCACACCTGTGGTCACCCAACACTGCCACACCTTGGGTCACCCAACACTACCACACCTATGGTCACCCAAAACTGCCACACATGGGGTCACCAATCACCGCAACATTTAGGGTCACCCTATTATGGCACATCCTGGGTCACCCAACACTGCCACACCTTAAGTCACCCAACACTGCCACACCTTGAGTCACCCAACACTGCAACACCTTGAATCACCCACCACTGTCACACCTTGGGTCACCCAACACTGCCACACATCGAGTCAGCCAACACTGCCACAACTCGGTTCACCCAACACTGTCACACCTGGGGTCACCCAACACTGCCACACCCTGAGTCACCCAACACTGCCACACCTTGGGTCACCCAACACTGCCACACATCGAGTCACCCAACACTGCCACACCTTGGGTCACTCAACACTGCCATACCTTGAGTCACCCAACACTGCCACACACCGAGTCACCCAACACTGCCACACCTTGGGTCACCCAACACTGCCACACATCGAGTCACCCAACAGTGCTAGACCTTGGGTCACCCAACACTGCCACACCTTGGGTCACCCAACAATGCCACACATCGAGTCACTTAACACTGCCAAACCTTAGGTCACCCAACACTGCCACGCCTTATGTCACCCAACACTGCCACGCCTTGGGTCACCCAACACTATCACACCTGGGGTCACCCAACACTGCCACACCTACAGTCCTAAACACTGCAACACCTAGGGTCACCCAACACTGCCACACTTGGGGTCACCCAACACTGCCACACCTACAGTCCCAAACACTGCAACACCTTGGGTCACCCAACACTGCCACTCCTGGGATCACCCAACACTACTACGCCTTGGGACACCCAACAGTGCCTCTCTTTGGGTCACCCAACACTAACACACCTTGGGTCACCCAACACTGCAACACCTGGGGGTCACATAACTCTGCCACGCTTTGGGACATCGTACACTGCCACACCTGGGTTCACCCAACACTGTCACATTTTAGGTCACCCAATACTGGTACACCTTGGGTTACCCAACACTGTCACGCCTTGGGTTACACAACACTGCCACACCTGGGATCACCCAACACTGCACACTTTGGTTCACCCAACACTACCACACCTTGTGTCACCCAACACTTCCACACCTTTGGTCACTCAACAGCCACACCTTGGGTAACCCAACACTGCCACACCTTGGGTCACCCAACACTGCCAAACCTTAGGTCACGTAACACTGCCACACCTTGTGATACCCAACACTTCCACACCTGGGGTCACCCAACACTGCCACACCTTGGTTCAACCAACACTGCCACACTTTGGGACACAAAACACTGCCACACTTTGAGTCACCCAACACTGTCACACCTTGAGTCACCCAACACTCCCACACCTTGGGTCACCCAACACTGCCACACATCGAGTCACCCAACACTGCCACACCTCGGTTCACCCAACACTGTCACACCTTGGGTCACCCAACACTGCCACTCCTGGGGTCACCCAACACTGCCACACCTTGTGTCACCCATCACTGCCCGCCTTTGGTCACTCAACAGCCACACTTTGGGTAACCCAATACTGCCACACCTTGGGTCACCCAACACTGCCACACCGTGGGTCACGCAACACTGCCACACCTTGTGACACCCAACACTTCCACACCTTGGGTCACCCAACACAGCCACACTTTGGGACACAAAACACTGCCACACCTTGAGTCACCCAACACTGTCACACCTTGAGTCACCCAACACTCCCACACCTTGGGTCACCCAACACTGCCACACATCGAGTCACCCAACACTGCCACACCTCGGTTCACCCAACACTGTCACACCTGGGGTTCCCCAACACTGCCACACCCTGAGTCACCCAACACTGCTACACCTTGGGTCACCCAACACTGCCACACATCGAGTCACCCAACACTGCCTCACCTTGGGTCACCCAACACTGCCACACCTTGGGTCACCCAACACTACCACACATCGAGTCACCCAACAGTGCCACACCTCGGGTCACCCAACACTGCCACGCCTTGGGTCACCCAACACTATCACACCTGGGGTCACCCAACTTTGCCACACTTTGGGACACAAAACACTGCCACACCTTGAGTCACCCAACACTGTCACACCTTGAGTCACCCAACACTGCCACACCTTGTGTCACCCAACACTGCCACACCTTTGGTCACTCAACAGCAACACCTTGGGTAACCCAACTCAGCCACACCTTGGGTCACCCAACACTGCCACACCTTGGGTCACGTAACACTGCCACACCTTGTAACACCCAACACTTCCACACCTTGAGTCACCCAACACTGTCACACCTTGAGTCACCCAACACTGCCACACCTTGGGTCACCTAATACTGCCACTTTTGGGGTCACCCAACACTGCCACACCTTGTGTCACCCATCACTGCCACACCTTTGGTCACTCAACAGCCACACCTTGGGTATTCCAACGCTGTCACACCTCGGGTCACTCAACACTGCCACACCTGGGGTCACCCAACACTGCCACACCTTGTGTCACCCATCACTGCCACACCTTTGGTCACTCAACAGCCACACCTTGGGTAACCCAACACTGCCACACCTTGGGTCACCCAACACTGCAACACTTTGGGTCACGTAACACTGCCACACCTTGTGACACCCAACACTTCCACACCTTGGGTCACCCAACACTGCCACACTTTGGGACACAGAACACTGCTACACCTTGAGTCACCCAACACTGTCACACCTTGGGTCACCCAACACTGCCAAACCTGGGTTCACTCAACATTGCCACACCTTGGGAAACAAAACACTGCCACACCTGGGGTCACCCAACACTGTCACACCTTTGGTCACCCTACACTGCCACACCTGGGGTCACCCAACACTGTCACACCTTTGGTCACCCTACACTGCCACACCTGGGGTCACCCAACACTGCCACAGATGGGATCAACTAACACTGTCACACCTTGGGTCACCCAACATTGCCACATCTGGGGTCACATAACACTGCCACATCTATGGTCACCCAACAAGGCCACACCTGGGGTCACCCAACACTGCCACACTTTGGATCACCCAACACGTCCACACCTGGCATCACCATACACTGCCACACCTGGGGTCACCCTACACTGCCACACCTTGGGTCACCCAACACTGCCTCACTTTGGGTCACCCAACACTGCCACACCTGGGGCCACTCAACACTGCCACACCTTGTTACACCCAACACTGCCACACCTTGGGTCACCCAACACTGCCACACCTTGGGTCATCCAGCACTGCAACGCCTTAGGTCACCCAACACTGCCACGCCTTGGGTCACCCAACACTGCCACACATCGAGTCACTCAACACTGCCACGCCTTGGGTCACCCAACACTGCCACACCTTGGGTCACCCAACACTGCCACGCCTTGGGTCACCCAACACTGCCACACCTTGGGTCACCCAACACTGCCACACCTTGGGTCACCCAACACTGCCACACCTTGGGTCACCCAACACTGCCACACCTAGGGTCACCCAACACTGCCACACCTGGGGTGACCCAACACTGCCACACCTTGGGTTACCCAACACTGCCACACCTAGGGTCACCCAACACTGCCACACCTGGGGTGACCCAACACTGCCACACATCGATTCACTCAACACTGCCACACCTTGGGTCACCCAACACTGCCACACCTTGGGTCACCCAACACTGCCACGCCTTGGGTCACCCAACACTCCCACACCTTGGGTCACCCAACATTGCCACACCTTGGGAAGCCAAACACTGCCACACCAAGGGTCACCCAACACTGTCACACCTTTGGTCACCCTACACTGCCACACCTGGGGTCACCCAACACTGCCACACCTATTGTAATCCAACACTGCCACACCTTGGGTCACCCAACACTGACACACCTTGTGACACCCAACACTTCCACACCTTGGTTCTCCCAACACTGCCACACTTTGGGACACAAAACACTGCCACACTTTGAGTCACCCAACACTGCCACACATTAGGTCACCCAACACTGGCACACCTGGGGTCACCCAACACTGTCACACCTTTGGTCACCCTACACTGCCACACCTGGGATCAACTAACACTGTCACACCTTGGGTCACCCAACACTGCCACGCCTTGGGTCACCCAACACTGCCACACCTGGGGTCACCCAACACTGCCACGCCTTGGGTCACCCAACACTGCCACACCTTGGGTCGCCCAAAACTGCCTCATCTGGAATCACCCAACACTGCCACGCCTTGGGTCACCCTACACTACCACACCTTGGGTCACATAACACTGCCTCATCTGGAATCACCCAACACTGCCACGCCTTGGGTCACCTTACACTACCACACCTGGGATCAACTAACACTGTCACACCTTGGGTCACCCAACACTGCCACGCCTTGGGTCACCCAACACTGCCACACCTGGGGTCACCCAACACTGCCACTCCTTGGGTCTCCCAACACTGCCACACCATGAGTCACCCAACACTCCCACACCTTCGGTCACCCAACACTGCCAAATCTGGGGTCACCTAACACTGCCACACCCTGAGTCACCCAAAACTGCCACCTCTTTGGTCACCCAACACTGCCACACCTTGAGTCACCCAACACTGTAACACCTTGAGTCCCACACCACTGCCACACCTTGGGTCACCCAACACTTTCACACCTTTCGTCACCCAACACTGCCACGCCTTTTGTCACCCAACACTGCCACGCCTTGGGTCACCCAACACTGCCACACCTTGTGTCTCCCAACACTTTCAAACCTTACGTCACCCAACACTGCCACGCCTTATGTCACCCAACACTGCCACGCCTTGGGACATCCTACACTGCCACACTTTGGTTCACCCAACAATGTCACACCTTGTGTCAACTAACACTGCTACACTTTTGGTCACTCAACAGCCACACCTTGGGTAACCTAACACGGCCACACCTTGGGTCACCCAACACTGCCACACCTTGGGTCACCCAACACTGCCACACCTTGGGTCACTCAACACTGCCACACATCGAGTCACTTAGCACTGCCAAACCTTGGGCCACTTAACTCTGCCACACTTTGGGTCACCCAACACTGCCACACATCGAGTCACTTAACACTACCACACCTTGGGTCACTTAACTCTGCCACACCTTTTGTCACCCAACACTGCCAAACCTTACGTCACCCAACACTGCCACGCCTTATGTCACCCAACACTGCCACGCCTTGGGTCACCCAACACTGCCACACCTACAGTCCCAAACTCTGCAACACCTAGGGTCACCCAACACTGCCACACTTGGGGTCACCCAACACTGCCACACCTACAGTTCCAAACACTGCAACACCTTGGGTCACCCAACACTGCCACACCTAGGATCACCCAACACTACCACGCCTTGGGACACCCAACAGTGCCTCTCTTTTGGTCACCCAACACTACCACGCCTTGAGACACCCAACACTGTAACACATGGGGTCACCCAACTCTGCCACGCTTTGGGACATCCTACACTGCCACACCTGGGGTCACCCAACACTGTCACACCTTAGGTCACCCAATACTGCTACGCCTTGGGTTACGCAACACTGCCACACCTTTGGTCACTCAACAGCCACACCTTGGGTAACCCAACACTGCCACACCTTGGGTCACCCAACACTGCACACTTTGGTTCACCCAACACTGCCACGCCTTGTGTCACCCAACACTGCCACACCTTTTGTCACTCAACAGCCACACCTTGGGTAACCCAACACTGCCACACCTGGGGTCACCCAACACTGCCACACCTTGTGTCACACATCACTGCCACACCTTTGGTCACTCAACAACCACACCTTGGGTAACCCAACACTGCCACACCTCGGGTCACCCAACACTGCCACACCTGGGGTCACCCAACACTGCCACACCTTGGGTAACCCAACACTGCCACACCTTGGGTCACCGAACACTGCCACACCTTGGGTAACCCAACACTGCCACACCTTGGGTCACCCAACACTGCCACACCTTGGGTCACGTAACACTGCCACACCTTGTGACACCCAACACTTCCACACCTTGGGTCACCCAACACTGCCACACTTTGGGTCACCCAACACTGCCACACCTTAAGTCACGTAACACTGCCACACCTTGTGACACCCAACACTTCCACACCTTGGGTCACCCAACACTGCCACACTTTGGTTCACCCAACACTGCCACGCCTTGTGTCACCCAACACTGCCACACCTTTTGTCACTCAACAGCCACACCTTGGGTAACCCAACACTGCCACACCTCGGGTCACCCAACACTGCCACACCTGGGGTCACCCAACACTTCCGCACCTTGTGTGACCCATCACTGCCACACCTTTGGTCACTCAACAGCCACACCTTGGGTAACCCAACACTGCCACACCTTGGGTCACCCAACACTGCCACACCTGGGGTTACCCAACACTGCCACACCTTGTGTCACCCATCACTGCCCGCCTTTGGTCACTCAACAGCCACACTTTGGGTAACCCAATACTGCCACACCTTGGGTCACCCAACACTGCCACACTGTGGGTCACGTAACACTGCCACACCTTGTGACACCCAACACTTCCACACCTTGGGTAACCCAACACTGCCACACCTTGTGACACCCAACACTTCTACACCTTGGGTCACCCAACACTGCCACACCTTGGTTCAACCAACACTGCCATACTTTGGGAAACAAAACACTGCCACACCCTGAGTCGCCCAAAACTGTCACACCTATGGTCACCCAACACTGCCACACCTTGAGTCACCCAACACTGCTACACCTTGAGTCCCTCACCACTGCCACACCTTGGGTCACTTAACACTGCCACACCTTGGGTCACTTAATTCTGCCACACCTTGGGTCACCCAACACTGTCAAACCTTACGTCACCCAACAATGCCACGCCTTATGTCACCCAACACTGCCACGCCTTGGGTCACCCAACACTGCCACACATGGGGTCCCCCAACACTGCTACACCTACAGTCCCAAACACTGCAACACCTAGGGTCACCCAACACTGCCACACTTGGGGTCACCCAACACTGCCACACCTACTGTCCCAAACACTGCAACACCTAGAGTCACCCAACACTGCCACATCTAGGATCACCCAACACTACCACGCCTTTGGACACCCAACAGTGCCTCTCTTTGGGTCACCCAACACTACCACACCTTGGGACACCCAACACTGCCACGCCTTGGGTCACCCAACACTGCCACACCTGGGGTCACCCAACACTGCCACTCCTTGGGTCTCCCAACACTGCCACACCATGAGTCACCCAACACTCCCACACCTTCGGTCACCCAACACTGCCAAATCTGGGGTCACCTAACACTGCCACACCCTGAGTCACCCAAAACTGCCACCTCTTTGGTCACCCAACACTGCCACACCTTGAGTCACCCAACACTGTTACACCTTGAGTCCCTCACCACTGCCACACCTTGGGTCACCCAACACTTTCAAACCTTACGTCACCCAACACTGCCACGCCTTATGTCACCCAACACTGCCACGCCTTGGGTCACCCAACACTGCCACACCTTGTGTCTCCCAACACTTTCAAACCTTACGTCACCCAACACTGCCACGCCTTATGTCACCCAACACTGCCACGCCTTGGGACATCCTACACTGCCACACTTTGGTTCACCCAACAATGTCACACCTTGTGTCAACTAACACTGCTACACTTTTGGTCACTCAACAGCCACACCTTGGGTAACCTAACACGGCCACACCTTGGGTCACCCAACACTGCCACACCTTGGGTCACCCAACACTGCCACACCTTGGGTCACTCAACACTGCCACACATCGAGTCACTTAGCACTGCCAAACCTTGGGCCACTTAACTCTGCCACACTTTGGGTCACCCAACACTGCCACACATCGAGTCACTTAACACTACCACACCTTGGGTCACTTAACTCTGCCACACCTTTTGTCACCCAACACTGCCAAACCTTACGTCACCCAACACTGCCACGCCTTATGTCACCCAACACTGCCACGCCTTGGGTCACCCAACACTGCCACACCTACAGTCCCAAACTCTGCAACACCTAGGGTCACCCAACACTGCCACACTTGGGGTCACCCAACACTGCCACACCTACAGTTCCAAACACTGCAACACCTTGGGTCACCCAACACTGCCACACCTAGGATCACCCAACACTACCACGCCTTGGGACACCCAACAGTGCCTCTCTTTTGGTCACCCAACACTACCACGCCTTGAGACACCCAACACTGTAACACATGGGGTCACCCAACTCTGCCACGCTTTGGGACATCCTACACTGCCACACCTGGGGTCACCCAACACTGTCACACCTTAGGTCACCCAATACTGCTACGCCTTGGGTTACGCAACACTGCCACACCTTTGGTCACTCAACAGCCACACCTTGGGTAACCCAACACTGCCACACCTTGGGTCACCCAACACTGCACACTTTGGTTCACCCAACACTGCCACGCCTTGTGTCACCCAACACTGCCACACCTTTTGTCACTCAACAGCCACACCTTGGGTAACCCAACACTGCCACACCTGGGGTCACCCAACACTGCCACACCTTGTGTCACACATCACTGCCACACCTTTGGTCACTCAACAACCACACCTTGGGTAACCCAACACTGCCACACCTCGGGTCACCCAACACTGCCACACCTGGGGTCACCCAACACTGCCACACCTTGGGTAACCCAACACTGCCACACCTTGGGTCACCGAACACTGCCACACCTTGGGTAACCCAACACTGCCACACCTTGGGTCACCCAACACTGCCACACCTTGGGTCACGTAACACTGCCACACCTTGTGACACCCAACACTTCCACACCTTGGGTCACCCAACACTGCCACACTTTGGGTCACCCAACACTGCCACACCTTAAGTCACGTAACACTGCCACACCTTGTGACACCCAACACTTCCACACCTTGGGTCACCCAACACTGCCACACTTTGGTTCACCCAACACTGCCACGCCTTGTGTCACCCAACACTGCCACACCTTTTGTCACTCAACAGCCACACCTTGGGTAACCCAACACTGCCACACCTCGGGTCACCCAACACTGCCACACCTGGGGTCACCCAACACTTCCGCACCTTGTGTGACCCATCACTGCCACACCTTTGGTCACTCAACAGCCACACCTTGGGTAACCCAACACTGCCACACCTTGGGTCACCCAACACTGCCACACCTGGGGTTACCCAACACTGCCACACCTTGTGTCACCCATCACTGCCCGCCTTTGGTCACTCAACAGCCACACTTTGGGTAACCCAATACTGCCACACCTTGGGTCACCCAACACTGCCACACTGTGGGTCACGTAACACTGCCACACCTTGTGACACCCAACACTTCCACACCTTGGGTAACCCAACACTGCCACACCTTGTGACACCCAACACTTCTACACCTTGGGTCACCCAACACTGCCACACCTTGGTTCAACCAACACTGCCATACTTTGGGAAACAAAACACTGCCACACCCTGAGTCGCCCAAAACTGTCACACCTATGGTCACCCAACACTGCCACACCTTGAGTCACCCAACACTGCTACACCTTGAGTCCCTCACCACTGCCACACCTTGGGTCACTTAACACTGCCACACCTTGGGTCACTTAATTCTGCCACACCTTGGGTCACCCAACACTGTCAAACCTTACGTCACCCAACAATGCCACGCCTTATGTCACCCAACACTGCCACGCCTTGGGTCACCCAACACTGCCACACATGGGGTCCCCCAACACTGCTACACCTACAGTCCCAAACACTGCAACACCTAGGGTCACCCAACACTGCCACACTTGGGGTCACCCAACACTGCCACACCTACTGTCCCAAACACTGCAACACCTAGAGTCACCCAACACTGCCACATCTAGGATCACCCAACACTACCACGCCTTTGGACACCCAACAGTGCCTCTCTTTGGGTCACCCAACACTACCACACCTTGGGACACCCAACACTGCCACGCCTTGGGTCACCCAACACTGCCACACCTGGGGTCACCCAACACTGCCACTCCTTGGGTCTCCCAACACTGCCACACCATGAGTCACCCAACACTCCCACACCTTCGGTCACCCAACACTGCCAAATCTGGGGTCACCTAACACTGCCACACCCTGAGTCACCCAAAACTGCCACCTCTTTGGTCACCCAACACTGCCACACCTTGAGTCACCCAACACTGTTACACCTTGAGTCCCTCACCACTGCCACACCTTGGGTCACCCAACACTTTCAAACCTTACGTCACCCAACACTGCCACGCCTTATGTCACCCAACACTGCCACGCCTTGGGTCACCCAACACTGCCACACCTTGTGTCTCCCAACACTTTCAAACCTTACGTCACCCAACACTGCCACGCCTTATGTCACCCAACACTGCCACGCCTTGGGACATCCTACACTGCCACACTTTGGTTCACCCAACAATGTCACACCTTGTGTCAACTAACACTGCTACACTTTTGGTCACTCAACAGCCACACCTTGGGTAACCCAACACGGCCACACCTTGGGTCACCCAACACTGCCACACCTTGGGTCACCCAACACTGCCACACCTTGGGTCACTCAACACTGCCACACATCGAGTCACTTAGCACTGCCAAACCTTGGGCCACTTAACTCTGCCACACTTTGGGTCACCCAACACTGCCACACATCGAGTCACTTAACACTACCACACCTTGGGTCACTTAACTCTGCCACACCTTTTGTCACCCAACACTGCCAAACCTTACGTCACCCAACACTGCCACGCCTTATGTCACCCAACACTGCCACGCCTTGGGTCACCCAACACTGCCACACCTACAGTCCCAAACTCTGCAACACCTAGGGTCACCCAACACTGCCACACTTGGGGTCACCCAACACTGCCACACCTACAGTTCCAAACACTGCAACACCTTGGGTCACCCAACACTGCCACACCTAGGATCACCCAACACTACCACGCCTTGGGACACCCAACAGTGCCTCTCTTTTGGTCACCCAACACTACCACGCCTTGAGACACCCAACACTGTAACACATGGGGTCACCCAACTCTGCCACGCTTTGGGACATCCTACACTGCCACACCTGGGGTCACCCAACACTGTCACACCTTAGGTCACCCAATACTGCTACGCCTTGGGTTACGCAACACTGCCACACCTTTGGTCACTCAACAGCCACACCTTGGGTAACCCAACACTGCCACACCTTGGGTCACCCAACACTGCACACTTTGGTTCACCCAACACTGCCACGCCTTGTGTCACCCAACACTGCCACACCTTTTGTCACTCAACAGCCACACCTTGGGTAACCCAACACTGCCACACCTGGGGTCACCCAACACTGCCACACCTTGTGTCACACATCACTGCCACACCTTTGGTCACTCAACAACCACACCTTGGGTAACCCAACACTGCCACACCTCGGGTCACCCAACACTGCCACACCTGGGGTCACCCAACACTGCCACACCTTGGGTAACCCAACACTGCCACACCTTGGGTCACCGAACACTGCCACACCTTGGGTAACCCAACACTGCCACACCTTGGGTCACCCAACACTGCCACACCTTGGGTCACGTAACACTGCCACACCTTGTGACACCCAACACTTCCACACCTTGGGTCACCCAACACTGCCACACTTTGGGTCACCCAACACTGCCACACCTTAAGTCACGTAACACTGCCACACCTTGTGACACCCAACACTTCCACACCTTGGGTCACCCAACACTGCCACACTTTGGTTCACCCAACACTGCCACGCCTTGTGTCACCCAACACTGCCACACCTTTTGTCACTCAACAGCCACACCTTGGGTAACCCAACACTGCCACACCTCGGGTCACCCAACACTGCCACACCTGGGGTCACCCAACACTTCCACACCTTGTGTGACCCATCACTGCCACACCTTTGGTCACTCAACAGCCACACCTTGGGTAACCCAACACTGCCACACCTTGGGTCACCCAACACTGCCACACCTGGGGTTACCCAACACTGCCACACCTTGTGTCACCCATCACTGCCCGCCTTTGGTCACTCAACAGCCACACTTTGGGTAACCCAATACTGCCACACCTTGGGTCACCCAACACTGCCACACTGTGGGTCACGTAACACTGCCACACCTTGTGACACCCAACACTTCCACACCTTGGGTAACCCAACACTGCCACACCTTGTGACACCCAACACTTCTACACCTTGGGTCACCCAACACTGCCACACCTTGGTTCAACCAACACTGCCATACTTTGGGAAACAAAACACTGCCACACCCTGAGTCGCCCAAAACTGCCACACCTTTGGTCACCCAACACTGCCACACCTTGAGTCACCCAACACTGCTACACCTTGAGTCCCTCACCACTGCCACACCTTGGGTCACTTAACACTGCCACACCTTGGGTCACTTAATTCTGCCACACCTTGGGTCACCCAACACTGTCAAACCTTACGTCACCCAACAATGCCACGCCTTATGTCACCCAACACTGCCACGCCTTGGGTCACCCAACACTGCCACACATGGGGTCCCCCAACACTGCTACACCTACAGTCCCAAACACTGCAACACCTAGGGTCACCCAACACTGCCACACTTGGGGTCACCCAACACTGCCACACCTACTGTCCCAAACACTGCAACACCTAGAGTCACCCAACACTGCCACATCTAGGATCACCCAACACTACCACGCCTTTGGACACCCAACAGTGCCTCTCTTTGGGTCACCCAACACTACCACACCTTGGGACACCCAACACTGTAACACATTGGGTCACCCAACTCTGCCACGCCTTGGGACATCCTACACTGCCACACCTGGGGTCACCCAACACTGTCACACCTTAGGTCACCCAATACTGCTATGCCTTGGGTTACACAACACTGCCACACCTGGGGTCACCCAACACTGCACACTTTGGTTCACCCAACACTGGCACACCTTGTGTCACCCAACACTGCCACACCTTTGGTCACTCAACAGCAACACCTTGGGTAACCCAACTCTGCCAAACCTTGGGTCACCCAACACTGCCACACCTTGTGTCACGCAACACTGCCACACCTTGTAACACCCAACACTTCCACACCTTGAGTCACCCAACACTGTCACACCTTGAGTCACCCAACACTGCCACACCTTGGGTCACCCAATACTGCCTCTTCTGGGGTCACCCAACACTGCCACACCTTGTGTCACCCATCACTGCCACACCTTTGGTCACTCAACAGCCACACCTTGTGTAACCCAACACTGCCACACCTTGGGTCACCCAACACTGCCACGCCTTGGGTCACCCAACACTGCCTTAACTGGGGTCACCCAACACTGCTACACCTATGGTCACCCAACACACTGCCACATCTGGGGTCACCCAACACTGCCACACCTATGGTCACCCAACACGTCCACACCTGGCATCCCCCTACACTGCCACACCTGGGGTCACCCTACACTGCCACACCTGGGGTCACCCAACACTGCACACTTTGGTTAACCCAACACTGCCACACCTTGTGTCACCCAACACTGCCACACCTTGGATCACCCAACACTGCCACACCTTGGGTCACCCAACACTGCCACACTTTGGGTCACCCAACACTGCCACACCTGGGGCCACTCAACACTGCCACACCTTGTGACACCCAACACAGCCACACCTTGGGTCACCCAACACTGCCACACCTTGGGTCACGTAACACTGTTACACCTTTGGTCACCCAACACTGCCACACCTGGGGTCCCCAACACTGCCACACCTGGGGTCACTAAACACTGCCACACCTGGTATCACCCTACAGTGCCACCCCTGGGGTCACCCAACACTGCCACAGCTGGGATCATACTAACACTGTCACACGTGGGGTCACCCAACACTGCCAGGCCTTGGGTCACCCAACACTGCCACACCTGGGGTCAACTAACACTGCCACCCCTGGGGTCACCCAACACTGCTACATCTGGGGTCACACAACACTGCCACACCTAGGGGTCACCCTACACTGCCACACCTGGGGTCACCCAACACTGCCACACCTGGGGTCACACAACACTGCCACACCTGGTATCACCCTACACTGCCACACCTGGGGTCACCCAACACTGCCACACCTGGTATCATCCTATACTGCCACACCTGGGGTCACCCAACACTGCCACATCTGGGGTCACCCAACACTGCTACACATAGGGGTCACCCTACACTGCCACACCTGGGGTCACCCAACACTGCTACACCTTGGGTCACCCAACACTGCCACACCTAGGGTCACCCAACACTGCCACACATCGAGTCACTCAACACTGCCACGCCTTAGGTCACCCAACACTGCCACGCCTTGGATCACCCAACACTGCCACACCTTGGGTCATCCAACACTGCCACGCCTTAGGTCACCTAACACTGCCACACCTAGGGTCCCCAACACTGCCACACCTAGGGTCACCCAACACTGCCACACCTTAGGTCACCCAACACTGCCACACATCGAGTCACTCAACCCTGCCACACCTTGGGTCATCCAACAATGTCACGCCTTAGGTCACCCAACACTGCCACGCCTTGGGTCATCCAACACTGCCACACCTGGGGTCACCTAACACTGCCACACCTAGGGTCCCCAACACTGCCACACCTGGGGTCACCCAACACTGCCACACCTTGGGTCACCCAACACTGCCACACATCGAGTCACTCAACACTGCCACACCTTGGGTCATCCAACACTGCCACGCCTTAGGACACCCAACACTGCCACGCCTTGGCTCACCCAACACTGCCATACCTAGGGTCACCAAACACTGCCACACCTTGTGACACCCAAAACTTCCACACCTTGGGTCACCCAACACTGCCACACTTTGGGACACAAAACACTGCCACACTTTGAGTCACCCAACACTGCCACACATTAGGTCACCCAACACTGGCACACCTGGGGTCACCCAACACTGTCACACCTTTGGTCACCCTACACTGCCACACCTGGGATCAACTAACACTGTCACACTTTGGGTCACCCAACACTGCCACGCCTTGGTTCACCCAACACTGCCACTCCTTGGGTCTCCCAACACTGCCACACCTTGCGTCACCCATCACAGCCACGCCTTGGGTCACCCAACTCTGCCACACCTGGGGTCACCCAACACTGCCACACCTGGTATCACCCTGCACTGCCACACCTGGAGTCACCCAACACTGCCACACCTGGTATCACCCTGCACTGCCACACCTGGGGTCACCGAACACTGCCACACCTGGGATCACCTAACACTGCCACACCTAGGGGTCACCCTACACTGCCACACCTGTGTTCACCCAACACTGCTACACCTTGGGTCACCAAACACTGCCACACCTTGGGTCACCCAACACTGCCACACATCGAGTCACTCAACACTGCCACGCCTTAGGTCACCCAACACTGCCATGCCTTGGGTCACCCAACACTGCCACACCTGCGGTCACCCAACACTGCCACACCTAGCGTCCCCAACACTGCCACACCTAGGGTCACCCCACACTGCCACGCTTTGTGTCACCCAACACTGCCACACCTTCGGTCACCCAACACTGCCACACATGGGGTCACCCAACACTGCCACACCTGGTATCACCCTACACTGCCACACCAGGGGTCAGCCAACACTGAAAGGCCTTGGGTCACCCAACACTGCCACACCTTGGGTCACCCAACACTGCCACACCTGGGGTCACCCAACACTGCCACGGCTGGGATCACCTAACACTGTCACACCTGGGGTCACCCAACACTGAAAGGCTTTGGGTCACCCAACACTGCCACACCTGGGTCACCCAACACTGCCACACCTTGAGTCATCCAACACTGCAACGCCTTGGATCACCCAACACTGCCACACCTGGGGTCACCCAACACTGCCACACCTGGGGTCACCCAACACTGCCACACCTAGGAGTCACCCTACACTGCCACACCTGGGTCACCTAACACTGCCACACCTTGAGTCATCTAACACTGCCACGCCTTGGATCACCCAACACTGCCACACCTTGGGTCACTTAACACTGCCACACCTTGGGACACATAACACTGCCACACCTTGGGTCACCAACACTGCCACACCTTGAGTCACCCAACACTGTCACACCTTGGGTCACCAAACACTGCCACACCTGAGGTCACCCAACACTGCCACGCCTTGGGACACAAAGCACTGCCACACCTTGGGTCACCCAACACTTTCACACCTTGAGTCATCCAACACTGCCACGCCTTGGGTCACCCAACACTGCCACACCTTGGGTCACCCAACACTGCCACACCTTGAGTCATCCAACACTGCCACGCCTTGGGTCACACAACACTGCCACACCTTGGGTCACCCAACACTGCCACACCTTGAGTCACCCAACACTGTCACACCTTGAGTCATCCAACACTGCCACGCCTTGGGTCACCCAACACTGCCACACCTTGGGTCACCCAACACTGCCATACCTAGGGTCACCAAACACTGCCACACCTTGTGACACCCAAAACTTCCACACCTTGGGTCACCCAACACTGCCACACTTTGGGACACAAAACACTGCCACACTTTGAGTCACCCAACACTGCCACACATTAGGTCACCCAACACTGGCACACCTGGGGTCACCCAACACTGTCACACCTTTGGTCACCCTACACTGCCACACCTGGGATCAACTAACACTGTCACACTTTGGGTCACCCAACACTGCCACGCCTTGGTTCACCCAACACTGCCACTCCTTGGGTCTCCCAACACTGCCACACCTTGCGTCACCCATCACAGCCACGCCTTGGGTCACCCAACTCTGCCACACCTGGGGTCACCCAACACTGCCACACCTGGTATCACCCTGCACTGCCACACCTGGAGTCACCCAACACTGCCACACCTGGTATCACCCTGCACTGCCACACCTGGGGTCACCGAACACTGCCACACCTGGGATCACCTAACACTGCCACACCTAGGGGTCACCCTACACTGCCACACCTGTGTTCACCCAACACTGCTACACCTTGGGTCACCAAACACTGCCACACCTTGGGTCACCCAACACTGCCACACATCGAGTCACTCAACACTGCCACGCCTTAGGTCACCCAACACTGCCACGCCTTGGGTCACCCAACACTGCCACACCTGCGGTCACCCAACACTGCCACACCTAGCGTCCCCAACACTGCCACACCTAGGGTCACCCCACACTGCCACGCTTTGTGTCACCCAACACTGCCACACCTTCGGTCACCCAACACTGCCACACATGGGGTCACCCAACACTGCCACACCTGGTATCACCCTACACTGCCACACCTGGGGTCAGCCAACACTGAAAGGCCTTGGGTCACCCAACACTGCCACACCTTGGGTCACCCAACACTGCCACACCTGGGGTCACCCAACACTGCCACAGCTGGGATCACCTAACACTGTCACATCTGGGGTCACCCAACACTGAAAGGCTTTGGGTCACCCAACACTGCCACACCTGGGTCACCCAACACTGCAACACCTTGAGTCATCCAACACTGCAACGCCTTGGATCACCCAACACTGCCACACCTGGGGTCACCCAACACTGCCACACCTGGGGTCACCCAACACTGCCACACCTAGGAGTCACCCTACACTGCCACACCTGGGTCACCTAACACTGCCACACCTTGAGTCATCCAACACTGCCACGCCTTGGATCACCCAACACTGCCACACCTTGGGTCACTTAACACTGCCACACCTTGGGACACATAACACTGCCACACCTTGGGTCACCAACACTGCCACACCTTGAGTCACCCAACACTGTCACACCTTGGGTCTCCAAACACTGCCACACCTGAGGTCACCCAACACTGCCACGCCTTGGGACACAAAACACTGCCACACCTTGGGTCACCCAACACTTTCACACCTTGAGTCATCCAACACTGCCACGCCTTGGGTCACCCAACACTGCCACACCTTGGGTCACCCAACACTGCCACACCTTGAGTCATCCAACACTGCCACGCCTTGGGTCACACAACACTGCCACACCTTGGGTCACCCAACACTGCCACACTTTGAGTCACCCAACACTGTCACACCTTGAGTCATCCAACACTGCCACGCCTTGGGTCACCCAACACTGCCACACCTTGGGTCACCCAACACTGCCACACCTTGAGTCATCCAACACTGCCACGCCTTGGGTCACCCAACACTGCCACACCTTGGGTCACCCAACACTGTCACACCTTGAGTCACCCAACACTGCCACGCCTTGGGACACCCAACACTGCCACACCTGGGGTCACCTAACACTGCCACACCTTGGGTAACCAAACACTGCCACACCTGAGGTCACCCAACACTGCCACGCCTTGGGTCACTCAACACTGCCACACCTGGGGTCACCCAACAATGTCACACCTTGGGTCACCCAACACTGCCACGCCTTCGGTCACCCAACACTGCCACACTTGGGATCACCCAACACTGCCACACCTGGTCACCCAACACTGATACACCTAGGGTCACCCTACACTGCCACACCTGGAGTCACCCAACACTGCCACACCTTGGGTCACCCAACACTGCCACACTTTGAGTCATCCAACACTGCCACGCCTTGGGTCACCCAACACTTCCACACTTTGGGTCACCCAACACTGCCACGCCTTGGTTCACCTAACACTGTCACACTTTGGGTCACGCAACACTGCCACACCTTGAGTCACCCAACACTGTCACACCTTGGGTCACGCAACACTGCCACGCCTTGGGTCACCTAACACTGTCACACCTTGGGTCACGCAACACTGCCACACCTGAGGTCACCCAACACTGCCACACCTTGGGTCACCCAACACTGTCACACCTTCGGTCACCCAACACTGCCACGCCTTGGGATGACCCAACACTGCCACGCCTTCGGTCACCCAACACTGCCATACCTGGGGTCACCCACCCCTGCCACACCTAGGGTCACCCAACACTGCCACACCTTAGGACACCCAACACTTCCACGCCTGGGATCACTCAACGCTGCCATACCTGGGGTCACCCACCCCTGCCACACCTAGGGTCACTCAACGCTGCCACATCTTTGGTCACCCAACAATGCCACACCTGGGATCACCCAACACTGCCACACCTGGTCACCCAACACTGATACACCTAGGGTCACCCTACACTGCCACACCTTGTGTCACCCAACACTGCCACACCTTGGGTCACCCAACACTGCAACACCTTAGGTCACCCTACACTGCCACACCCTAGGTCACCCAACACTGCCATGCCTTGTGTCACCCAACACTGCCACGCCTTGTGTCACCCAACAATCCCACGCCTTGTGTCACCCAACATTGCCACGCCTTGTGTCACTCAACACTGCCACGCCTTGTGTCACCCAACACTGCCACGCCTTGTGTCATCCAACACTGCCACGCCTTGTGTCACCCAACACTGCCACGCCTTGTGTCACCCAACACTGCCACGCCTTGTGTCACTCAACACTGCCACGCCTTGTGTCACCCAACACGGCCTCACCTAGGGTCCCCAACACTGCCACACCTAGGGTCACCCAACACTGCCACACCTTGGGTCACCCAACACTGCCACACATCGAGTCACTCAACACTGCCACACCTTGGGTCACCCAACAATGCCACACCATAGGTCACCCAACACTGCCACGCTTTCTGTCACCCAACACTGCCACACCTTGGGTCACCCAACACTGCCACACCTTGGGTCCCCAACACTGCCACACCTAGAGTCACCCAACACTGCCACATCTGGGGTCACCCAACACTGCCACACCTTGATTCACCCAACACTGCCAAACCTAGGGTCACCCAACACTGTCACACCTTGGGTCTCCCAACACTGCCACACCTTGGGTCACCCAACACTGCCAAACCTAGGGTCACCCAACACTGCCATACATTGTGTCACCCAACACTGCCACACCTTGGGTCATCCAACATTCCCACACCTTGGGTCACCCAACACTGCAACACCTTGGGTCACACAACACTGCCACTCCTTGGGTCTCCCAACACTGCCACACCTGGAGTCACCCAACACTGCCACACCTAGGGTCCCCAACACTGCCTAACCTAGGGTCACCCAACACTGTCACACCTGGGGTGACCCAACACTGCCACACCTTGGGTCACCCACCACTGCCACACATCGAGTCACTCAACTCTGCCACACCTGGGGTCACCCAACACTGCAACATCTTGGGTCACCTAACACTGCCACGCCTTTGGTCACCCAACACTGCCACGCCTTGAGTCACCCAACACTGCCACACCTGGGGTTACCCAACACTGCCACACCTAGGGTCCCCATCACTGCCACACCTAGGGTCACCCGACACTGCCACATCTGGGGTCACCCAACACTGCCACACCTTGGGTCACCCAACACTGCCAAACCTGGGGTCACCCAACTCTTTCACACCTGGGGTCATCCAACACTGCCACACCTGGGGTCACCCAACTCTGCCACGCCTTGGCTCATCCAACACTGCCACACCTGGGGTCAACCAACACTGCCACACCTGGGGTCAACCAACAGAACCAAGCCTTGCGACACCCAACAGTGCCACGCCCTGGGTCATCTAACACTGCCACACCTGGGTCACCCAACACTGCCACACTTGGGTCACTTGGGTCCCTTGGGTCACTTGGGTCCCCACTACTGCCACACCTGGGATCACCCAACACTACCACGCCTTGGGACACCCAACAGTGCCTCTTCTTGGGTCACCCAACACTACCACGCCTTGGGTCACCCACCACTGCAACACCTGGGGTCACCCAACACTGCCACGCCTTGGGACATCCTACACTGCCACACCTGGGGTCACCCAACACTGTTACACCTTGGGTCATCCAATACTGCCACGCCTTGGGTCACCCAACACTATCACTCCTCGGGTTACACAACACTGCTACACCTGGGGTCACTCAACACTGCACACTTTGGTTCACCCAACACTGACACACTTTGTGTCACCCAACACTGCCACACCCTGGGTCACTCAACAGCCACATCTTGGGTAACCCAACACTATCACACCTTGGGTCACCCAACACAGCCACACTTTGGGTCACACAACACTGCCACACCTTGTGTCACCCAACACTGCCACACCTTGGTTCACCCAACACTGCCTCACCTTGGGTCACCCAATATTGCCAAACCTTGGGTCACCCGACACTACCACCCCTTGGGTCACTCAACAATGCCACACCTTGTGACACCCAACACTTCCACACTTTGGGTCACCCAACACTGCCAAACCTTGAGTCTCGCAACACTGTCACACCTTTAGTCACCCAACACTGCCACACCTGGGGTCACCCAACAATGCCACACCTTGGGACACAAAACACTGCCACACCTTTGGTCACCCAACACTGCCACACCTGGGGTCACCCAACACTGCCAAACCTTGGGTCTCTCAACACTGCAACACCTTGGCCCACCCAACACTGCCACACCTTGAGTCACCCAACACTGTCACACCTTGGGTCACCCAACAATGCCACACCTTGGGTCACCCAACACTGCCACACATTGTGTCACCCAACACTGCCACACCTTGGGTCACCCAACACTGCCACGCCATGGGTCACCCAACACTGCCACGCCATGGGTCACCCAACACTGCCACACCTTGGGTCACCCAACACTGCCACACCTTGGGTCACCCAACACTGCCACACCTTGGGCCACCCAACACTGCCACACCTTGGGTCACCCAACACTGCCATTGCTGGGGTCACCCCTACAATGCCACGACTTGGGTCACCAAACACTGCCACACCTGGGGTTACGCAACACTGCCACACCTGAGGTCACCCAACACTGCCACACCTGGGGTCACCCAACACTGATACACCTAGGGTCACCCTACACTGCCACACCTGGAGTCACCCAACACTGCCACACCTTGGGTCACCCAACACTGCCACACCTTGAGTCATCCAACACTGCCACGCCTTGGGTCACCCAACACTGCCACACCTTGGGTCACTCAACACTGCCACACCTTGGGACACATAACACTGCCACACCTTGGGTCACCCAACACTGCCACACCTTGAGTCACCCAACACTGTCACACCTTGGGTCACCAAACACTGCCACACCTGAGGTCACCCAACACTGCCACGCCGTGGGACACAAAACACTGCCACACCTTGGGTCACCCAACACTGTCACACCTTGAGTCATCCAACACTGCCACGCCTTGGGTCACCCAACACTGCCACACCTTGGGTCACCCAACACTGCCACACCTTGAGTCATCCAACACTGCCATGCCTTGGGTCACCCAACACTGCCACAACTTGGGTCACCCAACACTGCCACACCTTGAGTCACCCAACACTGTCTTACCTTGAGTCATCCAACACTGCCACGCCTTGGGTCACCCAACACTGCCACACCTTGGGTCACCCAACACTGCCACACCTTGAGTCATCCAACACTGCCACGCCTTGGGTCACCCAACACTGCCACACCATGGGTCACCCAACACTGTCACACCTTGAGTCACCCAACACTGCCACGCCTTGGGAAACCAAACACTGCCACACCTGAGGTCACCCAATACTGCCACGCCTTGGGTCACGCAACACTGCCACACCTGGGGTCACCCAACAATGTCACACCTTGGGTCACCCAACACTGCCACGCCTTCGGTCATCAAACACTGCCATACCTGGGGTCACCCACCCCTGCCACACCTAGGGTCACCCAACACTGCCACACCTTGGGTCACCCAACACTTCCACGCCTTGTGTCACTCAACGCTGCCACATCTTAGGTCACCCAACACTGCCACACCTGGGGTCACCCAACACTGCCACACATGGGGTCACCGAACACTGCCACACCTTGGGTCACCCAACACTGCAACACCTTGGGTCACCCTACACTGCCACACCCTTAGGTCACCCAACACTGCCACGCCTTGTGTCACCCAACACTGCCACGCCTTGTGTCACCCAACACTGCCACGCCTTGTGTCACCCAACACTGCCACACCTTGTGTCACCCAACACTGCCACGCCTTGTGTCACCCAACACTGCCACGCCTTGTGTCACCCAACAATCCTACGCCTTGTGTCACCCAACACTGCCACGTCTTGTGTCACCCAACATTGCCACGCCTTGTGTCACCCAACACTGCCACACCTTGGGTCACTCAACACTGCCACGCCTTGTGTCACCCAACACTGCCACGCCTTGGGTCACTCAACACTGCCACGCCTTGTGTTACCCAACACTGCCACGCCTTGGGTCACCCAACACTGCCACGCCTTGTGTCACCCAACACTGCCACGCCTTGGGTCACTCAACACTGCCACGCCTTGTGTCACCCAACACTGCCACGCCTTGTGTCACCCAACACTGCCACACCTTGTGTCACCCAACACTGCCACGCCTTGTGTCACCCAACACTGCCACGCCTTGTGTCACCCAACACTGCCACGCCTTGGGTCACTCAACACTGCCACGCCTTGTGTCACCCAACACTGCCACACCTTGTGTCACCCAACACTGCCACGCCTTGTGTCACCCAACACTGCCACACCTTGTTTCACCCAACACTGCCACACCTTGGGTCACCCAACACTGCCACGCCTTGGGTCACCCAACACTGCCACACCTTGGGTCACCCAACACTGCCACACCTTGGGTCACCCAACACTGCCACACCTTGGGTCACCCAACACTGCCACACTCTGGGGTTACTCAACACTGCCACGCCTTGTGTCACCCAACACAGCCACGCCTTGTGTCACCCAACACTGCCACGCCTTGGGTCACTCAACACTGCCACGCCTTGTGTCACCCAACACTGCCACGCCTTGGGTCACCCAACATTGCCACGCTTTGGGTCACGCAACGCTGCCACGCCTTGTGTCACCCAACACTGCCACGCCTTGTGTCACCCAACACTGCCACACGCTGGGGTCACTCAACACTGCCACGCCTTGTGTCACCCAACACTGCCCCGCCTTGGGTCACCCAACACTGCCACGCCTTGTGTCACCCAACACTGCCACGCCTTGTGTCACCCAACACTGCCACGCCTTGGGTCACTCAACACTGCCACGCCTTGTGTCACCCAACACTGCCACGCCTTGTGTCACCCAACACTGCCACGCCTTGTGTCACCCAACACTGCCACGCCTTGTGTCACCCAACACTGCCACGCCTTGTGTCACCCAACACTGCCACGCCTTGTGTCACCCAACACTGATACACCTAGGGTCACCCTACACTGCCACACCTGGAGTCACCCAACACTGCCACACCTTGGGTCACCCAACACTGCCACACCTTGAGTCATCCAACACTGCCACGCCTTGGGTCACCCAACACTGCCACACCTTGGGTCACTCAACACTGCCACACCTTGGGACACATAACACTGCCACACCTTGGGTCACCCAACACTGCCACACCTTGAGTCACCCAACACTGTCACACCTTGGGTCACCAAACACTGCCACACCTGTGGTCACCCAACACTGCCACGCCGTGGGACACAAAACACTGCCACACCTTGGGTCACCCAACACTGTCACACCTTGAGTCATCCAACACTGCCACGCCTTGGGTCACCCAACACTGCCACACCTTGGGTCACCCAACACTGCCACACCTTGAGTCATCCAACACTGCCATGCCTTGGGTCACCCAACACTGCCACAACTTGGGTCACCCAACACTGCCACACCTTGAGTCACCCAACACTGTCTTACCTTGAGTCATCCAACACTGCCACGCCTTGGGTCACCCAACACTGCCACACCTTGGGTCACCCAACACTGCAACACCTTGAGTCATCCAACACTGCCACGCCTTGGGTCACCCAACACTGCCACACCATGGGTCACCCAACACTGTCACACCTTGAGTCACCCAACACTGCCACGCCTTGGGAAACCAAACACTGCCACACCTGAGGTCACCCAATACTGCCACGCCTTGGGTCACGCAACACTGCCACACCTGGGGTCACCCAACAATGTCACACCTTGGGTCACCCAACACTGCCACGCCTTCGGTCATCAAACACTGCCATACCTGGGGTCACCCACCCCTGCCACACCTAGGGTCACCCAACACTGCCACACCTTGGGTCACCCAACACTTCCACGCCTTGTGTCACTCAACGCTGCCACATCTTAGGTCACCCAACACTGCCACACCTGGGGTCACCCAACACTGCCACACATGGGGTCACCGAACACTGCCACACCTTGGGTCACCCAACACTGCAACACCTTGGGTCACCCTACACTGCCACACCCTTAGGTCACCCAACACTGCCACGCCTTGTGTCACCCAACACTGCCACGCCTTGTGTCACCCAACACTGCCACGCCTTGTGTCACCCAACACTGCCACGCCTTGTGTCACCCAACACTGCCACGCCTTGTGTCACCCAACACTGCCACGCCTTGTGTCACCCAACAATCCTACGCCTTGTGTCACCCAACACTGCCACGTCTTGTGTCACCCAACATTGCCACGCCTTGTGTCACCCAACACTGCCACACCTTGGGTCACTCAACACTGCCACGCCTTGTGTCACCCAACACTGCCACGCCTTGGGTCACTCAACACTGCCACGCCTTGTGTTACCCAACACTGCCACGCCTTGGGTCACCCAACACTGCCACGCCTTGTGTCACCCAACACTGCCACGCCTTGGGTCACTCAACACTGCCACGCCTTGTGTCACCCAACACTGCCACGCCTTGGGTCACCCAACACTGCCACGCCTTGTGTCACCCAACACTGCCACACCTTGTGTCACCCAACACTGCCACGCCTTGTGTCACCCAACACTGCCACGCCTTGTCTCACCCAACACTGCCACGCCTTGGGTCACTCAACACTGCCACGCCTTGTGTCACCCAACACTGCCACACCTTGTGTCACCCAACACTGCCACGCCTTGTGTCACCCAACACTGCCACACCTTGTTTCACCCAACACTGCCACACCTTGGGTCACCCAACACTGCCACGCCTTGGGTCACCCAACACTGCCACACCTTGGGTCACCCAACACTGCCACACCTTGGGTCACCCAACACTGCCACACCTTGGGTCACCCAACACTGCCACACTCTGGGGTTACTCAACACTGCCACGCCTTGTGTCACCCAACACTGCCACGCCTTGTGTCACCCAACACTGCCACGCCTTGGGTCACTCAACACTGCCACGCCTTGTGTCACCCAACACTGCCACGCCTTGGGTCACCCAACATTGCCACGCTTTGGGTCACTCAACACTGCCACGCCTTGTGTCACCCAACACTGCCACGCCTTGTGTCACCCAACACTGCCACACTCTGGGGTCACTCAACACTGCCACGCCTTGTGTCACCCAACACTGCCCCGCCTTGGGTCACCCAACACTGCCACGCCTTGTGTCACCCAACACTGCCACGCCTTGTGTCACCCAACACTGCCACGCCTTGGGTCACTCAACACTGCCACGCCTTGTGTCACCCAACACTGCCACGCCTTGTGTCACCCAACACTGCCACGCCTTGTGTCACCCAACACTGCCACGCCTTGTGTCACCCAACACTGCTACGCCTTGTGTCACCCAACACTGCCACGCCTTGTGTCATCCAACACCGCCACGCCTTGTGTCACTGAACACTGCCACGCCTTGTGTCACCCAACACTGCCACGCCTTGTGTCACCCAACACTGCCACACTCTGGGGTCACTCAACACTGCCACGCCTTGTGTCACCCAACAATCCTACGCCTTGTGTCACCCAACACTGCCACGCCTTGTGTCACCCAACACTGCCACACCCTTAGGTCACTCAACACTGCCACGCCTTGTGTCACCCAACAATCCTACGCCTTGTGTCACCCAACACTGCCACGCCTTGTGTCACCCAACACTGCCACACCCTTAGGTCACTCAACACTGCCACGCCTTGTGTCACCCAACACTGCCACGCCTTGTGTCACCCAAAAATCCTACGCCTTGTGTCACCCAACACTGCCACGCCTTGTGTCACCCAACACTGCCACGCCTTGTGTCACCCAACATTGCCACGCCTTGTGTCACCCAACACTGCCACACTCTGGGATCACTCAACACTGCCACGCCTTGTGTCACCCAACACTGCCACGCCTTGTGTCACTCAACACTGCCACGCCTTGTGTCACCCAACACTGCCACGCCTTGTGTCACCCAACACTGCCACACCCTTAGGTCACTCAACACTGCCACGCCTTGTGTCACCCAACACTGCCACGCCTTGTGTCACTCAACACTGCCACGCCTTGTGTCACCCAACACTGCCACGCCTTGTGTCACCCAACACTGCCACGCCTTGTGTCACTCAACACTGCCACGCCTTGTGTCACTCAACACTGCCACGCCTTGTGTCACCCAACACTGCCACGCCTTGTGTCACTCAACACTGCCACGCCTTGTGTCACCCAACACTGCCACGCCTTGTGTCACCCAACACTGCCACACCCTTAGGTCACCCAACATTGCCACGCCTTGTGTCACTCAACACTGCCACGCCTTGTGTCACCCAACACTGCCACGCCTTGTGTCACTCAACACTGCCACGCCTTGTGTCACCCAACACTGCCACGCCTTGTGTCACCCAACACTGCCACGCCTTGTGTCACCCAACACTGCCGCGCCTTGTGTCACTCAACACTGCCACGCCTTGTGTCACCCAACACTGCCACGCCTTGTGTCACCCAACACTGCCACGCCTTGTGTCACCCAACACTGCCACACCTTGGGTCACTCAACACTGCCACGCCTTGTGTCACCCAACATTGCCACGCCTTGTGTCACCCAACACTGCCACGCCTTGTGTCACCCAACACTGCCACACCCTTAGGTCACTCAACACTGCCACGCCTTGTGTCACCCAACATTGCCACGCCTTGTGTCACCCAACACTGCCACGCCTTGTGTCACCCAACACTGCCACACCCTTAGGTCACTCAACACTGCCACGCCTTGTGTCACCCAACATTGCCACGCCTTGTGTCACCCAACATTGCCACGCCTTGTGTCACCCAACACTGCCACACCCTTAGGTCACTCAACACTGCCACGCCTTGTGTCACTCAACACTGCCACGCCTTGTGTCACCCAACACTGCCACACCCTTAGGTCACTCAACACTGCCACGCCTTGTGTCACTCAACACTGCCAGGCCTTGGGTCACCCAACACTGCCACGCCTTGTGTCACCCAACACTGCCAGGCCTTGGGTCACCCAACACTGCCACGCTTTGTGTCACTCAACACTGCCACGCCTTGTGTCACTCAACACTGCCACGCTTTGTGTCACTCAACACTGCCACGCCTTGTGTCACTCAACACTGCCAGGCCTTGGGTCACCCAACACTGCCACGCCTTGGGTCACCCAACACTGCCACGCCTTGTGTCACCCAACTTTGCCACGCCTTGTGTCACCCAACACTGCCACACCTTGTGTCACCCAACACTGCCACACCTTGTGTCACTCAACATTGCCACGCCTTGTGTCACTCAACATTGCCACGCCTTGTGTCACCCAACACTGCCACACCTTGTGTCACCCAACACTGCCACGCCTTGTATCACCCAACACTGCCACACCTTGTGTCACCCAACACTGCCACGCCTTGTGTCACTCAACATTGCCACGCCTTGTGTCACCCAACTTTGCCACGCCTTGTATCACCCAACACTGCCACACCTTGTGTCACCCAACACTGCCACGCCTTGTGTCACTCAACATTGCCACGCCTTGTGTCACCCAACTTTGCCACGCCTTGTATCACCCAACACTGCCACACCTTGTATCACCCAACACTGCTACGCCTTGTGTCACTCAACATTGCCACGCCTTGTGTCACCCAACACTGCCACGCCTTGTGTCACCCAACACTGCCACGCCTTGTGTCACCCAACACTGCCACGCCTTGTGTCACTCAACACTGCCAGGTCTTGGGTCACCCAACACTGCCACGCCTTGGGTCACCCAACACTGCCACGCCTTGTGTCACCCAACACTGCCACGCCTTGTGTCACCCAACACTGCCACGCCTTGTGTCACCCAACACTGCCACTCCTTGTGTCACTCAACACTGCCACGCCTTGGGTCACCCAACACTGCCACGCCTTGGGTCACCCAACACTGCCACGCCTTGTGTCACTCAACATTGCCACGCCTTGTGTCACCCAACACTGCCACGCCTTGTGTCACTCAACATTGCCACGCCTTGGGTCACCCAACACCATCGAAATACCTTCACAAAATGTGACGTCTCTACGTAGTGACCTCCTATTTATTTAAATAAATGTAGGTATCTTAAGTACGAAATTAGCGATAAGTAGTTCTTAAATTACCGTTGACGCATTAAGTGCCTTTACCCGTACATCTAAGGCAAACATAATATAAAATCATTTGATGTTCTTAGTCACGACATAATATACATAAAGTCAATCAAACATATTTGACTGCCAGCCCTACACTATAGCGACTCTCATTCCTTCATATCACAAGTTATCTCTGATTGTGCCTTAGGGGGCATATTCATGTAAAATTAAACGTGGTTCAATTTGCTTATAAATTTATTTATGAAATGGTTATAGAAAGGGCTGCAACTGTTCCAAGTTTCACTATCACACCCTAAACAGAAAAGGAGAAAAAAATACACAACATATTATGCAACGAATTTTCAACATTTTCAAATAGTTTCAGGGAACACATGTGTCAACTAAATTCATTTCTATAACACTCAAATATTAAATGTAGTACATAATAAAGGATTGTTGTGATCAGTTTTATCAAAAAAGTGTTTAGTGCAATAATATAATTATTCAAAGTTACCCTTCCAAAAATATGCAATATATGATGTTTATAAATTTTTATAAAATCAACAAATAGACTTTGGACTAAAATGTCTACTAAATGCTGTAGAAGCACAAACTCTACATATAAGGTGTACTTTGCATGTAAAGTGATTAATAAATGAAAGCTCTGAAGTACTTTGAAGTTGTAAATTACTTTCCAGAGTAAAATAAAGATCCAAGTTCGGCCACCTGTAGCTGAGCTTGACTTCGACAGATTTCGTTCATAATTGACACCCTTGCAGATAGGCATCCATTGAGCAAGGTGTGCAAGTTTAATGCAAATCCCTTGATAACAAACGAGAAAAAAAATTGTCAAAAAAAAAAAGATTTTTTTTTTTTTTTACATATATATATATTGCACATACATATTACAATTATTACAAGAGTTTGTGCTTCTACAGCACATAGTAGACATTTTAGTTGACACATGTGTTCCCTGAGATTATTTGAGAATGTTGAATATTCGTTGCATAATACGTTGTGTATTTTTTTCTCCTTTTCTGTTTAGGGTGTGATGGTGAAACTTGGACCAGTTGCAGCCCTTTCTATAACCATTTCATACATAAATTTATAAGCAAATTGAACCACTTTTAATTTACATGAATATGCCCCCTTAGTTAAGTTACGTTCATGTCATGACTCTGCTCACGACCACGAGTCCTTATCATACTTCACTTTAAATGAAAAAGTGGACTATTCTCACAAAATATTTATCCACAGCTTTATTATTTCTAAATTTAGTCTCAAAATCATATTTTTTTTTAAATAACTGATTTTTTTCTTTAGTATTTGAGACCTAAATTAAAATAAGTTTATTGATTTATACTCCAAAAAGACAAAAAGTGAAAAGTTAAAAAATATAGCATAATAACATTTGGAACAATATTCTTCCATCTATAATTCTACATCGCATAATTCTGTTTATTCCCGCTTTCATAGAATCATCAAAGGAATTCAAAGACATGTATTTTACTTTCAACATCGAATCCTATGAATAGATTGACAATATCCGGCATTGAGTAATCTTGTTGATCTGAGTACCAGGTTGGAGGAGATTGGACAATCACGGCTCCCCGGACACATGAGCTCTCCCCTCACCCGGACACATGAGCTCTCCCCTCACCCGGACACATGAGCTCTCCCCTCACATGGACACATGAGCTCTCCCCTCACTCGGACACATGAGATCTCCTCTCACCCGGACACACGGGCTACCCCTCATCCGGACACAAGTTCTCCCCTTACCCGGACACACGGGCTTTCCCCTCACCTGGACAGACGGGCTCTCCCCTCACCCAGACACACAGGCTCTCCCCTAACCCGAACACATGAGCTCTCCCCTCACTCGGACACATGGGTACTTCCCTCACCCGGACACATGAGCTCTCCCCTCACCCGGGCACACGCACTCTACCCTCACCCGGACACATGGGCTCTCCCCTCACCCGGACACACCGGCTCTCCCCTCACCCGGACACATAAGCTCTCCCCTCACCCAGACACACAGGCTCTCCGCTAACCCGAACACATGAGCTCTCCCCTCACTCGGACACATGGGTACTTCCCTCACCCGGACACATGAGCTCTCCCCTCACCCGGACACATGGGCTCTCCCCTCACCCGGACACATGGGCTCTTCCCTCACCCAGACACACGGGCTCTTCCCTTATCCGGACACACAGGCTCTCCCCTCACCTGGACATACGGGATCTCCCCATACCCGGACACATGAGCTATCCCCTCACCTGGACACATGGGCTCTTTCCTGACCCGGACATACGGGTTCACCCCTCAACCGGACACATGGGTTCTCTCCTCACCCGGACACACGTTTTCTCTCCTCACCCGGACACAAACGCTCTCTCCTCACCCGGACACACAGGCTCTCCCCTCACCCGGACACACGTTTTCTCTCCTCACCCGGACACAAACGCTCTCTCCTCACCCAAACACACAGACTCTCCCCTCATTCGAACACAAGCGCTCTCCCCTCAGCTGGACACATGGACTCTCTCCTCACCCGGACACACAGGCTCTCCCCTCAGCTGGACACACAGGCTCTCCCCTCACCCTGACACATGGGCTCTCCCCTCACCGGACACATGGGCTCTCCCTTTACCCGGACACATGAGCTCTCAACTCATCCGGACACATGAGCTCTCCCCTCACCCGGACGGAAGGGCTCTCCTCTTACCTGGACACAAGGGCTCTCTCCTCACCGGACAGAAGGGCTCTCCCCTCACCCAGAAACACGTTATCTCTCATCATCCCTGACACATGGGCTCTCCCCTCACCGGACACATGGGCTCTCCTTTTACCCGGACACATGGGCTCTCACCTCACCCGGACACATGGGCTCTCCCCTCACCCGAACACATGGGCTCTCCTCTCAACTGGACACACGGGCTCTCTCCTCACCCGGACACACGAGCTCTCCCCTCACCCGGACACACGGGCTCTCCCCTCACCAAGAGACACAGGCTCTCCCGTTACCTGGACACACGGGCTCACCCCCTCACCCCGGACAAATGGGCTCTCCCCTCACCCGGACACATGAGCTCTCCCCTCACCCGGACACATGGGCTCTCCCTCTCACCCGAACAGACGGGCTCTCCCTCTCACCCGGACACACGGGCTCTCCCCTCAACCAGACACACAGACTCTCCCCTCACCTGGACACATGGGCTCTCCCCTCACTCGGACACATGAGGTAGTCCCCTCACCCTGACACATGAGCTCTATCCTCACCTGGACACATGGGCTCCCACTTTACCCGAACACAAGGGCTCTCCTCTCACCCGGACACACGAACTCTCCCCTCACCCGGACACACAGGCTTTCCCCTCACCCGGACACACGGGCTCTTCCCTCACACGGACAAACGGGCTCTCCCATCATCCGGAAACACACATGCTCTCCCCTCACCACGGAAATATATCCTCTCCCTTTAATCGGATATATGGGCTCTCCCCTCACCCGGACACACGTTATCTCTCCTCACCCAGACACATGAGCTCTCTCCTCACCCAGACACATGGGCTCTTCCCTCACCCGGACACACGGGCTCTCCCCCTCACCTGGACATACTGGGCACTCCCCTCACCCGGACACATAGGCTATCCTCTCACCTGGACACATGGGCTCTTCCTTGAACCGGACATACGGGCTCTCCCCTCACAAGGACACATGGGTTCTCTCCTCACCCGGACTCACGTTTTCTTACCTCACCCGGACACAAACGCTCTCTCCTCACCCTGACACACAGGTTCTCCCCTCACCCGGACACATGGGCTCCTCCTTCACCCGGACACATGAACTCTCCCCTCACCCGAACAGACTGGCTCTCCCCCTCACCCGGACACACGGGCTCTCCCCTCACCCGGACACACAGGCTCTCCCCTCACCCAGAAACATGCGCTCTCCCCTCACTCGGACACATGAGGTCTCCCCTCTCCCTGACACATTAGCTCTATCCTCACCCGGACACATGGGCTCTCCCTTTACCCGAACACAAGGGCTCTCCCCTCACCCGGACACACGAACTCTCACCTCACCCGGACACACAGGCTCTCCCCTCACCCGGACACACGGACTCTTCCCTCACACGGACAAACGGGCTCTCCCCTCACTCGGACACACGGGCTCTCCCCTCACCCGGACACAAGGGCTCTCCCCTCACCCGGACACACGAACTCTCACCTCACCCGGACACACAGGCTTTCCCCTCACCCGGACACACGGACTCTTCCCTCACACGGACAAACGGGCTCTCCCCTCACTCGGACACACGGGCTCTCCCCTCACCCGAACAGACGGGCTCTCCCCTCACCCGGAAACATGTGCTCTCCCCTCACTCGGACACATGAGGTCTCCCCTCACTCTGACACATTAGCTCTATCCTCACCCGGACACATGGGCTCTCCCTTTACCCGAACACAAAGGCTCTCCCCTCACCACGGACACATGGCCTCTCCCCTCACCCGGACACATGGGCTCTCCCCTCACCCGGACACACGTTATCTCTCCTCACCCCGGACACATGGGCTCTCACCTCACCCGAACACGGCTCACTACTCACCCGGACACATGGGCTCTCCCCTCACCTAGACACATGGGCTCTCCCATCGCACGGACACACAAGCTCCCCCCTCATTCGATCGCAAGGGCTCTCCCCTCAGCCGGACACATGGACTCTCTCCTCTCCTGGACACACAGGCTCTCCCCTCACCTGGACACACAGACTCTCCCCTCAACCGGACACACGCACTCTCCCCTCACCCGGACACATGGAATCTTCCCTCACCCGGACACACAGGCTCTCCCCTCATCCGGACACATGGGCTCTCCCTTCACCCGGACACATGAGCTCTCTTCTCACCCGGATACATGAGCTCTCCCTTCACCCAGACAAAAGGGCTCTTCACTCACCCAGACACATGAGCTCTCAACTCATTCGGACACATGAGCTCTCCCCTCACCTGGACACAAAGGCTCTCCCTTCACCTGGACACAAGGGCTCTCCCATCACGCGGACACACGTTATCTCTCCTCACCCGGACACATGGGCTCTCTCCTCACCCGGACACATGGGCTCTCCCCTCACCCGGACATACGGGCTCTCCCCTCACCCGGACACATAAGCTCTCCCCTCACCCGGACACATGGGCTCTCCCTTTACCCGGACACAAGGGCTCTCCCCTCACCCGGACACACGGACTCTCCCCTCACCCGGACACACGGGCTCTCCCCTCACCCGGACACATGGGCTCTTCCCCTTACCCAGACACACGGCTCTTCCCTTACCCGGACACACGGGCTCTCCCCTCACCTGGACACACGGGCTCTCCCCTCACCCGGACACATGGGCTCTCCCCTCACCTGGACAAATGGGTTCTCTCCTCACCCGGACACAAACGCTCTCTCCTCACCCGGACACACAGGCTCTCCCCCTACCCGGACACATGGGCTCTCCCCTCACCCGGACACACGAGCTCTCAACTCATTCGGACACATGAACTCTCCACTCACCCGGATGCAAGGGCTCTCCCCTCACCCTGACACATGAGCTCTATCCTCACCAGGACACATGGGCTATCACTTTACCCGAAAACAAGGGCTCTCCCCCTCACCCGGTCACACGAACTCTCCCGGAGGAGGAGTGCGAGGAGGAGGGTAAGGGCGAGGAGGAAGGAGGAGGAGGAAGGCAAGGAGGAGGAGGAAGAAGGAGGAGGGGGAAAAGAAAGGAGGAGGGCGAAAAGGAAGGAGGAGGATGTTAAAGAGGAGGTTAAGGAGGAGAAGAGTTAGGAGAAAGGAGGAGTAGGAGGTCGAAGAGGAAGGAGGAGTAGGTAAGGTAGGAAGGTTGCAGAGGAGGAGGTCGAGAAGGAGGAGGAAGGAGGAGGTCGAGGAGGAAGAGGTCTAGGAGGAAGGAGGAAAAATTCCAGGTAGAAGGATGAGGTCGAGGAGGAAGGAGAATGAATGGGAAGAGAAGGGGATGAGGAGGAAGGGGAAGAGGAGGGATTAGAGAAGGCGAATAGGAGGGGGGAGGGGAAAGAGAAAGGGGGATGAGAAGGAGGGGGAAGAGGAGGGGGAAGAGGTGAGGAGGAAATGAAGGGGATGAGGAGGAAGGGGGAAAAGGAGGGGGGAGAAGGGTAGGGGGAAATGAAGGGGATGAGGAGGAAGGGGAAGACGGGTAGGGTAAGAGAAGGGGATGAGGAGGAACGGGAAGAGGGAGAGAGAGGAGGGGTTAGTGAAGGGGAAGAGGAGGGGGAGGGGTAAGAGAAGGTGGGTAAGGCAGGGGGAGGGGTAAGAGAAGGGGGGGATGAGGAGGAAGGGGAAGAGAGGAGGGGTAAGAGAATGGGGATGTGGAGGAAGGGGAAGAGGAGGGGGAGGGGTAAGAGAAGGAAGGGGAAGAGAGGAGGGGCAAGATAAGGGGGGGGGGATGAGGAGGAAGGGGAAGAGGAGGGGAAGGGTAAGAGAAGGGGGGGATGATGAGGAAGGGGAAGAGGAGGGGGAGGGGTAAGAGAAGGGGGATGAGGAGGAAGGGGAAGAGAGAAGGGGCAAGAGAAGGGGGGATGAGGAGGAAGGGGAAGAGAGAAGGGGCAAGAGAAGGGGGGATGAGGAGGAAGGGGAAGAGAGAAGGGGCAAGAGAAGGGGGGATGAGGAGGAAGGGGAAGATGGGAGGGGTAAGAGAAGGAAGGGGTAGAGCAGGAGAGGGAGGGGGTGATGGTCAGCTGGGTACTAGCTGACCCTCGCCTGGTGGGACCCACACGACAACCATCGCTGCCTCACCAACCTGCATGTTCAATTTATAATATTAATTTAATTCAGAAGTAAAATCAGAGATAAAGTTATTTAAAACATTATTATCTGGTTCTTTATTTTTCTTGCTGTATTTTATGAAGATGAACACACCATAGTCATCTACCAAGACATGCCTGTTTAATCCAGCGCCCTAACACGTCATCGCAACTGTTGTAGGCCTACAGTGTACATGCCCCAGCCGTCACACAGATCCTGTAACACTCCCCCTCCCCCTCTTCTCCTCCCCTCCTTTCCCTCTTCCCTCCTCCCTTCTTCCCCCTCCTCTTCCCCTTCCCCCTCCTCATTCCCGTTCTCTTACCCCTTCCCTCTCCCCTTCTCTTCCCTTGCGTACTCATTCCCCTTCTCCTACCCCCTCCCCCTTCCTCCTCATCCCCCTTCTCTTACCCCTCCCCTCTTCCCTCTCCTCTTTCCCTTCCTTCACATCCCCCCTTTTCTTACCCCTCCCCCTCCTCATCCCCCTTACCTTACCCCTTCCCCCCTCCTCATCCCGCTTCTCTGACCCCTACCCCATTCTCTTTCTCTTACTCCTCCCTTCTTCCCCCTCCTCTTCAGATTCCTCATCATGCCCTTCTCTTCCCCTTCCTCCTCATCCCCTTCTCTTACCCCCTCGCCCCTCCTCATCCCCTCTCTCTTACCACTTCTCTTTCCTCTCCTCTTATCCTATCCTCTCCCCCTCCTCTTCCCCCTTCCTTCTCATCCCCCTTCTCTCACTCCTCCTCCTCTTCGCCCTCCCCTCTTACCTCTACTACTTCTACCCCTGCTATTCTTCCTTCTCCTTTTCTGTCACTTAATCCCCCCACCCCCGACGTCCTGCTCCTTGCATCTCCTCCTTCCTCCTAGACCAGTTCCTTCCTCCTCTACCTTCTCCTCCTTCCTCCTCGCCCTCCTCCTCCTTCCTCCTCGCCCTCCTTCTTCTCATTCCTCCTCGTTATCTTCCTCTTTCCTCCTCACCCTCCTCCTTACTCCTCACCCTCCTAATCCTTCCTCCTCGCCCTCCTCCTCCTCCTTACTCCTCACCCTTCTAATCCTTCCTCCTCGCCCTCCTCCTCCTTCCTCCTCTCCCTCCTCCTCTTTCCTCCTTTTCCTCCTTCTTACTCCTGGCCCTCCTCCTTTCTCCTCGCCCTCCTCCTCCTTCCTCCTTCCTCCTCGCCCTCTTCCTCCTCGCCCTACTCCTCCTCCTCCTTCCTCCTCGTCCTACTCCTTCTTCCTCGCCCACCTCCTCCTTCCTACTTGCCCTCCTTCTTACTCCTCCTCCTTTCTCTTCGCTCTCCTCCTCCTTCCTCCTCGCCCTCCTCCTCCTTCCTCCTCGCCCTCCTCCTCGCCCTCCTTACTCCTCGCCCTCATCCTCCTTCCTCCTCGCCCTCCTCGTAATATTCCTCCTTCCTCCTCGTCTTACTCATTCTTCCTCCTCGCCCTCCTCCTTACTCCTCGCCCTCGTCTTCCTTGCCCTACTCCTCCTTCTTCCTCGCCCTCCTCCTCCTACTTCCTCCTCGCCCTACTCCTCCTTCCTCCTCGCCCTAGTCCTTCCTCCTCACCCTCCTTCCTCCTCGCCCTCCTCCTTCTTCCTCCTCACCCACCTCATCTTTCCTCCTCGCCCACCTCCTCTTTCCTCCTCGCCCTACTACTCCTTCCTCCTCGCCCACCTCCTCCTTCCTCCTCGCCCACCTCCTCCTTCCTCCTCGCCCTCCTCCTCCTTCCTCCTCGCCCTCCTCCTCAAAGAGTCATTAGAAATATGTGTAGAATAATAAACCCTACATTGTGTGAGTTAGGGAAAACACCATTTGTCATATAGATACTGTTCTTAAAGATTCTCCCATTTTGCACCCGCAAGATATAATATAAGATTTTAAGGGTTGACGAATGGTAATCTTCTTGTTTGATAAACTGTGCACTTGAGACATAGTTAATAAGAATACACCAATATATAAGACAACAAAACGTTTTCAGATTCTTTCACACCACTTTCCAGCAACATTTACAATTTATATAAATTATTTTAGGGAATAATACATAAATTTTATATTTAAACATGATATTAGTGTTTAGTGGAATGCATAAGGAGTCAAATTGTGTTAAAAAGAGCGATTTTTAGAAAATTTGGAAAACTACTTTTTTTTTTATCATAGAATAACTAAATGTATTTTGAAGGTTTCATTCAGCCAATAAATATCATTCACAATTTATTAATGAATTTTACAAAAAACACAATAAATTTTATATTTAAACATGTTAAAACTATTTGTAATACATTAGGATCAAAATAGTTGAAGAAAAACAATTTATTATTAAACCTGTGTGTTTGGATTTTTGGATTAAAAGTTTCTCAAAGACTCTCCTGCACCATTCTCAATGCAAATCATTCCCACACCTATGGGAAGAGATAGATGAACGTTTTCTATATGATTTGTGTTTGCTGGGAAGGGCTCTCCCCTCACCCGGACACATGAGCTCTCCTCTCACCCGAACACATGAGCTCCCCCCTCACCTGGACACAAGGGCTCTCCCCTCACCCCGACACAAGGGATCTCCCCTTACCCGGACGCATGGGCTCTCCTCTCACCCAGACACATGGGCTCTCCCCTCACCCGGACACAAGGTCTCTTCCCTCACTTGGACTCTCCCCTCACCAGGACACACGGGCACTCCCCTCACCCAGAAACACAGGCTCTCTCCTCACCTGGACTCTCCCCTCACCAGAACACACGGGCACTCCCCTCACCCAGACACACAGGCTCTCTCCTCACCCGGACACATGGGCTCTCCCCTCACCCGGACACATGTGCTCTCCCCTTACCCAGACACATGAGCTCTCCCCTCACCCGGACACAAGTGCTCTCCTCTCACCTGGACACAAGAGCTCTCCCCTCACTTGGACGCATGAACTCTCCCCACACCCGGACACATGGGCTCTCCCTTCACCTGGACACATGGGCTCTCCCCTCACCTGGACACATGGGCTCTTCCCTCACCTGAACACATGGGCTCTCCCCTCACCCGGACACATTGGCTCTCTCTTCATCCGGACACATGGGCTCTCCCCTCACCTGGACACGTTATATTACCTCACCTGGACACACAGGCTCTCTCCTCACCCAGACACATGGGCTCTCCCCTCACTCGGACACACGGACTCTCCCCCCACACCTGGACACATGGGCTCTCCCCTCACCTGGACACATGGGCTCTCCCCTCACCTGGACACATGGGCTCTTCCCTCACCTGGACTCATGGGCTTTCTCCTCACCCGGACACATGGGCTCCCTTCTCACCTGGACACATTGGTTCTCCTCTCACCCGGACACAGGGACTCTCTCTTCACCCAGACACAGAGGCTTTCCCCTCACCTGGACACATGGGCTCTCCCCTCACCCGGACACACGGGCTCTCCCCTCACCCGGATACATGGGCTCTCCCCTCACCCGGACACATGAACTCTCTCCACACCCGGACACACAGGCTCTCCCCTCACCTGGACACATCGGCCTTTACCTCACCCGGACACACGGGCTCTCCTCTCACCCGGACACACGGGCTCTCCCCTAACCCGGAGACATGGGCTCTCTCCTTACACGGACACATGGGCTCTCCCCTCACCTGGACACATAAGGCCTTTTCCCTCACCCAGATACATGGACTCTCCTTTCACCCGGACACACGGGCTCTCCCCTGGGGGCAAGAGTGAGAACGTGGCAGGGAGGTGTAGAGTCAGAACGTAGCAGAGGGGGGGGGGGGAGAGTGATAACGTGACAGGGAGGTGTAGAGTGAGAACGTGGCAGCAGGAGGTAGAGTGAGAACGTGACAGGGGTGGGTGTAGAGTGAGAACGTGGTGTAACACGGGTTTGGGTCCTCTCTCTTACTTATATACCTTCTACTCCCTCTACCCGTATTCTTACTTATTATTCTCTACCAAGGGACTCCAAAACTATTACCAAAGCCAACTCCACGCCACGTGGTCCTAAGACGATAGACCGACTTAGGATTCTACACCCAGTATGACGTGACCTAGGCCTTGAGCAAAACCCTAGAGTCGCCTCTACGCTGCCACCACCAGACTAGCTCTACAGAGCAATGATCGAGGTCTGGATCGATCACGCTAATTAATCAACCTTGGGGCTTGATCCCCACTAGTAGTTTATAACCTCGGAAACTTGAGTGTGGAATTAATTAGATGGGGATGATGAATTCCGATCCGATGTTAGAATCGGCGCCCAATGCAACTCTGCCTCGTGTGGACCACGTGACCAGGACACGTTTACACATAACCAAATGGAAACAATAAAATGCAAATTAATAACAAATTTAATTTATTAAAAGAAAACTAAAACAAAAGTCTAAAAAGGTTCACTCCCTATCACTTTAACACTCCCTACTTGACCTGAATGGCAAATGAGACTATTTCTATACATAACCATAGCAACTATACCTCTATGTTTTCCAGCTCTAGGTGTTGGGCTGGTCTTGGGGAGAGGTAAGATGTTTGACCTCTCCCAGCTGCTCGGCAGATCACACTGATCTCTTCCTTGTCTGGTCTACCCCAGACAAGAGTATTGTATCCTTCCGCCTAGTCAAAGTTCTACCCAGTTACTAGCAAGGTTTAAGTTATAACAATTATCCTCTGTTTGTACTGAATTGATCCAGACTGGTTGAATTATTTTACTGAATTAAATTACAAACATCTAACGGCAGAGCTGTTCCCGATCCCCAAAATGGTTAATTGAACTTTGAGAAATACTAGACATGTCAACCCTGCTGACCTATGACCGCCGGTCACTCCGCCTTAAAAGTTAGATCTGATTCGTGACGTCACTGATGGTGACTTAAACTCAATAATTAGAATACTCTTGATATTGTATCCAGTACTATTATACAATACAATTTTAATGCAAAATGAATAAAGGCTAATTTTCTCTAAATTACTGAATACTATAGGATGATTCATTATACGCAGCTATGAACAAAGATGCCCGCCATTTGTGACTCAGACCTGCTAATTCCCAGGGGACTGGGCGTTGTTGAGAGGTCAGGTCCCTACTCGAACTTCTGGAACCTTCTGGAATAATTCTTACAACAGCCTAGTTTGTTACAACCCCCCCGCACAAGCACTTAGTAAACCTTGTTAATTTGTTAAAATTCACGAGGTTTAGTATCCAAACCCACAATTCAACTCATGCCACAAACAAAAGCTAACCTAACTAATAAAATTTGACAAATAATAGTCCAACATCATAATGAACATGTTCATATTTCATAAATTTCTCAGCTGTCAACTGACAGCAATCCTCCAATATCAGGAAACATACATCCTACCCTTACTGACATAGCTAAATAACATGTCCCTACTCTACCATCAAAAACTAGCTATTAAACTCTCTTGGCTCTTCACTAGCCAAGTCCATGTGTCCTCTAGAGCCGGCCACACCGTGCTCAAACAAACATTAAAGTTATATCATCAGACTGAACTTTCAGTCATCCGGGAGCGTACTACGGAACTATCAAGTTCACATCCGTGTACTACCCACTCCCCATCAATGTCAACCTTGACATGTTAAGGAACACACCTAACGTTTATTACATGTATCTAAAAAATATAAAAAAAAAATCCTATACTATATCACAGGTTTCAGCTGACTGTACAGCCAAGTGTTCTCACTCACTAGAAGTGTCAATGTTTATATTGGTCCGCCTCTCCTGTGTTCAAACATTCTGAAAAAAATAGCACAACATAATTTTCCATAACCGTTTGTTCTGGGCTGAGACAATTACACAGGGGCTTCGATTTTGATTACTGACCAATTTATAGAGTAAAATTCATATTATACCAATTATTATTTTAAATCTGTTTTTCAACATTTATAAAGTATTGATTCTAAATCTGTTTTTCAACATTTAAACAAAAGTGTCCAGATGTTCTTTACACAGATGTTCAGAGCCAACTTTGTTGTTTGTATCAATTGTTCATATTGAGTAATCGAGAAAAAAAAATCGATGCTGCTGGATGCTGAATGTAGTCGCTGACAATGACGGTGTCGATCTTGCTTCTTCATGTGTAGACATCAATACCTGGTCCTCTTGTACTCCCATCCGGTACTCCTGAATGACGACAGAGTGTAGTAGAGCGGAGTGCCAAGTGACAGCTGTAGAATACTGTTACTTCGGCCATTAATCTTGCTCTCGACAGTCCACACGCCTTCGTATCAATCACAGTTCACACGGCAGTCTTGATGTTAAACTTGACGGCGCAGATGACCACAGCAGAACAGGACTGGATGTACCAACGGTGTCTCTTAGCAGGAGTGGTGTCAGAAGGTCGTAGAGGCGGGTTGCTTGTTTGCAGAACAGGTGAATCTCGTCTTCCATCATTGCTCACGTCATCTCCGGCGTTTCTTGATGTCCCCAGGTTACTAGGCCGTAAACACCAACTGTGTATACCCTCGTACCGCCGACTTTAGGCCAAAGGAGACAATTTTGCGACCTTCTATTGGCGAGTCCCGGTACTCTGTAGGGAAACCGTGCCTTCCACCTGTGACCGCCTTACTTCCGCTTTCTTGTTACTTCAGATGACGTAATCATTAATCTTCCGGCGAAATTCTTGAGTACTGCTACGTGCTTTCCATTTCTTGACCTCTCCTCCAACACTGCTGGAATGGCTGCAGTCTTGATGACGCAGCAGGTGGGTAGTGGTGATCTCGAGACAGCTACCCCGGCGTTGTATGGCACCTCCGGTGACTGCTATAATGTGGACAGCTCGCTGGCCCTGACAACCTCGTTAGTGACGTGAGGCGTCGGCCGGGTGACTCTTGGACAGTCACTCATCCCCAAAGTAACTGATGTATGGGTTACTGGGTCTGGTGGGGGAGGGCTTTGTGTAACGTGCCTCCCCCCTCGGTCTTTACAGACAAGGGTTCACGTGTGGCTGGAACAACTGGGTCGGTGTACCAATCAGACCTGGGAACAGACAGACACAACACAGCGGAAGCATAGATATACTCTGGGTTTGGTGGAGGTGGAACCCCAGAGCACGGTAAAAGTTGCTACCTGAGTCAAGTATAGACATAGTACACCTCATTGCCTTTACAGGAAAATCTAATGAATACTAAATTATACTAACCAAGGAAGTTACTTTACTGTATAGCGCGAGATCTCGTCACCATAGGGTGGCGAGACTGCACCTGACTACTGATGAGCGATGACAGAGGGTCATCCTCATCTTCTGACTCGTCGGTGAAGCCATGAGTCAGCACTGCTGAGTCAGGAACTAGACCCGCTGAAGGCAGTTCTAATTCCTCTCTAGCATGATAATGTTTCAATTTATTCACGTGAATTGTCCTTTCCACCTGGTCCTCGAACACTCCTTTTATAACAAGATTAACTGGCCCCGCCCTTTTAATTACTCTATATGGTCCTCGCCACCTCGGAGCTAGTTTCCTGCTCTGATTGGCGGGCGCAGCCTCATTCACTCTCAATACGAGGCTTCCTTCCTTCAACTCAAGAGGGCGCACTTTCTTGTCATAAAAATGAGCATACCGAGTCCGTGCCTTCTTGGACGCTTCAGCTGCAATATTCCATGCATTTCTCATTTTTCCAAGGACCTCTGAAGGATAGTCCTCCCCGTATGCAACATTATGTCTGTTAAGCAGACCTGACGGGAAATTGCATGAATTACCAGTAAACAAATGAAGTGGTTGGGTGTTAATTGATTGGTGGATGGCAGTATTCAAGGCGAACTGAACATAGGGTAGGTGTTCATCCCAGGTGTTTGCATCATGTTCAGCAAGGATTGCAAGCATATCCTTGACTGAACGATTAGTCCGTTCCGTCATTCCGTTTGCTTGTGGGTGGTAGGCCGTTGTAAAAGCCGAAGTTGTCTCTAAAATCTTACAAACTTCTCTAAATATATTCCCATTGAATTCTTGACCCCGGTCAGAGACTAAAACTTTAGGAGGTCCGAATACAGTAACGAACCTACGCAAGAACGCATCTGCAACCGTACGAGAATCCTTCTGAGGTAATGCAACTAGTGTAGTGTATCTAGACAGATGGTCAACTAGCACCAACACATATCTATTTCCTGAATGACTGTGGTGTAAGTCAATCAGATCGGCCCCCACACGATCTAACGGTTCACGAATTTCAGGAAATTCCTGAAGTGGGGCTTGTACCTTAAGGGTACCTTTCCTCCTCTGGCAACGAGGGCACGACTTCACGAAATTGATTACCTCAGAAAGTAATCCTGGAAAATAAAATAGAGACTTTGCTTTTAAGTGCGTTTTAAAGATCCCCGGATGCCCTGCAATTTTTGAAGCATGCGCAAGCTTTAACGCTGATGACCGCAACGCGTCCGGAATAACTAGCTGAAATACTGCCCTATCATTCTGGCTGTTAACATAATACAGGACGCCCTGTTTCATCTCAAAATCATGAATAGGTAAATTCTTTTTCTTTTTCGGGTATTTTCCTCCCTCTAAATACTCAATAATCTCTTTCCATCTAGGCTCGCTCATCTGGTATTCTCTCATTTTATCTGATGGAATGGTTTCAATATTTTCATTTATTTGAACTGCCACTATATTTCTACTTAGCGTATCTGGCACAACATGTGCTGGACCAGGCTTGTACAAGACCTGGAATGAGTGGGCCGAAAGTTCGTGAGACCAGCGTGACATTCGTGGGCATTTCGTTCGCTTTTTAAATATGTGTGTTAACGCTCGATGGTCTGTGTAGATTACAAAATGCCGCTGAAATAGGTAAGGCTCGAAATACCTAACTGATTCTACTACTGCCAGTGCCTCCCGATCCGTAGCTGAATAGCGAACTTCAGGTCCTTTGACCTTCCTACTGAAATAGGCTACTGGATGGGGTAAATTATCTGCGTCTCGCTGAATTAAGCACCCGCCAATAGCTATACCGCTGGCGTCAGTGTGCACTTCCCACTCTTTCTCAAAATCAGGAATAGCCAATACCGGTGTCGTGATTAGTTGGTCTTTCAGTTTGCGATAGGCCTCGTCATGTTCTGATTTCCACACAAACTTCGCATTTTTCTTTGTCAGATCAGTCAGGGGTGCTGAAATGCCAGCGAAACCTTCAATATGACGACGAAAATATCCGGCCGCCCCCAAAAACCTACGCACGTCCTTTGCTGTCCTTGGAGTAGGCATGTCAGCAATGGCGCGGCAAGAATCTGGGTCAGGTCGGATACCGTCTGGGCACACCTGGAACCCCAGAAATTTGAATTTCTGAGCCGCCAAGGTGCACTTCTGAACATTCAGCCTGAAACCTGCCTGATCTAACAACTTCAAAGTCTCAGTCAAGTCCTGTAGGTGTTCCTCAAACGTCCTGGAATATATCACAACATCATCCAGGTACGCTAAAGAATGCCTACTCAGTACCGGACTAAGGATAAAGTTGATGGCCCTCTGAAACGACGAAGGCGCTGTCTTCAAACCAAACGGCATCCTACGGAATTGATAAGTGTGCCTACCATCCGAGAATGCTGTTTTTTCCCTATCCTGTTCTGCCACTGGGATCGCCCAATACGCCGATTTTGCGTCAAGAGTTGAGAAATACTTAGCAGCACCAAATTGATCTATTATCTCCTGTATTCGGGGCAACGGATACACATCACCCTTAGTTAGTTCGTTCACCTTCCGGTAGTCAACACAGAAACGATAACTACCGTCCGGTTTCCGAACAAGCACAACAGGAGAGAGCCACGGTGACGTACTAGGCTCTATCACGCCCTGTCTCAACATTTTCTGGCACTCCTCCCTGATAATGTTCTTTGCCTGTTCCGGCAACCTCCACTGTCTTGTGTACACAGGCAAATGCTCACCAGTTGGAATGGTGTGCTCGATCTTATCAAGGAGACCAATCTGGTCATCCTCTGTCGCAAACAATTTCGGGAATTTTCGTAAAACTCCTCTCAGTGCCTTCCTATCCGCCTGTGTAACATGTTGCAAATCAAGTCCTGATATTAATTTTTCTACCTCCTCTACATTCTGTGCAACATTTCTCGTTTCGTATTGTACTTTGGATGGTGTTTTAGTTTTCAACATATTCAGTGCACTACATTGTGCAGTGACGGCTGGCGTCTCAGCTGACTCATGGTGAAAGATTTCTGTGTCCTCCACCATGGTTCCCTGAGATACCCTATCACCTGCCCTGAAGCGAAAAGTCTTATGTGAAAGATTGACAACTGGAATGAGTGCCCCTTTATCGAGCACTACAACTAAGTGATGAGGAATTAATAAACTATCACATCTCCCAGCCACCTGAAGGGTGGTACCTGGTTGTATGTGACGTCCCACGGCTACTTTAATAAATTTAACAGAATGTGGTGGGCAACTCTGTTTGGTCAATGCATGCAAGGCGCATGACCTCTTAACTGTGTCTGGAAGAGACTTAAAAATCAATTTTGGAAAGTGCGCATTATATTTCAGCTTCCGTTTAATTGAAGCTACAACTTGGGGATGGTCGATCATCTCCACTGGGTAGGAAGTCTGTCCCAACTGCAACCTGCAGTTCCTAGCCCCTTTTTGAGCAGACAAGGAATAATTAAATCGCGACAGAAAATCAGTTCCCATTAAGATGTGACCAGGAAAATCAAGGTTCTCTACGATCGTACATGTGTGAGGCTGCAATTCCCCATCAATCTCAAAATTAACAGTACCTTGACCTACGATCTCAATCTTTTCCCCATTGACTGCTGTTAATGTCTTTGCGCAACGTTGAAGACGTGTATACTTGAAATTGCTGAAGGCTGACTTTTTAATTACTGTTGCCTGGCTTCCTGTATCAACAAAAGCTGTCAATCTCACACCTTCCACTTTCACCTCAAAAGTAGGCCTACCATCACTAGGAGCCTGCTTTCATGCTCTCGTAATAGTGACTTTACAGTCCCTCTGTATGTGCCCCCGCATCCCGCAGGAGTAACACCTACGCGGATCCCTGTTGTTACCCCGCGCAGGGTGGCTCGAACTTGCCGCTGAGGGCTGCCTCATGCCTGATGAACCCGCGCCACAGTGACTCGGCTTGGCTCCCTCGCCTTTACTTACCGCCTCTACGTATGGCGACAACTGAGTGCCCGATGTCCCTGCGCGCGTCTGCCTGTCTAGGGCTGTGGCGGCCTGTTGGACTAGGTCATTATAACTCACACCCGCTCTCCCCGCAAGGAACAATGGCCCCATATCGGAAGGTAACGTTTTGCAGAACAACTCTTTAGCGAATTGCTCTGCCTGACTCGAATCGAACCCCAGTTCCTTAGTGAGGTCGTCAACCCTTCTCTTTAATATTGACCCGAAATCCTTGACAGTGCTTCGGTCATCCCTCTTAAGTGACTCGAGATAAAAGTAAGCCTCATCCTCTGAAACCTTGTCTTTGAATCTGTCCCTAATCGCTTGGACAAACTGAGGCCAAGATGTCAGGTGCTGAAACTCTGTAAATCCCGCCAGTGGACCGGCTACGTGCACGCAAGCCCCCATAGCGAGAGCAATTTTCGATCTATCCCCCGGGACAGCTTCTAGCATCGAACCAATTTCACAAAGCCAGTCTTCCACCTGGCGGTTGCGTTCCACCTTAATAAGCGACATCTCCCTACCTCTGAGTGTCGGCAGAGTCAACTTGGGAATCAGACTCACAAGTCCCTCTGTATGTGACGCGGAGCTACTGGCAATGGGTGGGTCCCGGGGTTGGGAACTGGGTTGAGGTTGGGGTTTGGCCTGAGGTATGGTGTGGGTGGCCTCGGGTTGGGGTGTGGATTGAGGTTGGGGTTGAGGCTGAGGTATGGTGTGGGTGGCCTCGGGTTGGGGTGTGGATTGAGGTTGGGGTGGGTATGGGGTGGCCTGGGGTTGGAATGGGTATGGGGTGGCCTGGGGTTGGAATGGGTATGGGTATGGGGTGGCCTGGGGTTGGAATGGGTATGGGGTGGCCTGGGGTTGGAATGGGTATGGGTATGGGTATGGGGTGGCCTGGGGTTGGAATGGGTATGGAGTGGCCTGGGGTTGGGGGAAGGGTTGGTATGGGAATTGAGGATGGGGTAGGTATGGGAGGTGGGGTTGGGGTTGTTGTAGTGACGGATGAGGTGTACCTAGGTGTTGTGGGTGCTGTGGTATTGGTGTTATGTTGGGTAGTTCCTGCTGTTGGTGTGGTTGTTCATATTCCCGTTGAACGGGTTGCTGTTCTCTACCGAGCGAAGTGGGACGTCCTGCCATACTAACTGAGGCCCCCTGTCTACCCTGCTGGCATGGCGTCGATGTTATTTGTGGGGGAACCCAAGACGGCTCTCCCCACTCATGGGACGACTCCTCGCAAGACTCCCCACTCATGTCAATAATAGTATCTCTCCAGGGATGGAAAGATACCCTCGACTGCCCAGTCCCATGCAGAACCCGTGAACTCGTCGCTTCAGTCCCACTGGCCCCACCTGTGGTGCTAGTTGAGCTACCTGAGCGGTCCCCAGTGGTGTCGGAAGAGGTTCTATCCTCTACACTCCCATTCCCACTGGTCCCTACTGACTGGCCATTATCTGGGTTAAACATTTTCTGTGATTCCTGGTGTGCCACGTCTCTTCTAAACTACCCTTTAGTACACCCTCGACCCGGACTCACTACAACCGTGATCTTACACAAATAAAAAAAAATCACAACTCTATTCTAAGAGAAAACTACTAACTTCCCAAAATAGGAAATACAACGATTTATCGAGAGAATCGCTGAAGTGAATCCAATGAATGAGTGTCTGCCCCGCACTCGTGTCTGACCGTGAAAGTCCTTTACGTAAAAAAAATCAATCTAATTTATATAAAACAATTTGAATGATACCGCAACTAACGCGCAGCACTCGTGATGGATTAATAAAGAATATTTACTGTACTTGCATACCAAATGCGCTTGAAGTGAGCAGCGTGGCCCCTGATGACTGATGGAGCGGGACCAGCCGCGCTGAAAAAAACTAAGTCCCGCGTTTTTTCGCTTAAACGCTGAAAAATCAAAATTTTTGTTCTGAAGGAAAATAACTAGTTTTACGTTAATAAACCGCTCTAGCGATTAATATAGACACCCAGGACCTATAACTGCTTACTAAAAATTGAATTTTTATCAAAAACTGCGTTTTTACTCCATTGCTGGACTCTGCCAATTTTCCTGACTCTGAGGGAAAAAATTTCTATCACCCCAAATATCACAAAACTCCTTTAATTCACAAAAAATTTGGGTTTCTCGTTCCCAGATATACATACGTTATTATTCACTACCGACGTTGTATGCAGAACAATACTGACACTTCGGCGGTTTCAACACTCACTACTTCGATTTTTTCGTCAAAATCCGAGATTTTCACCTCAAATGGACTCTGACAAAATTACAACACGATTTTCTCGAAAAATAACTAAATTCGGCAAAAAATGTAATTATCACTGTTTAATGTTTTACGAACAGAATTACGTCCCTTGCGCGCACTAGAGAGTAATACTGACCCCAGAATATACACGAAACATGAAAATTAGAATTTCCGCCAAAAAGTCAGATTCTAGCCCAAGCTGGACTTAGAAAATTTTCCACCTACGTTTCTACTGAAAACAGAGTTCTAAGTCTACAAACACAATTCTACCGTCTTACTGGTAAAAACTAGAAAATATCACGCGCATCGACTGGGGAATCTTAATGATACCCAGATCATACACGTGACCCACGAATACAAATTAATTACAGTTAACGAGTTTCCGACATCGACTTAGCCGAAAACTTATCCCCAAATACTTAGACATATTCCACGGACTCTATTAAGCATTTACACGCAACTTACTATCCCTTAAACTCCTTCACTTATCTATCGTGACCGACATATAGCCCTAAGTCCAGAGGATTAACAACGCCTCTGACTTAGACTAATAGAACAGGGAATAACAAAACTTAACGTACGCACTTAGCCTAATATGCAAGAAAATGCTAAACACTTTGAAAAAATTTTAACCGGGGATTGAATTTAGGGGAAAAAATTAATCTAGAACAACGCAAATAAACGGAAATTACTTTATAAATTTAAGTATACTTAATTAAAAAATGCACTCGACTTAATCTTATAATTGTTCCTACCGGCTCGCCGTACCACACCTAGCCTAGAGGCCACACCATCTAGGTTCCAACAGAGCGACACGCAGCTTTCAGCAACAATTATGACTAGGGACGACTCAACCTCCACTAAGTGTGCGATCACTTAGTTGTTGAATCGCTGCTAGGTAGGTTACTAGTCCGTCCCTCGGAGGCCGCAACGCCCTTCACGGATTACGTTTTTCCTAGCGTTTTGGGTCGTCTAATAACGCCCTCGGACTATCTACTGGCGTCCCACAGATATATCCGCCCCCGACAGCCCTCAAGGAACTGCTGTTGAGAGTATGGTGGCTCCCAACACCTCTGAATTAATTGCAATGGGTCGAGTATGGTACCCAGTCCAATCAACTCGGAGCGGTCTCCTTTTCAATAAATCTATTTTAACAGCCTAATCTTACTAACTAAACCTTAATCATATCAGCCCGCATGACCCAAGATTCGCCAATCCCCACTCAAACGCACTGTTGTGGGGCGCACTGCTAATCCTGGCCCGCGGCTGTCTCCTTAGCATCCGCGCACGTGTTCGAACGGCTAGACGCGTGAGCCTTTCAACAATTTCAAACAAAATTGTTGAAACCACCGCTGTGCACCATTGTAACACGGGTTTGGGTCCTCTCTCTTACTTATCTACCTTCTACTCCCTCTACCCGTATTCTTACTTATTATTCTCTACCAAGGGACTCCAAAACTATTACCAAAGCCAACTCCACGCCACGTGGTCCTAAGACGATAGACCGACTTAGGATTCTACACCCAGTATGACGTGACCTAGGCCTTGAGCAAAACCCTAGAGTCGCCTCTACGCTGCCACCACCAGACCAGCTCTACAGAGCAATGATCGAGGTCTGGATCGATCACGCTAATTAATCAACCTTGGGGCTTGATCCCCACTAGTAGTTTATAACCTCGGAAACTTGAGTGTGGAATTAATTAGATGGGGATGATGAATTCCGATCCGATGTTAGAATCGGCGCCCAATGCAACTCTGCCTCGTGTGGACCACGTGACCAGGACACGTTTACACATAACCAAATGGAAACAATAAAATGCAAATTAATAACAAATTTAATTTATTAAAAGAAAACTAAAACAAAAGTCTAAAAAGGTTCACTCCCTATCACTTTAACACTCCCTACTTGACCTGAATGGCAAATGAGACTATTTCTATACATAACCATAGCAACTATACCTCTATGTTTTCCAGCTCTAGGTGTTGGGCTGGTCTTGGGGAGAGGTAAGATGTTTGACCTCTCCCAGCTGCTCGGCAGATCACACTGATCTCTTCCTTGTCTGGTCTACCCCAGACAAGAGTATTGTATCCTTCCGCCTAGTCAAAGTTCTACCCAGTTACTAGCAAGGTTTAAGTTATAACAATTATCCTCTGTTTGTACTGAATTGATCCAGACTGGTTGAATTATTTTACTGAATTAAATTACAAACATCTAACGGCAGAGCTGTTCCCGATCCCCAAAATGGTTAATTGAACTTTGAGAAATACTAGACATGTCAACCCTGCTGACCTATGACCGCCGGTCACTCCGCCTTAAAAGTTAGATCTGATTCGTGACGTCACTGATGGTGACTTAAACTCAATAATTAGAATACTCTTGATATTGTATCCAGTACTATTATACAATACAATTTTAATGCAAAATGAATAAAGGCTAATTTTCTCTAAATTACTGAATACTATAGGATGATTCATTATACGCAGCTATGAACAAAGATGCCCGCCATTTGTGACTCAGACCTGCTAATTCCCAGGGGACTGGGCGTTGTTGAGAGGTCAGGTCCCTACTCGAACTTCTGGAACCTTCTGGAATAATTCTTACAACAGCCTAGTTTGTTACAGTGGCAGGGGGGATGTAGAGTGAGAACGTGGCAGAGGGTGTAGAGTGAGAAAGTGGCAGGGGGGTGTAGCGTGAGAACGTGGCAGAGGGAGTAGAGTGAGAACTTGGCATAGGGGGTAGAGTGAGTACGTGGCAGGGGGAGTAAAGTGAGAACTTGGCAAAGGGGGTAGAGTGAGAACGTGTCAGGAGGGAGGGTAGAGTGAAAACGTGGCAGGGGTATAGAGTGAGAACGTTACAACGTGGCGGGGAGGGGGGAGAGTGAGAACGTGGCAGGGGGGAAGTAGAGTGAGAAAATGGCAGGGGGGGGGGGGGGAAGAGTGAGAAAATGGCAGAGGGGGGGAGTAGAGTGAGAACGTGGTGGTGGGGGGGGGGTAGAGTGAGAACGTGGTAGGGGGGGTTCTGGCGGAATACGCCTCACCCTGGGAATGGTGACTCATGTCCATATTACTATCACTTTTATCTGGGCCCTGAACATAATTCCTATCCATGTCCGATTCATCCATGATATTTTCATCATTTCTATCCAATAGTCTGGTTAATTTTGCCTTCAGTCAGTGATTATGTGGAGCGAGCCACTGTGAGGCTCACTGACGTCCACCGTGTAGGAAGTCAGTCATAGTTGTTAGATTGAAGCTGAGGCCATTTATTTTAAGTTGGTGGCTGTTTACTATTGCTCCTGGGCAACATATGGTTTTAATTTTTAAGCTATATCCACATACTTCCCTGAAAGGGGTGTGCAGTTTGCAAATAATTAGCTACCATGTCTCAAGATGGGATGCGTAGTGGAAGGTTTAACTAAACATCGGCACTACATGTATAACCCCATAGTATCATCCTCCGGTATTCTTCATCACTCTAGTGATTTTATAAATATACAAGTTATGGGTCTACTCAGTTTAAGTTCTCTTTTTTTTTTAGGTTTTAGGGAAAAACATAAATCATAAGATGAGCAAATGATGAAAAATATTATAAAATGGTTTCCCAAATTATTTTAATTAATGATTTTCTTTGAAAAATAAGAATGTATATAATTTTATTAGGTAAAAATAGCCTGATTTGTAAATTGCTGGTAAATACAGCGATATTTAAGTAAAACCCAATTTATATACATTTATATAGTGAAAACACCATAAGACATTAGCCGCATTCATCCTGGATAAACCAAAATATTTCATAATACGTGAAGGTAATGAATGTTAAGTCATTAATTACTTGTAAGTTCTCTGATCTGGTAGAAGATTGCTTATGTAAGATGATTACAATTTTGAAAATAAAATGCTGAGTGAGAGTCTGACATAATATATTCATCTGCCTAAAGTCTTAATTATTGCTAACCGCGAAGGTTTTGTTGCGTCGTCAGGTGCGAGTGGGAGACGAGCTTGTTACATCAGGTGACCTCTCCTCCTACACACTGTTCTCAACCTACACTGGATCCTACTCCCCTGACCAGGAATTTCTCTACTGTAACAGGATGGACGGTGTCGCCGGCAGGTATCTGAGCATCCAAAGAATTGGTTCTGTAATTGCTGACCTTCTTCAGCTCTGCGAAATCTTCGTTATGGTTCCAGATATAAATATATAACAATAATTAGATGCTTTCCCTCATAATTTATTATAATTATATTTTCATTGACATTATTATGATTATTGATCATAATAATGTTAGTTCATGCAAGTAATGAATTTTAGTTTCCCAGTCAAGAACTTAACATTTTATGATAGTTACCTTTAGCACTCCAGATGTTGCCTTAGCACTCCAGTTGGTACATTAGCATTGTGTGTGTTGCAACACACAACACAAAACTTTAGCAACACCCCAGATTTGTCTTTGTTTATGTTAGAGTTGTCTTTAGCAACAACTTCAGATGTTGCCCTAACACTCCAGGTGTTGCCTTAACACTCCGTGTGTTGCCTTAGCACTTCTTGTGTTGCCTTAGCACTCCAGGTGTTGTCTTAGCACTCCAAGTGTTGCCTTAGGACTCCAGGTGTTGCTTTAGCACTCCAGGTGTTGTTTTAGCACTCCAGGTGTTGTTTTAACATTTCCAAATGTTGCCTTAGCACTTCATGTGTTGCCTTAGCACTCCAGGTGTTGCATTAGCACTCCAGGTGTTGCCTTAGTACTCCAGGTGTTGCCTTAGCACTCCAGGTGTTGCCTTAGTACTCCAGGTGTTGCATTAGCACTCCAGGTGTTGCCTTAGTACTTCATGTGTTGCCTTAGCACTCCAGGTGTTGCATTAGTACTCCAGGTGCTGCCTTAGTACTCCAGGTGTTGCCTTAGTACTCCAGGTGTTGCCTTAGTACTCCAGGTGTTGCATTAGTACTCCAGGTGTTGCCTTAGCACTCCAGGTGTTGCCTTAGTACTCCAGGTGTTGCCTTAGTACTCCAGGTGTTGCCTTAGCACTCCAGGTGTTGCCTTAGCACTCCAGGTGTTGCCTTAGTACTCCAGGTGTTGCCTTAGTACTCCAGGTGTTGCCTTAGTACTCCAGGTGTTGCCTTAGCACTCCAGGTGTTGCATTAGCACTCCAGGTGTTGCCTTAGTACTCCAGGTGTTGCCTTAGTACTCCAGGTGTTGCCTTAGTACTCCAGGTGTTGCATTAGTACTCCAGGTATTGCCTTAGCACTCCAGGTGTTGCCTTAGCACTCCAGGTGTTGCCTTAGTACTCCAGGTGTTGCCTTGGCACTCCAGGTGTTGCCTTAGTACTCCAGGTGTTGCCTTAGCACTCCAGGTGTTGCCTTAGCACTCCAGGTGTTGCCTTAGTACTCCAGGTGTTGCATTAGTACTCCAGGTGTTGCCTTAGCACTCCAGGTGTTGCCTTAGTACTCCAGGTGTTGCCTTAGTACTCCAGGTGTTGCCTTAGCACTCCAGGTGTTGCCTTAGCACTCCAGGTGTTGCCTTAGTACTCCAGGTGTTGCCTTAGTACTCCAGGTGTTGCCTTAGTACTCCAGGTGTTGCCTTAACACTCCGTGTGTTGCCTTAGCACTTCATGTGTTGCCTTAGCACTCCAGGTGTTGTCTTAGCACTCCAAGTGTTGCCTTAGGACTCCAGGTGTTGCTTTAGCACTCCAGGTGTTCTTTTAGCACTCCAGGTGTTGTTTTAACATTTCCAAATGTTGCCTTAGCACTTCATGTGTTGCCTTAGCACTCCAGGTGTTGCATTAGCACTCCAGGTGTTGCCTTAGTACTCCAGGTGTTGCCTTAGCACTCCAGGTGTTGCCTTAGTACTCCAGGTGTTGCATTAGCACTCCAGGTGTTGCCTTAGTACTTCATGTGTTGCCTTAGCACTCCAGGTGTTGCATTAGTACTCCAGGTGTTGCCTTAGTACTCCAGGTGTTGCCTTAGTACTCCAGGTGTTGCCTTAGTACTCCAGGTGTTGCATTAGTACTCCAGGTGTTGCCTTAGCACTCCAGGTGTTGCCTTAGTACTCCAGGTGTTGCCTTAGTACTCCAGGTGTTGCCTTAGCACTCCAGGTGTTGCCTTAGTACTCCAGGTGTTGCCTTAGCACTCCAGGTGTTGCCTTAGCACTCCAGGTGTTGCCTTAGTACTCCAGGTGTTGCATTAGTACTCCAGGTGTTGCCTTAGCACTCCAGGTGTTGCCTTAGTACTCCAGGTGTTGCCTTAGTACTCCAGGTGTTGCCTTAGCACTCCAGGTGTTGCCTTAGCACTCCAGGTGTTGCCTTAGTACTCCAGGTGTTGCCTTAGTACTCCAGGTGTTGCCTTAGTACTCCAGGTGTTGCCTTAACACTCCGTGTGTTGCCTTAGCACTTCATGTGTTGCCTTAGCACTCCAGGTGTTGTCTTAGCACTCCAAGTGTTGCCTTAGGACTCCAGGTGTTGCTTTAGCACTCCAGGTGTTCTTTTAGCACTCCAGGTGTTGTTTTAACATTTCCAAATGTTGCCTTAGCACTTCATGTGTTGCCTTAGCACTCCAGGTGTTGCATTAGCACTCCAGGTGTTGCCTTAGTACTCCAGGTGTTGCCTTAGCACTCCAGGTGTTGCCTTAGTACTCCAGGTGTTGCATTAGCACTCCAGGTGTTGCCTTAGTACTTCATGTGTTGCCTTAGCACTCCAGGTGTTGCATTAGTACTCCAGGTGTTGCCTTAGTACTCCAGGTGTTGCCTTAGTACTCCAGGTGTTGCATTAGTACTCCAGGTGTTGCCTTAGCACTCCAGGTGTTGCCTTAGTACTCCAGGTGTTGCCTTAGTACTCCAGGTGTTGCCTTAGCACTCCAGGTGTTGCCTTAGTACTCCAGGTGTTGCCTTAGTACTCCAGGTGTTGCCTTAGCACTCCAGGTGTTGCCTTAGCACTCCAGGTGTTGCCTTAGTACTCCAGGTGTTGCCTTAGTACTCCAGGTGTTGCCTTAGTACTCCGGGTGTTGCCTTAGCACTCCAGGTGTTGCCTTAGCACTCCAGGTGTTGCATTAGCACTCCAGGTGTTGCCTTAGTACTCCAGGTGTTGCCTTAGTACTCCAGGTGTTGCCTTAGTACTCCAGGTGTTGCATTAGTACTCCAGGTATTGCCTTAGCACTCCAGGTGTTGCCTTAGCACTCGAGGTGTTACCTTAGTACTCCAGGTGTTGCCTTAGTACTCCAGGTATTGCCTTAGCACTCCAGGTGTTGCATTAGCACTCCAGGTGTTGCCTTAGTACTCCAGGTGTTGCCTTAGTACTCCAGGTGTTGCCTTAGTACTCCAGGTGTTGCATTAGTACTCCAGGTATTGCCTTAGCACTCCAGGTGTTGCCTTAGCACTCCAGGTGTTGCCTTAGTACTCCAGGTGTTGCCTTAGTACTCCAGGTATTGCCTTAGTACTCCAGGTGTTGCATTAGTACTCCAGGTGTTGCCTTAGCACTCCAGGTGTTGCCTTAGTACTCCAGGTGTTGCCTTAGTACTCCAGGTGTTGCCTTAGCACTCCAGGTGTTGCCTTAGCACTCCAGGTGTTGCCTTAGCACTCCAGGTGTTGCCTTAGTACTCCAGGTGTTGCCTTAGTACTCCAGGTGTTGCCTTAGTACTCCAGGTGTTGCCTTAGCACTCCAGGTGTTGCCTTAGCACTCCAGGTGTTGCATTAGCACTCCAGGAGTTGCCTTAGTACTCCAGGTGTTGCCTTAGTACTCCAGGTGTTGCCTTAGTACTCCAGGTGTTGCATTAGTACTCCAGGTATTGCCTTAGCACTCCAGGTGTTGCCTTAGCACTCCAGGTGTTGCCTTAGTACTCCAGGTCTTGCATTAGCACTCCAGGTGTTGCCTTAGTACTCCAGGTGTTGCCTTAGCACTCCAGGTGTTGCCTTAGTACTCCAAGGGATTGCCTTCCCAGCAAACATTGGGAATATATGATATGACTGTATGATAACACTTCATCATATAGCTACATTGTTGCAACTTTCACTAAAGTTACCTAAGTGTTATGGGAAGGAAGAGTTGTAAGTATAGTTCAACAGGCATATATTCAACTTTTAATCCATAATGTTATATGTAATTGTATATGTTATTTGGCTACGTTTGGTTTTTCTAACACTATTTTCTCCCAAACGTATTTAAAAAAAAAAAATTTAAATATTAAATTTATGAACTTTTCAGTTTCCTCCCAAATATATTACAAAAATACTATTTGTATGTATTACATAATATGTATTTATTGATTTGTAAATACATTAATAAAATTGCAATGTTATTTCAAAGCTGTATGAAGGACACACAACATTTAATCTAAGATTTTATTAGAATAAAAAAAATAAGTGCATCAAAATACCTTTTTATTATATACAGCAGAGATATGGTAGTCATTTACATCTGAGTTATAGTGGTCACATACAGCTGTGTTGTGGTGGTTATATACAGCTGTGTTGTGGTAGTTATATACAGCTGTGTTAAAGTAGTCATATACATCTGTGTTATAGTGGTCATATACAGCTGTGTTATGGTGGTCATATACAGCTGTGTTATGGTGGTCATATACAGCTGTGTTGTGGTGGTTATATACAGCTGTGTTGTGGTAGTTATATACAGCTGTGTTAAAGTAGTCATATACATCTGTGTTATAGTGGTCATATACAGCTGTGTTATGGTGGTCATATACAGCTTTGTTATAGTAGTCATATACAGCTGCGTTATTGTGGGGAAATCTGGCTCTAGTTTAATACTGATAAATATATAATTCTATGAATGCAAATAAAGAATAATTATAAGATAGCTCGAAGGTCCATAAAATATGTTAAATGAGAGAACCAGTGGCTTATGGATCTCTATGATTATATGTAATTAAATTCTATTAAGCAATGAACCGTATGTTTTATACTTTCAGAACCAGCTTCCCATGACACATTTTGAGGGTATTCTATGAGATTAATCTATGTGTAACATATATTATGTAATAATAATAATGATAATATGCACACACATAGATAATGGTAAAAAAAATGTATTGCAATAAATACTACTGCATATTAAAATTCATATCATGTATCTGATTAATATGCAATAATTAGAAATGCTTGACTCTCAATAACTAAATTATACTTTCTACAATGAAAACTGATTAAATCTCAGCTGTGACAGAGGGACATAGGTGGAATCCAATCTCTACAACAGTCTGGAAACCGCTTAAGATAGTGATCCTTGGAACACGTGAGTATATGACAGTGACACGCTTCCTCAGTGGTGTTGCACCAGGCTGCAATAATTAAATTCCATAATTTCCACTTCAAATTAGTATTCACACACATAAATGTAATATCTAAATATTTTAAGGGGTGGAAACAGCACTCACTTGGGGTTTATTTTTTCGCCTACACCGTCACGACATGGCACCTTCATAAATATTTATTAATGAGCTCATATAACAAATAAAGAGAGGTAAATGCCTGCCGATACTAGTGTCCATGATTCTGGGGAGCTGTGTCCTCAATCTGAAGCCTGATGATGTACGGATGCTTGCAGAATTGTCTGGTATAAAAGGACCTCTTCGGAACACTGTGCTGCCAGTGGATCTAATAGGGTGAGAGTCTCCTCCTTCCTGCTCGGGGCACGTGCATGCGCGATAGGTCCCAGTGGGGGGCCCGAGCATAAATTATATTTATTCATTAAAGCTAAATAGGGAAGGAAGTGTTTATGAAAACTGTTTATATCTTAATCAAATACTTTATGTGGTGATGTTTGATTCTCACAGTGCAGGTCAATTAATGCAGACTGCACAAATAAAACGAGAATCCTTTGGAGGTGGAAATGATTTTAGATAATGATATTATTTACTAGAACAGGGATCAAGCTGCGTAAAGGAATTCCAGTAAACTTTTGTATACTGAATAAAGTAAATCTATTACTAAATAATTATCCCTAATAAAGGAAAGTAAATGGTTGAACTTCTATTAGATATACAGATATGTGGAAATATATTTTCCATGGGTGGCTGATGTAACACTGCACAATTCTATGAGAAATTACATGATGTTCCACATCCTAATACAATGAATTCTATGATACTAAACTACGGATTAGAAGTGTTAGTTTATTATGACGCTTAGTACTGGGAATACATCCCATTGTACTAAGGATTAATAAATGAGTTTTAAATGACTGTGAAGCCTAATACAGGAAATACATCCCCCTATTGTATTAGGGATGCGAAATAATTGTTGGAAATTTCCAACATAACTCCGGGGCGGAAAATTATGGGTTGTAGTTCATTGTTAAGTACTAACGTACCTGTTCCCTTTCTCTGAAGTTACATTCTTATATGTTAGTATTTACATAACGAATGTCCCGGATCTATGACAAGTATACTCTGTTGTCACGAGTACATCTATGTAATGATTAAATTAATATATTTTCCAATATGTCTCTTTGAGATCAAGGAGATACTGAATCTACAGTGAGATCAATGTCTAGGGTCGCAGTGACACGTAACTAGATTAGTTACTAGACATTAACTGATCACTGGAGACTCATAAATCACCTCAACATCAAATGAGAAAATCAATGTGTTTATGCAAAATTAAATTTAGCCTAAGGTGCAGTTCTTGCTGAACAAGTATTTTAGGCTATGCAATAATAAGAACTAAGTTCCTAACCTAGCTTAATTCTAGATAAAGTAGAGTATATGTATATACTCTACTTTATGTATATAGAACTGAGTATATGAGTATCAGTCTCTATAAATGCAGTCAGTGGTAGGCTTTAGTGAGCACAGACAACTTGCACTCAGGTGACCCTAACTAATATTTCCCTAATCTACCTAAGTAGAGGGTAAGTGCAGATTATATACATTAGGCTACAGTGCTATAACTCTCTAGAGGTATAATTAAGCACATATACCAACCTAAACATTCTGAATGAGTAGTAAACCTACACGGTTTATGCACATTAAGTTACAGTACTATAACTCTCTGGAGATATAAATAAACACATGATAACCTAAAAGATGAGATGAGTTTATTCTATTTGTGAGGAGATGGTTCACCAGCTCACTTACAATAGTGCTCTTATGCCTGAAGGCCAGTACACTTGTTAAGTGTGCAGACTTAAGTTTGGTAACCAGCTACCGAAACATCTAGTGTTTGGGCTCATGTGAGAGCCCCAGTCATCAGAAGTCCAGAAATGTTACCCTGGCCGGGGTAGCACGTCTGTAGACAGAGACATGCCGATAGCATCATCTCATTGTATGGCTTGAAGCGAGACTCGAGTTTGCGTGGGAAACCAGCTAGGCCCCAGGCGTGGGTGAGCTGTGGGTCTCCCGTGCGCTAGCCAGTCGTCGTCATGGAAACAGCCGCCATCTTAGTAAACATCTCGAGCCGCCATGTTGGTCGGCCATCTTGGAGTTGCCCTAGGGGCCTTGCTACACCGTCGCTGATTGGATGAGAGGGGTAGGGCCACTGTATGCCTCCCTCTCATTGGTTATTTCGAGGAGGACGCGGGAATCGCCGGTGTAAGAGTCATTCTGAACTCAGCTGCCACTTTGTCAAGACGCTCTCTGTACTCAATTCGGCCAAATTGAGTATAGTGCGTCGTGGTGGCTTGACTATTCAACTGCTTCACCTCCTGCTTCATCTACAACTGGGTCATCACAGAATCCGGCCGAAGTCGTCGCTTGAAGGGGAGAAAAGACATTGTGAACAATGAGTGGGTAGAGGAGATCTTGTGATCTGGGATTGTGGGGTAAGGTGCATACAAGCAGTAACAGACTCGTAGATCCCATACCAGTGATCATAAATAGTTCCTGCTAGTGCTCTGTAGCAGTCGATGGGAATGGGGAAATTCGTGTCAGTGTTTTAAGGCAGATTTCCCATGTTTGTGTAAGACGCTATCATTGTGCGCGTCACCCGGGTACGAACGCCTCACTTCACCGGTGGGTCAAAGGTGCGAACCGAGCCGTGTTGTGAGTGGGAGGGGTTCGAGTGTGTGCCAATTGTACGTAAAATACCACGTGAGGTACTACCACTGCCTACGCCACCTACCACTGCCGTGAGCGAGCCAGCCACCCATAGCGGGGTGCCTGATGTATGGGAATGGTGTGTAAGCCGGCAGTATGAATGAGTAAGTACCTATGTGTGTATTTCTGGTGATCAGTTAGTCTCTAAAAGCTTGAATTCGAAAGTCAAGTGTTCCGTTACATTGTCCCGCAGCACCTGTGAGGTGAAGTGAAGTGTAGCGAGGAGATAATCACCTTTTATTGTCATCTTGTCAGTCCAGAGGGACTTACGTCTTGTGTACACAGACGTACAGTGTGTGTGTGTGGGTACTGCTATGATCTCAGCCTACAGGAGAAATGAGTCTCCCCCTTGAGAGTTATTCAACAAGCCTGACCTGACTAGGAGGTCGGAAATACAGACATGAAGATTCATATGTAAAAAAATAATTGGGTAAATTTTACACGGAGTTTAAGATTATGGGCAGTGAATAAGAAAACAGATAGATGACTGGTTAGGAGATGTGGATAATTTGCTGGAGGCGTAAGGCTCGCTTCTGGAGGGCTTTGACCTCACTAAAGCGCCAAACATCGCAGGGGGAAACCGCGCTCCATCTGAGCTCCCATCAGAAAGGAACCCCTAGTGATATATCTCCAAGAGAAGAGAAGTGTGCAGGCATGCCTGCTGTGGAATTGAGCTGGGAACGTTGTGGTCTCAAGTCCTGGACGGCGAGGAGTGTTTATTAAGCCGCCCAGAGACATTATCGTGGGCCATAGCAGTGCCCTGACCAGACAGTCAGAGGGAGGAGCGCCCTCGACCTGACAATCTGTGGTAAGCACGATTTAAGCCAGTTCATAGTGATTGCTTGTAGTTGGTCGTGTGCCCAGCAACAGTAGCCATGTTTATTTATAAGTTAGAAATGTTTTGGTAAGGCAGGGAGCCTAAATGAGAGGACGGAGATGAGAGAGACAGCTGGAGGGACGAGCAGCGTGTCCTCTCCCATCCACCGCCTGAAGCCAACTGACAGAGCCCAGCTCCTGGTGGCGGAGGACCCTCCCAGAGTGAGTGAGGCCCGCCGGGCGAGATGTAGCATGGACCAGCCCTACGGGGGAGTCCACACTCACTGCATGTAGAGAGTAGATAGATGTTAGATGCAAACACATTGTGTGGATTATTTCGTCTATGTGTTTATAAGGAAACATTTTTATTGGAGTGTGATTGGGTTGCAGGTTTGTCTTTGGGGAAGAAGTTGCTGAGAACTTCGAAGCCAGCACAGAGGGAGTAGTTGATGAGACTGCAAGGTAGTGGAGCAGAGGACCTCGAGCTGTGAGGAGAAGCGGTGAAGAGGAGTGTCACGTGCTTCTGTAGAGGTGATGAAGTACCATAGTTGTTCGAGGAAACTTCATGGTGTAGCAGCCAGGAGAGCTGTGGAGGATCCTGGTAGTTAAACCCGGAAGTACCTGAAGAGATCAGGGTAGTGAACTTCCAGATGTGGAAGGGAAGTTCTAAATGATCACTTGTAGGGAGTTGATAGAGTGTTTGGCTTTAGCGTGTAAGACGCAGTGAAAGGCGAGTGATAGTTTGCCATTTTTGTACCAAGGTGTTTGTACTGAAGTGTAGAGTTACAGTCATAGGCTGGATTACCTACAGTTGTATGTGTTCTAGGACTGATAGGGTGATCGATTGATCATTATTGTGTATCAAGGAACATTTATACTGATATGTTATTGCATTCATATGCTGATTTTCCTTGTACACGTATATAGATATATGTATATATATTCTCTTGCTGATAGTGCAACATTGTATTATAAGACTTGATCTATTTGAGGAGGTTGATAGTATCAGGTGGTGAACCAGGAGATAGGATACCACTTGATAAGCAGATGATAGAGTTCTGATGGTGTTGGAGTGCTGAAATAATACAGAGTGTAGGATTCATTATTATTATCTTATGTGTGTATGTATCGTGTTTGTGCTTCGTCCAGAAAATGTATTCAAATTTGCTGGTGTTTGCCCTTGTCCTAGTGAGGCTTCCCAGGAAATAGTAAAGAAGGAGAGAGAGAGAAAAAGAACTAAGAACCACCGCTGTGGACAGGGTAGGACGGAAAATTAATAAGTCAAAGGGGATTGAGGAGATCATATCACATAAGGAGAGAGTGGGGAGTCACAGCGGCTCGAGTGGGTGTGTGCACGTGACAACGAGGCTAAGTATTGGAGCCGCATCCCCTAAACGTGTGACGTTGAGCCCCTCTCCAAGAGCCATAAGTGCCCAGTGTGATCTCCTGGTGAAGTATAAGCACTCTACCGAGTTGTGGGTTGGGTTGTCCAGAAAGAAGGATCAATGACGACAACACCACCAACCCACATTATAATAGTACACACGGGAACAGAGTATACATATATTAGCCAAGGACTGAGGATGTTCATGTAATAATTATATTATTCCATTGTGGTAATTAAATAATTTTTGATCGTCCGTGGGACGGAGTGATATCATTTCCATGTGTAGTCTTGCAGGTGTGGAATTCCAACACTGAATGATTTCACATTCCAACACATGAGTGACGAGGCTGTCTGGAGAGACCGCCATCGCTCTGTCGAGTAACGTAACTCTCGAGAGTGATTATCGGCATGCGTGATCGATAAATCACTCACCCATGTGATTTAAGGAGTGCGAGATCTCCTTAGTGTTCCCAATAACGTTTGATAGCTGTAGGCTACATGTGTCAGCAGTAATTATATATATATATATATATATATATATATATATATATATATATATATATATATATATATATATATATATATATATATATATATATATATATATATATATATATATATATATATATATATATATATATATATATATATATATATATATATATATGCGAACAAGCCTGAATGGTCCCCAGGACATATGCAACTGAAAACTCACACCCCAGAAGTGACTCGAACCCATACTCCCAGAAGCAACGCAACTGGTATGTACAAGACGCCTTAATCCACTTGACCATCACGACCGGACATAATGAGGTGATAGCCGAGGCTATATGAACCACCCCACCGCCGGCACTCGGATAGTTATCTTGGGCATAGCATTTTACCAAATCACCTCATTCTTTGGGGCACACGTGAGGAACACAAATGCGAACAAGCCTGAATGGTCCCCAGGACATATGCAACTGAAAACTCACACCCCAGAAGTGACTCGAACCCATACTCCCAGAAGCAACGCAACTGGTATGTACAAGACGCCTTAATCCACTTGACCATCACGACCGGACATAATGAGGTGATAGCCGAGGCTATATGAACCACCCCACCGCCGGCACTCGGATAGTTATCTTGGGCATAGCATTTTACCAAATCACCTCATTCTTTGGGGCACACGTGAGGAACACAAATGCGAACAAGCCTGAATGGTCCCCAGGACATATGCAACTGAAAACTCACACCCCAGAAGTGACTCGAACCCATACTCCCAGAAGCAACGCAACTGGTATGTACAAGACGCCTTAATCCACTTGACCATCACGACCGGACATAATGAGGTGATAGCCGAGGCTATATGAACCACCCCACCGCCGGCACTCGGATAGTTATCTTGGGCATAGCATTTTACCAAATCACCTCATTCTTTGGGGCACACGTGAGGAACACAAATGCGAACAAGCCTGAATGGTCCCCAGGACATATGCAACTGAAAACTCACACCCCAGAAGTGACTCGAACCCATACTCCCAGAAGCAACGCAACTGGTATGTACAAGACGCCTTAATCCACTTGACCATCACGACCGGACATAATGAGGTGATAGCCGAGGCTATATGAACCACCCCACCGCCGGCACTCGGATAGTTATCTTGGGCATAGCATTTTACCAAATCACCTCATTCTTTGGGGCACACGTGAGGAACACAAATGCGAACAAGCCTGAATGGTCCCCAGGACATATGCAACTGAAAACTCACACCCCAGAAGTGACTCGAACCCATACTCCCAGAAGCAACGCAACTGGTATGTACAAGACGCCTTAATCCACTTGACCATCACGACCGGACATAATGAGGTGATAGCCGAGGCTATATGAACCACCCCACCGCCGGCACTCGGATAGTTATCTTGGGCATAGCATTTTACCAAATCACCTCATTCTTTGGGGCACACGTGAGGAACACAAATGCGAACAAGCCTGAATGGTCCCCAGGACATATGCAACTGAAAACTCACACCCCAGAAGTGACTCGAACCCATACTCCCAGAAGCAACGCAACTGGTATGTACAAGACGCCTTAATCCACTTGACCATCACGACCGGACATAATGAGGTGATAGCCGAGGCTATATGAACCACCCCACCGCCGGCACTCGGATAGTTATCTTGGGCATAGCATTTTACCAAATCACCTCATTCTTTGGGGCACACGTGAGGAACACAAATGCGAACAAGCCTGAATGGTCCCCAGGACATATGCAACTGAAAACTCACACCCCAGAAGTGACTCGAACCCATACTCGAGTCACTCTTGTACATACCGTCTTGTACATACCAGTTGCGTTGCTTCTGGGAGTATGGGTTCGAGTCACTTCTGGGGTGTGAGTTTTCAGTTGCATATGTCCTGGGGACCATTCAGGCTTGTTCGCATTTGTGTTCCTCACGTGTGCCCCAAAGAATGAGGTGATTTGGTAAAATGCTATGCCCAAGATAACTATCCGAGTGCCGGCGGTGGGGTGGTTCATATAGCCTCGGCTATCACCTCATTATGTCCGGTCGTGATGGTCAAGTGGATTAAGGCGTCTTGTACATACCAGTTGCGTTGCTTCTGGGAGTATGGGTTCGAGTCACTTCTGGGGTGTGAGTTTTCAGTTGCATATGTCCTGGGGACCATTCAGGCTTGTTCGCATTTGTGTTCCTCACGTGTGCCCCAAAGAATGAGGTGATTTGGTAAAATGCTATGCCCAAGATAACTATCCGAGTGCCGGCGGTGGGGTGGTTCATATAGCCTCGGCTATCACCTCATTATGTCCGGTCGTGATGGTCAAGTGGATTAAGGCGTCTTGTACATACCAGTTGCGTTGCTTCTGGGAGTATGGGTTCGAGTCACTTCTGGGGTGTGAGTTTTCAGTTGCATATGTCCTGGGGACCATTCAGGCTTGTTCGCATTTGTGTTCCTCACGTGTGCCCCAAAGAATGAGGTGATTTGGTAAAATGCTATGCCCAAGATAACTATCCGAGTGCCGGCGGTGGGGTGGTTCATATAGCCTCGGCTATCACCTCATTATGTCCGGTCGTGATGGTCAAGTGGATTAAGGCGTCTTGTACATACCAGTTGCGTTGCTTCTGGGAGTATGGGTTCGAGTCACTTCTGGGGTGTGAGTTTTCAGTTGCATATGTCCTGGGGACCATTCAGGCTTGTTCGCATTTGTGTTCCTCACGTGTGCCCCAAAGAATGAGGTGATTTGGTAAAATGCTATGCCCAAGATAACTATCCGAGTGCCGGCGGTGGGGTGGTTCATATAGCCTCGGCTATCACCTCATTATGTCCGGTCGTGATGGTCAAGTGGATTAAGGCGTCTTGTACATACCAGTTGCGTTGCTTCTGGGAGTATGGGTTCGAGTCACTTCTGGGGTGTGAGTTTTCAGTTGCATATGTCCTGGGGACCATTCAGGCTTGTTCGCATTTGTGTTCCTCACGTGTGCCCCAAAGAATGAGGTGATTTGGTAAAATGCTATGCCCAAGATAACTATCCGAGTGCCGGCGGTGGGGTGGTTCATATAGCCTCGGCTATCACCTCATTATGTCCGGTCCTGATGGTCAAGTGGATTAAGGCGTCTTGTACATACCAGTTGCGTTGCTTCTGGGAGTATGGGTTCGAGTCACTTCTGGGGTGTGAGTTTTCAGTTGCATATGTCCTGGGGACCATTCAGGCTTGTTCGCATTTGTGTTCCTCACGTGTGCCCCAAAGAATGAGGTGATTTGGTAAAATGCTATGCCCAAGATAACTATCCGAGTGCCGGCGGTGGGGTGGTTCATATAGCCTCGGCTATCACCTCATTATGTCCGGTCGTGATGGTCAAGTGGATTAAGGCGTCTTGTACATACCAGTTGCGTTGCTTCTGGGAGTATGGGTTCGAGTCACTTCTGGGGTGTGAGTTTTCAGTTATATATATATATATATATATATATATATATATATATATATATATATATATATATATATATATATCGTAGTGTCACGGTGCCCAGTGTTATTGTGTTATTTACTGTGGTGATTGCAAATTGTGGACCTATGTTCTAGGGGTTATTGAGAGCACTGTTGGTCATTTGCAAGAGTAAATATGTGTGTGCAGGATTCTAATATTTGGAAATTAGAGTACTTGCCGTGTGTGTTATTACAAAGGGGTTGTTATTTGATGGTGATTGTTGCTAGTGTTGAGCATCACCATATGTGATTGCAGTTCAGTAAAGTCATTGTGGGGCAGTGTTCTAAAGGGTTCATGTCCTGTATGTTATTTTACTAGGTTCTGCAGTATTGTCATTGCAACCGGATTGTAACGTAAATCACTGTGATTTATTAGTGTGATTTGTCATTGTCGTGGGTAAACTCGGCTGTAGACGAGTATTTGGATACACATATGGTCTCCTGTTTATCTGGTACGACATCGAAGTCTAGTATTCAGTGAGGTGATTGCGAGGCAATTAATATAACGTAACCAAGGCAACGCCCATTGCTTTAAGGGAATTTGTTCTTCGACAATTTGAGTAACGTAGAATACGTTTGGGTTAATTTACTTTCCTGCCAAGCAGCTACGGTAGTCTTAAGGAGCCTAGCCATCAGCCAGGTAAGAATTAGAGTATTGTCTGTCGTAATTAACGGTCAGTGGGCCGGGTAATTGACGTGCTTCAGGAAGTCAAAGTAATTAATCTCGATCCTTGTTTGATCGACTCACACGAAGGCTCCATTGTTCCATTAACGTAACGTCGTTATTTATCTGCCCGGAAGTACCGGCACTTGGTTGACTCGTGGGAGGAGTAACGTCATTTTAGAATAACGTAAACGTGGGGCTAATTACTGTTATTAGCCACCTGAATTGGTCTGAGTATGGAAGGCACAGATGGAATTCATACCTTAATGTAAATTGCTGAGCCAGTGTGAAAGGTTGCGTATTTTATTGTTTAATTATTGATCTTGAGGATAGTAATTAATTACTCTAAAGGTAATCACGAGTGATTACCGTTCTCTTAGCACTTTGAACATTGTAAATCAGAGCTACCATCGCTGAGTGATTAGTAACCTATTAACGTAAATTAACGTAACTAGTAAAGAGATTAATCAGCTGTCTGGTAGTACAGGGATTAATGGGATTTTCTAACTGAATGCTCGACGGGTAGAGTGTTGTGTAATTTCCGCGTAACTAGTGACAGTTGTAAGAGTTATTAAATTAACGTAAATGTTATTTTGTTATTAACGTAAATCAATTGTTATTGATTGTTGATCGTCCGTGGGACGGAGTGTTAACGTAAGGATTAATTTGAGGAAGGGTGCTGGAGTTGCCAGTGAACCCATTAGTTATTGTTGTCATTGAAAGACTACTGATTTGATTGCATTGCAACCGCCATTGCAGGTGTTGACTGCACTGAGGCGTAGAACAGTTAGGAGGTTACTGGAGACGTGTTTCAGAACCCACTGTGTCATTTGTTGTAATTGTGATTATAGATCTGTTAGTTCTTGTTTCTTGTTGATTCCTCTGTGGTCACGCTTATGTTCGAGTTAGTTCATTAAGCAGTCCGAGGGGCTGGTGTCTAGCTGTCATTGATAGTGTCACCGGAAGGATTTCGAGTAACGTCATTGACATTTCTTTTGGTTATGTTGTAGTAGTTAGTACTTTATTGAATAAACTAAGTTGTTATGGTTAACACTGTCTTTTCGTTACACCTCACACATTATTATTGCCCTTCAAGTGTTCTTCACACTCGACTAATAAAATTGAGACTGATTCTGAGTTTTGGACCAAATATACGGCACCACACAACAATAAATTATTGTTGTGAGAGCCCAAGACCTGCTCGTTAGATTCGCTTCGGCGACTGGCGAAGGTCGACGACCAAGTGGAGGGGATTTCAATTTTCATTGGGGTCTCGGCGTTTGCTCGTGCCTAGTCAATTGTTCATACATGGTCCCAAAGTGAGGAATGAGCTGCTTACTACACTGGTGTGTTAGTTAAGCAAGTCCTTCCTCAGGCGACCTAATTGAATATCACGACAGGAATAAAGGTTAAAGAATTAAGAAAATTCTTAGAAATTTTCCGAGCTCAATTCCTTATACCAATTTCATTTTATTCCCACTTAATCAAGTCAAAACTCTCACACTATTATGAGAAACAACTTGTTTCACCACTGATAGTCTTCTGGTAAATGCTCACCTACAAGCTATTGCAAAGTTCAATTTTGCATGTGGTAAGATGCTTCTTCAGACTGTCTCTAAGATGCTTGTGGGCAGACAATCAGTAGAAGCTGCCCAAACAAAACTGATAAAACCCTGCATGTGTATCACATTAAGTGGATTACTAAATCCTTGATCAGACCACTTAGTATAAATGCAATCTTCTCTGGAAGACTTTCTAAGATATGATAAATGTGATGAGATATATTGAGATGCTATGAAGACTGAATGTGGTCAATTATTACTGTCGAGAATAGTTTTGGGTCTACAGTGGGGTCAATGACATTTGTCGCTGTGACGTGAACCGGTTTAGGCTACTAGTTACTGATTTATCCACTGAGATCTATAGAATCTAACTCAGCTAGTACTATTTGTACCAGACTCAATCTGGAATTAATACTGGTTGTCAGCTGGCATAGGTTTCTTCAGGTTCAAGACTCTACCTGTGAGTAAGAAACTTCCTGCTGAAATCAATAAGTTCATTCCCTGTTGGCTTGTGATTCCAGTAATGAACTGATAATAGTGGTCTGCCCCTAGTAATATATCTACATTGGTGAGGTAGTCAGACGTTTTGTTGGTGTTAGCCAGTTTGATTCCAGTCTTCTGCAAAAATCTGGCTGTGTTCCTTAGACCTTTAACATTCAGATCAAAGGGAATGTGGTCAACTACTATAGCCTTAACAGGTCGGACTTAACCGCCTAGGCGTACTAGTGGTTGTACTACTTCAAGTTCTTGAGGTCAAGTATCTGTTTGGAATCCTGATATGTTCTATGTCACATTACACAAGGGTTTAAGTTTCAGCTTGTTAGCTGCTTGTTGAGTGATGAACGTTCTTTGTGATCCCTGGTCGAATAGACCTCTTGTAGTGATTCTAGAATTCTTGTTTTTTAATTGTAGTTGTGCAGTAGGTAATACGACATTACTATGAGACTTGGTGTTAAGCACCTTAACCTCCTGTCGAACCTTACAGCCCTGCACAGCAGTGGAAGTATCCTGTTCAACCTGGAGTTTAGACGATTTGGGCCAAATATACCTATGTTCATTCGTACCCTAACCGGAATTAATCATATCTAGCTAACATTACTGCCCAATAATGACTTAGATAAGATTTCGGAAAGACACTTTCCTTGTGGTTGTTGACAGTGTGTTGATGATGGTAGAAGTGCTAATTTGATCTCCATAACACTTCGTCCAAGAGAATTATAGGAGTGGAATTTGCTCCAACGATTCGGTCATTTTTAACAATGGCTGACCTCCTTCACCAATGATGCTCCTGGCTCTCTTTGTCCAGATGTCAATAAGTGATAGAAAGGTCACATTTTCTTTATTTTGATACTGATAATTAAGTTAATTCAAATGAGATGTTTTTATGATATTAAAAGTCCAAAGACTAATGTATTTAAGAATAATTCCCAACAGAATAGCTCGTGAATTTATAGCACTATGTAGCAATGATATCCCATTTTTTTGATGGAAAATTCAACTACAAGCTACATTTTCTATGGGTTAACTTGTGTATACAACAGCAACAATATTATCTGCATATTGTATTGAATATTAGCAAAGGTGTCGGGTTTTCCGACATAATTCACGGGGGCTGCTCACGGGTCGAAGTTCTATTTAGAACGGACAAACACCGATACTCCTCCTTTCGAATTATTAAATTAATTTAATGTTAGTAGTTAGTAATCACACATTTGTGCATCTGTTCATACAGGACGGATGTCCTGTACTTGAGTTGCAGGGGTTAGAAGTCTAATGCGATTTCATTTCCCTGTTAACTCTTAGGGAGGCTAAATTTCTAGCCTAATTACATATCAAACCAAAGGACTGAATGTGATCGAGTACTACAGTCAAAGGACTGCAGTGAGATTAGTGACATTAGATATATCCTCAAGCTTGTTCAGGTAGCTGGTCACTTATATATATACACTGATGCCCATGGAATACATCTTGATTAAATAATAAATGTATCAAAATCAGTCGTAGGATTTATATAGTTTAATTTAGTTAATTGATTCAGAGGATTGAATAGTCCGTCATTAAAGTCAAGTATGGTTCTGAGACTGCAGTGGGTTCTGTGACATTGGTCGCAGTGTCTTGTAGCTGTTTACGCTACTGTTTATTGATTTGCCACTGAGGCCTCATGAAATCATCTTCAGCTTTAAATGATGATATATTAAAAACAACCTTTGTCGCTATAGTCAGCTGTAATCTCCTTAGTATAATACTACTGGAGAAATATAATCAGCTGACAAAATTAGATTTCTACTGGTATTGTTTATCTGCAGGCATAGGTCTCCTCACGCTTAATACTGGGCCTGAGAGTAATTTGCCTCCTGCAGAATTTAGCATGATTATGCCCTGATATTTAGTAGGGCTACCGATGAATCGATGGTAGTAGTCTGTACCTACAAGAATACCAAAGTCGGTGAAGTGATCAGACTTAATATTATCTGCCAATTTTATTCCTGTATCTCTCAGGAATTGTGCTGTTGTTCCCAGACCTTGTACTTGTAGGTCTACTGGAATTTTGTGCACCACAATGGCTTGTACTTCACAGACGTAGCTGCCTAAACGTACTGATGGTTGTACCACCTGGTAGACTTGAGGTTCTGTATCTGTTAGAAACCCAGAGATATTGATTGTCGCCTGGGCTACAGGCCTTAATTTTAGCTCATCTGCCAACTTTTAATGACATATGTTCTCTAGGACCTTTGGTCAAACAACCCACGGGTATGGACCTTGGCCTTCTTTATCTGGATGGTAATTTGGGCAGTAGCCAAAGTCGTATTACCTTTGGACGTGGCCGATTGGACACTAGTTGTTTGTTGCACCTTGCCGTACTGTACTGTTGTGGGAATGTTATCTTCCACCTTGGGGTTTGGAGACTTTGTTTTTGTGCACAATGCAGCATGCAGTTGACCCTTGTTACATCTATTACAGGTGTATAATTGGGTCTCACAGTCGTTGATGTCAAGTTTCCCGAGGCAATTCGTGCAATGTTGCAAATCTTTGAGTCGCTCAGCACAGGCGTCACTATCAGGAAAATTAGGGCAGTGGTACATTGAATGTTTCTCATTGCAGAACAAACATGTTTCACAGCTTCCAGGTACCCTTTGGTGTCACGTTCTTGGGTGACACAGTAACTGTCATAGGCTTAGAAGGTCCCACTGCATATACGCCCACACTGCCACTGTTCCTTTTTGGTGTTGAATTATATTGTCTCGATTGATTTGGAGTACCTTTGGTACTCTTTGGTTTACTATTATTGGTTTCTGAAGGTTTACTTGGTGTTTTTTTTATTTGTCATGTGTTCGTAATTGATGAACTACTGAACGTAAACCCTCAGATATTTCAATCATAGATAAGATACTTTTATTGTAAAGAGCACTCATTTGTCTCTATACGTAACTAGGTATTTTCTCCTGGACAATTATTTTCAAGACCCTCTCTGCCCTGGTAGTATCGGCTGTCAGGCGGAGAGCTTTGATCATTGATTCTACCTCCTGCTTGAAGACATGGAGTGAATCAGCTGAAGCCTCCGGTGAGGGTAAATGCAACAGCTCATGAACTAAATGTAATGTCCTTACTTCTGGATCAGCATAATTATCCTTGAGAAGTTGTACTGCCTGGTCATGGTCGTCATTAGTTAATCTCATATGGGATACTACTGTTTTAGCCTCACCTGATGATTGGCCTTGTAGATAAGAGAATTTACTACTCTTAGATAAAGATTGTTTTGAGTGCACAAGGTCTACAAATTTGTTCCAAAATTCATCCCAATCTTCCTCATCCTTTCCTGAGAAAGTGGGTAAATTAATTGGAGGGAGTCGAGCTTCAGCTTGATTCATATTAGATGAAACTATTATTGTTGTTGCCTTGTTCTGGGCAATTAATTTGACGTAAGGATGTAATGTGGCCTGGGTGTGATCTTCATAACTCGCTACATCAACCATAATGTAGGTTATTTCTGTTTCTGATAAATTGGTGTTGTCAAGTTCAGCCACATATGTTGCTATTTGGCATTTGATTTGCTCAAATTTACCTGCAGCTGCTTGATAATAGCTTTCCAGGTCAGCATAATCAACTGGAGATTGTTGTGACAAATCCTCACATATCTTGATCTGTCTTGTTAAGTGGCCTTTAAGACCTGCAAGGGTTCTTTTCATTCTTCCTGCATTATCCATACTGGCTAGTTGGTTAAGCCTTGTGGGGCTTGTACTTGGGTTGCTCATAATGCTGAACAAGTACTGATGGAATAGCCTTGGGTAAAATTCTGCAATCACTAGGCTATAATCCTACCTCTTCTAGAGGTTAGCACTTAAAATGAATACACATTATATATATCCAATCATAATGTGAGAGTCTGTCTCTCAAGATTCTCCCATAACTGATTTGAAATGACTCATTGCAGTGCACAGATCTTGTGCACATGCCTATCTCTCTTAACCCTGGATAGTGACCTGGCATGTTGGGTATCTCCAGAATGCCCACTTAACCAGGAACACGTTTATAGTACGGAGGCCGCCGTATGTCCAGGCAGGAGGTAGATACAGGGAAGTTAAGCATACTTGCCACAAAGGGTCAGTGAGTATATTTGCCGATGCGAACTGTGAGAGAGGAGAGGGGACGCCTGCGAGGTGACCGCCTGACCTCTGGGGTCAACCGGCGTGATGGAGAATAACAGCTGTGACGTGGCCGTGACGTGTTCATGACGTCACCTCTGCTACTGATCTTCGAACAGTCATTACGATTGGTTCCCGCTCATTTGATGCAATGCTATTGGTCAAATTGTAATCCCTTGTGTGTGCCCCACAAGATGCTCTGTGCCTCAGGAAAAAGCATTCTCGTGAGGGAGCTCTTGCATAGAGGACGTGTCCTGTTCTGTCTATTGGCCAATAGACTGAACACCGTCCATTCCTCACCATCAAGTTAACTCAGTGTCTTTTCGATATACCCACACTCACTCAGAATCACGATTGTGAATATATTGTTCAGAAGCCTATAGTGACAAAATCACCAGAGCGAAACAGACTAGTATCAGGTAACCCCTGGTGACAAAGATCGTTGCGAGTGACGTAGAGTGAACTAAGGCAGAGCCGCCGCCTAAGTACGTAGAGTGAACTAAGGCAGAGCCGCCACCTAAGTAACCTGTGTGTGACTTTACTACAGTGTACCTGTACCACAGTGTACAGTGTAGTGCATGGTACATATAACCTGCAGCCGCCACTCTGTCCCGAGTGTGTAGCTCGCCAGCCACCGCCCTCACTGTACCACGTGATGTCACCACCCTTACTCACCGCCAGTGCCAAGTGTGTGTGCGTGTATCTGTCTGTCAAGCATACAGCACGCCCTCCTGCCATGTGTCAAGTACGGTTTGTGGGAAAACCTGTCGTCAATGGTCTCACTGCAGAACGAGGAAACCAGCTATCAGGCCACCTACGAGTGCTTGCATAAATGTGCCTGAGTGAATGAGTGAATAAAGAGAGGTACCCGATCTGTAAGTGCAAGATCTTGTCATTGTTTTATTGTGTCTGTGTTGATCTGAGGGATCAACCACAGTTCTCACCTTCTCATACCTGACACAGGTTATAGGTGAATCGACGGTGTATGTGTGTTATCTGTGTGGTATCATGGCATTTCACTCATCTGTGTTGTTGTTGTTGTTGAGTTAGGGGCGACGACGATCGTGGGATCGGATGCGCCCCGGCGTACCCATGAAGGGTGAATCGCAAAGCCAGGAAAGGCGAAATGCTAAGCCAAGACGCGAAACGAGTGACGCCAAGCACTAGAAACTAATATGCCACATGGCAAAGCTACGCACAAAGGGAGAGGCAGAAGCACATAATAGAACCACAAGAAATCAGAGCACATACTTGCCCGGGAACGTGGCCCGCGGGAATCTTACATTGAACGCCTCTCAGAGCACCCATTGCCAAGGGTCTCGTCCATCCACCGGGGACGCCATAACATCCGGAACCGGGGCAACAAACACCTGCAAACTGGGGACCCAGATGGCAGAACTCATGAGGCGAGAAGTCGCCACTCGCCCCCACAGGAAGGGAACTTGCCCCCACGAAAGCACTCCGCTCCGTCAGACAGCAGTAACTCGGCAATCTTCGACCAGTGACCCGGTGGCATCACAGACGCCGGCAACACGTCCCCCAGGGCCCCAACGCGCACCCGCACCACAGGGGTACTCGCGGCCCAGGGCACACCACCAGACGACAGCAGGGAACCCGGACGGCGCGCATCCTTCCGTAACGTCACCACCAGGCCACGCCCAGCACCAGAGTCTACACCATCCCTGGCAGCGGAAGCCACCACCCCCCACTGCGGAGAGTCCCCCGGCGGAGAAAGAACCGAAGGCACGTCCGAGACACAGGCACCAGCACTGGCAGGCACATGGACCTCCGCCACCACGAACCGCGGAGACATCGACGCATCCGTATCCCACTTTCAACATCCGAAGCCCCACAGTCACTGAAGTCACCAGCGTCGGCCCAGGAAGAAGACGAACGCCGGAAACGTTTGGGCACCGGCCGGATATCGTCAGAGCCGGTAAGTGACCCAGAAACACGGGTACCACGAGCCGAAGGAACCGACGCCAGGACGGCAGCAGCCTCTACCACAGGGGGAACCGGGCCACACACAGCAGGAGGCACCGCAGCCACCCCAGCACCAAGCACATCCAGGACCCGAGTCACGGACACAGGGCCAGGCGCAGCATCAGAAGACGAGGGAGAAGACAGCGAAGTCACACAGGGAGCTCCAGGAAGGCCCACGGGAGCAGCTGGGACAGCGACAGGATCAGGCAGACCAACCGACGGTACCTCAAGAACCGGAGGAGGGACGGCAACAACCGGAGGAACGGCAGGCGCCGCCGGGGAAGCTGCAGCAGCGAACGGGACGCTCACCTCCTCACCCCCGGAGTCCTCCTCCAGAGGGAGCGGCGGGAAATCCTCCTCACGGAACAAGTTCACAGGAGCGACCGGATCAGCAGTACACCCGGCAGCCTGATGCCCCAACAAGCCACACCGGAAGCAAGTAAGGGGTTGCCGGGCATAAAACACACGCACGTAGTACCCCAACAGCCGGACAGAGCACGGTATGTCCGACCACAGTAGCATCCCGAGGGTCCGAATGTTGGTCTTCACACGCGAATACGTGCCAGACGACAGGGAGTTCATCCGCACACTGACGACGGAGCCGTACCTCTGGAAGAATCGCCGGAGGAGAGTCTCAGGAAACTCCATGGGGGCGCCATGAACACTGACATACGTAACAGCACCACTACAGTCTGAAATGGTCACAGACCCGGTACCGTCCTGTAACTGCAAAGTACGTCCCTCGTACCTCCGTAAGAAAGCACGGTACACCGCCTCACCCACAAACTTGATAACACGGTGAGCAGTTACCAGCTCAATGCCATATACGTCCCCAACCGGGACACGAAGCATGTCACTCAACACCACGTCCACCAGCGGGTAACCAGCACGGCCAGTAAACTCCAATCCGATAGAGTTTAACCGCCCGACAGCGGGAATAAGGCCGCCCATCGCAAAACACGCCACGTCTCCACCACCCACTCATCTGTGAATGTGAGCTTCACATATACCACATATTTAGTTATTGTGTGACATTATTATTGTGCATGTTATTGCCTGTTCCACTGACAGTGTATTTGTTGATTTATTGCATATCATAATTACCCGAGTATCCAGTTGGAACTCTTGTGATCCCTTTGCATACCGGCAGTTAGGTTGCCGTGTTAATGATTGGCTGTCAATTGTGTTAAGTTAGGTGTTAATCTACGAGTGGATACGAGTCGATTAGCCAGACGTCAAGAGTCTCGCTAATACAACCATTGCCTTTCTGACTCCAATCTAAAGTAAATCAAGCACCCTTTGTATTAGTGGTTTAGTTAGTAAATAAACTACTGTTGAGCTTTATGCGGTGTTTCCGTTGAACCACCTCTGAATACTGCCATCGTTACTCAAGCCTTCAGCTCTAGGTGTCTTCAACACAGAGTTGCCTATTATTCACTAAACTATAAATGTGATGAGGACCCTGGAAGTCCCTTAAAGTGTTAAATCATTGAGGAGATTCCAACAATCAACATGAAGCAGGATCAGGTGAGGCTAGTCTGAGAAGAGACCCTCAAGGACTCTAACTCGACCTTGCTCCCAGGCCCTGTACGGTTGCTCTCGTATTTTCTCTGCAAATTCCGACAGCTTCACGAAGCGTCTGCCACATGTACATTGACGACGTACGCATTGCAGTCATGAAAGCAAAAAAGAAAACCCCCACACATACACACTAATGATTTGAGTGATAAACGAGTGTCAATGGAAGTACCTTTAGGTTAGCTCCTCAATTATCACCCTAGGATGGTATAAACACTAATTAAGCACTCAAAAGGTGCAATGATTATAAGTAAATTATTATATGTACACAACTCAACTCGAGCTGGTATCAATTACACCCAAAATAGGGCCTGTACTATTCATTAACCCTTAAATGGCACATGGCTATATACCATTTGACACCCACAGGTGCATACAAAAAACAAAAATTCTTCCTAACCTGTTAATTTGTGTTCACTGATCATGGGAAAAATAAAAAAACAGTCGTCAGTGGCATATATTGCCCGCTATAGGGCAGGGAAGTCTGGCAAAAAACAGGCGCTGACTCAGCGTGCGTCCCAGGCGGTCTGTTGATCGCCAGCTGTCAGGCCAGAGTTGCCACAAAGATATAATTACCTAATTATTTCAATGTCTCTGATTGATTTTTCGTAGTTTTTTGCAGTAATATTATTCAGTAGTGTTTAGTGTGATATATTTATATAATAAAATGAGTGAATCATTGCTGTACTCAAAAATATGGTATGCATATTGTTGATTCAATTATGTTCATCAAACAGTGAACAAAGACTTTGTCGGTTATTACACTATATACACAGGTTATATATAAGTATCTGCATGTTTTGTTCACCATAACGAACCACTAAGTTGGCATGGTGAGTGGCAGTGCCAGTGGCAGCCCGCCACCGGCTGCAACTTCCTCCCTCCCTCAAGTCACCTGACTCACCCACATTCTCCTCCCACAATACTGTGTTTGCTTTTATTCACTATATACAGATGCTTTATATAAGCATCTACATTCGTGTTCACCATAACGAACCACTAAGTTGGTATGCTGAGTGGCAGTGGCAGCCCGCCACTGGCTGCCACTCCCTCCCTCCCTCACCTCACCTGACTTGCCACCATACTCTTTTTGCTTTTATATACAGACATTATATATAAGTAAATGTATGTTTTGTTCACCATAACTGTACATCTAAGCTTGTATGGTGAGTAAAGGCACAAAGACATAGCTACTCACACAGTCAGCTGATGGCTGCCACCCTCAAGGCCAGACGCACTAATATTTCTCCTCCAATAATACTGTTCGTGGTGTTTTTACGCTATATACACACATTATATATAAATATCTACCTGTTTTATTCACCATACTTGTACAAGTAAACTGGTATGGTGCCCAAAGACCATCGTGGTCACCGGTAAACAACATGATGTCATGCAGACGATGCCGCCGCCCTCACCAAAATGGCACGTTATATATAAGTATCTACATTTGTCTTTACCATAGCGAACCACTAAGCTGACATGGTGAGTGCAGTCAATAAAAGGTGGCCACACACAGTCAGAAGACAACGCCACCACCCTCCCTCCCACAGCATTATTCCTCCCTGCATGGAGCACAGCGCTAAATATCACCACAATCCTGCTATTATCAGAACCCTGGTCAGTTTTATCACAGTCAGGGATCTTCTGTAATAATATCATCGCTACATAATAGCATGAACAAGTATATTATGGCATTTTTAGGCGATGCTGTGGTCACAAGCTGAACAGCAGTGCTGTAAGCTCATGCTGCGTGTGTCAGGCTTGGTAGCTCACTCAATACTGAGGCCCCTAACACCCGGGAATTTGGCCCACGATTTAAAAAAAAAAATAGCGTCTGTTTACAAGAGCCCTGATGAAAGTGTGGTGAACGCCGTGTATCAGCGGGCCTTTTAAATCTTGTGTAGTACTCCAAAGCATCACATGATGCGATGCGCAATTTACTGCAAGTCGGTCAAAGCATCATATGATGCGATGCGCAATTTAAGGGTTAATGATGCTAGGTTGTTCAATATAGTACAACTAGACTACGGTTATAATGGGACTAGGATGAACAATAAATAGTTCAACTAGTCAATGGTAATAGGAGACTAGGTTATCAATAAACACTAGTCAATGTAAATATCCTACCCTGTTGTGGGTTGGCAATCAGTAAATATTGCATTGTGAACACTAGTGCAAGATATATTAAATAATTCTCTATTTAAGAGAAATAATGTACACAATTATTGATGATAGCCTTTTAATTAGCCTCTAGAAATTTCTAATAATATCTAGAAGTATTAAATCTTATTAGTAACCTCGCAAAATTAACACCACAAAATTTGTGGATAATCTCTCGCAAAATTAACACCACAAAATTTGTGAATAATTATGCGAGGGCACAGCCACTAATGTGGCTGGCTTTAAAATGAGTGCTGTCACTTCACGGAATAACACTCCACCAATTGGTGGTTGATCATGAAACCGCTGATGAGGCTGTGCTGGGCTGAGGGGTTCTTGAGCTCGCTCTAAGCTATGCTGCCAGTCATTGACTGGCAATGTTTTGTTCACTAATTTATTACACTAGTTTATTCAATATGATGATAAACTACCTCTCTAGTTCATCTAGGTTCGAATGGCTATATAATTTGGGAGATTTGAACTGGTTCTGTACTATCTGGTTCAAAGGACCATAGATTGTGGGAACCGACCTGTGAGATTTATATTTATTTAATTTATATGAATTTATATAGAATTTATATTTACACTAATTTATATATTTCGATAGAAATTTGTGTGATATTTAGCAGACTGTATTTCCGCAATTTCTCACAAATCGATCCTTACACATTAGGGGGGGTTTATATTAAATTTATATATATGCAGCCAATCAAACTACAGTATTAAACTACATATATTAGTAAATAAATTGAGGAGGTGCCTTATCTTATTGTACAGCAGGCTTAGTCCACCAGGTATAATTAGGATGTAGACACCAAATAATCCTAGTGTGAGGCTAGCTTCTACTAACCCTAGTAACTGATGTACCAAGATTAATTCTTGCTTCCTATTCTTGTTTCTGTCAAAGGCACTAGCTGTAAGCAGGAATCCTAATATATGACAGCTATATCAGATGAAACATTTATATAGTATTAGATAAGGACCAAGGTTTAATTACCTAGGTTGAGTCGTTCATTCGTGTCCTAACCGGAATTAATCATATCTAGCTAACATTACTGGCCAATAATGACTTAGATAAGATTTCGGAAAGACACTTCCCTTGTGATTGTTGACAGCATGTTGATGATGGTAGAAGCACTAATTTGTCTCCATAACACTTCGTCCAAGAGAATTATAGGAGCAGAATTTGCTCCAACGACTCGGTCATTTTTAACAATGGCTGACCTCCTTCACCACTGATGCTCCTGGCTCTCTTTGTCCAGATGTCAATAAGTGATAGAAAGGTCACATTTACTTTATTTTGGTACTAATAATTAAGTTAATTCAAATGAGATGTTTTTATGATATTAAAAGTCCAAAGACTAATGTATTTAAGAATAATTCCCAACAGAATAGCTGGTGAATATATAGCACTATGTGGCAATGATATCCTGTTTTCTATTGATGGAAAATTCAACTACAAGCTACATTATCTATGGGTTATCTTGTGTGTACAACAGCAACATTATTATCTGCATACTGTATTGAATATTAGTAAAGGGTGTCAGGTTTTCCGACAGATGAACACAATTATTCACGAGGTCAACACGACACATTTTCCATTTGGGTTAAAAAATGACTACTCCTTCTCTCTCCCGCCGCATCGAGCGTTTCCTCTCAATGCATTTTTTAAAGAAGTGAAAAGAGGGTTTATATTTAATATATTTTAATAATGACAATTAATTTCCTTTCTATGATGTTTACAGTTCAGAGACTGATGTTTAAAAGAATTCACACCTATATTAGCTGGTGAATTCAGTGTTGGTGACGTGGAAATAATATCCCCTTTTTCTCTCTGGAAAAATTCCACATATCTAATTTTTGTTGCATGGGGTAAATCAATAATTCGTGTTAGTATGTGCTAATTTGTTAGCACAAAAAAGCAGCAATATTATCTACATATTTTATTAAAGATTAGTAAATGGTGTTTTTTTTTCTTCGACACTGTGTATTTCTGTACAAAATATTTGGTTTACTAAAAGAATTTATTTATTATTATTTATTTATTCATTTATTTATATATACAAGAATTCTTACATTCTTGTACAGCCACTGGCACACACAGCGTTTTGGGGAAGTCCTTAATCCTATGTTCCCTGGAATATGACCCGCTAAATCGTTTAACAATAAAGTACCCATTTTACCGTTGGGTAAACAGAAGCTACAGTTAAGGATTGATGCCCAGTAATTCAAGGATATGAACCCAGGCCAAAGAGTTTGCGAATCACCAGGCAAACATCTTACTACTTCTGCAAGGGGACTACATCAGTGTCAGATAATCAAGAATTTGTAGGGAAAATTGTTTAGGAAATTTTTAATAATTTTAAGACATTGCTCTCCTTCTCCTATCACCCGCAGTCAAATTATACAGTTGAATATATATAATGAGACAGTTTAAGATATAATAGTTATTCTATCAAAAGAACATCCTCTCAGTTAAGATAAGCAGTGTCCATGTACTTAATTTATGTTGAATATTGCATTGAATCACCCAATTAATAATCAACACTTCTTACTGATCACTCGACAATTATATCTATTCCCCATTGGCCTCCTAACACACATAATGCGAATTATAGAATAGTTTCGCTGTGGAAACTAAGTTAAGAGCCTTGCAAATACACTCCAAGGAGTATAAAAAGACTGGAAGTATTATATATACTAATATGACAAACAAGTAAATATTTTAGAACCGAAGAAAATGAGGCTACTGAAAAAGTTCAGAGTGAGAGCTCTGGAATTCACATTGCCCTAAAGTGTGCAAAGGGTTGTTCACCATAGATCATGGTGCCATGGTGGATCAACGAATCCACCATGGAGTAGATTCGTTGCCTGGTGTGCATTGAATTCACACGTCATGTGCAAGGTACTTACACTATTCTGCATGTAGGACTGCTTTGTTTACTATCATCAGATAGCCCATGATTTGAGGAGCTCAACGACGCCACGATGACCATCGTACATTATCCCTGAAAGATTTTACAAGAGCCAAAGGTTTAGCTATCTGACTACTACAATTGTATTGAGCTGGACGTGCCCGAGGCTACCGACTCTCTCAGACGTGCCCGAGGCTACCGACTCTCTCAGGACGTGCTCTAGGCTACCAACTCTGTAAGGACGTGCCCAAGACTATCAACTCTCTCAAGACGTGCCCGACCCAGTAAACACAAAACGTTTTCTGACGTTTTAATTTGATAGCAAAAAGGTGACACAGTAACTATTTATATAAAGTCGTAATTTTAACGTATAAAATACGTTAATTTCATTCAATTAAATTTTAGAATTTTTTAGCAAACGTACAAAAGACGTTTTAATACTTCTCTAATTTAAATTATATACAAAGACTTATGTGTGTGTGCGTGTGTGTAATTACCTTAGTGTAGTTACAGGATGACAGCTACTACACTTTCTGTCTACCCAGCACTCTTTATTATATAACGCTTTGAAACTACTGACGGTCTTGGCCTCCACCACCTTCTCACCTAACTTATTCCAACCGTCTACCATTTGTGAAAGTGAATTTTCTGATATTTCTTCGGCATCTGTGTTTAGCTAGTTTAAATCTATGATCTCTTGTTCTTGAAGTTCCAGGTCTCAGAAAATATTCCCTATAGATTTTATCAATTCCTGTTACTATTTTGTACGTAGTGATCATATCACCTCCTTTTCTTCTATCTTCTAGTTTTGGCAAATTTAATGCCTCTAACCTCTCCTCGTAGCTCTTGCCCTTCAGTTCTGGGAGCCAATTAGTAGCATGTATTTGCACCTTTTCCAGTTTATTGATATGCTTCTTAAGTTATGGGCATCACACAACCGCTGCATATTCTAGCTTTGGCCTAACAAAAGTCGTGAACAATTTCTTTAGTATATTGTATTTAAAAGAACATGTATTTAATGTATTTTTTTGTCCATGTATTTAAAAGCAAATCTGAAGTTAGAAAGCGTGGCATAGGCTCCTCGCACAACGTTCTTTATGTGGTCCTCGAGTGATAGTTTTCTATCTAGAACCACCCCTAGATCTCTTTCTTTATCAGAATTCTTTAAAGATTTCTCACATAAAATACAGGTTGTGTGGGGGTCTATGTTCTCCTATTCTACCTTCCATAACATGGAATTTATTAACATTAAATTCCATTCTCCAAGTTGTGCTCCATATACTTATTTTGTCCAGATTTTCTTGAAGGGCATGACAATCATCTAAGTTTCTTATCCTTCCTATTATCTTAACATCATCAGCAAACACGTTCATATAATTCTGAATGCCAACTGGTAGATCATTTATGTAGACAATAAACATCAATGGTGCAATAACTGAATCCTGTGGTACTCCACTGTGACATTTCTCCAGCCTGATAAATTGCCTCTGATTGCTGCCTTCATTTTTCTATTAGTCAGAAAATTTTTCAACCATGTTAGAAGCTTATCTGTCACCACTTCAATATTTTTCAGTTTCCAGAACCACCTCTTATGTGGAACTCTGTCGAAAGCCTTTTTAGGTCCAGATAGATGCAGTCAACCCAACCAACTCTTTCCTGAAAAGTCTCTGTTGCTTGATCATAGAAACTAAGTAAATTCGATACACAGAATCTTCCAGATCGAAAACCATTCTGTCTGTCTGATATTATATCATTTCTCTCCAGGTGTTCTACGCATTTAGTTTTGATTAGTATTTCCAATACTTTCACTATTCCACTTGTCAATGATACAGGTCTATAATTGATGGGGTCTTCTCTGCTGCCACTTTTTTAGATTGGAACTATGTTATACTGTTTTCCTGATATGCGAATAGCCGACAGTCCAATTTCCACAGTGACTCATTGAATTACAAGACAGATGCTTTGGATTTACTCTTCAACCTCTTAAGAATTAGATTTACCCTCCAACCCTTAACCTCATAACCCTCTTCAACCTTAAGGGGCCAATAGATAGTTTTTTAAAAGTCGTTCAATGTCAACCAATATTTTTGACTAGTTGTATATATAAAGGGCTGCAATTGTTTCAAGTTTCAACACTGCAGCTTAAATAAAAAAGATTTTATTTAATTTTTTTTAACGAATTTTACACATTTTCAAACCCGTATAACAACCTCAAGTTTCAAATGAAATCATTTCTATGACACTTTTCTGACACATTAGCATATAATAAAGGATCTGATGCCAGGGATTTTCCAAAACATCTTTAGGTTTCCTAATACAAATAGTCAAAGTTCCCCCCAAAAATTATGCAAATATATCATATTTTATTGCTATTATCTAATCAATAAATGAACTTAGGAAAAAACATTAGCTCTGGATTTTAGATAACCTTTACATATAAGGTGTAGGTTTCATGTAAATTGAGTAAACAATGAAAAAGTTGTACAAAGATTTATGTAACTTGAAAAAAATAAGTAAAAAATAAAGTCTAAGGTGCTGCCATCTGTGGCTGAGGTTGACATCAACCAATTTCCTCCAAAATTGGCACCCTTACAGATAGGCTTACGTGCAGTCAGGTCATTAAGTTTCATGCAAATCATCTAAAAAACAAATAAGAAAAATAACATTAAAAAAAATTAACTTAATTAATTTTAATAAAAAAAATTATAATTTTTTTAATATATGCTTTTGTGATAGCTGAAAGTCATAGACATGATTTCAGTTGTCACTTGTGTGTGATAATCGTTTTTGACCATTTTGGAAAAATTTTGAAACACAATTCAATATTTTTTCTCCCTTCTCATTTATGCTACGATGCTGAGACTTGGACCAGATGAAACCCTTTTCATATACAACTAGTAAAAAAAAATTATTGACATTTAACAACTTTCAAAAACTATCTATTGGCCCCATAAAAATGTAGCACTCAGGGTGTACAATTTTGCATCGACCCCAAGACAATACAGCTTCTACACAGAGCAGACAGCACACTATACTCCCACATCGAGCTACAACGCTCTCTCTACCCATCGAGTTTAGACATTCATGATCCCCCATCAAGCCGCTACGCTATCCCACATAGAGCTCCATAACACTGGCCTCACTCAGCTCTCTGCTCTGCTCCAAGCTCTGTCTGAACGTCTACGACAATGCCAACAACTGACTACTGTAATTAAAACTACTAAATAAATCTGAAACTCACTAAACACTGTGTATCTAATCTATCCAACAACGTAACATAATCGTATGTTATAACGTCACAACACTCCCATTTTCCTTAAATTCTTAATGGCTAACAATATTATGTTAACGTGTGTTGGATTTCCGATAGTTGAGTTAGTGCATGTGTGTGTGTTCTTGTGTATGTATTCTCCTAGTTGTATTCACCACACACACACACACACATACATACACACACCCAAGGAAGCAGCCCGTGACAGCTGACTAACTCCCAGGTACCTATGTACTGCTAGGTAACAGGTTCATCAGGGTGAAAGAAACTGCCCATTGTTTCTTGCCGGCGCCGGGAATTGAACCCGGGACCACAGGATCACGTGTCCAGCGTATGTCCAGTCAGCCACCGGCCCCTGTATTCACCTAGTATTCACCTAGCTGTGCTTGCGGGGGTTGAGCTCTGCTCTTTCGGCCTATTTCTCAACTGTCAATCAACTGTTACTAACTATTATCTCTGCCCGAAACGCTGCGCGTACTAGTGGCTTTACAAGATTGTAATTACTATATTATGTATCCTCACAATCCCAACGTACCTTCTTGTATATATATAAATAAATAAATAAATAAATGATTTTATTTATTTATTTATTTATTTTTTATATATTTTTTTCCACACCACACACCCCAGGAAGCAGCCCATGACCGCTGACTAACTCCCAGGTACCTATTTACTGCTAGGTAACAGGCTCATTAGGGTGAAAGAAACTCTGCCCATTGTTTCTCACCAGCGCCCGGGATTGAAGCCGGGACCACAGGATCACGCGTGCAGCGTTCTGTCCGCTCAGCCACCGGCCCCATCAACACATACTTGTGTGTTCGTGTGTATGTGTGTATGTGTGTGTGTACTCACCTAGTTGTGCATGCGGGGGTTGAGCTTTAGCTCTTTGGTTCTGCCTGTCACCTGTCAATCAACTGATGTACAGATTCCTGAGCCTACTGGGCTCTATCATATCTACATTTGAAACTTTGTATGGAGTCAGCCTCCACCACATCACTTCCTAGTTCATTCCATTACTAACTACACTGACACTAAAAACGTTCCTCATAATATCTCTGTGGCTTATTTGTGTACTCAGCTTCCACCTGTGTCCCCTTGTACGTGTACCATCCATGTTAAATAATCCATCCTTGTCCACCCTGTCAATTCCCCTGAGAATTTTGAATATGGTGATCATATCTCCCTGAGCTCTTCTGTCTTCCAGTGACGTGAGGTGTAGTTCATGCAGCCTTTCCTCATAATTCATGCCTCTTAGTTCTGGGACTAGCCTAGTAGCATACCTCTGAACTTTTTCCAGCTTCGTCTTGTGCTTGACAAGGTACGGGCTCCATGCTGGGGCCGCATACTCCAAGATTGGTCTTACATATGTGGTATACAAGATTCTGAATGATTCCTTACACAGGTTCCTGAACGCAGTTCTGATGTTAGCCAGTCTCGCATTTGCCGCAGACATTATTATTTTTATGTGGGCTTCAGGAGACAGGTTTGGTGTGATATCAACTCCTAGATCTTTCTCTCTGTCCGTTTCATTAAGTACTTCATCTACTATTCTGTATCCTGTGTCTGGCCTCCTGTTTCCACTGCCTAGTTTCATTACTTTGTTTTTACTCGGGTTGAACTTCCACAGCCATTTATTGGACCATTCACTCAGTCTGTCTAGGTCATCTTGTAGCCTCCTACTATCATCCTCTGTGTCAATCCTCCTCATAATTTTTACATCATCGGCAAACATTGAGAGAAACGATTCTATACTCTTTGTGAGATCATTTACAAATATCAGAAACAGTATAGGTCCAAGGACTGACCCCTGCGGGACTCCACTAGTAACGTCTCGCCAATCTGAGACCTCACCCGTCAAACTGACTCGCAGTCTCCTGTTGTTTAGGTACTCCTTTTTTCTAATGGAGTACCTTCCCTTTCACTCCAGTCTGCATCTCCAGCTTTTTCACTAGCCTCTTGTGTGGTACTGTATCAAAAGCTTTCTGACAATCCAAAAATATGCAGTCTGCCCACCCTTCTCTTTCTTGCCTTATTTTTGTTGCCTGGTCGTAGAATTCAAGTAACCCTGTGAGGCAGGACCTGCCATCCCTGAACCCCATGTTGATGCTGTGTTACAAAGTTCTTTCGCTCCAGATGCTCCACTAGCTTTCTCTAGACGTGATTAATCTCATAGAATACCCCCCCCCCAAAAAAAAAGTGTCAAGGGAAGCTGGTTCTAGAAATTATAGATTATACGGTTCATTGCTTAATAGAATAAGAGAATAAGAGAATTTAATTACATATAATCATAGAGATCCATAAGTCACTGGTTTTCTCATTTAACATTTTTTATGGTAGTTTGAGCTAACTTAGATATAATCATTATTTGCATTTATAGAATTATATATTTTATTAGTATTCAAGTAGAACCAGATTTCCCCACATATTTTATGGTCGACTTAGGACCGGATGAACCACATTTAATATTATAATCTGTAGAATTAGTTGAATATAGCCAGAAGTTAGGCTGTCTACAATTCATTTTTCATTTTTCATCCCTGATAACATTATACTCTTTAATTAGGGAATATTGTCAGGTGCTAGGATAGAATCTATGGCAGCATATCTGCCACTCGCTTAGAAACCATGGCAGCATATCTGCCACTCACATAGTATTTAGGGCAGCATATCTGCCATTCGCATAGAATCTGCAGCAGCATATCTGCCACATATATAATCATTTATAGTATTGGGATTCTTGTCACACATATATAATCACTTGTATATACTCTATATAAATCAAAATTATAAAAAAAACAAAAACATAGCACTATCCTGAATTTGGACATTAGTAGTATTATAGTATATGCCAACCCATAAAGAATAGACTTCTTAGACTGGAATTGTACTTAGTAGTTATTATATTGATGATGTCAATAATGTCCGTCAGTTATCCGTCCTTCCTTACGAACAACTACCCAAAATTCCATAGAGTGCTTATATTGAATAGGAGATCACCCAGGGTGCTTCTGGCACTTGGAGAGGGGCTCAACGTCACTCGTTTAGGGGATGCGGCTCCAATACTGACCTTGTTATCATGTGCACACATGCACTCGAGCCGCCGTGACTCCCCACTCTCTCTTTATTTGGTATGACCTCCTCAATCCCCTTTCTCTTATTATTATTCTGTTCTACCCTGTCCACAGCTGTGGTTCTTTCTCTCTCATTTTTTCTACTTTCTGGGAAGCCTCACTAGGACTAGGGCAAATACCAGCAAATTTGAGTACATTTACTGGACAAGGCACATGCACAATACATACACACGTATAATAATATGAATCCAACACACTATACTATCTTTGGATATTACTGACAGCAGCGATAAGTCACATTTTGCCCAAACCCCACCTGCAGTTTTCAAAACATCCCAAACATCCCAAATTCGACGCTTGAGCCATATTTTGGAGCCAAATTCTGGCTTTCTGCTTGAATTCGCAGTTTGAAATTACGACTTTTTACACCGAAAATATGTCAATTACTGAGAGCGGCGATAAGTCACATTTTGCCCAAACCCTCCCTGCAGTTTTCAATATAACTCAAACATCTCAAATTCGATGCTTGAGCAATATCTTGGAACCAAATTCTGGCTCTCTGCACGTATTCGCAGTATGAAATTACGACTTTTTAAACCGAATATATGCCAATTACTTGGATCGGCGATGGGTCACATTTGCCCCCCCCCCTGCAATTTTCAAAATATCATAAACATCTCAAATTCGACGCTAGAGCCATATTTTGGAGCCAAATTCTAGCTCTTTGCACGTATTCGCAGTTTGAAATTACGATTTTTTATACAGAAAATATGTCAATTACTTAAAGCGGCGATTAGATCACATTTTGCCCAAACCCTCCCTGCAGTTTTCAAAATATCCCAAACATCCCAAATTCGATGCTTGGGCCATATTTTGGAGCCAAATTCTGGCTCTCTGCACGTATTCGCGGTTTGAAATTACAACTTTTTATACGGAAAATATGCCAAATACTGAGAGCGGCGATGGATCACATTTTGCCCAAACCCTCCCTGCCGTTTTCAAAATATCCCAAACATCCCAAATTCGATGCTTGGGCCATATTTTGGAGCCAAATTCTTGGTCTCTTCAAGTATTCGCCGTTTGAAATTACGACTTTTTATACCGAAAAATATGCCAATTACTGAGAGCAGCGATCTTCTTGAGAGGTTATCTTGAGATGATTTCGGGGCTTTTTAGTGTCCCCGCGGCCCGGTCCTCGACCAGGCCTCCACCCCCAGGAAGCAGCCCGTGACAGCTGACTAACACCCAGGTACCTATTTTACTGCTAGGTGATAGGGGCATAGGGTGAAAGGAACTCTGCCCATTTTTTCTCGCCGGCACCTGGGATCGAACCCAGGACTACAGGATCACAAGTCCAGCGTGCTGTCCGCTCGGCCGACCGGCCGACCGCTCCCGACCGGCGATGGGTCAAATTTAGCCCAAACCATCCCCGGCAGTTTTCAAAATATCCCAAACATCCCAAATTTGAGCCTTGAGCCATATCTTGGAGCCAAATTCTGGCTTTCTGCACGTATTTTCCCTTTGGAAATTACGACATTTTATACCGAAAATATAAAAATTACTAAGAGCAGCGATGGGTCACATTTTGCCGAAACCTCCCTGCAGTTTTCAAAATATCCCAAACATCCCAAATTCGACCCTTGAGCCATATTTTAGAGCCAAATTCTGGCTCTCTGCACGTATTCGCAGTTTGAAATTACGAATTTTTATACCAAAAATATGCCAATTTCACAAAGCGGCGATGGATTACATTTTGCCCAAACCCTCCCTGCAGTTTTCAAAATATCCCAAACATCCCAAATTCGACGCTAGAGCCAAATTTTGAAGCCAAAATCTGGCTCTCTGCACATATTCGCATTTTAAAATTACGAATTTTATACCAAAAATATGTCAATTACTGAGAGCGGTGATGGGTCACATTTTGCCAAAATCCACCCTGCAGTTTTGAAAATACGCCAAAAAACCAAAATTCGACTCTTGAGCCATATTTTGGAGCCATATTCTGGCTTTCTGCTTGAATTCGCAGTTTGAAATTACGACTTTTTACACCGAAAATATGCCAATTACTGAAAGTAGCGATAAGTCACATTTTGCCCACACACCCCCCTCCCCCTGCAGTGTTCAAAATATCCCAAACATGCAAAATTATACGCTTGAGCCATATTTTGGAGACAAACTTTCGCTCTCTGCACGTATTCGCAGTTTGAAATTACGACTTTTTATACCGAAAATATGCCAATTACTGATGGCAGCGATGGGTCACATTTTGCCCAACCCACTTGCAGTTTTTAAAATATCCCAAACATCCCAAATTCGACCCTTGAGCCATATTTTGCAGTCAAATTCTCTCTCTCTGCACTTATTCGCAGTTTGAAATTACGACTTTTTATACCCAAAATATGCCAAATACTGAAAGCGGAGATGGGTCACATTTTGCCCAAACCCTCCCTGCAGTTTTCAATATATCTCAAACATCTCAAATTCGATGCTTGAGCAATATCTTGGAACCAAATTCTCGCTCTCTGCACGTATTCGCAGTATGAAATTACGACTTTTTAAACCGAATATATGCCAATTACTGGGATCGGCGATGGGTCACATTCCACCCCCCCCCTCATGCAGTTTTCAAAATATCATAAACATCCCAAATTCGACGCTAGAGCCATATTTTGGAGCCAAATTCTTGCTCTTTGCACGTATTCGCAGTTTGAAATTACGATTTTTTATACAGAAAATATGTCAATTACTTAAAGCGGCGATTAGATCACATTTTGCCCAAATCCCCCCTGCAGTTTTCAAAATATCCAAAACATCCCAAATTCGACGCTTGAGCCATATTTTGGAGCCAAATTCTCTCTCTCTGCACTTATTCGCAGTTTGAAATTACGACCTTTTATACCGAATATATGCCAATTACTGAGAGCAGCGATGGGTCAAATTTAGCTCAAACCCTCCCCGGCAGTTTTCAAAATATCCTAAACATCCCAAATTCGATGCTTGGGCCATATTTTGGAGCCAAATTCTGGCTCTCTGCACGTATTCGCGGTTTGAAATTACAACATTTTATACGGAAAATATGCCAAATACTGAGAGTGGCGATGGATCACATTTTGCCCAAATCCCCCTACAGTTTTCAAAATATCCCAAACATCCCAAATTCGACGCTTGAGCAATATTTTGGAGCCAAATTCTTGGTCTCTTCATGTATTCGCAGTTTGAAATTACGACTTTTTATACCGAAAAATATGCCAATTACTGAGAGCAGCGATCTTCTTGAGAGGTTATCTTGAGATGATTTCGGGGCTTTTTAGAGTCCCCGCGGCACAGTCGTCGACCAGGCCTCCACCTCCAGGAAGCAGCCCGTGACAGCTGACTAACACCCAGGTACCAATTTTACTGCTAGGTGATAGGGGCTGTTACGGTGCCCTCTCCTATCTCTTTCGTTTGCCTGCTTTAAGAGTCATATCAGCTCTCCCTACTGATTCTCTGAGGTTCAGGGAGTCTAATGATATATGTGGCGAACAGACCGACTGCCAGTAAAGGGAAGGAAGTTACATTATAAGTTGTAAATAAAGGGAAATTGGCGCCCTGTTATAAAATGAAAGAGTATCCCCTAATGCAGATATGACCTTTTGGAAGGGACACTAGCCGATCGCGGATTGGCCGACTTAGGTCGCGGGCGACAAATCAGGGCCCGCCATGACGTCACCGAGTGCCCCGGGCGGCGCCGACGTCAGAAGTGACCCGACCTTGGAAGTGACAGGACGCACCTCGGTCTGCTCTCCAGGATTAGAGGCTCTACAAGCCTTTCTTAGTGGATTAGTGCTGGCTATTGCAGCCCATCGGATATATTGGAGACCCCGCGCTTCTGGGAAGCAAAAGGAACCAAGTTTATTGAGCGAAAGAGGGCCAAACTTGGAAAATATTCGGCGACGACGCAGGGCGGCGACGTTGGACGTTGAGGGTCAGAAAAGGTGTGGCGGGCAAGCCTAGTTGTTACCGGGTCACATCCACTGAGGGTCTTGGAAGGACGACACCGTGCCTAGGACAAGGAGCAACGCCTTGTGGAAGGGGCGAGTGTGGGAAAAATAGTGATTAGCTCAGCGCCCATCGATGAACCAGGATTGGGGCAGCTGAATCTCAGGGATTGGAACGGCGACGACGCGAAGGCTCCACGACACCTGAGGACCTGTGGAACGTCCTGGATCGTGAAGGATTGACCCAAGGAAGCGTGGGAACCTCACACCATCGAGGGACAGGCGTCGTGAGCCAGGAATGTAAGGTAGATCATTTTCCCTCCCAGTACCCCTTGTGTGAGTAGGCTAGTTAGGCCACAATAGTTACTTATGTGTGTGGCAACAGGACATTAATACTTTAGTAGTAGAGTAGGCTGCAAGGCAGCTTGTGTCCAGGCCTGTCAGAGGGGACAGTGTGTACGGATGGCAGGACAGTGAAGGAGAGGCGCCGACGTGGTGAAGAGGCCCTCCTGTGTGAGAGTGTGGGACTCCTGTCTTTCTGTCCAGTTGAAGTAGTGTTGGAGGTCGTGGAAGAAGAGGCTGATGATCTCCAGACTTAGTATCCATATTTCCATATTCATGTATTACTTGTGATTGTGTGTGTGTGTTCATGTAATTTGCATCAGTAAATTCACACATTTTATCACTGTGTTTAAGTGTGCCTCCATTTATGATATTTCTCTATGAGCATACACGAAGGTTATCATAGTACCACCTAGGGAACACTACGTTCTCTATAGCAGTTCCTATTGCCTGGAGAGTGGTAGAGACAGCACAGACTTACATAAAAGTGTACCCTTAGCCATCCAATCAGTATCGGTGTCTGAATGGTGGCAACTATTAACATAGTGGCTAGAGAGAGGTAAAGCCACACAGACCTTCCTGGGAGAGAACCCTGGGCCAACAGTCTAGTAGCAGATCTGTGGGAGTAGCAATCTTCTGGCTACAAACAATGTATAATACACCCACTGAACTGCATTGCTGGGGTGCAGATATAATAACCCAGCTGGCGACCTTGCTAAGAAGAAGATAGAGAATACAGGCGGGAAAGGAGTTCCTGCAACCTTTTTTTGTCTGGCAGGCAAGACTCAGGGAGGTTATAATTATAAGGTAAGCCTGAGTCTTCCTTCACTCCTCCACGGGTCTAGGCCGGAACTGTTAACAGCAGTTTCCCCGTGTTTGACTGAAGGGCTTCCAGGGTGAATCAGTGGCACCCCCTTTTGTGGTGGAAGCAAAGACCTGCGGAGGTGGGCATTGTTGGTCCTCTCCTGTGTGACCAAGGAGACTCCGGTGAGTACCGGGAGTTGGAGGGGCTGAGTATTTGGGCCTTTTGAGCCCCTAGCAGCTGAGTGTTAGCAGAGCCCCGGCCGGACCACCTCCACGTGACAGAGAACTGCGTTCCCTTACCTTGAGGTCATCTCGCCGTGCAGGTAGTGAGGGCAGACCACGCTCAACGCGACGCAATTCGACTTCTTTCTTTACCTTTATCTCCTCCAGTCGCAGTTGTCTCTCTCCTTCTTCCCGCTGCAGCCGAACTTCTCTCTCACGCTCCTCTCGCTGCAGCCGTGCTTCTCGCTCACGCTCCTCTCGCTGCAGCCGTGCTTCTCGCTCACGCTCCTCTCGCTGCAGCTCAGCCGCACGTTCCTCTCGCTGCATTTGCGCTTCTCTCTCCTCTCCTCTCGTCGCAGCTGGGCTTATAGTTGCATCTTCATTATTTCCAGTTGCAGGCTCCTCTTACTACAGCTGGACCTTCCACTGCTCCCATGTTCACTGTGAATTCTCTCCACACTGGTAGGCGCTTGGGGTGGCTCTAGTCGGGACGGTTCACCTTGCGACGGCTCTCCTCGGGACGGCTCCTCTTGAGATGGCTCCTCTCCCGTCGCCTCCTCTCGAGCTGTGAGCTGTGCCATGATCTCTATCCTTCGCTCCGCTACCTTAGTCGTCTTCAACCTGATCCCAAAGTGGTTTGCCACTTGTTGGAGCTGGGCCTTGGTACACTCCTCCAAAATTCTCTCGTCCCTTGTGTCAATAAATTTCTTTACTTTGTCCTCCTCCATCTCTATATCATTGAGTATACACGACAGCACAGACAAGTTAGTAGGCACTAATTTCACTGTTTCTGTCCCTTAGCCGGTTGAGTAACAGTACTACTGAATTCACTGGCCACACTGTAGCTTGATCCACGCTTCCTGGCGAAGTTCCCAGTTCTTGGCTACCGGGGTTCGAATCCTGGCGAGGTCGCCAGTTCTCTGTCACGTGGAGGTGGTCCGGCCGGGGCTCTGCTAACACTCAGCTGCTAGGGGCTCAAAAGGCCCAAATACTCAGCCCCTCCGACTCCCGGTACTCATCGGAGTCTCCTTGGTCACCCAGGAGAGGAACAACAATGCCCACCTCCGCAGGTCTTTGCTTCCACCACAAAAGGGGGTGCCACTGACTCACCCTGGAAGCCCTTCAGTCAAACACGGGGAAACTGCTGTTAACAGTTCCGGCCTAGACCCGTGGAGGAGTGAAGGAAGACTCAGGCTTACCTTATAATTATAACCTCCCTGAGTCTTGCCTGCCAGACAAAAAAAGGTTGCAGGAACTCCTTTCCCGCCTGTATTCTCTATCTTCTTCTTAGCAAGGTCGCCAGCTGGGTTATTATATCTGCACCCCAGCAATGCAGTTCAGTGGGTGTATTATATATTGTTTGTAGCCAGAAGATTGCTACTCCCACAGATCTGCTACTAGACTGTTGGCCCAGGGTACTCTCCCAGGAAGGTCTGTGTGGCTTTACCTCTCTCTAGCCACTACGTTAATAGTTGCCACCATTCAGACACCGATACTGATCGGATGGCTAAGGGTACACTTTAATGTAAGTCTGTGCTGTCTCTACCACTCTCCAGGCAATAGGAACTGCTATAGAGAACGTAGTGTTCCCTAGGTGGTACTATGATAACCTTCGTGTATGCTCATAGAGAAATATCATAAATGGAGGCACACTTAAACACAGTGATAAAATGTGTGAATTTACAGATGCAAATTACATGAACACACACACACAATCACAAGTAATACATGAATATGGAAATATGGATACTAAGTCTGGAGATCGTATTATAGACTGTGGGTTGGTTGGTGTTGTCGTCGTTGATCCTTCTCTACGGACAACCCAACCCACAACTCGGTAGAGTGCTTACACTTCACTAGGAGATCACACTAGGCGCTTCTGGCTCTTGGAGAGGGGCTCCACGTCACATGTTTAGGGGATGCGGCTCCAACACTCAGCCTCGTTGTCACGTGCACACACCCACTCGAGCCGCTGTGACTCCCCACTCTCTCCTTAGGTGATATGATCTCCTCAATCCCCTTTTGACTTATTAGTATTACCTTTTACCCTGTCCGCGGCAGTGGTTCTTGGTTCTTTCTCTCTCTCTCTCTCTCCTTCTTTACTACCTCCTGGGAAGCCTCACTAGGACAAGGGCAAACACCAGCAAATTGGAATACATTTACTGGACAAAGCACATACACAATACATACACATATAATAATAATGAATCCTATACTCTATATTATCACAATCAGGTTGCTCTCCAACACAATCAGAACTCTACCATCAGCTTATCAAGTGGTATCCTATCTCCTGGTTCACCACCTGATACTATCAACCACCTCAAGTTGATCAAGTCTACATACACTGTTGCACCATCAGCAAGAGAATATATATATATAGAAAATCAGCATTTGAATGCAATAACATATATCAGTATAAATGTTCATTGATACACAACAATGATCAATCGATCACTGTCAGTCCTGGAACGCATACATCTGTAGGTAATCCAGCCTACGACTGTAACTCTAAACTTCAGTGTAAAAAACTCCTTGACATAAGAATGCAAACAACCACTCACCTCTCACTGCGTCTTGCACACTAATGACAATCAAACACTATCAACTCCCTATAAGTAATCCACCAGAACTTCCTCTTCCACCTCTGGAAGTTCACTACCCTAATAGGTTCTTCCGGGCTTCACTACCAGGACCCTCTGCAGCTTCTCCAGGCTGCTATCATGAAGTTTCCTTGAGTAACTACGGTGCTTCACCCTTCTGCTAGGTTCCTCCACAGCTCTCTTGGCTGCTACACCACCTCTACAGAAGCATGTGACACTCCTCTTCACTGCTTCTCCTCACAGCTCGAGGTCCTCTGCTTCACTACCTTGGAGTCTCATCAATTACTTCATCTAGGCTTCGAAGTTCTCAGCAACTTCTTCCCCAAAGACAAACCTGCAACCCATCGACACTCCAATAAAATGTTCCCCTTTAACACAGAAACAAAAAATATTCACACAATATGTTTGCCTCAAACCTCTATCTGTTCTCTACATACAGTGAGAGTGGACTCCCCCGTTTTGGGCGGGTCCATACTCCACCTCGCCTGGCGGCGGTCCTCACTCACGCTGGGAGGGTCCTTCGCCGTCAGGAGCCAGGCTCCCTCAGTCGCCCGCCAGCGCTCAGAGGGTATGGACGTCGCTCCGTGTTCCTCCCTCTCCACTCTCTTATTTCAGGCCTTCTGCCTTATTAAAACATGCCTAACTTATAAATAAACATCGCTACTGTCGCTGGGCACACGACCAACTACAAGCAATCACTATGAACTGGCGTATATCGTGCTTACCACAGATTATAAGGTCGAGGGCGCTTTCCCTCTGACGGCGTCTGGTCAGGGCGCTCCACACAGCCCACGAAAATGCCTCTGAGCAGCTTATTAAACTCTCCTCGCCGTCCAAGACTTGACACCACAACGTTCTCAGCTCAATTCCACAGCTGGCACGTCTGCACACTTCTCTTCTCTTAGAGATATATCACTAGGGGTTCCCTTCTGACGGGAGCTCAACGGAGCGCGGCTTCCCCCTGCGATGTCTGGCACTCAAGTGAGGTCAAGGTCCTCCGGAAGCGAGCCTCACGCCTCCAGCAAAATGTCCACATCTCCTAGCCAGTCATTTATCTATTTTCTTCTGCATTGCCCATAATCTCAAACTGTTATACATATCCAAGCAACTATTTTACATATGCGTTATCACCTCAATATTTGCTAGACCTTCTAATCAGGTCAGGCTTGATGAATAACTCAAGGAGGGAGACTCGATTTCTCCTGTAGGCTGAGATCATAACACTCCCCTCCCCTTATTTTTGAGAGTTATTCCAGTGGCAAAGCTCGGGATAATACATCCGCCACCACGCTGTCTCGTTCTTCAACCGATTGGTTCGAACGGTTGATCTGCTTACGTACTCCCTTAAGAGTCTGCAATTAGTTCGTTGCTCCTTGCAACATCTGGCTCACAACTCGCCAGAAACATGATCTTCTCATAAACGATTTGACCTCTCTGGCGCCTCTTGGCTAGGCTGTCCTCCTTGGACGCCTGCGCTCCATTGGTCCACTCTACTTATTGTTTCCACCCTCCGTTATCTCGTCTTCTTCTCTTCACGTCCAGAGTCAGACATCTATTGTCTGTACCTCCTCTGTCGTCTTCATACTTCCATCTACTGCCATTATACTTCCGCCTCCTGTCATCATACTTCACTCCCTCGTCTTCACCGACGATCCTCCCTTTCGTCTCCTCATTTATCTGAGACCTCATCCTGTTTGACTTCCATCGAGTCCTCGGCTTTCTTCTATTCCTCCATGCTTGCATCATCATCCTCTTCCCACACTTTTCACTTCTATACCACTCCATTTCTTCTCCTTCGACTCTTCTTCGTTCCCTAAAAGTTTCTTCGGGCACTATACTACATCCAACAGCACTCGACCATACATGTCGCTTTGCCTCTCCCAAAGTGCTCGTAAGCATCTCTCCACACATACTGTCTCTTCTCCTTTCATTTTCCCGGCTATTACTCTTCTTCACTATCTCTCCTCCACGTTTTCTGTGAAACATGTCAACTCTTGACATCTCAAACAACTTAACTCCATTATCCCTATGCCTCTGTGCTCGTGGACCACTTGACGCTATACTCCCGTCCTCAGTATGTCCACATCTTTCCTCATTCCTACTCAGCACAGTTGTATTCACCTTCCAACTCTTAGTTGCAGCAGTCTGGGCTTTACTCAGGTCCGCTCTCTTCACATGATTCTTCTTCGGCTGGGCCATCTTCACTTTTGACCTCACCGAGACTTCATTCTCCTGGGCTGGACCTTCATCAAACAGCCACGCTATATCTACATCGATATCTTCTACCGGTTTAATCGACACTGTATCATCTTCTCCAGCGTCTTCCTCGTCGGCCACTTCTGCCTTCATCACTACCGAGACAGGGTACTCAATGGCTTGGCGGTCTCCTGACGCATCTCCTCGGATGTCAGTCAGGTTCACACTCTCAGGTGTCCCACCCGTGCCGTTGCCTTCTGGGCTCTCCTCTGGCACAGTCTCCGCTATGACTCTTGGCAACACCTTTGTCCCACACAAGTCATTCCCCAGGATCACTTGGACTCCTGGAATAGGTATGTCGGGGCACACTCCCAACATCACCTCTGCCGACACATATTTCGACCTTAGCTGGACAGTACATACGGGCATGTCACTCTCAGACAATAACCCATATACTCTCATCTTACTCCTGCCAGCTAACCGTCGATCATTCCCAATCAGGCTTCTCGTAATCAAGCTCTGATTAGCTCCGGTATCTCTTAAGATACCAACTTCTACCTCAGGTTGGCCTCCTACACTGATCCAACCTTTGCTCATGAACGGCCTATACCTCTCGTTCACTAAGTTCACTTTCTGTGGTTTGTCTCGGAACACATTAGTATATTTACTTCGGGGGTCACACATGGCCAGGGTCACGACTCTCTTGCCCTGCCTACAATCTCGCATCACGTGACCCAATCCGTTACAATTGTAACATCTCATCTGGGAAAAGTCTCTTCTATATGTACCAGAGTAGCTCTGACTCTGCCCACTCGTATTGGAGTTCCTCGGGCCAGACGTACTACTTGTACTTTGTGGAGCTTTACTGGACTCTTGATTCCCTGGATAACGATTAGTTTCTCGTTTGGCTCCTCCATCCTCACTTTCAGACGGAGTACGCGACCTACTCTTCTGAGTTTTAGGGTACTTACTTTTATCTGCCCATTTTTCAAAATTTTTCTCACCCTAGACTCTTCTGGGTCTCTCATAATTTCTTCCTCCCCAGATTCCATTGGATCTGCCATTGCTGCGTCTCGCCTCGCTTCTCACTCTGTTCTCCCTTCGTGCCGTCTTAATTCTCTCTCGTTCTGCTTTAGCGGCCTCCATCTTTATCATAGCCAGTTCAGCCTTGGCCGTTTCTTGTTCGGCCTTGGCTCTCTCTTGTCCGACTTTAAGTTTTTCCTGTTCAGCTTTAGCTTTTTCCTGTTCGGCTTTAGCTTTCTCTTGCTCAGCTTTAGCTCGCTCCTGCTCGGCTTTGGCTTTCTCTTGCTCAAGCCGAGCCTGCCTCTCTTCACGTTGCAGCTGTACCTCATTGTCTCCTGGTTCCAACTTTGGTTCCACCTCGCGCCTCTCAAGGCTGCTTTCCCTGCTGCTACTTGAGTTTACATTAATTCCTTCGTCAATTGGCGCATCATCCGTTTCCTCTGAAATTTCTTCCAACCTATCGGGTACTTCATTCTGAGGCAGGGCTTCAGCTCCTCCTTGCTGGCACTGAGTTTCCTCTTGTTCACATTGGCGTTTCGCTTCCTTCTCTTCTTCTGCTTTTTGTTCCCTTAACCAAGTCCGCAGGGCCTCGCGTCCATCCTCTACCTTATCATGCCTACCCTTTAGGCCGAAATGGTCTTCCAACATCCTTATCTGCCTCCTAGTGCACATGTCTAGAATCTTCTCATCACGAGTTTTGCAGAACATGCTTACTCTGTCTATCTGCATTATTGCCTTGATTTCCTTTCGTTTACTAGACGCCCTGTTTGACTTCAACCTAACACCATACATTTTACTGATCAACCAAAGTTGTTCCTGGGTACAATTTTGCAAGATTTCATCATCCCCTGTATCAATGTACTTCTGGGCTCTCGCAAGGTCTTTCTCCGAACCTCTAAAATTCAGGACCGCTGTCATCCTGTCCTGTGAGTCTTCCCAAGAGAGAGAGTATACACCTGCAGTCACATAGTTTATTTCAGCAAGGGTGTACAAATCCACTCTTGGACAGGGTGTGGGTGTGTCAGTTCACTATCCCGGACAGGCCCCCAATTTATTATAGACTGTGGGTTGGTTGGTGTTGTCGTCGTTGATCCTTCTCTACGGACAACCCAACCCACAACTCGGTAGAGTGCTTACACTTCACTAGGAGATCACACTAGGCGCTTCTGGCTCTTGGAGAGGGGCTCCACGTCACATGTTTAGGGGATGCGGCTCCTACACTCAGCCTCGTTGTCACGTGCACACACCCACTCGAGCCGCTGTGACTCCCAACTCTCTCCTTAGGTGATATGATCTCCTCAATCCCCTTTTGACTTATTAGTATTACCTTTTACCCTGTCCGCGGCAGTGGTTCTTGGTTCTTTCTCTCTCTCTCTTCTTCTTTACTACCTCCTGGGAAGCCTCACTAGGACAAGGGCAAACACCAGCAAATTGGAATACATTTACTGGACAAAGCACATACACAATACATACACATATAATAATAATGAATCCTATACTCTATATTATCACAATCAGGTTGCTCTCCAACACAATCAGAACTCTACCATCAGCTTATCAAGTGATATCCTATCTCCTGGTTCACCACCTGATACTATCAACCACCTCAAGTTGATCAAGTCTACATCCACTGTTGCACCATCAGCAAGAGAATATATATATAGAAAATCAGCATTTGAATGCAATAACATATATCAGTATAAATGTTCATTGATACACAACAATGATCAATCGATCACTGTCAGTCCTGGAACGCATACATCTGTAGGTAATCCAGCCTACGACTGTAACTCTAAACTTCAGTGTAAAAAACTCCTTGACATAAGAATGCAAACAACCACTCACCTCTCACTGCGTCTTGCACACTAATGACAATCAAACACTATCAACTCCCTATAAGTAATCCACCAGAACTTCCCCTTCCACCTCTGGAAGTTCACTACCCTAATAGGTTCTTCCGGGCTTCACTACCAGGACCCTCTGCAGCTTCTCCAGGCTGCTATCATGAAGTTTCCTTGAGTAACTACGGTGCTTCACCCTTCTGCTAGGTTCCTCCACAGCTCTCTTGGCTGCTACACCACCTCTACAGAAGCATGTGACACTCCTCTTCACTGCTTCTCCTCACAGCTCGAGGTCCTCTGCTTCACTACCTTGGAGTCTCATCAATTACTTCATCTAGGCTTCGAAGTTCTCAGCAACTTCTTCCCCAAAGAACAAACCTGCAACCCATCGACACTCCAATAAAATGTTCCCCTTTAACACATAAACAAAAAATATTCACACAATATGTTTGCCTCAAACCTCTATCTGTTCTCTACATACAGTGAGAGTGGACTCTCCCGTTTTGGGCGGGTCCATACTCCACCTCGCCTGGCGGCGGTCCTCACTCACGCTGGGAGGGTCCTTCGCCGTCAGGAGCCAGGCTCCCTCAGTCGCCCGCCAGCGCTCAGAGGGGATGGACGTCGCTCCGTGTTCCTCCCTCTCCACTCTCTTATTTCAGGCCTTCTGCCTTATTAAAACATGCCTAACTTATAAATAAACATCGCTACTGTCGCTGGGCACACGACCAACTACAAGCAATCACTATGAACTGGCGTATATCGTGCTTACCACAGATTATAAGGTCGAGGGCGCTTTCCCTCTGACGGCGTCTGGTCAGGGCGCTCCACACAGCCCACGAAAATGCCTCTGAGCAGCTTATTAAACTCTCCTCACCGTCCAAGACTTGACACCACAACGTTCTCAGCTCAATTCCACAGCTGGCACGTCTGCACACTTCTCTTCTCTTAGAGATATATCACTAGGGGTTCCCTTCTGACGGGAGCTCAACGGAGCGCGGCTTCCCCCTGCGATGTCTGGCACTCAAGTGAGGTCAAGGTCCTCCGGAAGCGAGCCTCACGCCTCCAGCAAAATGTCCACATCTCCTAGCCAGTCATTTATCTATTTTCTTCTGCATTGCCCATAATCTCAAACTGTTATACATATCCAAGCAACTATTTTACATATGCGTTATCACCTCAATATTTGCTAGACCTTCTAATCAGGTCAGGCTTGATAAATAACTCTCAAGGAGGGAGACTCGTTTCTCCTGTAGGCTGAGATCATAACAATCGTCAGCCTCTTCTTCCACGACCTACAACACTCCTTCAACTGGACAGAAAGACAGGAGTCCCACACTCTCACACAGGAGGGCCTCTTCACCACGTCGGCGCCTCTCCTTCACTGTCCTGCCATCCGTAAACACTGTCCCCTCTGACAGGCCTGGACACAAGCTGCCTTGCAGCCTACTCAACTACTAAAGTATTAATGTCCTGTTGCCACACACATAAGTAACTATTGTGGCCTAACTAGCCTACTCACACAAGGGGTAATGGGAGGGAAAATGATCTACCTTACATTCCTGGCTCACGACGCCTGTCCCTCGATGGTGTGAGGTTCCCACGCTTCCTTGGGTCGATCCTTGACGATCCAGGACGTTCCACAGGTCCTCAGGTGTCGTGGAGCCTTCGCGTCGTCGCCGTTCCAATCCCTGAGATTCAGCAGCTCCAATCCTGGTTCATCGATGGGCGCTGAGCTAATCACTATTTTTCCCACACTCGCCCCTTCCACAAGGCGTTGCTCCTTGTCCTAGGCACGGTGTCGTCCTTCCAAGACCCTCAGTGGATGTGACCCGGTCACAGCTAGGCTTGCCCGCCACACCTTTTCTGACCCTCAACGTCCAACGTCGCCGCCCTGCGTCGTCGCCGAATATTTTCCAAGTTTGGCCCTCTTTCGCTCAATAAACTTGGTTCCTTTTGCTTCCCAGAAGCGCGGGGTCTCCAATATATCCGATGGGCTGCAATAGCCAGCACTAATCCACTAAGAAAGGCTTGTAGAGCCTCTAATCCTGGAGAGCAGACCGAGGTGCGTCCTGTCGCTTCCAAGGTCGGGTCACTTCTGACGTTGGCGCCGCCCGGGGCACTCGGTGACGTCATGGCGGGCCCTGATTTGTCGCCCGCGACCTAAGTCGGCCAATCCGCGATCGGCTAGTGTCCCTTCCAAAAGGTCATATCTGCATTAGGGGATACTCTTTTATTTTATAACAGGGCGCCAATTTCCCTTTATTTACAACTTATAATGTAACTTCCTTCCCTTTACTGGCAGTCGGTCTGTTCGCCACATATATCATTAGACTCCCTGAACCTCAGAGAATCAGTAGGGAGAGCTGATATGACTCTTAAAGCAAGCAAACGAAAGAGATAGGAGAGGGCACCGTAACAGGGCATAGGGTGAAAGAAACTCTACCCATTGTTTCTCGCCGGCGCCTGGGATCGAACCCAGGACTACAGGATCACAAGTCCAGCGTGCTGTCCGCTCGGCCGACCGGCCAACCGATTCCGACCGGCGATGGGTCAAATTTAGCCCAAACCATCCCCGGCAATTTTCAAAATATCCCAAACATCCCAAATTTGAGCCTTGAGCCATATCTTGGAGCCAAATTCTGGCTTTCTGCACGTATTTTGCCTTTTGAAATTACGACATTTTGTACCGAAAATATGAAAATTACTAAGAGCAGCGATGGGTCACATTTTGCCGAAACCTCCCTGCAGTTTTCAAAATATCCCAAACATCACAAATTCGACCCTTGAGCCATATTTTTGAGCCAAATTCTGGCTCTCTGCACGTATTCGCAGTTTGAAATTACGAATTTTTATACCGAAAATATGCCAATTTCACAAAGCGGCGATGGATTACATTTTGCCCAAACCCTCCCTGCAATTTTCAAAATATCCCAAACATCCCAAATTCGACGCTAGAGCCATATTTTGATGCCAAAAACTGGCTCTCTGCACATATTCGCATTTTAAAATTACGAATTTTATACCAAAAATATGTCAATTACTTTGAGCGGCGATGGGTCACATTTTGCCAAAATCCACCCTGCAGTTTTGAAAATACCCCAAAAATAAAAAATTCGACGCTTGAGCCATATTTTGGAGCCATATTCTGGCTTTCTGCTTGAATTCGCAATTTGAAATTACGACTTTTTACACCGAAAATATGCCAATTACTGAAAGTGGCGATAAAGTGGCATTTTGCCCAAACACCCCCCCCCCCCTCCCCCTGCAGTGTTCAAAATATCCCAAACATCCCAAATTATACGCTTGAGCCATATTTTGGAGACAAACTTTCGCTCTCTGCACGTATTCGCAGTTTGAAATTACGACTTTTTATACCGAAAATATGCCAATTCCTATTGGCAGCGATGGGTCACATTTTGCGCAAACCCACTTGCAGTTTTATAAAATATCCCAAACATCCCAAATTCCACCCTTGAGCCATATTTTGCAGTCAAATTCGGGCTTTCTGGACGTATTCGCAGTTTGAAATTACGACTCTTTATACCCAAAATATGCCAAACACTGAAAGCAGCGATGGGTCACATTTTGCCCAAACCCTCCCTGCAGTTTTCAAAATATATCAAAGATCTCAAATTCGATGCTTGAGCAATATCTTGGAGCCAAATTCTGGCTCTCTGCACGTATTCGCAGTATGAAATTACGACTTTTTAAACCGAATATATGCCATTTACTGGGATCAGCGATGGGTTACATTTGCCCCCCCCCCTTGCAGTTTTCAAAATATCATAAACATCCCAAATTCGACGCTAGAGCCATATTTTGGAGCCAAATTCCAGCTCTCTCCACGTATTCGCAGTTTGAAATTACGATTATTTATACAGAAAATATGTCAATTACTTAAAGCGGCGATTAGATCACATTTTGCCCAAACCCTCCCTGTAGTTTTCAAAATATCCCAAACATCCCAAATTCGAAGCTTGAGCAATATTTTAGAGACTAATTCTCGGTCTTTGTACGTATTCGCAGTTTGAAATTACGTCTTTTTATACCGAAAATATGCCTAATACTGATATCGGCGATAAGTCACATTGTGCCCAAACCCCCCGTTCAGTTTTCAAAATATCCCAAACATTGCAAATTCGACGCTTGAGCCATATTTAGGAACCAAATTCTGGCTCTCTGCACGTATTCGCAGTTTGAAATTACGACTTTTTATACCGAAAATTTGCCAATTACTGAGAACAGCGTTGGGTCAAATTTTACTCAAACCCTCCCCGGTAGTTTTCAAAATATCACAAACATCCCAAATTCTAAGCTTGAGCCCTATTTTGGAGACAAATTCTGGCTCTCTGCTCGTATTCGCAGTTTGAAATTGCGACTTTTTATACTCAAAATATGCTAAATACAGAAAGTGGCTATGGATCACATTTTGCCCAAACCCTCCCGGCAGTTTTCAAAATATCCCAAACATCCCAAATTCGACCCTTGAGCCATATTTTGGAGCCAAATTCTCGCTTTCTGCACGTATTCGCAGTTTGAAAAACTACTTTTTTTACCGAAAATTTGTCAATTACTGAGAGCGGAGATGGGTTAAATTTTGCTCAAACCCTCCCCGGCAGTTTTCAAAATATCGCTCACATCCCAAATTCGACTCTTGAGCCGTATTTTGGAGCCAAATTCTGGCTCTCTGCACGTATTCGCCGTTTGAAATTACCACTTTTTATACCAAAAATATGCTAATGATAGAAAGGGGCTATGGATCACATTTTGCCCAAACCCCCCTGCAGTTTTCAAAATATTCTAAACATTCTAAATTCGACGCTTGAGCCATATTTTGGAGCCATATTCTGTCTCTGCACTTATTCGCAGTTTGATATGAAGACTTTTTATACCGAAAATATGCCAATTACTGAGAGCAGCGATGGATCATATTTTGCCCAAACCCCCCTGCAGTTTTCAAAATATCCAAAACATCCCAAATTCGAAGCTTGAGCCATATTTTGGAGCCAAATTATCTCTCTCTGCACTGATTCGCAGTTTGAAATTACGACTTTTTATACCGAAAATATGCCAATTACTGAGAGCAGCGATGGGTCAATTTTAGCCCAAACCCTCCCCTGCAGTTTTCAAAATATCCCAAACATCCCAAATTCGATGCTTGAGCCATATTTTGGGGCCAAATTCTGGCTCTCTGCACGTATTCGCAGTTTGAAATTACGACTTTTTATACCGAAAAATATGCCAATTACTGAGAGCAGCGATGGGTCAAATTTAGCCCAAACCTTCCCCGGCAGTTTTCAAAATATCGCAAATATCCCAAATTCGAGCCTTGAGCCATATCTTGGAGCCAAATTCTGGCTCTCTGCACGTATTTTGCCTTTTGAAATTACGACATTTTATACCGAAAATATGTATATTACTGAGAGCAGCGAAGGGTCACATTTTGCCAAAACCCCCCTGCAGTTTTCAAAATATCCCAAACATCCCAAATTCGACCCTAGAGCCATATTTTTGAGCCAAATTCTGGCTCTCTGCACGTATTCGCAGTTTGAAATTACGAATTTTTATACCGAAAATATGCCAATTTCACAAAGCGGCGATGGATTACATTTTGCCCAAACCCTCCCTGCAATTTTCAAAATATCCCAAACATCCCAAATTCGACGCTAGAGCCATATTTTGATGCCAAAAACTGGCTCTCTGCACATATTCGCATTTTAAAATTACGAATTTTATACCAAAAATATGTCAATTACTGAGAGCGGCGATGGGTCACATTTTACCAAAATCCACCCTGCAGTTTTGAAAATACCCCAAAAATAAAAAATTCGACGCTTGAGCCATATTTTGGAGCCATATTCTGGCTTTCTGCTTGAATTCGCAATTTGAAATTACGACTTTTTACACCGAAAATATGCCAATTACTGAAAGTGGCGATAAAGTGGCATTTTGCCCAAACACCCCCCCCCCTCCCCCTGCAGTGTTCAAAATATCCCAAACATCCCAAATTATACGCTTGAGCCATATTTTGGAGACAAACTTTCGCTCTCTGCACGTATTCGCAGTTTGAAATTACGACTTTTTATACCGAAAATATGCCAATTCCTATTGGCAGCGATGGGTCACATTTTGCGCAAACCCACTTGCAGTTTTATAAAATATCCCAAACATCCCAAATTCCACCCTTGAGCCATATTTTGCAGTCAAATTCGGGCTTTCTGGACGTATTCGCAGTTTGAAATTACGACTCTTTATACCCAAAATATGCCAAACACTGAAAGCAGCGATGGGTCACATTTTGCCCAACCCTCCCTGCAGTTTTCAAAATATATCAAAGATCTCAAATTCGATGCTTGAGCAATATCTTGGAGCCAAATTCTGGCTCTCTGCACGTATTCGCAGTATGAAATTACGACTTTTTAAACCGAATATATGCCATTTACTGGGATCAGCGATGGGTTACATTTGCCCCCCCCCCTTGCAGTTTTCAAAATATCATAAACATCCCAAATTCGACGCTAGAGCCATATTTTGGAGCCAAATTCCAGCTCTCTCCACGTATTCGCAGTTTGAAATTACGATTATTTATACAGAAAATATGTCAATTACTTAAAGCGGCGATTAGATCACATTTTGCCCAAACCCTCCCTGTAGTTTTCAAAATATCCCAAACATCCCAAATTCGAAGCTTGAGCAATATTTTAGAGACTAATTCTCGGTCTTTGTACGTATTCGCAGTTTGAAATTACGTCTTTTTATACCGAAAATATGCCTAATACTGATATCGGCGATAAGTCACATTGTGCCCAAACCCCCCGTTCAGTTTTCAAAATATCCCAAACATTGCAAATTCGACGCTTGAGCCATATTTAGGAACCAAATTCTGGCTCTCTGCACGTATTCGCAGTTTGAAATTACGACTTTTTATACCGAAAATTTGCCAATTACTGAGAACAGCGTTGGGTCAAATTTTACTCAAACCCTCCCCGGTAGTTTTCAAAATATCACAAACATCCCAAATTCTAAGCTTGAGCCCTATTTTGGAGACAAATTCTGGCTCTCTGCTCGTATTCGCAGTTTGAAATTGCGACTTTTTATACTCAAAATATGCTAAATACAGAAAGTGGCTATGGATCACATTTTGCCCAAACCCTCCCGGCAGTTTTCAAAATATCCCAAACATCCCAAATTCGACCCTTGAGCCATATTTTGGAGCCAAATTCTCGCTTTCTGCACGTATTCGCAGTTTGAAAAACTACTTTTTTTTACCGAAAATTTGTCAATTACTGAGAGCGGAGATGGGTTAAATTTTGCTCAAACCCTCCCCGGCAGTTTTCAAAATATCGCTCACATCCCAAATTCGACTCTTGAGCCGTATTTTGGAGCCAAATTCTGGCTCTCTGCACGTATTCGCCGTTTGAAATTACCACTTTTTATACCAAAAATATGCTAATGATAGAAAGGGGCTATGGATCACATTTTGCCCAAACCCCCCTGCAGTTTTCAAAATATTCTAAACATTCTAAATTCGACGCTTGAGCCATATTTTGGAGCCATATTCTGTCTCTGCACTTATTCGCAGTTTGATATGAAGACTTTTTATACCGAAAATATGCCAATTACTGAGAGCAGCGATGGATCATATTTTGCCCAAACCCCCCTGCAGTTTTCAAAATATCCAAAACATCCCAAATTCGAAGCTTGAGCCATATTTTGGAGCCAAATTATCTCTCTCTGCACTGATTCGCAGTTTGAAATTACGACTTTTTATACCGAAAATATGCCAATTACTGAGAGCAGCGATGGGTCAATTTTAGCCCAAACCCTCCCCTGCAGTTTTCAAAATATCCCAAACATCCCAAATTCGATGCTTGAGCCATATTTTGGGGCCAAATTCTGGCTCTCTGCACGTATTCGCAGTTTGAAATTACGACTTTTTATACCGAAAAATATGCCAATTACTGAGAGCAGCGATGGGTCAAATTTAGCCCAAACCTTCCCCGGCAGTTTTCAAAATATCGCAAATATCCCAAATTCGAGCCTTGAGCCATATCTTGGAGCCAAATTCTGGCTCTCTGCACGTATTTTGCCTTTTGAAATTACGACATTTTATACCGAAAATATGTATATTACTGAGAGCAGCGAAGGGTCACATTTTGCCAAAACCCCCCTGCAGTTTTCAAAATATCCCAAACATCCCAAATTCGACCCTAGAGCCATATTTTAGAGCCAAATTCTGGCTCTCTGCACGTATTCGCAGTTTGAAATTACGAATTTTTATATCGAAAATATGCCAATTTCATAAAGTGGCGATGGATTACATTTTGCCCAAACCCTCGCTGCAATTTTCAAAATATCCCAAACATCCCAAATTCGACGCTAGAACCATGTTTTGAAGCCAAAATCAGGCTCTCTGCACATATTCGCATTTTAAAATTACGAATTTTATACCAAAAATATGTCAATTACTGAGAGCGGCGATGGGTCACATTTTGCCAAAATCCACCCTGCAGTTTTGAAAATATCCCAAAAATCCAAAATTCGACGCTTGAGCCATATTTTGGAGCCAAATTCTGGCTTTTTGCTTGAATTCGCAATTTAAAATTACGACTTTTTACACCGAAAATATGTCATTTACTCAAAGTGGCGATAAGTCACATTTTGCCCCCCCCCCCTGCAGTGTTCAAAATATCCCAAACATCCCAAATTCTACGCTTGAGCCATATTTTGGAGACTCTCGCTCTCTGCACATATTCGCAGTTTGAAATTACGACTTTTTTTTACCGAAAATATGCCTTTTACTGAAATCAGCGATAAGTCACATTTTGCACAAACCCCCCCTGAAGTTTTCAAAATATCCCACACATCTCAAATTCAAGCCTTGAATCCTATTTTGGAGCCAAATTCTGGCTCTCTGCACGTATTCGCCTTTTGAAATTACGATATTTATACCGAAAATATGCAAATTACTGAGAGCAGCGATGGGTCACATTTTGCCCAAACCCCCCTGCAGTTTTCAAAATGTTCCAAACATCCCAAATTCAATGCTTGAATCATATTTTGGAGCCAAATTCTGGCTCTCTGCAAGTATTCGCAGTTTGAAATTAAAACTTTTTATATGGAAAATATGCCAAATACTGAGAGCGGCTATTGATCACATTTTGCCCAAACCCCCCTGCAGTTTTCAAAATATCCCAAACATCCCAAAATCGACGCATGAGCCATATTTTGGAACCAAATTCTGGCTCTCTTCACGTATTCGCAGTTTGAAATTACGACTTTTTATACCGAAAATATGCCAATTACTGAGCCAATTTCTGGGTCTCTGCACGTATTCGCAGTTTGAAATTATGACTGTTTATACCGAAAATATGCCAATTACTGAGAACGGCGATGGGTCACATTTTGCCCAAGCCCTCCCTGCAGTTTTCAAAATATCCCAAACATCCCAAATTCGACGCTTGAGCCATATTTTGGAGCAAAATTCTTGCTCTCTGCACGTATTCGCAGTTTGAAATTACGAATTTTTATACCAAAAATATGCCATTTACTGACAGCGGCGATAAGTCACATTTTGCCAAAACCCCCCCTGCAGTTTTCGAAATATCCCAAACATCCCAAATTCGAATCTTGAGCAATATTTTAGAGACTAATTCTCGGTCTTTGTACGTATTCGCAGTTTGAAATTACGTCTTTTTATACCGAAAATATGCCTAATACTGATATCGGCGATAAGTCACATTGTGCCCAAACCCCCCGTTCAGTTTTCAAAATATCCCAAACATTGCAAATTCAACGCTTGAGCCATATTTAGGAACCAAATTCTGGCTCTCTGCACGTATTCGTAGTTTGAAATTACGACTTTTTATACCGAAAATTTGCCAATTACTGAGAACAGCGTTGGGTCAAATTTTACTCAAACCCTCCCCGGTAGTTTTCAAAATATCACAAACATCCCAAATTCTACGCTTGAGCCCTATTTTGGAAACAAATTCTGGCTCTCTGCTCGTATTCGCAGTTTGAAATTGCGACTTTTTATACTCAAAATATGCTAATGACAGAAAGTAACTATGGATCACATTTTGCCCAAACCCTCCCTGCAGTTTTCATAATATCCCAAAAATCCTAAATTCGAAGGTTGACCCATATTTTGGAGCCAAATTCTGGCTCTCTGCACGTATTCGCCGTTTGTAATTACGACTTTTTCTACCGAAAATATGCAAATTACTGAGAGCATCGATGGGTCACATTTTGCCCGAACCCCACCCTGCAGTTTTCAAAATATTCCAAACTTCCTAAATTCGACGCTTGAGCCATATTTTGGAGCCAAGTTCTGGCTCTCTGCACATATTCGCAGTTTGAAATGATGACTTTTTACGCCGAAAATATGCAAATTACTGAGAGCTGCGATGGGTCAAATTTTGCTCAAACCCTCATCGGCAGTTTTCAAAATATCCCAAACATCCCAAATTCGACCCTTGAGCCATATTTTGTAGCCAAATTCTGGCTCTCTGCATGTATTCGCAGTTTGAAATTACGACTTTTTATACCCAAAATATGCTAAATACAGAAAGTGGCTATGGATCACTTTTTGCCCAAACCCTCCCTGCAGTTTTCAAAATATCCCAAACATCCCAAATTCGACGCTTGAGCTATATTTTTGAGCCAAGTTCTGGCTCTCTGCACGTATTCGCAGTTTGAAAATACGAATTTTTATACCGAAAATATGCCAATTACTATAGGCGGCGATGGAACACATTTTGCCCCCCCCCCATCTGCAGTTTTCAAAATATTCCAAACATCCCAAATTCGATGTTTGAGCCATATTGTGGAGCCAAATTCTGGCTCTCTGCACTTATTCGCAGTTTGAAGTTACGACATTTTTTTACCGAAAATATGGCAATTAATGAGAGCAGGGATATGTCAAATTTTGCCCAAACCCTCCTGCAGTTTTCAAAATATCCCAAACATCTCAAATTCGACCCTTGAGCCATAGTTTTGGGCCTAATTCTGGCTCTCTGCACGTATTCGCAGTGTGAAATTACGAATTTTTTACCGAATATATGCCAATTACTGGGAGCGGCGATGGGTCACATTTTGACCAAACCCCACCCCCCCTGCAGTTTTCGAAATATCCCAAACATCCAAAATTCGACGCTTGAGCCATATTTAGGAAACAAATTCTGTCTCTTTGCACGTATTCGCAGTTTGAAATTACGACTTTTTATACCCAGAGAATGTCAATTACTGAGAACGTCGATGGGTCACATTTTGCCCAAACCCCCAGTGCAGTTTTCAAAATATCTCAAACATCCCAAATTCGACCCTTGAGCCATATTTTGGGGCCTAATTCTGGCTCTCTGCACGTATTTGCAGTTTGAAATTATGAACTTTATACCGAATATATGCCAATTACTGGGAGCGGCGATGGGTCACATTTTGATCAAACTCCCCTAGCAGTTTTCAAAATATCACAAACATCCCAAATTCGTTGCTTGAGCCAAATTTTGGAGCCAAATTCTCGCTCTATTCACGTATTCGCAGTTTGAAATTTCGACTTTTTGTACCGAAAATATGCCAATTACTGAAGGCAGCGATGGATCACATTTTGCCCAAACCCCCCTTGCAGTTTTCAAAATATCACAAACTTCCCAAATTCGTTGCTTGAGCCATATTTTAGAGCCAAATTCTCGCTCTATTCACGTATTCGCAGTTTGAAATTACTAATTTTTATACCGAAAATATGCCAATTACTGGGAGCTGCGATAAGTCACAATTTGACCAAACCCCCCCCCCCCATCCCTGCAGTTTTCAAAATATCCCAAACAACCCAAATTCGTCGCTTGAGCCATATTTCGGAACCAAATTGTAGCTCTCTGCACGTATTCGCAGTTTGAAATTACGACTTTTTATACAGAAAATATGCCAAATACTGAGAGCGGCGATGAGACATATTTTGCCCAAACCCACCCTGCAGTTTTCAAAATATCCTAAACACTCCAAATTCGAAACTTGAGCGATATTTTAGAGCCAAATTCTGGCTCTCTGCACGTATTCGCAGTTTGAAATTACGAATTTTTATACCGAAAATATGCCGATTCCTGAAGTAGGCGATGTATTACATTTTGCCCAAACCCTCCCTGCAGTTTTCCAAATATCCGAAACATCCCAAATTCGACGCATGAGCCATATTTTGGAGCAAAATTCTGGCTCTCTTTACGTATTCGCTGTTTGAAATTACGAACTTTTATACCGAAAATATGCCAATTACTGGGAGCAGCGATGGGTCATATTTTGCCCAAACACCTACCGGCAACTTTCAAAATATCACAAACATCCCAAATTCGACGCCTGAGCCATATTTTGGAGCCAAATTCTGTCTCTATTCACATATTCGAAGTTTGAAATTGCGATTTTTTATACCGAAAATATGCCAATTACTGAAGGCGGCGATGGATCACATTTTGCCCAAACCCCCCTTCAGTTTTCAAAATATCACAATCATCGCAAATTCGACGCTTCAGCCATATTTTGAAGCCAAATTCTCGCTCTCTGTACGTATTCGCAGTTTGAAATTACGACTTTTTATACCGAAAATATGCCAATTACTGCGAGCAGCAATGGGTCACATTTTGCCCAAACCACTATGCAGTTGTCAAAATATCCCAAACATCCTAAATTCGACTCTTGAGCAATATTTTGCAGCCAAATTCTGGCTCTCTGCACGTATTCGCAGTTTGAAAATACGAATTTTTATACCGAAAATATGCCAATTACTATAGGCGGCGATGGAACACATTTTGCCCACACCCTCCCTGCACTTTTCAAAATGTCCCAAACTTCTCAAATTCGACCCTTGAGCCATATTTTGGAGCCAAATTTTGGTTCTCTGCACGTATTCGCAGATTGAAATTACGAATTTTTATACAGAAAATATGCCAATTACTGAAAGCAGCGATGGATCACATTTTGCCCAAACCCTTCCTGAAGTTTTTAACTATCCCACACATCCCAAATTCGACTCCTGAGCCATATTTTGGAGGCAAATTCTGGCTTTGAACGTATTCGCAGTTTGAAATTACAACTTTTTATACAGAAATTACGACTTGAAATTACGACTTTTTATACCGAAAATATGCTAAATACTGACAGCGGCGATGAGTCACATTTTGCCCAAACCCACCCTGCAGCTTTCATAATATCCCAAACACTTCAAATTCGAAACTTGAACCATATTTTGGAGCCAAATTCTCACTCTCTGCACGTATTCGCAGTTTGAAATTATGACTTTTTATACCAAAAATATGCCAATTACTGAGAGCAGCGATAAGTCACATTTTACCCACCCCCCCGGCAGTTTTCAAAATATCCCAAACATCCAAAATTCGACCCTTGAGCCATATTTTGGAGCAAAATTCTGGCTCTATGCATGTATTCGCAGTTTCAAATTACGACTTTTTATACCGAAAATATACCATTTACTTACAGCGGCGATAAGTCACATTTTACCCCTCCCCCCCGGCAGTTTTCAAAATATCCCAAACATCCCAAATTCGACCCTTGAGCCATATTTTGGAGCAAAATTCTGGCTCTCTAAGTGTATTCGAAGTTTGAAAATACGAATTTTTATACCAAAAATATGCCAATTACTATAGGCGGCAATGGATCACATTTTACCAAAACCCTCCCTGCAGCTTTCAAAATATCCCAAACATCCTATTTTCGAAGCTTGAGCCATATTTTGGAGCCAAATTCTCGCTCTTTGCACGTATCCGAAGTTTCAAATTACGACTTTTTATACCAAAAATATGCCAATTACTGAAGTCAGCGATGTATCACATTTTGCCCAAACCCTCCCTGCAGTTTTCAAAATATCCGAAACATCCCAAATTCGACATTTGAGCCATATTTTGAAGCCAAATTCTCGCTCTCTGCACGTATTCGCAGTTTAAAATCGCGAATTTTATACCGAATATATGCCAATTACTGGGCACTGCGATGGGTCACGTTTTGCCCAAACACCCCTTTCAGTTTTCAAAATATCCTAAACATCTCAAATTCGACCCTTGAACCATATTTTGGAGCCAAATTCTGGCTCTCTGCACGTATTCGCAGTTTGAAATTACGACTTTTTATACAGAAAATATGCCAATTACTGAAAGTGGCGGTGGATCACATTTTGACCAAACCCATCTCCAGTTTTCAAAATATCCCAAACATCTCAAATTCGACCCTTGAACCATATTTTTGAGCCAAATTCTGGCTCTCTGCACGTATTCGCCGTTTGAAATTACGAATTTTTATACCGACAATATGCCAATTGCTGACTGCGGCGATGAGTCACATTTTCCCCAAACCCCCCCTTCAGTTTTCAAAATATCCCAAACATCCCAAATTCTACTCTTGAGCCATATTTTTGGAGCCAAATTCTGGCTCTATGCATGTATTCGCAGTTTCAAATTACGAATTTTTATACCGAAAATATGCCAATTACTGGGAGCTTCGATAAGTCACAATTTGACCAAACCCCCCTCCCCCCCTTGCAGTTTTCAAAATATCCCAAACAACCCAAATTCGTCGCCTGAGCCATATTTAGGAACCAAATTCTAGCTCTCTGCACGTATTCGCAGTTTTAAATTACGACTTTTTATACCGAAAATATGCCAATTACTAAAGGCGGCGATGGATCATATTTTGCCCAAACCCTCCCTGCAGTTTTCAAAATATTTCAAACATCGCAATTTCGACGCTTGAGCTATATTTTGGAGCCAAATTCTCGCTCTCTGCACATATTCGCAGATTGAAATTATGACTTTTTATACCGAAAATATGCCAATTGCTGAGAGCGACGATGGGACAAATTTTGACAAACCCTCCCTGGCAATTTTTAAGGTATCCCAAACATCCCAAATTCGACCCTTGAGCCATATTTTGGAGCCTAATTCTGGCTCTCTGCGCGTATTCGCCTTTTGAAATTACGACTTTTTATACGGAAAATATGCCAATTACTAAGAGCTGCGATAGGTCACATTTTGCCCAAACCCTCCCTGCAGTTTTCAAAATATCCGAAACATACCAAATTCGACGCTTGAGCCATATTTTGAAGCCAAATTCTCGGTCTCTGCACGTATTCGCAGTTTGAAATCACGAATTTTATATCGAATAAATGCCAATTACTGGGAGCTGCGATGGGTCATATTTTGCCCAATTCCCCCCCTGCAGTTTTCAAAATATATTAAACATCTCAAATTCGACTCTTGAGCTATATTTTGGAGCCAAATTCGGGCTCTCTGCACGTATTTGCAGATTGAAATTACGACTTTTTATACAAAAAAATATGCCAATTACTGAAAGCAGCGATGGGTCACATTTTGCCCAAACCCTCCCTGCAGTTTTTAAAATATCATAAACATCCCAAATTCTACGCTTGAGCCATATTTTGAAGCCAAATTCTTGCTCTCTGCACGTATTCGCCGTTTGAAATTACGAACTTTTATACTGAAAATATGCCAATTACTGAGAGCGGCGATGGGTCACATTTTGCCCAAACCCTCCCTGCAGTTTTCAAAATATCCCAAACATCCCAAATTCGACGCTTGAGCCATATTTAGGAGCCAAATTCTGGCTCTCTGCACGTATTTGCAGTTTGAAATTACGACTTTTTTTTACCGACAATATGCCAATTGCCGAGTGAGGCGATGGGTCACATTTTTCCCAAACCCCCCCCCCCCTGCAGTTTTCGAAATATCCCAATCATCCAAAATTCGACGCTTGAGCCATATTTAGGAAACAAATTCTGGCTCTCTGCACGTATTCGCAGTTTGAAATTACGGCTTTTTATACCCAAAGAATGTCAATTACTGAGAACGGCGATGGGTCATATTTTGCCCAAACCCCCGGTGCAGTTTTCAAAATATCTCAAACATCCCAAATTCGACCCTTGAGCCATATTTTGGGGCCTAATTCTGGCTCTCTGCACGTATTTGCAGTTGGAAATTATGAACTTTATACCGAATATATGCCAATTACTGGGAGAGGCGATGGGTAACATTTTGATCAAACTCCCCTACCAGTTTTCAAAATATTCCAAACATCCTAAATTCGACGCTTGAGCTATATTTTGGAGCCAAATTCTGGCTCTCTGCACGTATTCGCAGTTTGAAGTTACTACTTTTTTTTACCGAAAACATGCTAATTACTGAGAGTGGCGATGGGTCAAATTTTGCCCAAACTCCCTTGCAGTTTTCAAAATATCCCAAACATCCCAAATTCGACACTTGAGCCATATTTTGGAGCATAATTCTGGCTCTGCACGTATTCGCAGTTTGAAATTACGATTTTTTTTACCGAATATATGCCAATTACTGGGAGCGACGATGGGTCACATTTTGCCCAAACCCCCCGTGCAGTTTTTCAAAATATCACAAACATCCCAAATTCGATGTTTGATCCATATGTTGGAGCCAAATTCTGGCTCTATTCACGTATTCGCAGTTTGATATTACGACTTTTTATACAGAAAATATGTCAATTACTGGGAGCGGCGATGGGTCACATTTTGACAAAATCCCTATGCAGTTTTCAAAATGTCTCAAACATCTCAAATTCGACCCTTGAGCCATATTTAAGAGCCAAATTCTTGCTCTCTGCACGTATTCGCAGTTTGAAATTACGAATTTTATACAGAAAATATGCCAATTACTGAAAACGGCGATGGATCACATTCTGCCCAAACCCTCCTTGAATTTTTTAAATATCCCAAACATCCCAAATTCGACGCCTGAGCCATATTTTGGAGCCAAATTCTGGCTCAACACGTATTCGTCGTTTGAAATTACGATTTTTTATACCAAAAATATGCCAATTACTTAGAGCGCCGATTGGTCACATTTTGCCCAAAACCACCCTGCAGTTTCAAAATATCCCAAACACTCCAAATTCGAAACTTGAACCATATTTTGGAGCCAAATTCTGGCTCTCTGCACGTATTCGCCTTTTGAAATTACGACTTTTTATACCGAAAATATGCCAATTACTGAAATCGGCGAAGTATCACATTTTGCCCAAACCCTCCCTGCAGTTTTTAAAATATCATAAACATCCCAAATTCTACGCTTGAGCCATATTTTGAAGCCAAATTCTTGCTCTCTGCACGTATTCGCAGTTTGAAATCACGAATTTTATACCGAATATATGCCAATTTCTGGGAGCTCCGATAGGTCACAATTTGCCCAAGCCCCCCCCCTGCAGTTTTCAAAATATCCTAAACATCTCAAATTCGACCCTTGAGCTATATTTTAGAGCCAAATTCTGACTCTTCGCACGTATTCGCCGTTTGAAATTACGAACTTTTATACTGATAATATGCCAATTACTGAGAGCGGCGATGGGTCACATTTTGCCCAAACCCTCCCTGCAGTTTTCAAAATATCCCAAACATCCCAAATTCGACGCTTGAGCCATATTTAGGAGCCAAATTCTGGCTCTCTGCACGTATTTGCAGTTTGAAATTACGACTTTTTTTTACCGACAATATGCCAATTGCTGAGTGAGGCGATGGGTCACATTTTTCCCAAACCCCCCCCCCCCCCCTGCAGTTTTCGAAATATCCCAAACATCCAAAATTCGACGCTTGAGCCATATTTAGGAAACAAATTCTGGCTCTCTGCACGTATTCGCAGTTTGAAATTACGACTTTTTATACCCAAAGAATGTCAATTACTGAGAACGGCGATGGGTCATAACCCCCAGTGCAGTTTTCAAAATATCTCAAACATCCCAAATTCGACCCTTGAGCCATATTTTGGGGCCTAATTCTGGCTCTCTGCACGTATTTGCAGTTGGAAATTATGAACTTTATACCGAATATATGCCAATTACTGGGAGAGGCAATTGGTAACATTTTGATCAAACTCCCCTAGCAGTTTTCAAAATATTCCAAACATCCTAAATTCGACGCTTGAGCTATATTTTGGAGCCAAATTCTGGCTCTCTGCACGTATTCGCAATTTAAAGTTACTACTCTTTTTACCGAAAACATGCTAATTACTGAGAATGGCGATGGGTCAAATTTTGCCCAAACTCCCTTGCAGTTTTCAAAATATCCCAAACATCCCAAATTCGACACTTGAGCCATATTTTGGAGCATAATTCTGGCTCTGCACGTATTCGCAGTTTGAAATTACGATTTTTTTACCGAATATATGCCAATTACTGGGAGCGACGATGGGTCACATTTTGCCCAAACCCCCCGTGCAGTTTTTCAAAATATCACAAACATCCCAAATTCGATGTTTGATCCATATCTTGGAGCCAAATTCTGGCTCTATTCACGTATTCGCAGTTTGATATTACGACTTTTTATACAGAAAATATGTCAATTACTGGGAGCGGCGATGGGTCACATTTTGACAAAATCCCTATGCAGTTTTCAAAATGTCTCAAACATCTCAAATTCGACCCTTGAGCCATATTTAAGAGCCAAATTCTTGCTCTCTGCACGTATTCGCAGTTTGAAATTACGAATTTTATACAGAAAATATGACAATTACTGAAAACGGCGATGGATCACATTCTGCCCAAACCCTCCCTGAATTTTTTAAATATCCCAAACATCCCAAATTCGACGCCTGAGCCATATTTTGGAGGCAAATTCTGGCTCCGCACGTATTCGCCGTTTGAAATTACGATTTTTTATACCAAAAATATGCAAATTACTTAGAGCGCCGATTGGTCACATTTTGCCCAAAACCACCCTGCAGTTTCAAAATATCCCAAGCACTCCAAATTCGAAACTTGAACCATATTTTGGAGCCAAATTCTGGCTCTCTGCACGTATTCGCCTTTTGAAATTACGACTTTTTATACCGAAAATATGCCAATTACTGAAATCGGCGAAGTATCACATTTTGCCCAAACCCTCCCTGCAGTTTTTAAAATATCATAAACATCCCAAATTCTACGCTTGAGCCATATTTTGAAGCCAAATTCTTGCTCTCTGCACGTATTCGCAGTTTGAAATCACGAATTTTATACCGAATATATGCCAATTTCTGGGAGCTCCGATAGGTCACAATTTGCCCAAGCCCCCCCTGCAGTTTTCAAAATATCCTAAACATCTCAAATTCGACCCTTGAGCTATATTTTAGAGCCAAATTCTGACTCTTCGCACGTATTCGCCGTTTGAAATTACGAACTTTTATACTGAAAATATGCCAATTACTGAGAGCGGCGATGGGTCACATTTTGCCCAAACCCTCCCTGCAGTTTTCAAAATATCCCAAACATCCCAAATTCGACGCTTGAGCCATATTTAGGAGCCAAATTCTGGCTCTCTGCACGTATTCGCAGTTTGAAATTACGACTTTTTATACCCAAAGAATGTCAATTACTGAGAACGGCGATGGGTCACATTTTGCCCAAACCCCCGGTGCAGTTTTCAAAATATCTCAAACATCCCAAATTTGACCCTTGAGCCATATTTTGGGGCCTAATTCTGGCTCTGCACGTATTTGCAGTTGGAAATTATGAACTTTATACCGAATATATGCCAATTACTGGTAGAGGCGATGGGTAACATTTTGATCAAACTCCCCTAGCAGTTTTCAAAATATTCCAAACATCTCAAATTCGACGCTTGAGCTATATTTTGGAGCCAAATTCTGGCTCTCTGCACGTATTCGCAGTTTGAAGTTACTACTTTTTTTACCGAAAACATGCTAATTACTGAGAGTGGCGATGGGTCAAATTTTGCCCAAACTCCCTTGCAGTTTTCAAAATATCCCAAACATCCCAAATTCGACACTTGAGCCGTATTTTGGAGCATAATTCTGGCTCTGCACGTATTCGCAGTTTGAAATTACGATTTTTTTACCGAATATATGCCAATTACTGGGAGCGACGATGGGTCACATTTTGCCCAAACCCCCCGTGCAGTTTTTCAAAATATCACAAACATCCCAAATTCGATGTTTGATCCATATCTTGGAGCCAAATTCAGGCTCTATTCACGTATTCGCAGTTTGATATTACGACTTTTTATACAGAAAATATGTCAATTACTGGGAGCGGCGATGGGTCACGTTTTGACAAAATCCCTCCCTGCAGTTTTCAAAATGTCTCAAACATCTCAAATTCGACCCTTGAGCTATATTTTAGAGCCAAATTCTTGCTCTCTGCACGTATTCGCAGTTTGAAATTACGAATTTTATACAGAAAATATGCCAATTACTGAAAGCGGCGATGGATCACATTTTGCCCAAACCCTCCCTGAAGTTTTTAAATATCCCAAACATCCCAAATTCGATTCCTGAGCCATATTTTGGAGGCAAATTCTGGCTCCGCACGTATCCGCCGTTTGAAATTACGATTTTTTATACCAAAAATATGCCAATTACTTAGAGCGCCGATTGGTCACATTTTGCCCAAAACCACCCTGCAGTTTCAAAATATCCCAAACACTCCAAATTCGAAACTTGAACCATATTTTGGAGCCAAATTCTGGCTCTCTGCACGTATTCGCCTTTTGAAATTACGACTTTTTATACCGAAAATATGCCAATTACTGAAATCGGCGAAGTATCACATTTTGCCCAAACCCTCCCTGCAGTTTTCAAAATATCATTAACATCCCAAATTCGACGCTTGAGCCATATTTTGAAGCCAAATTCTCGCTCTCTGCACGTATTCGCAGTTTGAAATCACGAATTTTATACCGAATATATGCCAATTTCTGGGAGCTCCGATAGGTCACAATTTGCCCAAGCCCCCCCTGCTGTTTTCAAAATATCCTAAACATCTCAAATTCGACCCTTGAGCCATATTTTGGAGCCAAATTCTGACTCTCCGCACGTATTCGCCGTTTGAAATTATGAACTTTTATACTGAAAATATGCCAATTACTGAGAGCGGCGATGGGTCACATTTTGCCCAATCCCTCGCATCAGTTTTCAAAATATCCCAAACATCCCAAATTCGACGCTTGAGCCATATTTAGGAGACAAATTCTGGCTCTCTGCACGTATTTGCAGTTTGAAATTACGACTTTTTTTTACCGACAATATGCCAATTGCTGAGTGAGGCGATGGGTCACATTTTTCCCAACCCCCCCCCCCCTGCAGTTTTCGAAATATCCCAAACATCCAAAATTCGACGTTTGAGCCATATTTAGGAAACAAATTCTGGCTCTCTGCACGTATTCGCAGTTTGAAATTACGACTTTTTATACCCAAATAATGTCAATTACTGAGAACGGCGATGGGTCACATTTTGCCCAAACCCCCGGTGCAGTTTTCAAAATATCTCAAACATCCCAAATTCGACCCTTGAGCCATATTTTGGGGCCTAATTCTGGCTCTCTGCAAGTATTTGCAGTTCGAAATTATGAACTTTATACCGAATATATGCCAATTACTGGGAGCGGCGATGGGTCACATTTTGATCAAACTCCCCTAGCAGTTTTCAAAATATCCCAAACATCTCAATTTCGACGCTTGAGCTATATTTTGGAGTCAAATTCTGGCTCTCTGCATGTATTCGCAGTTTGAAGTTACTACTTTTTTTACCGAAAACATGCTAATTACTGAGAGTGGCGATGGGTCAAATTTTGCCCAAACTCACTTGCAGTTTTCAAAATATCCGAAACATCCCAAATTCGACACTTGAGCCGTATTTTGGAGCCAAATTCTGGCTCTATTCACGTATTCGCAGTTTGAAATTACGATTTTTTTTACCGAATATATGCCAATTACTGGGAGCGACGATGGGTCACATTTTGCCCAAACCCCCCGTGCAGTTTTTCAAAATATCACAAACATCCCAAATTCGACGCTTGAGCCATATTTTGGAGCAAAAATCTGGCTCTCTTCCCGTATTCGCAGTTTGAAATTACGAACTTTTATACCGAAAATATGCCAATTACTGAGCCAAATTCTGGCTCTCTGCACGTATTCGCAGTTTGAAATTACGACTTTATATACCGAATATATGCCAATTACTGGGAGCAGCGATGGGTCATATTTTGCCCTAACCTTTACCGGCAATTTTCAAAATATCACATACATCCCAAATTCGATGTTTGATCCATATGTTGGAGCCAAATTCTGGCTCTATTCACGTATTCGCAGTTTGATATTACGACTTTTTATACAGAAAATATGTCAATTACTGGGAGCGGCGATGGGTCACATTTTGACAAAATCCCTATGCAGTTTTCAAAATGTCTCAAACATCTCAAATTCGACCTTTGAGCCATATTTTAGAGCCAAATTCTTGCTCTCTGCACGTATTCGCAGTTTGAAATTACGAATTTTATACAGAAAATATGCCAATTACTGAAAGCGGCGATGGATCACATTTTGCCCAAACCCTCCCTGAATTTTTTAAATATCCCAAACATCAAAAATTCGACGCCTGAGCTATATTTTGGAGGCAAATTATGGCTCCGCACGTATTCGCCGTTTGAAATTACGATTTTTTATACCAAAAATATGCCAATTACTTAGAGCGCCGATTGGTCACATTTTGCCCAAAACCACCCTGCAGTTTCAAAATATCCCAAACACTCCAAATTCGAAACTTGAACCATATTTTGGAGTCAAATTCTGGCTCTCTGCACGTATTCGCCTTTTGAAATTACGACTTTTTATACCGAAAATATGCCAATTACTGAAATCGGCGAAGTATCACATTTTGCCCAAACCCTCTCTGCAGTTTTCAAAATATCATAAACATCCCAAATTCGACGCTTGAGCCATATTTTGAAGCCAAATTCTCGCTCTCTGCACGTATTCGCAGTTTGAAATCACGAATTTTATACCGAATATATGCCAATTTCTGGGAGCTCCGATAGGTCACAATTTGCCCAAGCCCCCCCTGCAGTTTTCAAAATATCCTAAACATCTCAAATTCGACCCTTGAGCCATATTTTGGAGCCAAATTCTGACTCTCCGCACGTATTCGCCGATTGAAATTACGAACTTTTATACTGAAAATATTCCAATTACTGAGAGCGGCGATGGGTCACATTTTGCCCAAACCCTCCCTGCAGTTTTCAATATATCCCAAACATCCCAAATTCGACGCTTGAGCCATATTTAGGAAACAAATTCAGGCTCTCTGCACGTATTCGCAGTTTGAAATTACGACTTTTTATACCCAAAGAATGTCAATTACTGAGAACGGCGATTAGTCACATTTTGCCCAAACACCCAGTTCAGTTTTCAAAATATCTCAAACATCCCAAATTCGACCCTTGAGCCATATTTTGGGGCCTAATTCTGGCTCTCTGCACGTATTTGCAGTTGGAAATTATGAACTTTATACCGAATATATGCCAATTACTGGGAGAGGCGATGGGTAACATTTTGATCAAACTCCCCTAGCAGTTTTCAAAATATTCCAAACATCTCAAATTCGACGCTTGAGCTATATTTTGGAGCCAAATTATGGCTCTCTGCACGTATTCGCAGTTTGAAGTTACTACTTTTTTACCGAAAACATGCTAATTACTGAGAGTGGCGATGGGTCAAATTTTGCCCAAACTCCCTTGCAGTTTTCAAAATATCCCAAACATCCCAAATTCGACACTTGAGCCGAATTTTGGAGCATAATTCTGGATCTGCACGTATTCGCAGCTTGAAATTACGATTTTTTTTACCGAATATATGCCAATTACTGGGAGCGACGATGGGTCACATTTTGCCCAAACCCCCCGTGCAGTTTTTCAAAATATCACAAACATCCCAAATTCGACGCTTGAGCCATATTTTGGAGCAAAATTCTGGCTCTCTTCCCGTATCCGCAGTTTGAAATTACGAACTTTTATACCGAAAAAATGCCAATTACTGAGCCAAATTCTGGCTCTCTGCACGTATTCGCAGTTTGAAATTACGACTTTATATACCGAATATATGCCAATTACTGGGAGCAGCGATGGGTCATATTTTGCCCTAACCTTTACCGGCAATTTTCAAAATATCACAAACATCCCAAATTCGATGTTTGATCCATATGTTGGAGCCAAATTCTGGCTCTATTCACGTATTCGCAGTTTGATATTACGACTTTTTATACAGAAAATATGTCAATTACTGGGAGCGGCGATGGGTCACATTTTGACACAATCCCTATGCAGTTTTCAAAATGTCTCAAACATCTCAAATTCGACCCTTGTGCCATATTTTAGAGCCAAATTCTTGCTCTCTGCACGTATTCGCAGTTTGAAATTACGAATTTTATACAGAAAATATGCCAATTACTAAAAGCGGCGATGGATCACATTTTGCCCAAACCCTCCCTGCAGTTTTCAAAATATCATAAACATCCCAAATTCAACGCTTGAGCCATATTTTGAAGCCAAATTCTCACTCTCTGCACGTATTCGCAGTTTGAAATCACGAATTTTATACCGAATATATGCCAATTTCTGGGAGCTCCGATAGATGACAATTTGCCCAAGCCCCCCCTGCAGTTTTCAAAATATCCTAAACATCTCAAATTCGACCCTTGAGCCATATTTTGGAGCCAAATTCTGACTCTCCGCACGTATTCGCCGTTTGAAATTACGAACTTTTATACTGAAAATATGCCAATTACTGAGAGCGGCTATGGGTCACATTTTGCCCAAACCCTCCCTGCAGTTTTCAAAATATCCCAAACATCCCAAATTCGACGCTTGAGCCATATTTAATAGCCAAATTTTGGCTCTCTGCACGTATTTGCAGTTTGAAATTACGACTTTTTTTTACCGACAATATGCCAATTGCTGAGTGAGGCGATGGGTCACATGTTTCCCCCCCCCCCCTGCAGTTTTCGAAATATCCCAAACATCCAAAATTCGACGCTTGAGCCATATTTAGGAAACCAATTCTGCCTCTCTGCACGTATTCGCAGATTGAAATTACGACTTTTTATACCCAAAGAATGTCAATTAATGAGAACGGCGATGGGTCACATTTTGCCCAAACCCCCAGTGCAGTTTTCAAAATATCTCAAACATCCCAAATTCGACCCTTGAGCCATATTTTGGGGCCTAATTCTGGCTCTCTGCACGTATTCGCAGTTTGAAGTTACTACTTTTTTTTACCGAAAACATGCAAATTACTGAGAGTGGCGATGGGTCAAATTTTGCCCAAACTCCCTTGCAGTTTTCAAAATATCCCAAACATCTCAAATTCGACCCTTGAGCCATATTTTGTAGCCAAATTGTCTCTCTCTGCAAGTATTCGCAGTTTGAAATTACGAATTTTTATACCGACAATATGCCAATTGCTGGGTGAGGCGATGGGTCACATTTTTTCCAAACCCCCCTGCAGTTTTCAAAATATTACAAACATCCCAAATTCGTTGCTTGAGCCATATTTTGGAGCCAAATTCTCGCTCTATTGACGTATTCGCAGTTTGAAATTTCGAATTTTTGTACCGAAAATATGCCAATTACTGAAGGCAGCGATGGATCACATTTTGCCCAAACCCACCTTGCAGTTTTCAAAATATCACAAACATCCCAAATTCGTTGCTTGAGCCATATTTTGGAGCCAAATTCTCGCTCTATTGACGTATTCGCAGTTTGAAATTACGACTTTTTGTACCGAAAATATGCCAATTACTGAATGCAGCGATGGATCACATTTTGCCCAAACCCCCCTTGCAGTATTCATAATATCACAAACATCCCAAATTCGTTGCTTGAGCCATATTTTGGAGCCAAATTCTCGCTCTATTCACGTATTCGCAGTTTGAAATTACGAATTTTTATACCGAAAATATGCCAATTACTGGGAGCTGCGATAAGTCACAATTTGACCAAACCCCCCCCCCCCCCTTCCATCCCTGCAGTTTTCAAAATATCCCAAACAACCCAAATTCGTCGCTTGAGCCATATTTCGGAACCAAATTGTAGCTCTCTGCAAGTATTCGCATTTTGAAATTTCGACTTTTTATACAGAAAATATGCCAAATACTGAGAGCGGCGATGAGACACATTTTGCCCAAACCCACCCTGCAGTTTTCAAAATATCCTAAACACTCCAAAATCGAAACTTGAGCGATACTTTGCAGCCAAATTCTGGCTCTCTGCACGTATTCGCAGTTTGAAATTACGATTTTTTATACCGAAAATATGCCAATTCCTGAAGTCGGCGATGTATTACATTTTGCCCAAACCCTCCCTGCAGTTTTCCAAATATCCGAAACATCCCAAATTCGACGCTTGAGCCATATTTTGGAGCAAAATTCTGGCTCTCTTTACGTATTCGCTGTTTGAAATTACGAACTTTTATACCGAAAATATGCCAACTACTGAGCCAAATTCTGGCTCTCTGCACGTATTCGCAGGTTGAAATTACGACATTTTATACCGAATATATATGCCAATTACTGGGAGCAGCGATGGGTCATATTTTGCCCAAACACCTACCGGTAACTTTCAAATTATCCCAAACATCCCAAATTCGACGCTTGAGCCATATTTTGGAGCCAAATTCTGTCTCTTTTCACGTATTCGAAGTTTGAAATTACGATTTTTTATACCGAAAATATGCCAATTTCTGATGGCGGCGATGGATCACATTTTGCCCAAACCCTCCTTCAGTTTTCAAAATATCACAAACATCGCAAATTCGACGCTTCAGCCATATTTTGGAGCCAAATTCTCGCTCTCTGCACGGATTCGTAGTTTGAAATTACGACTATTTATACCGAAAATATGCCAATTACTGCGAGAAGCAATGGGTCACATTTTGCCCAAACCCCTATGCAGTTGTCAAAATATCCCAAACATCCCAAATTCGACTCCTGAGCCATATTTTGGAGGCAAATTCTGGCTTTGCACGTATTCGCAGTTTGAAATTACAACTTTTTATACAGAAAATATTCTAAATACTGACAGCGGCGATGAGTCACATTTTGCCCAAACCCACCCTGCAGCTTTCAAAATATACCAAACACTCCAAATTCGAAACTTGAACCATATTTTGGAGCCAAATTCTGGCTCACTGCACGTATTCGCAGTTTGAAATTACGACTTTTATACGAAAATATGCCAATTACTGAAGTCAGCGATGTATCACATTTTGCCCAAACCCACCCTGCAGTTTTCAAAATATCCGAAACATCCCAAATTCGACAATTGAGATATATTTTGAAGTCAAATTCTCGCTCTCTGCACGTATTCGCAGTTTAAAATCGCGAATTTTATACCGAATATATGCCAATTACTGGGCACTGCGATGGGTCACGTTTTGCCCAATCACCCCTTTCAGTTTTCAAAATATCCTAAACATCTCAAATTCGACCCTTGAACCATATTTTGGAGCCAAATTCTGGCTAGCTGTACGTATTCGCAGTTTGAAAGTACGACTTTTTATACAGAAAATATGCCAATTACTGAAAGTGGCGGTGGATCACATTTTGACCAAACCCATCTCCAGTTTTCAAAATAACCCAAAAATCTCAAATTCGACCCTTGAGCCATATTTTTGAGCCAAATTCTGGCTCTCTACACGTATTCGCCGTTTGAAATTACGAATTTTTATACCGAAAATATGCCAATTACTTACAGCGGCGATAAGTCACATTTTACCCGCCCCCCCGGCAGTTTTCAAAATATCCCAAACATCCCAAATTCGACTCCTGAGCCATATTTTGGAGCCAAATTCTGGCTCTATGCATGTATTCGCAGTTTCTAATTACGATTTTTTATACCGAAAATATACCAATTAATTACTGCGGCGATAAGTCACATTTTACCCCCCCCCCGGCAGTTTTCAAAATATCCCAAACATCCTAATTTCGAAGCTTGAGCCATATTTTGGAGCCAAATTCTCGCTCTTTGCACGTATTCGCAGTTTGAAATTACGAATTTTTATACCGAAAACATGCCAATTACAGAAGGCGGCGATGGATCACATTTTACCCAAACCCCCCTTTGCAGTGTTCAAAATATCACAAACATTCCAAATTCGACGCTTGACCCATATTTTGGAGCCAAATTCTCGCTCTATTCAAGTATTCGCAGTTTGAAATTACGACTTTTTATACCGAAATTATGCCAATTACTGGGAGCTTCGATGAGTCACAATTTGACCAAACCCCCCCCCCCCCTGCAGTTTTCAAAATATCCCAAACAACCCAAATTCGTCGCTTGAGCCATATTTAGGAACCAAAATCTAGCTCTCTGCCGTATTCGCAGTTTTAAATTACGACTTTTTATACCGAAATATGCCAATTACTAAAGGCGGCGATGGATCACATTTTGCCCAAACCCCCCCCCCCCCTGCAGTTTTCAAAATATCCCAAACATCGCAATTTCGACGCTTGAGCTATATTTTGGAGCCAAATTCTCGCTCTCTGCACATATTCGCAGTTTGAAATTATGAATTTTTATACCGAAAATATGCCAATTGCTGAGAGCGACGATGGGACAAATTTTGCCAAACCCTCCCCGGCAATTTTTAAAGTATCCCAAACATCCCAAATTCGACCCTTGAGCCATATTTTGGAGCCTAATTCTGGCTCTCTGCACGTATTCGCAGTTTGAAATTACGATTTTTTTACCGAATATATGCCAATTACTGGGAGCGGGGATGGGTCACATTTTGCCAAAACCCCCCTTGCAGTTTTCAAAATATTACATATATCCTAAATTCGACGCTTGAACCATATTTTGGAGCAAAATTCTGGCTCTCTTCACGTATTCGCAGTTTGAAATTACGAACTTTTATACCGAAAATATGCCAATTACTGAGCCAAATTCTGGCTCTCTGCACGTATTCGCAGTTTGAAATTACGAATTTTTATACCGAATAAATGCCAATTACTGGGAGCAGCGATAGGTCATATTTTGCCCAAACCCCTACCGGCAATTTTCAAAATATCACAAACATTCCAAATTCGACCCTTGAACCATATTTTGGAGCCAAATTCTGGCTCTCTGCACGTATTTGTTGATTGAAATTACGAATTTTTATACCGAAAATATGCCAATTACTGAAAGCGGCGATGGATCACATTTTGCCCAAACCGTCCCTGAAGTTTTCGAAATATCCCAAACACCCCAAATTCGACGCCGGAGACATATTTTGGAGGCAAATTCTGGCTCCGCACGTATTCGCTGTTTGAAATTACGCTTTTTATACCGAAAATATGCCAATTTCTGAGAGCGGCGATGGGTCACATTTTGCCCAAACCCACCCTGCAATTTTCAAAATATCCCAAACACTCTAAAATTGAAACTCGAGCCATATTTTGGAGCCAAATTCTGGCTCTCCGCGCGTATTCGCCTTTTGAAATTACGACTTTTTATACCGAAAATATGCCAATTACTAAGAGCTGCGATAGGTCACATTTTGCCCAAACCCTCCCTGCAGTTTTCAAAATATCCGAAACATCCCAAATTCGACGCTTGAGCCATATTTTGAAGCCAAATTTTCGGTCTCTGCACGTATTCGCAGTTTGATATCACGAATTTTATATCGAATATATGCCAATTACTGGGAGCAGCGATGGGTCACATTTTGCCCAATTCCCCCCTGCAGTTTTCAAAATATACTAAACATCTCAAATTCGACTCTTGAGCTATATTTTGGAGCCAAATTATGGCTCTCAGCACGTATTCGCAGTTTGAAGTTACTACTTTTTTACCGAAAACATGCTAATTACTGAGAGTGGCGATGGGTCAAATTTTGCCCAAACTCCCTTGCAGTTTTCAAAATATCCCAAACATCCTAAATTCGACACTCGAGCCGTATTTTGGAGCATAATTCTGGCTCTCTGCACGTATTCGCAGTTTGAAATTACGATTTTTTTTACCGAATATATGCTAATTACTGGGAGCGACGATGGGTCACATTTTGCCCAAACCCCCCGTGCAGTTTTTCAAAATATCACAAACATCCCAAATTCGACGCTTGAGCCATATTTTGGAGCAAAATTCTGGCTCTCTTCCCGTATTCGCAGTTTGAAATTACGAACTTTTATACCGAAAATATGCCAATTACTTGGCCAAATTCTGGCTATATTCACGAATTCGCAGCTTGAAATTACGACTTTTTATACAGAAAATATGTCAATTACTGGGAGCGGCGATGGGTCACATTTTGCCCAAACCACTCTGCAGTTTTCAAAATATCCCAAACATCTCAAATTCGACCCTTGAGCCATATTTTAGAGCCAAATTCTTGCTCTATTCCCGTATTCGCAGATTGAAATTACGACTTATTATACAAAAAATATGCCAATTACTGAAAGCGGCGATGGATCACATTTTGCCCAAACCCTCCCTGAAGTTTTTAAATATCCCAAACATCCCAAATTCGACGCCTGAGCCATATTTTTGAGGCTAATTCTGGCTCCGAACGTATTCGACGATTGAAATCACGACTTTTTATACCGAAAATATGCCAATTACTGAATTCGGCAAAGGATCACATTTTGCCCAAACCCCCCTTCTAGTTTTCAAAATATCACAAACATCCCAAATTCATTGCTTGAGCCATATTTTGGAGCCAAATTCTCGCTCTATTCACGTATTCGCAGTTTGAAATTTCGACTTTTTATACTGAAAATATGCCAATTACTGGGAGCGGCGATGGGTCACATTTTGCCCAAACCCCTCTGCAGATTTCAAAATGTTCCGAACATTTCAAATTCGACCCTTGAGCCATATTTTGGAGCTAAATTCTGGCTTTCTGCACGTATTCGCAGATTGAAATTATGAATTTTTATACCGAAAATATGCCAATTGCTGAGAGCGACGATGGGACAAATTTTGCCAAACCCTCCCCGGCAATTTTTAAAGTATCCCAAACATCCCAAATTCGACCCTTGAGCCTTATTTTGGAGCCTAATTCTAGCTCTCTGCACGTATTCGCAGTTTGAAATTACGATTTTTTTACCGAATATATGCCAATTACTGGGAGCGGGGATGGGTCACATTTTGCCAAAACCCCCCTTGCAGTTTTCAAAATATTACATATATCCTAAATTCGACGCTTGAACCATATTTTGGAGCAAAATTCTGGCTCTCTTCACGTATTCGCAGTTTGAAATTACGAACTTTTATACCGAAAATATGCCAATTACTGAGCCAAATTCTGGCTCTCTGCACGTATTCGCAGTTTGAAATTACGAATTTTTATACCGAATAAATGCCAATTACTGGGAGCAGCGATAGGTCATATTTTGCCCAAACCCCTACCGGCAATTTTCAAAATATCACAAACATTCCAAATTCGACCCTTGAACCATATTTTGGAGCCAAATTCTGGCTCTCTGCACGTATTTGTTGATTGAAATTACGAATTTTTATACCGAAAATATGCCAATTACTGAAAGCGGCGATGGATCACATTTTGCCCAAACCGTCCCTGAAGTTTTCGAAATATCCCAAACACCCCAAATTCGACGCCGGAGACATATTTTGGAGGCAAATTCTGGCTCCGCACGTATTCGCTGTTTGAAATTACGCTTTTTATACCGAAAATATGCCAATTTCTGAGAGCGGCGATGGGTCACATTTTGCCCAAACCCACCCTGCAATTTTCAAAATATCCCAAACACTCTAAATTTGAAACTCGAGCCATATTTTGGAGCCAAATTCTGGCTCTCCGCGCGTATTCGCCTTTTGAAATTACGACTTTTTATACCGAAAATATGCCAATTACTAAGAGCTGCGATAGGTCACATTTTGCCCAAACCCTCCCTGCAGTTTTCAAAATATCCGAAACATCCCAAATTCGACGCTTGAGCCATATTTTGAAGCCAAATTTTCGGTCTCTGCACGTATTCGCAGTTTGATATCACGAATTTTATATCGAATATATGCCAATTACTGGGAGCAGCGATGGGTCACATTTTGCCCAATTCCCCCCTGCAGTTTTCAAAATATACTAAACATCTCAAATTCGACTCTTGAGCTATATTTTGGAGCCAAATTATGGCTCTCTGCACGTATTCGCAGTTTGAAGTTACTACTTTTTTACCGAAAACATGCTAATTACTGAGAGTGGCGATGGGTCAAATTTTGCCCAAACTCCCTTGCAGTTTTCAAAATATCCCAAACATCCTAAATTCGACACTTGAGCCGTATTTTGGAGCATAATTCTGGCTCTCTGCACGTATTCGCAGTTTGAAATTACGATTTTTTTTACCGAATATATGCTAATTACTGGGAGCGACGATGGGTCACATTTTGCCCAAACCCCCCGTGCAGTTTTTCAAAATATCACAAACATCCCAAATTCGACGCTTGAGCCATATTTTGGAGCAAAATTCTGGCTCTCTTCCCGTATTCGCAGTTTGAAATTACGAACTTTTATACCGAAAATATGCCAATTACTTGGCCAAATTCTGGCTATATTCACGAATTCGCAGCTTGAAATTACGACTTTTTATACAGAAAATATGTCAATTACTGGGAGCGGCGATGGGTCACATTTTGCCCAAACCACTCTGCAGTTTTCAAAATATCCCAAACATCTCAAATTCGACCCTTGAGCCATATTTTAGAGCCAAATTCTTGCTCTATTCCCGTATTCGCAGATTGAAATTACGACTTATTATACAAAAAATATGCCAATTACTGAAAGCGGCGATGGATCACATTTTGCCCAAACCCTCCCTGAAGTTTTTAAATATCCCAAACATCCCAAATTCGACGCCTGAGCCATATTTTTTAGGCTAATTCTGGCTCCGAACGTATTCGACGATTGAAATCACGACTTTTTATACCGAAAATATGCCAATTACTGAATTCGGCAAAGGATCACATTTTGCCCAAACCCCCCTTCTAGTTTTCAAAATATCACAAACATCCCAAATTCATTGCTTGAGCCATATTTTGGAGCCAAATTCTCGCTCTATTCACGTATTCGCAGTTTGAAATTTCGACTTTTTATACTGAAAATATGCCAATTACTGGGAGCGGCGATGGGTCACATTTTGCCCAAACCCCTCTGCAGATTTCAAAATGTTCCGAACATTTCAAATTCGACCCTTGAGCCATATTTTGGAGCTAAATTCTGGCTTTCTGCACGTATTCGCAGATTGAAATTACGACTTTTTATTCAGAAAATATGCCAATTACTGAGAGCGGCGATGGGTCACATTTTGTCGAAACCCCCCTGCAGTTTTCAAAATATCCCAAATATCTCAAATTCAACCCTTGAGCTATATTTTGGAGCCTAATTCTGGCTCTCTGCACGCATTCGCAGTTTAAAATCACGAATTTTATACCAAATATATGCCAATTACTGGCAGCTGCGATGGGTCACATTTTGCCCAAAACCCTCCCTTGCAGTTTTCAAAATATCCTAAACATCTCAAATTCGACCCTTGAGCCATGTTTTGGAGCCAAATTCTGGCTCTCTGCACGTATTCGCAGATTGAAATTACGACTTTTTATACAGAAAATAAGCCAATTACTGAAAGCGGCGATGGATCGCATTTTGCCCAAACCCCTCTGCAGTTTTCAAAACATACTAAACATCTCAAATTCGACCATTGAGCCATATTTTGGAGCCAAATTCTGGCTCTCTGCACGTATTCGCCGTTTGAAATTACGATTTTTTATACCGAAAATATGCCAATTACTGAAAGCGGCGATGGATCACATTTTGCCCAAACACTCCCTGAAGTTTTCGAAATATCCCAAACACCCCAAATTCGACGCCGGAGACATATTTTGGAGGCAAATTCTGGCTCCGCACGTATTCGCTGTTTGAAATTACGCTTTTTATACCGAAAATATGCCAATTTCTGAGAGCGGCGATGGGTCACATTTTGCCCAAACCCACCCTGCAATTTTCAAAATATCCCAAACACTCTAAATTCGAAACTCGAGCCATATTTTGGAGCCAAATTCTGGCTCTCCGCGCGTATTCGCCTTTTGAAATTACGACTTTTTATACCGAAAATATGCCAATTACTAAGAGCTGCGATAGGTCACATTTTGCCCAAACCCTCCCTGCAGTTTTCAAAATATCCGAAACATCCCAAATTCGACGCTTGAGCCATATTTTGAAGCCAAATTTTCGGTCTCTGCACGTATTCGCAGTTTGATATCACGAATTTTATATCGAATATATGCCAATTACTGGGAGCAGCGATGGGTCACATTTTGCCCAATTCCCCCCTGCAGTTTTCAAAATATACTAAACATCTCAAATTCGACTCTTGAGCTATATTTTGGAGCCAAATTCGGGCTCTCTGCACGTATTTGCAGATTGAAATTACGACTTTTTATACCAAAAATATGCGAATTACTGAAAGCAGCGATGGGTCACATTTTGCCCAAACCCTCCCTGAGGTTTTCAAAATATCCAAAACATCCCAAATTCGATGCTTGAACCATATTTTGGAGCCAAATTCTCTCTTTCTACACGTATTCGCAGTTTGAAATTACGACATTTTATACCGAAAATATGCAAATTACTGAGAGCAGCGATGGGTCACCTTTTGCCCCCCCCCCCCACCCTGCAGTTTTCAAAATATTCCAAACATCTCAAATTCGACGCTTGAGCTATATTTTGGAGCCAAATTATGGCTCTCTGCACGTATTCGCAGTTTGAAGTTACTACTTTTTTACCGAAAACATGCTAATTACTGAGAGTGGCGATGGGTCAAATTTTGCCCAAACTCCCTTGCAGTTTTCAAAATATCCCAAACATCCTAAATTCGACACTTGAGCCGTATTTTGGAGCATAATTCTGGCTCTCTGCACGTATTCGCAGTTTGAAATTACGATTTTTTTTACCGAATATATGCTAATTACTGGGAGCGACGATGGGTCACATTTTGCCCAAACCCCCCGTGCAGTTTTTCAAAATATCACAAACATCCCAAATTCGACGCTTGAGCCATATTTTGGAGCAAAAGTCTGGCTCTCTTCCCGTATTCGCAGTTTGAAATTACGAACTTTTATACCGAAAATATGCCAATTACTTGGCCAAATTCTGGCTATATTCACGAATTCGCAGCTTGAAATTACGACTTTTTATACAGAAAATATGTCAATTACTGGGAGCGGCGATGGGTCACATTTTGCCCAAACCACTCTGCAGTTTTCAAAATATCCCAAACATCTCAAATTCGACCCTTGAGCCATATTTTAGAGCCAAATTCTTGCTCTATTCCCGTATTCGCAGATTGAAATTACGACTTATTATACAAAAAATATGCCAATTACTGAAAGCGGCGATGGATCACATTTTGCCCAAACCCTCCCTGAAGTTTTTAAATATCCCAAACATCCCAAATTCGACGCCTGAGCCATATTTTTGAGGCTAATTCTGGCTCCGAACGTATTCGACGATTGAAATCACGACTTTTTATACCGAAAATATGCCAATTACTGAATTCGGCGAAGGATCACATTTTGCCCAAACCCCCCTTCTAGTTTTCAAAATATCACAAACATCCCAAATTCATTGCTTGAGCCATATTTTGGAGCCAAATTCTCGCTCTATTCACGTATTCGCAGTTTGAAATTTCGACTTTTTATACTGAAAATATGCCAATTACTGGGAGCGGCGATGGGTCACATTTTGCCCAAACCCCTCTGCAGATTTCAAAATGTTCCGAACATTTCAAATTCGACCCTTGAGCCATATTTTGGAGCTAAATTCTGGCTTTCTGCACGTATTCGCAGATTGAAATTACGACTTTTTATTCAGAAAATATGCCAATTACTGAGAGCGGCGATGGGTCACATTTTGTCGAAACCCCCCTGCAGTTTTCAAAATATCCCAAATATCTCAAATTCAACCCTTGAGCTATATTTTGGAGCCTAATTCTGGCTCTCTGCACGCATTCGCAGTTTAAAATCACGAATTTTATACCAAATATATGCCAATTACTGGCAGCTGCGATGGGTCACATTTTGCCCAAAACCCTCCCTTGCAGTTTTCAAAATATCCTAAACATCTCAAATTCGACCCTTGAGCCATGTTTTGGAGCCAAATTCTGGCTCTCTGCACGTATTCGCAGATTGAAATTACGACTTTTTATACAGAAAATAAGCCAATTACTGAAAGCGGCGATGGATCGCATTTTGCCCAAACCCCTCTGCAGTTTTCAAAACATACTAAACATCTCAAATTCGACCATTGAGCCATATTTTGGAGCCAAATTCTGGCTCTCTGCACGTATTCGCCGTTTGAAATTACGAATTTTTATACCGAAAATATGCCAATTACTGAAAGCGGCGATGGATCACATTTTGCCCAAACAGTCCCTGAAGTTTTCGAAATATCCCAAACACCCCAAATTCGACGCCGGAGACATATTTTGGAGGCAAATTCTGGCTCCGCACGTATTCGCTGTTTGAAATTACGCTTTTTATACCGAAAATATGCCAATTTCTGAGAGCGGCGATGGGTCACATTTTGCCCAAACCCACCCTGCAATTTTCAAAATATCCCAAACACTCTAAATTCGAAACTCGTGCCATATTTTGGAGCCAAATTCTGGCTCTCCGCGCGTATTCGCCTTTTGAAATTACGACTTTTTATACCGAAAATATGCCAATTACTAAGAGCTGCGATAGGTCACATTTTGCCCAAACCCTCCCTGCAGTTTTCAAAATATCCGAAACATCCCAAATTCGACGCTTGAGCCATATTTTGAAGCCAAATTTTCGGTCTCTGCACGTATTCGCAGTTTGATATCACGAATTTTATATCGAATATATGCCAATTACTGGGAGCAGCGATGGGTCACATTTTGCCCAATTCCCCCCTGCAGTTTTCAAAATATACTAAACATCTCAAATTCGACTCTTGAGCTATATTTTGGAGCCAAATTCGGGCTCTCTGCACGTATTTGCAGATTGAAATTACGACTTTTTATACCAAAAATATGCGAATTACTGAAAGCAGCGATGGGTCACATTTTGCCCAAACCCTCCCTGAGGTTTTCAAAATATCCAAAACATCCCAAATTCGATGCTTGAACCATATTTTGGAGCCAAATTCTCTCTTTCTACACGTATTCGCAGTTTGAAATTACGACATTTTATACCGAAAATATGCAAATTACTGAGAGCAGCGATGGGTCACCTTTTGCCCCCCCCCCCCCCACCCTGCAGTTTTCAAAATATTCCAAACATCTCAAATTCGACGCTTGAGCTATATTTTGGAGCCAAATTATGGCTCTCTGCACGTATTCGCAGTTTGAAGTTACTACTTTTTTACCGAAAACATGCTAATTACTGAGAGTGGCGATGGGTCAAATTTTGCCCAAACTCCCTTGCAGTTTTCAAAATATCCCAAACATCCTAAATTCGACACTTGAGCCGTATTTTGGAGCATAATTCTGGCTCTCTGCACGTATTCGCAGTTTGAAATTACGACTTTTTATACAGAAAATAAGCCAATTACTGAAAGCGGCGATGGATCGCATTTTGCCCAAACCCCTCTGCAGTTTTCAAAACATACTAAACATCTCAAATTCGACCATTGAGCCATATTTTGGAGCCAAATTCTGGCTCTCTGCACGTATTCGCCGTTTGAAATTACGAATTTTTATACCGAAAATATGCCAATTACTGAGAGCAGCGATGGTCACATTTTGACCAATCCCACCCTACAGTTTTCAAAAAGTCCAAACACTCCAAATTCGACGCATGAGCCAAATTTTGGAGCCAAATTCTCGCTCTGTGCACGTATTCGCTGTTTGAAATTACAAAATTTTGTACCGAAAGTATGCCAATTACTGAGAGCAGCGATAAGTCACATTTTGCCAAACCTGCCCCCCCCCCCTTCAGTTTTCAAAATATCCCAAACATCCCAAATTCGACGCTTGAGCCATATTTTGGAGCCAAATTCTCGCTTTCTGCACGTTTTCGCAGTTTGAAATTACGACTTTTAAACCGAAAATATGCCAATTACTGAGAGCGACGATGGGTCACATTTTGCCCAAACCCCCCCTGCAGCTTTCAAAATATCCCAAACATCCTAAACTCGAAGCTTGAACCATATTTTGGAGCCAAATTCTGGCTCTCTGCACGTATTCGCAGTTTGAAATTACGACTTTATATACCGAAAATACGCCAATTACTGATAAAGACAATGGGTCACATTTTGACCATACCCCCCTGTAGTTTTCAAAATATCAAAAACATCCCAAATGCGACTCTTGAGCCTTATTTTGGAGCAAAATTCTGGCTCTCTGCACGTGTTCGCAGTTTGAAATTACTACTTTTGATTCCTAAAATAAGCCAATTACTGAGTTCGGCGATGGGTCACATTTTGCCAAAACATCCCCTGTAGTTTTCAAAATATCCCAAACATCTCAAATTCGAAGCTTGAGCCATATTTTGGATCCAAATTCTTTCCTTTAGAACGTATTCGCAGTTTGAAATTACGACTTTTTATACCGAAAATACGCCAACTACTGAGAGCAGCGATGGGCCACATTTTGCCCAAACCCCCCTGAATTTTTTAAAATATCCCAAACATCCCAAATTCCACCCCTGAGCTATATTTTGGACCCAAATTCTGTCTCTCTGCACGTATTCGCAGTTTGAAATTACGACTTTTTATACCGAAAATATGCCAATTACCGAAAGAGGCGATTGATCATATTTTGCCTAAATCCTTCCAGCAGTTTTCAAAATATCCCAAACATCCCTAATTCGACGCTTGAGCGATATTTTGGAGCCAATTTCTGGCTCTCTGCACGTATTCGCAGTTTGAAATTACTACTTTTTATACCGAAAATATGCCAATTACTGAGAGCGGCGATGGGTCACATTTTGCCCAATCCCTCCCTGCCGTTTTCAAATTATCCCAAACATCCCAAAATCGACGTTTGAGCTATATTTTGGAGCCAAATCCTGGCTCTCTGCAATTATTCGCAGTTTGAAATTACGACTTTTTATACCGAAAATATGCCAATTACTGAGAGCGGCGATGGGTCACATTTTGCCCAATCCCTCCCTGCCGTTTTCAAATTATCACAAACATCCCAAATTTGACCCTCAAGCCATATTTTGGAGCCAAATTCTGGCTCTCTGCAAGTATTCGCAGTTTGAAATTACGACTTTTTATATCGAAAATATGCCAATTTTCTGAAACCGGCGATTGATCAAATTTTGCCCAAACCCTCCCTGAAATTTTTTAAAATATCCCAAACATCTTAAATTTAACGCTTGAGCAATATTTTGGAGGCAAATTCTGGCTCTCTACACGAATTCGTAGTTTGAAACTACGAATTTTTATACCGAAAATATGCCAATTACTGAGAGAAACATCCCAAATTCGACCCTTGAGCCATATTTTGGAGACAAATTCTTGCTCTCTGCTTGTATTTTGCAGTTTGAAATTACGACTTTTTATACCGAAAATATGCCAATTACTGCGAGCGGCGATGGATCACATTTTGCCCAAACCCTCCCTGCAGTTTTAAAATATCCCAAACATCCCAAATTCGACCCTTGAATCATATTTTGGAAGCAAATTCTGGCTCTCTGCATGTATTTGCAGTTTGAAATTACGACTTTTTATACCTAAAATATGGCAATTACTGAAAGCAGCGATGGATCACATTTTGCCAAAACCCACCCCGTAGTTTTCAAAATATCTCAAACATCCCTAATTCGACCTTTGTGCCATATTTTGGAGCCAAAATCTGGCTCTCTGCATATATCCGCAGTTTGAAATTACGACTTTATATACCGATAATATGCCAAATACTGAACGCAGCAATGGATCACATTTTGCCCAAACCCTCCCTGTAGTTTTCGAAATATCCCAAACATCCCAAATTCGACCCTTGAACCATATTTGGAGCTAAATTCTGGCTCTCTGCACGTATTCGCAGTTTGAAACTACGAATTTTTATACCGAAAATATGCCAATTACTGAGAGCGGCGATGGGTCACATTTTGCCCAAACCCTCCCTGCAGTTTTCAAATTATCCCAAACACCCCAAAATCGACGTTTGAGCCATATTTTGGAGCCAAATTTTGGCTCTCTGCAGGTATTCGCAGTTTGAAATTACGACTTTTTATACCGAAAATATGCCAATTACTGAAATCGGGGATGGATCAAATTTTGCCCAAACCCTCACTGAAATTTTCAAAATATCCCAAACATCCCAAATTCGACGATTGAGCAATATTTTGGAGGCAAATTCTGGCTATCTACACGTATTCGCAGTTTGAAACTACGAAATTTTATACCGAAAATATGCCAATTACTGAGAGCAGCGATGGGTCACATTTTGCCCCCCCCCCCCTGCAGTTTTCAAAATATCCCAAACATCCCAAATTCGACCCTTGAGCCCTATTTTGGAGCCAAATTCTGGCTCTCTGCACGTATTTTGCAGTTTGAAATTACGACTTTTTATACCGAAAATATGCCAATTACTGAGAGCGGCGATGGATCACATTTTGCCCAAACCCTCCCTGCAGTTTTCAAAATATCCCAAACATCCCAAATTCGACGCTTGAGCCATATTTTGGAGCCAAATTCTGGCTCTCTGCACGTATTCGCAGTTTGAAATTACGAATTTTATACCGAAATTATGCCAATTACTGAAAGAGGCGATTTATCACATTTCGCTTAAACCCTCCCTGCAGTTTTCAAAATATCCCAAACAATCCCAAATTCGAAGCTTGGGCCATATTTTGGAGCCAAATTCTGGCTCTCTGCACGTATTCGCAGTTTGAAATTACGACTTTTTATACCGAAAATATGCTAATTATGGAGAGCGGCGATGGGTCATATTTTGCCCAAACCCCCTGCAGTTTTCAAAATATCCCAAACATCCCAAATTCGACCTTTGAGCCATATTTTGGAGCCAAATTCTGGCTCTGCACGTATTCGCAGTTTGAAATTATGAATTTTTATACCGAAAATATGCCAATTTCTGAGAGCGGCGATGGGTCACATTTTGCCCAAACCCCTCCTGCAGTTTTCAAAATGTCCCAAACATCCCAAATTCAACCCTTGAGCCATATTTTGGAGGCAAATTCTTGCTCTCTGCTTGTATTCGCAGTTTGAAATTACAACTTTTTATACCTAAAATAAACCAATTACTCAGTGCAGCGATGGGTCACATTTTGCCAAAACCCTCCCCTGCAGTTTTCAAATTATCCCAAACATCCCAAATTCAACGCTTGAGCCAAATTCTGGAGCCAAATTCTCTCTCTGCACGTATTCGCAGTTTGAAATTACGACTTTTTATACCGAAAATATGCCAATTGCTGAGAGCGGCGATGGGACAAATTTTGCCAAACCCTCCCCGGCAATTTTTAAAGTATCCCAAACATCCCAAATTCGACCCTTGAGCCATATTTTGGAGCCTAATTCTGGCTCTCTGCACGTATTCGCAGTTTGAAATTACGATTTTTTTACCGAATATATGCCAATTACTGGGAGCGGGGATGGGTCACATTTTGCCAAAACCCCCCTTGCAGTTTTCAAAATATTACATATATCCTAAATTCGACGCTTGAACCATATTTTGGAGCAAAATTCTGGCTCTCTTCACGTATTCGCAGTTTGAAATTACGAACTTTTATACCGAAAATATGCCAATTACTGAGCCAAATTCTGGCTCTCTGCACGTATTCGCAGTTTGAAATTACGAATTTTTATACCGAATAAATGCCAATTACTGGGAGCAGCGATAGGTCATATTTTGCCCAAACCCCTACCGGCAATTTTCAAAATATCACAAACATTCCAAATTCGACCCTTGAACCATATTTTGGAGCCAAATTCTGGCTCTCTGCACGTATTTGTTGATTGAAATTACGAATTTTTATACCGAAAATATGCCAATTACTGAAAGCGGCGATGGATCACATTTTGCCCAAACCGTCCCTGAAGTTTTCGAAATATCCCAAACACCCCAAATTCGACGCCGGAGACATATTTTGGAGGCAAATTCTGGCTCCGCACGTATTCGCTGTTTGAAATTACGCTTTTTATACCGAAAATATGCCAATTTCTGAGAGCGGCGATGGGTCACATTTTGCCCAAACCCACCCTGCAATTTTCAAAATATCCCAAACACTCTAAAATTCGAAACTCGAGCCATATTTTGGAGCCAAATTCTGGCTCTCCGCGCGTATTCGCCTTTTGAAATTACGACTTTTTATACCGAAAATATGCCAATTACTAAGAGCTGCGATAGGTCACATTTTGCCCAAACCCTCCCTGCAGTTTTCAAAATATCCGAAACATCCCAAATTCGACGCTTGAGCCATATTTTGAAGCCAAATTTTCGGTCTCTGCACGTATTCGCAGTTTGATATCACGAATTTTATATCGAATATATGCCAATTACTGGGAGCAGCGATGGGTCACATTTTGCCCAATTCCCCCCTGCAGTTTTCAAAATATACTAAACATCTCAAATTCGACTCTTGAGCTATATTTTGGAGCCAAATTATGGCTCTCAGCACGTATTCGCAGTTTGAAGTTACTACTTTTTTACCGAAAACATGCTAATTACTGAGAGTGGCGATGGGTCAAATTTTGCCCAAACTCCCTTGCAGTTTTCAAAATATCCCAAACATCCTAAATTCGACACTCGAGCCGTATTTTGGAGCATAATTCTGGCTCTCTGCACGTATTCGCAGTTTGAAATTACGATTTTTTTTACCGAATATATGCTAATTACTGGGAGCGACGATGGGTCACATTTTGCCCAAACCCCCCGTGCAGTTTTTCAAAATATCACAAACATCCCAAATTCGACGCTTGAGCCATATTTTGGAGCAAAATTCTGGCTCTCTTCCCGTATTCGCAGTTTGAAATTACGAACTTTTATACCGAAAATATGCCAATTACTTGGCCAAATTCTGGCTATATTCACGAATTCGCAGCTTGAAATTACGACTTTTTATACAGAAAATATGTCAATTACTGGGAGCGGCGATGGGTCACATTTTGCCCAAACCACTCTGCAGTTTTCAAAATATCCCAAACATCTCAAATTCGACCCTTGAGCCATATTTTAGAGCCAAATTCTTGCTCTATTCCCGTATTCGCAGATTGAAATTACGACTTATTATACAAAAAATATGCCAATTACTGAAAGCGGCGATGGATCACATTTTGCCCAAACCCTCCCTGAAGTTTTTAAATATCCCAAACATCCCAAATTCGACGCCTGAGCCATATTTTTGAGGCTAATTCTGGCTCCGAACGTATTCGACGATTGAAATCACGACTTTTTATACCGAAAATATGCCAATTACTGAATTCGGCAAAGGATCACATTTTGCCCAAACCCCCCTTCTAGTTTTCAAAATATCACAAACATCCCAAATTCATTGCTTGAGCCATATTTTGGAGCCAAATTCTCGCTCTATTCACGTATTCGCAGTTTGAAATTTCGACTTTTTATACTGAAAATATGCCAATTACTGGGAGCGGCGATGGGTCACATTTTGCCCAAACCCCTCTGCAGATTTCAAAATGTTCCGAACATTTCAAATTCGACCCTTGAGCCATATTTTGGAGCTAAATTCTGGCTTTCTGCACGTATTCGCAGATTGAAATTATGAATTTTTATACCGAAAATATGCCAATTGCTGAGAGCGACGATGGGACAAATTTTGCCAAACCCTCCCCGGCAATTTTTAAAGTATCCCAAACATCCCAAATTCGACCCTTGAGCCTTATTTTGGAGCCTAATTCTAGCTCTCTGCACGTATTCGCAGTTTGAAATTACGATTTTTTTACCGAATATATGCCAATTACTGGGAGCGGGGATGGGTCACATTTTGCCAAAACCCCCCTTGCAGTTTTCAAAATATTACATATATCCTAAATTCGACGCTTGAACCATATTTTGGAGCAAAATTCTGGCTCTCTTCACGTATTCGCAGTTTGAAATTACGAACTTTTATACCGAAAATATGCCAATTACTGAGCCAAATTCTGGCTCTCTGCACGTATTCGCAGTTTGAAATTACGAATTTTTATACCGAATAAATGCCAATTACTGGGAGCAGCGATAGGTCATATTTTGCCCAAACCCCTACCGGCAATTTTCAAAATATCACAAACATTCCAAATTCGACCCTTGAACCATATTTTGGAGCCAAATTCTGGCTCTCTGCACGTATTTGTTGATTGAAATTACGAATTTTTATACCGAAAATATGCCAATTACTGAAAGCGGCGATGGATCACATTTTGCCCAAACCGTCCCTGAAGTTTTCGAAATATCCCAAACACCCCAAATTCGACGCCGGAGACATATTTTGGAGGCAAATTCTGGCTCCGCACGTATTCGCTGTTTGAAATTACGCTTTTTATACCGAAAATATGCCAATTTCTGAGAGCGGCGATGGGTCACATTTTGCCCAAACCCACCCTGCAATTTTCAAAATATCCCAAACACTCTAAATTTGAAACTCGAGCCATATTTTGGAGCCAAATTCTGGCTCTCCGCGCGTATTCGCCTTTTGAAATTACGACTTTTTATACCGAAAATATGCCAATTACTAAGAGCTGCGATAGGTCACATTTTGCCCAAACCCTCCCTGCAGTTTTCAAAATATCCGAAACATCCCAAATTCGACGCTTGAGCCATATTTTGAAGCCAAATTTTCGGTCTCTGCACGTATTCGCAGTTTGATATCACGAATTTTATATCGAATATATGCCAATTACTGGGAGCAGCGATGGGTCACATTTTGCCCAATTCCCCCCTGCAGTTTTCAAAATATACTAAACATCTCAAATTCGACTCTTGAGCTATATTTTGGAGCCAAATTATGGCTCTCTGCACGTATTCGCAGTTTGAAGTTACTACTTTTTTACCGAAAACATGCTAATTACTGAGAGTGGCGATGGGTCAAATTTTGCCCAAACTCCCTTGCAGTTTTCAAAATATCCCAAACATCCTAAATTCGACACTTGAGCCGTATTTTGGAGCATAATTCTGGCTCTCTGCACGTATTCGCAGTTTGAAATTACGATTTTTTTTACCGAATATATGCTAATTACTGGGAGCGACGATGGGTCACATTTTGCCCAAACCCCCCGTGCAGTTTTTCAAAATATCACAAACATCCCAAATTCGACGCTTGAGCCATATTTTGGAGCAAAATTCTGGCTCTCTTCCCGTATTCGCAGTTTGAAATTACGAACTTTTATACCGAAAATATGCCAATTACTTGGCCAAATTCTGGCTATATTCACGAATTCGCAGCTTGAAATTACGACTTTTTATACAGAAAATATGTCAATTACTGGGAGCGGCGATGGGTCACATTTTGCCCAAACCACTCTGCAGTTTTCAAAATATCCCAAACATCTCAAATTCGACCCTTGAGCCATATTTTAGAGCCAAATTCTTGCTCTATTCCCGTATTCGCAGATTGAAATTACGACTTATTATACAAAAAATATGCCAATTACTGAAAGCGGCGATGGATCACATTTTGCCCAAACCCTCCCTGAAGTTTTTAAATATCCCAAACATCCCAAATTCGACGCCTGAGCCATATTTTTTAGGCTAATTCTGGCTCCGAACGTATTCGACGATTGAAATCACGACTTTTTATACCGAAAATATGCCAATTACTGAATTCGGCAAAGGATCACATTTTGCCCAAACCCCCCTTCTAGTTTTCAAAATATCACAAACATCCCAAATTCATTGCTTGAGCCATATTTTGGAGCCAAATTCTCGCTCTATTCACGTATTCGCAGTTTGAAATTTCGACTTTTTATACTGAAAATATGCCAATTACTGGGAGCGGCGATGGGTCACATTTTGCCCAAACCCCTCTGCAGATTTCAAAATGTTCCGAACATTTCAAATTCGACCCTTGAGCCATATTTTGGAGCTAAATTCTGGCTTTCTGCACGTATTCGCAGATTGAAATTACGACTTTTTATTCAGAAAATATGCCAATTACTGAGAGCGGCGATGGGTCACATTTTGTCGAAACCCCCCTGCAGTTTTCAAAATATCCCAAATATCTCAAATTCAACCCTTGAGCTATATTTTGGAGCCTAATTCTGGCTCTCTGCACGCATTCGCAGTTTAAAATCACGAATTTTATACCAAATATATGCCAATTACTGGCAGCTGCGATGGGTCACATTTTGCCCAAAACCCTCCCTTGCAGTTTTCAAAATATCCTAAACATCTCAAATTCGACCCTTGAGCCATGTTTTGGAGCCAAATTCTGGCTCTCTGCACGTATTCGCAGATTGAAATTACGACTTTTTATACAGAAAATAAGCCAATTACTGAAAGCGGCGATGGATCGCATTTTGCCCAAACCCCTCTGCAGTTTTCAAAACATACTAAACATCTCAAATTCGACCATTGAGCCATATTTTGGAGCCAAATTCTGGCTCTCTGCACGTATTCGCCGTTTGAAATTACGATTTTTTATACCGAAAATATGCCAATTACTGAAAGCGGCGATGGATCACATTTTGCCCAAACACTCCCTGAAGTTTTCGAAATATCCCAAACACCCCAAATTCGACGCCGGAGACATATTTTGGAGGCAAATTCTGGCTCCGCACGTATTCGCTGTTTGAAATTACGCTTTTTATACCGAAAATATGCCAATTTCTGAGAGCGGCGATGGGTCACATTTTGCCCAAACCCACCCTGCAATTTTCAAAATATCCCAAACACTCTAAATTCGAAACTCGAGCCATATTTTGGAGCCAAATTCTGGCTCTCCGCGCGTATTCGCCTTTTGAAATTACGACTTTTTATACCGAAAATATGCCAATTACTAAGAGCTGCGATAGGTCACATTTTGCCCAAACCCTCCCTGCAGTTTTCAAAATATCCGAAACATCCCAAATTCGACGCTTGAGCCATATTTTGAAGCCAAATTTTCGGTCTCTGCACGTATTCGCAGTTTGATATCACGAATTTTATATCGAATATATGCCAATTACTGGGAGCAGCGATGGGTCACATTTTGCCCAATTCCCCCCTGCAGTTTTCAAAATATACTAAACATCTCAAATTCGACTCTTGAGCTATATTTTGGAGCCAAATTCGGGCTCTCTGCACGTATTTGCAGATTGAAATTACGACTTTTTATACCAAAAATATGCGAATTACTGAAAGCAGCGATGGGTCACATTTTGCCCAAACCCTCCCTGAGGTTTTCAAAATATCCAAAACATCCCAAATTCGATGCTTGAACCATATTTTGGAGCCAAATTCTCTCTTTCTACACGTATTCGCAGTTTGAAATTACGACATTTTATACCGAAAATATGCAAATTACTGAGAGCAGCGATGGGTCACCTTTTGCCCCCCCCCCCCACCCTGCAGTTTTCAAAATATTCCAAACATCTCAAATTCGACGCTTGAGCTATATTTTGGAGCCAAATTATGGCTCTCTGCACGTATTCGCAGTTTGAAGTTACTACTTTTTTACCGAAAACATGCTAATTACTGAGAGTGGCGATGGGTCAAATTTTGCCCAAACTCCCTTGCAGTTTTCAAAATATCCCAAACATCCTAAATTCGACACTTGAGCCGTATTTTGGAGCATAATTCTGGCTCTCTGCACGTATTCGCAGTTTGAAATTACGATTTTTTTTACCGAATATATGCTAATTACTGGGAGCGACGATGGGTCACATTTTGCCCAAACCCCCCGTGCAGTTTTTCAAAATATCACAAACATCCCAAATTCGACGCTTGAGCCATATTTTGGAGCAAAAGTCTGGCTCTCTTCCCGTATTCGCAGTTTGAAATTACGAACTTTTATACCGAAAATATGCCAATTACTTGGCCAAATTCTGGCTATATTCACGAATTCGCAGCTTGAAATTACGACTTTTTATACAGAAAATATGTCAATTACTGGGAGCGGCGATGGGTCACATTTTGCCCAAACCACTCTGCAGTTTTCAAAATATCCCAAACATCTCAAATTCGACCCTTGAGCCATATTTTAGAGCCAAATTCTTGCTCTATTCCCGTATTCGCAGATTGAAATTACGACTTATTATACAAAAAATATGCCAATTACTGAAAGCGGCGATGGATCACATTTTGCCCAAACCCTCCCTGAAGTTTTTAAATATCCCAAACATCCCAAATTCGACGCCTGAGCCATATTTTTGAGGCTAATTCTGGCTCCGAACGTATTCGACGATTGAAATCACGACTTTTTATACCGAAAATATGCCAATTACTGAATTCGGCGAAGGATCACATTTTGCCCAAACCCCCCTTCTAGTTTTCAAAATATCACAAACATCCCAAATTCATTGCTTGAGCCATATTTTGGAGCCAAATTCTCGCTCTATTCACGTATTCGCAGTTTGAAATTTCGACTTTTTATACTGAAAATATGCCAATTACTGGGAGCGGCGATGGGTCACATTTTGCCCAAACCCCTCTGCAGATTTCAAAATGTTCCGAACATTTCAAATTCGACCCTTGAGCCATATTTTGGAGCTAAATTCTGGCTTTCTGCACGTATTCGCAGATTGAAATTACGACTTTTTATTCAGAAAATATGCCAATTACTGAGAGCGGCGATGGGTCACATTTTGTCGAAACCCCCCTGCAGTTTTCAAAATATCCCAAATATCTCAAATTCAACCCTTGAGCTATATTTTGGAGCCTAATTCTGGCTCTCTGCACGCATTCGCAGTTTAAAATCACGAATTTTATACCAAATATATGCCAATTACTGGCAGCTGCGATGGGTCACATTTTGCCCAAAACCCTCCCTTGCAGTTTTCAAAATATCCTAAACATCTCAAATTCGACCCTTGAGCCATGTTTTGGAGCCAAATTCTGGCTCTCTGCACGTATTCGCAGATTGAAATTACGACTTTTTATACAGAAAATAAGCCAATTACTGAAAGCGGCGATGGATCGCATTTTGCCCAAACCCCTCTGCAGTTTTCAAAACATACTAAACATCTCAAATTCGACCATTGAGCCATATTTTGGAGCCAAATTCTGGCTCTCTGCACGTATTCGCCGTTTGAAATTACGAATTTTTATACCGAAAATATGCCAATTACTGAAAGCGGCGATGGATCACATTTTGCCCAAACAGTCCCTGAAGTTTTCGAAATATCCCAAACACCCCAAATTCGACGCCGGAGACATATTTTGGAGGCAAATTCTGGCTCCGCACGTATTCGCTGTTTGAAATTACGCTTTTTATACCGAAAATATGCCAATTTCTGAGAGCGGCGATGGGTCACATTTTGCCCAAACCCACCCTGCAATTTTCAAAATATCCCAAACACTCTAAATTCGAAACTCGTGCCATATTTTGGAGCCAAATTCTGGCTCTCCGCGCGTATTCGCCTTTTGAAATTACGACTTTTTATACCGAAAATATGCCAATTACTAAGAGCTGCGATAGGTCACATTTTGCCCAAACCCTCCCTGCAGTTTTCAAAATATCCGAAACATCCCAAATTCGACGCTTGAGCCATATTTTGAAGCCAAATTTTCGGTCTCTGCACGTATTCGCAGTTTGATATCACGAATTTTATATCGAATATATGCCAATTACTGGGAGCAGCGATGGGTCACATTTTGCCCAATTCCCCCCTGCAGTTTTCAAAATATACTAAACATCTCAAATTCGACTCTTGAGCTATATTTTGGAGCCAAATTCGGGCTCTCTGCACGTATTTGCAGATTGAAATTACGACTTTTTATACCAAAAATATGCGAATTACTGAAAGCAGCGATGGGTCACATTTTGCCCAAACCCTCCCTGAGGTTTTCAAAATATCCAAAACATCCCAAATTCGATGCTTGAACCATATTTTGGAGCCAAATTCTCTCTTTCTACACGTATTCGCAGTTTGAAATTACGACTTTTTTTACCGAAAATATGCAAATTACTGAGAGCAGCGATGGGTCACCTTTTGCCCCCCCCCCCCCCCACCCTGCAGTTTTCAAAATATTCCAAACATCTCAAATTCGACGCTTGAGCTATATTTTGGAGCCAAATTATGGCTCTCTGCACGTATTCGCAGTTTGAAGTTACTACTTTTTTACCGAAAACATGCTAATTACTGAGAGTGGCGATGGGTCAAATTTTGCCCAAACTCCCTTGCAGTTTTCAAAATATCCCAAACATCCTAAATTCGACACTTGAGCCGTATTTTGGAGCATAATTCTGGCTCTCTGCACGTATTCGCAGTTTGAAATTACGACTTTTTATACAGAAAATAAGCCAATTACTGAAAGCGGCGATGGATCGCATTTTGCCCAAACCCCTCTGCAGTTTTCAAAACATACTAAACATCTCAAATTCGACCATTGAGCCATATTTTGGAGCCAAATTCTGGCTCTCTGCACGTATTCGCCGTTTGAAATTACGAATTTTTATACCGAAAATATGCCAATTACTGAGAGCAGCGATGGTCACATTTTGACCAATCCCACCCTACAGTTTTCAAAAAGTCCAAACACTCCAAATTCGACGCATGAGCCAAATTTTGGAGCCAAATTCTCGCTCTGTGCACGTATTCGCTGTTTGAAATTACAAAATTTTGTACCGAAAGTATGCCAATTACTGAGAGCAGCGATAAGTCACATTTTGCCAAACCTGCCCCCCCCCCCTTCAGTTTTCAAAATATCCCAAACATCCCAAATTCGACGCTTGAGCCATATTTTGGAGCCAAATTCTCGCTTTCTGCACGTTTTCGCAGTTTGAAATTACGACTTTTAAACCGAAAATATGCCAATTACTGAGAGCGACGATGGGTCACATTTTGCCCAAACCCCCCCTGCAGCTTTCAAAATATCCCAAACATCCTAAACTCGAAGCTTGAACCATATTTTGGAGCCAAATTCTGGCTCTCTGCACGTATTCGCAGTTTGAAATTACGACTTTATATACCGAAAATACGCCAATTACTGATAAAGACAATGGGTCACATTTTGACCATACCCCCCTGTAGTTTTCAAAATATCAAAAACATCCCAAATGCGACTCTTGAGCCTTATTTTGGAGCAAAATTCTGGCTCTCTGCACGTGTTCGCAGTTTGAAATTACTACTTTTGATTCCTAAAATAAGCCAATTACTGAGTTCGGCGATGGGTCACATTTTGCCAAAACATCCCCTGTAGTTTTCAAAATATCCCAAACATCTCAAATTCGAAGCTTGAGCCATATTTTGGATCCAAATTCTTTCCTTTAGAACGTATTCGCAGTTTGAAATTACGACTTTTTATACCGAAAATACGCCAACTACTGAGAGCAGCGATGGGCCACATTTTGCCCAAACCCCCCTGAATTTTTTAAAATATCCCAAACATCCCAAATTCCACCCCTGAGCTATATTTTGGACCCAAATTCTGTCTCTCTGCACGTATTCGCAGTTTGAAATTACGACTTTTTATACCGAAAATATGCCAATTACCGAAAGAGGCGATTGATCATATTTTGCCTAAATCCTTCCAGCAGTTTTCAAAATATCCCAAACATCCCTAATTCGACGCTTGAGCGATATTTTGGAGCCAATTTCTGGCTCTCTGCACGTATTCGCAGTTTGAAATTACTACTTTTTATACCGAAAATATGCCAATTACTGAGAGCGGCGATGGGTCACATTTTGCCCAATCCCTCCCTGCCGTTTTCAAATTATCCCAAACATCCCAAAATCGACGTTTGAGCTATATTTTGGAGCCAAATCCTGGCTCTCTGCAATTATTCGCAGTTTGAAATTACGACTTTTTATACCGAAAATATGCCAATTACTGAGAGCGGCGATGGGTCACATTTTGCCCAATCCCTCCCTGCCGTTTTCAAATTATCACAAACATCCCAAATTTGACCCTCAAGCCATATTTTGGAGCCAAATTCTGGCTCTCTGCAAGTATTCGCAGTTTGAAATTACGACTTTTTATATCGAAAATATGCCAATTTTCTGAAACCGGCGATTGATCAAATTTTGCCCAAACCCTCCCTGAAATTTTTTAAAATATCCCAAACATCTTAAATTTAACGCTTGAGCAATATTTTGGAGGCAAATTCTGGCTCTCTACACGAATTCGTAGTTTGAAACTACGAATTTTTATACCGAAAATATGCCAATTACTGAGAGAAACATCCCAAATTCGACCCTTGAGCCATATTTTGGAGACAAATTCTTGCTCTCTGCTTGTATTTTGCAGTTTGAAATTACGACTTTTTATACCGAAAATATGCCAATTACTGCGAGCGGCGATGGATCACATTTTGCCCAAACCCTCCCTGCAGTTTTAAAATATCCCAAACATCCCAAATTCGACCCTTGAATCATATTTTGGAAGCAAATTCTGGCTCTCTGCATGTATTTGCAGTTTGAAATTACGACTTTTTATACCTAAAATATGGCAAATACTGAAAGCAGCGATGGATCACATTTTGCCAAAACCCACCCCGTAGTTTTCAAAATATCTCAAACATCCCTAATTCGACCTTTGTGCCATATTTTGGAGCCAAAATCTGGCTCTCTGCATATATCCGCAGTTTGAAATTACGACTTTATATACCGATAATATGCCAAATACTGAACGCAGCAATGGATCACATTTTGCCCAAACCCTCCCTGTAGTTTTCGAAATATCCCAAACATCCCAAATTCGACCCTTGAACCATTATTTGGAGCTAAATTCTGGCTCTCTGCACGTATTCGCAGTTTGAAACTACGAATTTTTATACCGAAAATATGCCAATTACTGAGAGCGGCGATGGGTCACATTTTGCCCAATCCCTCCCTGCCGTTTTCATATTATCCCAAACACCCCAAAATCGACGTTTGAGCCATATTTTGGAGCCAAATTTTGGCTCTCTGCAGGTATTCGCAGTTTGAAATTACGACTTTTTATATCGAAAATATGCCAATTACTGAAATCGGGGATGGATCAAATTTTGCCCAAACCCTCACTGAAATTTGTTGAAATATCCCAAACATCCCAAATTTAACGATTGAGCAATATTTTGGAGGCAAATTCTGGCTATCTACACGTATTCGCAGTTTGAAACTATGAAATTTTATACCGAGAATGTGCCAATTACTGAGAGCAGCGATGGGTCACATTTTGCCCCCCCCCCCCTGCAGTTTTCAAAATATCCCAAACATCCCAAATTCGACCCTTGAGCCCTATTTTGGAGACACATTCTTGCTCTCTGCTTGTATTTTGCAGTTTGAAATTACGACTTTTTATACGGAAAATATGCCAATTACTGAGAGCGGCGATGGATCACTTTTTTCCCAAACCCTCCCTGCAGTTTTCAAAATATCCCAAACATCCCAAATTCGACGCTTGAGCCATATTTTGGAGCCAAATCCTGGTTTCTGCACGTATTCGCAGCTTGAAATTACGAATTTTATACCGAAATTATGCCAATTACTGAAAGAGGCGATTTATCACATTTCGCTTAAACCCTCCCTGCAGTTTTCAAAATATCCCAACAATCCCAAATTCGAAGCTTGGGCCATGTTTCGGAGCCAAATGCTGGCTCACTGCATGTATTCGCAGTTTGAAATTACTACTTTTTATACCGAAAATATGCTAATTATGGAGAGCGGCGATAGGGTCATATTTTGCCCAAACCCCCTGCAGTTTTCAAAATATCCCAAACATCCCAAATTCGACCTTTGAGCCATTATTTGGAGCCAAATTCTGGCTCTGCACGTATTCGCAGTTTGAAACTATGAATTTTTATACAGAAAATATGCCAATTTCTGAGAGCGGCGATGGGTCACATTTTGCCCAAACCCCTCCTGCAGTTTTCAAAATGTCCCAAACTTCCCAAATTCAACCCTTGAGCCATATTTTGGAGGCAAATTCTTGCTCTCTGCTTGTATTTCGCTGTTTGAAATTACAACTTTTTATTCCTAAAATAAACCAATTACTCAGTGCAGCGATGGGTCACATTTTGCCAAAACCCTCCCCTGCAGCTTTCAAATTATCCCAAACATCCCAAATTCAACGCTTGAGCCAAATTCTTTCTCTCAGCACGTATTCGTAGTTTGAAATTACGACTTTTTACACCGAATATACGCCAATTGCTGAGAGCGGCGATGGGTCACATTATGCCGAAACCCCCTGCAGTTTTCAAAATATCAAAAACATGCCAAATTCAACCCTCAATCCATATTTTGGAGCCGAATTCTGGCTCTCTGCACGTGTTCGCAGTCAGAAAATACGACTTTTCATAACGAAAATATGCATATATTTTAACGAAATATATAACGAAAATATAACGAAAAATTACTGAAAGCGGCGGTGGATCACATTTTGCCCAAACCCTCCCTGCAGTTTTCAAAATATCCCAACCATCTCAATTTCATTGCTTGAGCTATATTTTGGAGCCAAATTCTGCCTCTCTACACGCATTCGCAGTTTGAAACTACTAATTTTTATGACGAATATATGCCAATTACTGAGAGCGGCGATGGATCACATTTTGCCCAAACCCATCCTGCAGTTTTCAAAATGTCCCAAAGTTCCCAAATTCGCCCCTTGAGCCATATTTTGGAGCCAAATTCTTGTTCTCTGCTTGTATTTCGGAGTTTGAAATTACAACTCCTTATTCCTAAAATAAACCAATTACTGAGTGCAGCGATGGGTCACATTTTGCCAACCCCCCCCCCCTGCAGTTTTCAAATGATCCCAAACATCCCAAATTCGACGCTTGATCCAAATTTGGGAGCCAAATTCTTACTCTCATCACGTACTCGCAGTTTAAAATTACGACTTTTTACACCGAATATACGCCAATTACTGAGAGCGACGAAGGGTCACATTTTGCCCAATCCCTCCCTGCCGTTTTCATATTATCCCAAACACCCCAAAATCGACGTTTGAGCCATATTTTGGAGCCAAATTCTCGCTCTCTGCACGTATTCGCAGTTTAAAATCGCGAATTTTATACCGAATATATGCCAATTACTGGGCACTGCGATGGGTCACGTTTTGCCCAAACACCCCTTTCAGTTTTCAAAATATCCTAAACATCTCAAATTCGACCCTTGAACCATATTTTGGAGCCAAATTCTGGCTCGCTGTACGTATTCGCAGTTTGAAATTACGAATTTTTATACCGAAAATATGCCAATTACTTACAGCGGCGATAAGTCACATTTTACCCGCCCCCCCCGGCAGTTTTCAAAATATCCCAAACATCCCAAATTCGACTCCTGAGCCATATTTTGGAGCCAAATTCTGGCTCTATGCATGTATTCGCAGTTTCTAATTACGATTTTTTATACCGAAAATATACCAATTACTTACTGCGGCGATAAGTCACATTTTACCTCCCCCCCCCCCCGGCAGTTTTCAAAATATCTCAAACATCCCAAATTCGACCCTTGAGCCATATTTTTGAGCAAAATTCTGGCTCTCTAAATGTATTCGCAGTTTGAAAATACGAATTTTTATACCGAAAATATGCCAATTACTATTGGCGGCAATGGATCACATTTTACCAAAACCCTCCCTGCAGCTTTCAAAATATCCCAAACATCCTAATTTCGAAGCTTGAGCCATATTTTGGAGCCAAATTCTCGCTCTTTGCACGTATTCGCAGTTTGAAATTACGAATTTTTATACCGAAAACATGCCAATTACTGAAGGCGGCGATGGATCACATTTTACCCAAACCCCTCTTTGCAGTTTTCAAAATATCACAAACATTCCAAATTCGACGCTTGAGCCATATTTTGGAGCCAAATTCTGGCTCTTTGCACGTATTCGCAGTTTGAAATTACGACTTTTTATACCGAAAAAATGCAAAATACTGAAAGCGGCGATGGATCACATTTTGCCAAAACACTACCTGCAGTTTTCAAAATATCCCAAACATCCCAAACTCGACGCTTGTGCCATATTTTGGATCCAAATTCTGGCTCTCTGCACGTAATTACTGTTTGATATTACGACTTTTTATTCCGAAAATAAGCCAATTACTGAGACCAGCGATGGGTCACACTTTGTCCAAACCCCCCCTTGCATTTTTCAAAATATCGCAAACATGCTAAATTCAACCCTCAAGCAATATTTTGGAGCCAAATTCTGGCTCTCTTGTACGTATTCGCAGTTAGAAATTATGACTTTTCATTACGATAATATGCCAATTACTGAAAGCGGCTTTGGATCACATTTTGCCCAAACCCTCCTTGCAGTTTTCAAAATATCCCAACTATCCCAAATTCAACGCTTGAGCTATATTTTGGAGCCAAATTCTTGCTCTCTACACGTATTCGCTGTTTGAAACTACGAATTTTTTTACTGAAAATATGCCAATCACTGAGAGCGGCGATGGGTCACATTTTGCCCAAACCCCTCCTGCAGTTTTCAAAATGTCCCAAATTTCCCAAATTCGACCCTTGAGCCATATTTTGGAGCCAAATTCTTGCTCTGCTTGTATTTCGCAGTTTGAAATTACGACTTTTTATACCGAAAATATGCCAATTACTGAGAGCGGCGATGGGTCACATTACGGAAACACTTAAATAATTGCAAATTAACCTTAAATACAAGATTTTCAATCACCTATTTGAACCTCGTTAAAATAGTGAGTTAGGTATTGATTAGGAGAGAATTTCTGTTTTTACTGCATATGTCGACGTTTCAGCCGGATTAGAGCAGTTTTACGAGTACCTCTTCTTCAGTAATATAAACGGAAATTCAGTAACATTTTAGTTAATTCAAAAGAAAACACATTGGTTTTTATCATTTGAATTGGAAACAACGTTTTCATATGCCTTTTTAATGATCAAAATAATACGGAACCTCGCTCTATTGACCTCAACCTTCCCCCTGATGTAAAAATCTTCGAATTTGGTATTATAGTGAATTTTTTCACGTTTTTTATGAGATTGATTTTAGGTAAAAATGTTCGAAATTTCTAATATTTTGATATTACTTCATGTTGTCTCTATTTGTGATTTGGCCTGCAAATCTCAGAATTTCACATAATATTGCGTTTTTAATCAAGTTTTCTTGCATTGTGCTTTGTACTTAATATCATCGAATTTAGTAATATTTTTAGGTTTTTCATCCTTGTTTCCTTTATGAGATTTAAAACAAATATCAACGATTTAGGCAATATTTTGCCGTTTTTCCGGGTTTTCAAGCGTTTTCGGTTTATTGCCATCAATTCATTAAATTTACGATAAATATGACGCAAACAGCATTCCAACTGTGGAATGAAGGAGAAGAGTTAAAATAATTTTTAAATTTAAATAAGAGTTAAATAAAATAAGAAGAGAAATAATTACAAATTAACCTTAAATACAAGATTTTCAATCAACTATTTGAACCTCGTTAAAATAGTGAGTTAGGTATTGATTAGGAGAGAATTTCGGTTTTTATTGCATATGTCGACGTTTCAGCAGGATTAGAGCGGTTATACGATTACCTCTTCTTTCAGTAATATAAATGGAAATTCAGGAACATTTTAGATAATTCTAAAGAAAACACATTGATTTTTATCATTTGAATTGGAAACAACGTTTTCATATGCCTTTTTAATTATCAAAATAATACGCAACCTCGCTCTATGATTTGAAGTAAAAATCCTCGAATTGGGTATTATAGTGACTTTTCACGTTTTTCATATAGGGTGTTTTTAGGTAAAAATGTTCGAAATTAATGATATTTTGATTCTACTTCATGTTGTCTCTCTATTTGTGATTTGGCCTACAAATCTCGGAATTTCACATAATATTGCGTTTTTAATCAAGTTTTCTTGCATTGTGCATAAAATCATCGAATTTAGCAATATTTTGAGGTTTTTAATCGTTGTTTCCTTTATGAAATTTCATCCAAATATCAACGATTTAGGCAAAATTTGGCGGTTTTCCACGTTTTCAAGCATTTTCGATTAATTGCCATTAATTCATTAAATTTACGATAAAAATGATGCAAACACATAAATAATTGCAAATTAACCTTAATACAAGATTTTCAATCAACTATTTGTACCTCGTTAAAATAGTGACTTAGGTATTGATTATGAGGGAATTTCTGTTTTTATTGCATATTTCTACGTTTCAGCCGGATTAGAGCGGTTTTTCGAGTACCTCTTCTTACAGTAATATAAACGGAAATTCAGGAACATTTTAGTTAATTCTAATGAAAACCCATTGTTTATTATCATTTGAATTGAAAACATGTTTTCATATGCCTTTTTTAATTATCAAAATAATACTCAACCTCGCTCTATGATTTGATGTAAAAATCCTCGGATTTGGTTTTGTAGTGACTTTTTCAATTTTTTCATGTACAGATTTTAGGTAAAAATGTTCGAATTTACTAATATTTTTATACTACTTCTTGTTGTCCCACTCTATATGATTTGACCTACAAATCTCAGAATTTCACATAATTTTACGTTTTAAGGAAGTTTTCTTGCATTGTGCTTTATACTTAAAATCATGGAATTTAGCAATATTTTCAGATTTTTCATCCTACTTTCCTTTACGAGATTTAACCCAAATATCTACGATTTAGGCAATATTTTACCGTTTTTCCGCGTTTTAAAGCCTTGTCGGTTTATTGCTATTAATTCATTAAATTTTCGATAAATATGATGCAAACACGTAATTAATTGCAAATTACCCTTAAATACTTGATTTTCAATCAACTATTTTTACCTCGTTAAAATAGTGAGTTAGATATTGATTAGGAGAGATTTTCAGTTTTTATTGCATATTTTGACGTTTCAGCCAGATTAGAGCAGTTTTACGAATTCAGTAATATAAACGGAAATTCAGGAACATTTTAGTTAATTCTAATGAAAACATATTGTTTATTATCATTTGAATTAGAAACAACGTTTTCATATGACTTTTTAATGATCAAAATAATACACAACCTCGCTCTTTGATTTGAAGTAAAAATCCTCGAATTTGGTATTATAGTGGCTTTTTTCACGTTTTTCATGTAGAGTGATTTTAGGTAAAAATGTTCGAATTTACTTATATTTTGATACTACTTCATGTTGTCTTGTCGGAAAATCCGACACCATTTAATAATATCATACAGGCAGATAATATTGCTGTGTTGTATAAACAAGTTAACCCATAGAAAATGTAACTTGTAGTGGAATTTCCGTCTATAGAAAACGGGATATCATTACCACATACTATTATAAATTCACCACCTATTATGGTGGGAATTATTCTTAAATACATTAGTCTTTGGACTTTACCATCATAAAAACATCTCATATAAATTAACTTAATTATCAGAATTAAAATAGAGTAAATGTGACCCTTCTATCACTTTCTGATATCTGGACAATGTAGGCCAGTGGCGTCAGTGAGGAGGGAGTGGTCAGCCATTGTTATTGTACTTATACCACAGAGGCGCACGGGAGCAAATGCGGCTCCTGTTAATTTTACTTGGACGAAGTGTTATGGAAACCAAAGGTTTACCATTATCAACACGCTGTCAACAAACACAAGTTAAGTGTTCTGCCGAAACCCATTTATCTATCATTTATGGCCATTAATGTGATTAGATAGGGTGGGCCGGTTAGAATACGAAATCGCCTCATACAAAAGGTAATTAAGCCTAGGTCTTTATGGTTCCATGTACAGTGTTTTCTCTGATATAGCTGTCATATATTAGGATTCTGGCTTCATAGCAAGCGCCCTTTTGACAGGCCAAGACGAGGAAGCATGCTTTGTGTACCAGTTACTGGGTGATGGAAGCTACCTCAAAGAGGATAATTTGGTGTCTACATACTGGTTATACCTGGTGGACTAAGGCCTGCTGTACAATAAGATAAGGAACCTCTTCAATGTACACTAATGTGTAGTTAATCCTGAAGTTTGATTGGCTGCATATATATAAATTTAATATAAACCCCCCCTAATGTGTAGAGGATCGATTTGGGAGATTATTGAAGAAATACAGTCCACTTATCATCATACAAATTGCTATCGAAGTATATAAATTAACGTAAATATAAATTCATATAAATTAAATAAATATAAATCTCACAGGTCGGTTCCCACATTATTTGGACCTTCGGAACCGGAATATTGGTCCTATGAACCCACATTATTGGTCATCTGCGAGTCGGATGACAGATTATTTGGTCATCTTAGTACCGGATGAACCAGTTAACCAGTGGATTCATTAAATATACTAGTGCAGTGTGATTTATACAAAGCCAGCAGTCAAAGACGGCGGCGTTGCCTCGTGCGAGCTCAGGAGCCCCCCTCAGTTCAGTTCAGCCTCATCAGCGGTTTCAAGGACACCCACAGATATTTGGTGGCGTGTTATTTCGTGAAATAACAGCGCTAATATTGAAGCCAGCCAAATTAGTGGCTGTGTCTTCGCGAGATTGTTCACGGATTTCGTGGTGTTAAATTTCGCGAGAGATTATCTACGAATTTTGTGGACTTTATTTCGCGAGGTCACTAATAATATTTAATACTTCTTGATAATATTAGAAGTTTTATAGAGGCTAATTAAGAGGCTATTATCAATAATTGTGTATATTATTTCTCCAAAATAGAGAATTATTTAATAAATTGCCTAGTGTTCACAATATAATATTTACTAATTGCCAACCCACAACAGGGTAGGATATTACCATTGACTAGTTGAACTATTTATTGTTCATCCTAGTCCCATTACCATAGTCTAGTTGTACTTTATTAAACAACCTAGCACCATTAGTGAATGGTGCAGACCCTATTTTGGGTGTAAATTTTATCAACTCGAGTTGAGTTGTGTATATATATAATAATTTACTTATGATCATTACACCTTTGAGTGATTAATTAGTGTCTATACCATCCTAGGGTGATATAGAAGAGCTAACCTAAAGGTACTTCCAATGACACTGGTTTATCACTCAAATCATTAGTGTGTATGATTATATATATATATATAATGTGTATTAATTTTAAGTGCTAACCTCTAGTAGAGGTAGGATTATTGCCTAGTGAGTGCAGAATTTTACCCTAGGCTACCATTAGAGCTTGTTCAGCATTATGAGCAGCCCAAGTACAAGCCCCACAAGGCTTCACCAACTAGCCAGTATGGATAATGCAGGGAGAATGAAAAGAACCCTTGCAGGTCTTAAAGGCCACTTAACAAGACAGATCAAGAAATGTGAAGATTTGTCACAACACTCTCAAGTTGATTATGCTGACCTGGGAAGCTATTATCAAGCAGCTGCAGGTAAATTTGAGCAAATCAAATGTCAAATAGCAAGTACATCAAATAAAGTAGATAATGTTATGGATCTTTTTGAGAATAAATGTCAAGCCAGATTAGATCCTTTAATCAACGAGGATAAAGCTTCACCCACTACAGCTTCACCCAATATTATACCACCAGAAATTAGGCAGTTCTCAGACAATTTATCCACAGTCTCTGTGGATTCTGAAAACCCAATACCTGAGACTACTAAGTTAACATGCCTCCAAACTGAAATTAGAGGTGAAGCTGAACCTATGGCTTCAGATAAACAATACCAATAGAAATCTAAATTTGTCAGCTGAATATATTTCTCCAGTAGCATTATACTAAGGAGATTACAGCTGACTATAGCAACAGAGGTTGATGTTAGTATCATCATTTAAAGCTGAAGATGAATTCATGAGGCCTCAGTGGCAAATCAGTGAACAGTAGCCTAAACAGCTACAAGTCACTGCGACCAATGTCACTGAACCCACTGCAGTCTCAGAACCATACTTTACTTTAATGATGAGCTATTCAATCTTCTGAATCAATTAACTAAATTAAATCCCAATAAATCTGATGACTGATTTGATACATTTATTATTTAATCAAGATGTATTCCATGGGCCTCAGTGTTTATATATCAGTGACCAGTTACCTGAACAAACTTCAAGTTATATCGAATGTCACTGATCTCACTGCAGTCCCTGAATCATACTTGACTGTAGTAATTGATCACATTCAGTCTTCCGGGTTAAATAATATGTAATTAGGCTTGAATTTTAGCCTTTCAAGAGTTAACAGGGAAATGAAATCGCATTAGACTTCTGACCCCTGCAACTCGAGTACGGGACATCCGTCCTGTACAAACAGACGCACAAATGTGTGATTACTAACTACTAACATCAAATTAATCTAATAATTCGAAGGAGGAGTATCGGTGATCATCTGTTCTAAAGAGGACTTCGACCCGTGAGCAGCCCCCCGGGGAATTATGTCGGAAAATCCGACACCATTTAATAATATCATACAGGCAGATAATATTGCTGTGTTGTATAAACAAGTTAACCCATAGAAAATGTAACTTGTAGTGGAATTTCCGTCTATAGAAAACGGGATATCATTACCACATACTATTATAAATTCACCACCTATTATGGTGGGAATTATTCTTAAATACATTAGTCTTTGGACTTTACCATCATAAAAACATCTCATATAAATTAACTTAATTATCAGAATTAAAATAGAGTAAATGTGACTCTTCTATCACTTTCTGATATCTGGACAATGTAGGCTAGTGGCGTCAGTGAGGAGGGAGTGGTCAGCCATTGTTATTGTACTTAGACCACAGAGGCGCACGGGAGCAAATGCGGCTCCTGTTAATTTTACTTGGACGAAGTGTTATGGAAACCAAAGGTGTACCATTATCAACACGCTGTCAACAAATACAAGTTAAGTGTTCTGCCGAAACCCATTTATCTATCATTTATGGCCATTAATGTGATTAGATAGGGTGGTCCGGTTAGAATACGAAATCGCCTCATACAAAAGGTAATTAAGCCTAGGTCTTTATGGTTCCATGTACAGTGTTTTCTCTGATATAGCTGTCATATATTAGGATTCTGGCTTCATAGCTAGCGCCTTTTTGACAGGTCAAGACGAGGAAGCATGCTTTGTGTACCAGTTACTGGGTGATGGAAGCTACCTCAAAGAGGATAATTTGGTGTCTGCATCCTGGTTTTACCTGGTGGACTAAGGCCTGCTGTACAATAAGATAAGGAACCTCTTCAATGTACACTAATGTGTAGTTAATACTGTAGTTTGATTAGCTGCATATATATAAATTTAATATAAACCCCCCCTAATGTGTAGAGGATCGATTTGTGAGATTATTGCAGAAATACAGTCCATTTATCATCATACAAATTGCTATCGAAGTATATAAATTCACGTACATATAAATTAAATAAATATAAATCTCACAGGTCGGTTCCCACATGTCTCGCGATATGTAATTTAGCCTCTCAGAATTTCGCATAATATTGCGTTTTTAAGCAAGTTTTCTTGCATTGTGCTTTGTACTTAATATCATCGAATTTAGTAATATTTTGAGTTTTTTCATCCTTGTTTTCCTTATGAGATTTAAACCAAATATTGTTGGAAATTTCCGACACTATTACACTACTATTGTATTATAATAAATCATTATTGTTATGTACTAACTACAGTAGTCACTAAATTTACTAACAGTAGTGTCAACATAAACTAACCATTATATCTGCGCATTAATGCTAGAATTCTTAGGAAATAAATCACCAATATTGCGTCAGATAATGTTTAGTTAAACACGTTTATTACCAATGTGCTAAAGAATTGAATGTGGTTCTCTAAAATCATCAGTATTCCATGTGATAATTATTTACGGATAACATAACTCCAAAATAATTCTGAATCGAGAGAGAGTTTTTAGTTACAATTGTTATCAAGTAATAGTTTTTCTGTCACGCGTGAATGCCATGGAGAAAACTAAAATCTTCTCCATTTCTCGTTTACCACCATAAGACGAGAAAGCGATAATATTTAAATCCCTAGAATCACAACCCAGTTCTTATTAAAGTATTTCAACCACGATTGCGTGAAATAGTATTATTCGTGATAAATAATTTCGGTGGTGAATGCGGGACGCGGGTTGGGGAGGAGAGAGACGCCATTGTGGAGGCAGCTTGTGCAGCCAGCGTGCTAAGAGAACGGAAAGTCTTGGCGTCAGAGTCTGAGACACGTGGCGTTGGGGAGTTATCAGCAAGAATTACACTGATACCCAACTAATAACGAATAATTATTCTTCCACGTGCTCCATAGTGCTCGGTCAATCAATAACGCGTCGAGAATCAAGCCAAACCCTCAATCACGTGTACAACACCGTAGAAGTTTGGGACGGATAGACGCGATATCGGCAGACTTCAGCAGTTACTGCGCTCATGCTAAGTATATTTTCTTTCTTGATGCATCATTAGAGATTGTATATTTCTTGGGTAGTCTGTCGTTATATAGTGGGACGACAACAAATCCAACGTTAGTACCGCATTAATATTTAATTTCTGTTTTCATAAATATTGAGATCTAAGTAGCCTAGTTCAATGCTACGTAATATCCTTTAAATTACAGCTCGTATGTGAGGAGTCGTTAACCGCATTCGTGTTATTCACCTCTAATGGCTTCTATGTGGAGATCCTGAGATCACGAGGACGAAGCACGAACGATGTCATAGAAATCGTCTTAAAGCTAAGACTTTTTGTACACATTTAATTATTCCATTTTATTATACAAATTCGCAAGATTATCATATCGAATATTTTACCATGTGATTATTGAAAATTGATATGTTTACTTAGATGATTGCTCTTTAAATTTAATAATCATTGATATTCTCTATTTGAATTTACCTATTGATTCTATAATATTTTAGGTCATAATATTATTTACTTAACAATGAACTGGTGACAAACCTCACTAGTTCCTAGACGTATATGAAGTTCTAGCAATACCCCCCCAATGTAGGTGTTTGAGGCTCTGACTTTAGTTAATTAATCATACATTCCATTATTTATTTAAGTGATTATTCTTTCTAATACCTCTCCATAGACACTGGTTCTTCCTTGTGTTTTCTAATGATCACTTTTTATTAGTTTCCCTCTTTTCTCAAAAGTGGGTGGTCCTTCGTTATTAAATTAAATAATTAAATAATTAAATAATTGAGTCAAGCCCCAGAATTCCCACATTATGGTCCTTCGAACCGGATATAAATATATATATACTAATTAGTAATAACTAATCACCGTGTGAAGTAGTCTAGACTAACCACATTTATTAATTGTGTCTACCAGCAGTGTACCACATAGGTTAGCCTATTTCACACTAATTCATTTGCTACTGATACCTCATGTATAAGGTAGCACTCGTGGGACACAGTCAGTTACCCACAACACTTAGACCTATACCTCATACTGAAGTAAGAATCTTTAGGTCACCAGGAGCAACAGCTCATAACTTCTATAACAATTCCACACTAACACCTGCGTTAGAGTGGCCTCACTATCTAACCATTATTTATTTAGGTGGTAATGACATCCATCCTACTCGACACCCAGCTGAGGTAATTAATCACCTTAAAACCATAATTTCTTCATTTAAACTCATCAGCAATTCGGTAGTGTTCACATTGGTGGAACCTCGCCAACTGAGTAATAATAATCTTTGAGGAGTAAGCCCAGAATATTACCAAAGAGCTGCCAAAAATATAAACTTTAGGCTGAGGAAGCGAGTACGATTGGATGCCACTTACATTCAATTTACAGCCAGACAATACAGGCAAAACCTGGCAAGAGATGGTGTACACCTGTCAGGTGAGTCTAGGTCACATGTAGTTGACAAATTGATCAACACAATCAATCACCACAAACGGCTGTGGCTAGCAAGCCAAAATTAACTGTACATAATTGTTTTTCACCTGTGTGTGCAAGTGCACACTTATATAAACTATAAAATCTAAAAACCCAAAAATACAGCACAACTATATAATCACATTACTGCACCATAATATAATCTTTGCCAACCTTTATTAGGTAGGAATTTAGGCTGTGATTGTGCTGAATTTGGCACAAACGCAGACTAAATAAATTTGTAGTTTCTTAGGTAGAAATTCTCACAACTAGGTTTCAAGCTAGTTAGTAGTACATATATTATTCATTCTTGTGCTGACCCTATCAAGGGTGGGATTAAACTTTAGGATAACTCTGATTAGAGTATATCCATATTACTTATTCGTGTACTCATTATTTGTGTGTGTGCATTTTGAGTGCTGCTGAATGATCACCATTACATCTAATGGTGATAAAGATGAGCTAGTCGGACGAAAGTTAATGGTGAAGTTCAAGCACTGCTCAAAATAATTAGCTACTTATTGTTAGGTAGGTGCATTTAACCTCAAGTGAGGTAGAGTGTAATTTAGCCACATTAAATTAGGCTATACTCAATATTACTTGTCAACTAATGAGCAAGTACCCAAGCTTCATTAGTAATACTTATTCAAGTCCCATGAAGTTTGGACTTAAAACCATCATGGCTACTCCTGAACAATTAAGGAGAACCTATATTGGCCTCAAAGGTCATTTAACTAGACTAATTAACAAGTCTGATGCTTTGTCTAAAGCAACTCCCATTGATTCCTATCGACTAGAAACATCAGTGAGAGTAGCTGATCTAAAATTTGATCAAGTTAGATCTACAAGTCAGTGTTATCTCGACCTACTGAATACCATTGAAACTGATCCTGATGAAATGGATCGAATTATAGCAGATATTTCCCAGTATGAAGATGAGACTCAAGATAAACTTGACATACTATCCAATATAGTAACACAATCTAAATCTAATACAAATAATACTATGTCTCAATCCAGTTATCAGTTACCTGAGGTTCGTTTACCTACTTTAGACTTACCTACATTTGCAGGGCTGGATGAAGAAAATTGGGACAACTTTTGGACTTCATTTGAAGTTCACATACATAAGAAATCTTCTCTTGACAAGATTTCTAAATTCTCATACCAAATTAGTCTTCTCAAAGGGGAGGCTAAAAAGGTCATAAATACGTGCAGAGAGCCAGAATTTGCCTCCAAAATATATCTCAAGCGTGGAATTTGGGATGTTTGGGATATTTTAAAAACAGCACAGAGGGTTTGGCCAAAATGTGGTTAATCGCCGCTTCAGTAATTGGCATATTTTCTGTATAAAAATTCGTAATTTCAATCTGCGAATACGTGCAGAGAGACATAATTTGTGTCCAAATTATGGCTCAAGGTTCGAATTTGAGATGTTTGGGATATTTTGAAAACTGCAGAGGGGTTTGGGCAAAATGTGAGTCATCGTCGCTTTTAGTAATTGGCATATTTTCGGTATAAAAAGTCGTAATTTCAACCTGTGAATACGTGAAGAGAGCCAGAATTTGGCTCCAAAATATGGCTCAAGCGTCGAATTTGGAGTGTTTGGGATATTTTGAAAACTGCAGGGTGAGACTGGTCAAAATGTGACCTATAGCAGCTCTCAGTAATTTGCATATTTTCGGTATAAAAAGTCGTAATTTCAAACGGCGATTACATGCAGAGTGCCAGAATTTGCATCCAAAATATGGCTCAAGCTTCAAAATTGGGATGTTTGGGACATTTTAAAAACTGCAGGGAAAGTTTGGGCAAAATGTGGTCCATCGCTTCTTTCAGTAATTGGCATATTTTCTGTATAAAAATTCGTAATTTCAATTTGCGAATACGTGCAGAGAGCCAGAATTTGGGTCCAAAATATGGCTCAAGAGGCGAATTTGATATGTTTGGGATATTTTAAAAACATATGAGGGGATTGGGCAAAATGTGACCAATCGCTGCTCTCAGTAATTGGCATATTTTCGGTATTACTAGTCGTAATTTCCACCTGCGAAAACGCGAAGAGAGCCAGAATTTGGCTTCAAAATATGGCTTAAGCGTCGAATTTGGGATGTTTGTGATATTTTGAAAACTGCAAGGAGGGTTTGGCCAAAATGTGATCCATCGCCGCTTTCAGTAATTAGCATATTTTCGGTATAAAAAGTCGTAATTTCAAACGGCGAATACGTGCAGAGAACCAGAATTTGGCTCAAACATATGGCTCAAGGGTCGAATTTGGGATGTTTGGGATATTTTGAAAACTCCAGAGAGGGTTTGGGCAAAATGTGATCCATCGCCGCTTTAAGTAATTGGCATAAATTTTGGTGTAAGAAATCGTAATTTCAAACTGCGAATACGTGCAGAGAGCAAGAATTTGCCTCAAAAATATGGCTCAAGGGTCAAATTTGGGATGTTTGCGATATTTTGAAAACTGCAGGGTGGGTTTGGGCAAAATGTGACCCATCGCTGCTCTCAGAAATTGGCAAATTTTCGGTATAAAAATTCGTAATTTCAAACGGCGAATACGTGCAGAGAGCCAGAATTTGCCTGAAACATATGGTTCAAGGGTCGAATTTCGGATGTTTGGGATATTTTGAAAACTGCTGGGAGGGTTTGGGCAAAATGTGATCCATCGTTGCTTTCAGTAATTGGCATATTTTCGGTATAAAAAGTCGTAATTTTTAACGGCGAATATGTGCAGAGAGCCAGAATTTGGCTCCGAAATAAAGCTCAAGCGTCGAATTTGGGATGTTTGGGATATTTTGAAAACTGCAGAGAGGGTTTGGGCAAAATGTGATCCATCGCCGCTTTCAATAATTGGCATATTTTCGGTATAAAAAATCGTAATTTCAAACTGCGAATACGTGCAGAGAGCCAGAATTTTGCCTCAAAAATATGGCTCAAGAGTCAAATTTCGGATGTTTGGGATGTTTTAGAAACTGCAGGGAGGTTTGGGCAAAGTGTGGTCCATCGCCGCTTTCAGTAATTGGCATATTTTCTGTATAAATATTCGTAATTTCAAACTGCGAATACGTGAAGAGACCCAGAATTTGGGTATAAAATATGCCTCAAGGGTGGAATTTGAGATGTTTGGGATAATTTGAAAACTGTAATGGGGGGTCCAGCAAATTGTGACCCATCGCAACTCTCAGTAATTGGCATATTTTCGGTATAAAAAGTCGTAATTTGAAACTGCGAATACGTGCACAGAGCCAGAATTTGGTTCCAAAATATGGTTCAAGCGTCGAAATTGGAGTGTTTGGGATTTTTTGAAAACTGCAGGGTGAGACTGGTCAAAATGTGACCTATCGCTGCTCTAAGTAATTGGCATATTTTCGGTATAAAAATTCGTAATTTCAAACGGCGATTACATGCAGAGAGCCAGAATTTGCCTCCAAAATATGGCTCAAGCTTCGAATTTGGGATGTTTGGGATTATTTAAAACTGCAGGGAGGGGTTTGGGCGAAATGTGGTCCATCGCCGCTTTCAGTAATTGACATATTTTCTGTATAAAAAGTCGTTATTTCAATTTGCGAATACGTGCAGAGAGCCAGAATTTGGGTCCAAAATATGGCTCAAGGGTAAAATTTGGGATGTTTTAGATATTTTGAAAACTGCTGGGAGGGTTTGGGCAAAATGTGACCCATCGCCGCTTTCAGTAATTGGCATATTTTCGGTATAAAAATTCGTAATTTTAAACGGCGAATACGTGCAGAGAGCCAGAATTTGGCTCCGAAAAATGGCTCAAGCGTCGAATTTGTGGTTTTTGGGATATTTTGAAAACTGCAGAGAGGGTTTGGGCAAAATGTGACCCATCGCCGCTTTCAGTAATTGGCATATTTTCGGTATAAAAAATCGTAATTTCAAACTGCGAATACGTGCAGAGAGCCAGAATTTGCAACAAAAATATGGCTCAAGGGTCGAATTTGGGATGTTTGGGATATTTTGAAAACTGCAGGGTGGGTTTGGGCAAAATGTGACCCATCGCTGCTCTCAGTAATTGGCATATTTTCGGTATAAAGTCGTAATTTCAAACGGCGAATACATCCAGAGAGCCAGAATTTGCCTCCAAAATATGTCTAAAACGTCGAATGTTGGATGTTAGGGATATTTTAAAAACTGCAGGGAGGGTTTGGGCAGATTGTGGTCCATCGCCGCTTTCAGTAATTGGCATATTTTCTGTATAAAAAGTCGTAATTTCAATCTGCGAATATGTGCAGAGAGCCAGAATTTTGGTCCAAAATATGGTTCAAGGGGCGAATTTGGGAAGTTTGGGATATTTTGAAAAATTCAGAGGGGTTTGGGCAAAATGTGACCCATCGCCTCTCTCAGTAATTTACATATTTTCTTTATAAAAAGTCATAATTTTAAACGACGAATACATGCAGAGAGCCAGAGTTTGGCTGCGAAATATGGCTCAAGCGTTGAATTTGGGATGTTTGTGATATTTTGAAAACTGATGGGAGGGTTTGGGCAAAATGTGATACATCGCTGCTTTCAGTAATTGGCATATTTTCGGTATAAATTCGTAATTTCAAACGGCGAATACGTGCAGAGAGCCAGAATTTGGCTCAGAAATATGGCTCAAGCGCCGAATTTGGGATGTTTAGGATATTTTGAAAACTGCAGAGAGGGTTTGTGCAAAATGTGATCCATCGCCGATTTTAGTAATTGGCATATTTTCTGTATAAAAAATCGTAATTTCAAACTACGAATACGTTCAGAGAGCCAGAATTTGCCTCAAAAATATGGCTATAGCGTCAAATTTCGGATGTTGGGTTGTTTTAAAAAATTGCAGGGAGGGTTTGGGCAAAATATGGTCCATCGCCGCTTTCAGTAATTGTCATGTTTTCTGTATAAATAGTCGTAATTTCAATCTGCGAATACGTGCAGAGAACCAGAATTTTGGTACAAAATATAGCTCAAGGGGCGAATTTGGGATGTTTGGGATATTTTAAAAACTGCAGGGAGGGTTTGGGCAAAATGTGGTCCATCGCCGCGGTCAGTAATTAGCATATTTTCTGTATAAAAGGTCGTAATTTCCATCTGCGAATACGTGCAGAGAGCCTGAATTGGGGTCCAAAATATGGCTCAAGGGGCGAATTTGGGATGTTTGGGATATTCTGAAAACTTCAGAGAGGTTTCGGCAAAATGTGACCCATCGCCGCTCTCAGTAATTGGCATATTTTCGGTATAAAAAGTCGTAATTTCGAACTGCGAATACGTGAAGAGAGCCAGAATTTGGCTCCAAAATATGGCTCAAGCATCGAATTTGGCATGTTTGGGATATTTTGAAAACTGCTGGGAGAGTTTTGGCAAAATGTGATCCATCGCTGCTTTCAGTAATTGGCATATTTTCGGTATAGAAAATCGTAATTTCAAACTGCGAATACGTGCAGAGAGCCAGAATTTGCCTAAAAAATATGGCTCAAGGGTTGAATTTAGGATGTTTGGGATATTTTGAAAACTGCAGGGTGGGTTTCGGCAAAATGTGACCCATCGCTGCACTCAGTAATTGGCATATTTTCGGTATAAAAAGTCGTAATTTCAAACAGCGAATACGTGCACAGAGCCACAATTTGGCTCCAAAATATGGCTCAAGCGTCGAATTTGGGATGTTTGGGATGTTTTAAAAACTGTAGGGAGGGTTTCGGCAAAATGTGGTTCATCGCAGCTTTCAGTAATTGGCATATTTTCGGTATAAAACATCGTAATTTTAAACAACGAATACGTGCAGAGAGCAGGAATTTGGCTCCAAAATATGGCTCAAGGGGCGAAGTTGGGATGTTTGGGATATTTTGAAAACTGTATAGGGGAGTTCAGCAAATTGAGACCCATCGCCACTCTCAGTAATTGGCATATTTTCGGTATAAAAATTCGTAATTTCGAACAGCGAATACATTGAGAGAGCCAGAATTTGCCTCCAAAATATGGCTCAAGCTTCGAATTTGGGATGTTTGGGATATTTTAAAAACTGCAGGGAGGGGTTGTGCAAAATGTGGTCCATCGCTGCTTTCAGTAATTGGGATATTTTCTGTATAAAAAGTCGTAATTTCAATCTGCGAATACGTGCAGAGAGCCAGAATTTGGGTCCAAAATATGGCTCAAGGGGCGAATTTGGGATGTTTGGGATATTTTGAAAACTTCAGAGGGGTTTGGGCAAAATGTGACTAATCGCTGCTCTCAGTAATTGGCATATTTTCGGTATAAAAAATCGTAATTTTAAACAGCGAATACGTGCAGAGAGCCAGAATTTGCCTAAAAAATTATTTCTCAAGGGTCAAATTTGGGATGTTTGGGATGTTTTGAAAACTGCTGGGAGGGTTTGGGCAAAATGTGATCCATCGCAGCGTTCAGTAATTGGCATATTTTCGGTATAAAAATTCGTTATTTTAAACAGCGAATATGTGCAGAGAGCCAGAATTTGGCTCCGAAATATGGCTCAAGCGTCGAATTTCGGATGTTTGGGATATTTTAAAAACGGCAGGTAGGGTTTGGGCAAAATGTGGTCCATCGCCGCTTTCAGTAATTGGCGTATTTTCTGTATAAAAATTCGTAATTTCAATCTGTGAATAAGTGCTAAGAGCTAGAATTTGGGTCCAAAATATGGCTCAAGGGGCAAATTTGGGATGTTTGGAATCTTTTGAAAGCTTCAGAGGGGTTTGGGCAAAATGTGATCCATCGCCGCTTTCAGTAATTGGCATATTTTCGTTATAAAAAATCGTAATTTCAAACTGCGAGTACGTGCAGAGAGACAGAATTTGCCTCAAAAATATGGCTCAAGGGTCGAATTTGGGATGTTAAGGATATTTTGAAACTGCAGGGTGGGTTTGGGCAAAATGTGACCCATCGCTTCTCTTAGTAATTGGCATATTTTCGGTATAGAAGTTCATAATTTCAAACAGCGAATACGTGCAGAGAGAGAGAATTTGCCTTAAAAATATGGGTCAAGGGTCGAATTTGGGATGTTTGGGATGTTTTGAGAACTGCTGGGAGGGTTTGGGCAAAATGTGATCCATCGCCGCTTTCAGTAATTGGCATATTTTCGGTAAAAAAATCGTAATTTTAAAGGGCGAATACGTGCAGAGAGCCAGAATTTGAGTCCAAAAAATGCCTCAAGGGTCGAATTTGAGATGGTTGGGATATTTTGAAAACTGCAAGGGGGGTTTAAGCAAATTGTGAACCATCGCCACTCTCAGTAATTGGCATATTTTTGGTATAAAAAGTCGTAATTTTAAACTGCGAATACGTTCACAGAGCTAGAATTTGGCTCCAAAATATGGCTCAAGCGCCGAATTAAGAATGTTTGGGATATTTTTACAACTGCAGGGAGGGACTGGGCAAAACGTGGTCCATCGCTGCTTTCAGTAATTGGCATATTTTCGGTATAAAAATTCGTAATTTCAAACGGCGAATACGTGCAGAGAGCGAGAATTTGGCTCCGAAATATGGCTCAAGCGTTGAATTTTGGATGTTTGGGATATTTTGAAAACTGCAGAGAGGGTTTGGGCAAAATGTGATCCATCGCTGCTTTCAGTAATTGGCATATTTTCGTTATAAAAAATCGTAATTTCAAACTGCGAATACGTGCAGAGAGACAGAATTTGCCTCAAAAATATGGCTCTAGAGTCGAATTTGGGATGTTTAGGATATTTTGAAAACTGCTGGGAGGGTTTGGGTCAAAATGTGATCCATCGCCGATTTCAGTAATTGTCATATTTTCTGTATAAATATTCATAATTTCAATCTGCGAATAAGTGCAGAGAGAGAGAATTTGGGTCCAAAATATGGCCCAAGGGTCGAATTTGAGATGTTTGGGATATTTTGAAAACTGTAAGGGAAGGTTCAGCAAATTGTGACCCATCGCCACTCAATAATTGGCATATTTTCGGTATAAAAATTCGTAATTTGAAACTGCGAATATGTGCACAGAGCCAGAATTTGGTTCCAAAATATGGCTCAAGCGTCGAATTTGGAATGTTTGGGATTTTTTGAAAACTGCTGGATGAGACTGGTCAAAATGTGACCTATCGCTGCTCTCAGTAATTGGCATATTTTCGGTATAAAAAATCGTAATTTCAAACGGCGATTACCTGCAGAGAGCCAGAATTTGCCTTCAAAATATGGCTCAAGCTTCGAATTTGGGATGTTTGGGATATTTCAAAAACTGCAGGGAGGGTTTGTGCAAAATGTGGTCCATCGCCGCTTTCAGTAATTGGCATATTTTCGGTATAAAAAGTCGTAATTTGAAACTGCGAATACGTGTACAGAGCCAGAATTTGGCTCCAAAATATGGCTCAAGCGTCGAATTTGGAGTGTTTGGGATATTTTGAAAACTTCAGGGTGAGACTGGTTAAAATGTGACCTATTGCCGCTCTCAGTAATTGGCATATTTTCGGTATAAAAAATCGTAATTTTAAACGGCGAATACGTGCAGAGAGCCAGAATTTGCCTAAAAAATTTGGCTCAAGGGTCGAATTTGGGATGTTTGGGATGTTTTGAAAACTGCTGGGAGCGTTTGGGCAAAATGTGATCCATCGCCGCGTTCAGTAATTGACATATTTTCGGTATAAAAATTCGTTATTTTAAACAGCGAATATGTGCAGAGAGCCAGAATTTGGCTCCGAAATATGGCTCAAGCGTCGAATTTCGGATGTTTGGGATATTTTAAAAACGGCAGGTAGGGTTTGGGCAAAATGTGGTCCATCGCCGCTTTCAGTAATTGGCGTATTTTCTGTATAAAAATTCGTAATTTCAATCTGCGAATACGTGCTAAGAGCTAGAATTTGGGTCCAAAATATGGCTCAAGGAGCGAATTTGGGATGTTTGGAATATTTTGAAAGCTTCAGAGGGGATTGGACAAAATGTGACCCATCGCCGCTCTCAGTAATTGGCATATTTTCGGTATAAAAAGTCGTTTTTTTCAAACTGCGAATACGTGAAGAGAGCCAGAATTTGGCTCCAAAACATGGCTCAAATATCGAATTTGGGATGTTTGGGATATTTTGAAAACTGCTGGGAGGGTTTGGGCAAAATGTGATCCATCGCCGCTCTCAGTTATTGGCATATTTTCGTTATAAAAAATCGTAATTTCAAACTGCGAATACGTGCAGAGAGACAGAATTTGCCTCAAAAATATGGTTCAAGGGTCGAATTTGGGATGTTTAGGATATTTTGAAAACTGCAGGGTGGGTTTGGGCAAAATGTGACCCATCGCTGCTCTTTGTAATTGGCATATTTTCGGTATAAAAATTCATAATTTCAAACAGCAAATACGTGCAGAGAGAGAGAATTTGCCTTAAAAATATGGGTCAAGGGTCGAATTTGGGATGTTTGGGATGTTTTGAAAACTGCTGGGAGGGTTTGGGCAAAATGTGATCTATCGCCGCTTTCAGTAATTGGCATATTTTCGGTAAAAAAAATCGTAATTTTAAAGGGCGAATACGTGCAGAGAGCCAGAATTTGAGTCCAAAAAATGCCTCAAGGTTCAAATTTGATATGGTTGGGATATTTTGAAAACTACAGGGTGGGTTTCGGCAAAATGTGACCCATCGCTGCTCTCAGTAATGGGCATATTATTGGTATAAAGTCGTAATTTGAAACGGCGAATACCTGCAGAGAGCCAGAATTTGCCTCCAAAATATGGCTAAAGCGTCGAACTTCAGATGTTTGGGATGTTTTAAAAACAGCAGGGAGGGTTTTGGCAAAATGTGGTCCATCGCCGATTTCAGTAATTGTCATATTTTCTGTATAAATATTCGTAATTTCAATCTGCGAATAAGTGCAGAGAGAGAGAATTTGGGTCCAAAATATGGCCCAAGGGTCGAATTTGAGATGTTTGGGATATTTTGAAAACTGTAAGGGAAGGTTCAGCAAATTGTGACCCATCGCCATTCAATAATTGGCATATTTTCGGTATAAAAATTCGTAATTTGAAACTGCGAATACGTGCACAGAGCCAGAATTTGGTTCCAAAATATGGCTCAAGCGTCGAATTTGGAATGTTTGGGATTTTTTGAAAACTGCAGGGGGGACTGGGCAAAATGTGACCCCATCGCTGCTCTCAGTAATTGGCATATTTTCGGTATAAAAAATCGTAATTTCAAACTGCGAATACGTGCAGAGAGCCAGAATTTGCCTTCAAAATATGGCTCAAGCTTCGAATTTGGGATGTTTGGGATATTTTGAAAACTGCAGGGAGGGTTTGGGCAAAATGTGACCCATCGCCGCTTTCAGTAATTGGCATATTTTCGGTATAAAAAGTCGTAATTTGAAACTGCGAATACGTGTACAGAGCCAGAATTTGGCTCCAAAATATGGCTCAAGCGTCGAATTTGGAGTGTTTGGGATATTTTGAAAACTTCAGGGTGGGTTTGGGCAAAATGTGACCTATCGCCGCTCTCAGTAATTGGCATATTTTCGGTATAAAAAATCGTAATTTTAAACGGCGAATACGTGCAGAGAGCCAGAATTTGGCTAAAAAATATGGCTCAAGGGTCGAATTTGGGATGTTTGGGATATTTTGAAAACTGCAGGGAGGGTTTGGGCAAAATGTGATCCATCGCCGCTTTCAGTAATTGGCATATTTTCGGTATAAAAATTCGTAATTTCAAACTGCGAATACGTGCAGAGAGCCAGAATTTGGCTCCAAAATATGGCTCAAGCGTCGAATTTGGGATGTTTGGGATATTTTAAAAACTGCAGGGAGGGTTTGGGCAAAATGTGACCCATCGCCGCTTTCAGTAATTGGCATATTTTCGGTATAAAAATTCGTAATTTCAATCTGCGAATACGTGCAGAGAGCCAGAATTTGGGTCCAAAATATGGCTCAAGGGTCGAATTTGGGATGTTTGGAATATTTTGAAAACTGCAGGGGGGTTTGGGCAAAATGTGACCCATCGCCGCTCTCAGTAATTGGCATATTTTCGGTATAAAAAGTCGTAATTTTCAAACTGCGAATACGTGCAGAGAGCCAGAATTTGGCTCCAAAACATGGCTCAAGCGTCGAATTTGGGATGTTTGGGATATTTTGAAAACTGCAGGGAGAGTTTGGGCAAAATGTGATCCATCGCCGCTTTCAGTAATTGGCATATTTTCGGTATAAAAAGTCGTAATTTTAAACGGCGAATACGTGCAGAGAGCAAGAATTTGGCTCCGAAATATGGCTCAAGCGTCGAATTTTGGATGTTTGGGATATTTTGAAAACTGCAGAGAGGGTTTGGGCAAAATGTGATCCATCGCCGCTTTCAGTAATTGGCATATTTTCGGTATAAAAAATCGTAATTTCAAACTGCGAATACGTGCAGAGAGCCAGAATTTGCCTCAAAAATATGGCTCAAGGGTCGAATTTGGAATGTTTGGGATATTTTGAAAACTGCAGGGTGGGTTTGGGCAAAATGTGACCCATCGCTGCTCTCAGTAATTGGCATATTTTCGGTATAAAAATTCATAATTTCAAACGGCGAATACGTGCAGAGAGAGAGAATTTGCCTTAAAAATATGGGTCAAGGGTCGAATTTGGGATGTTTGGGAGGTTTTGAAAAGTGCAGGGAGGGTTTCGGCAAAATGTGATCCATCGCCGCTTTCAGTAATTGGCATATTTTCTGTATAAAAATCGTAATTTTAAAGGGCGAATACGTGCAGAGAGCCAGAATTTGAGTTCAAAAAATGGCTCAAGGGTCGAATTTGAGATGGTTGGGATATTTTGAAAACTGCAAGGGGGGTTTCAGCAAATTGTGAACCATCGCCACTCTCAGTAATTGGCATATTTTTGGTAAAAAAAGTCGTAATTTGAAACTGCGAATACGTACATAGAGCCAGAATTTGGCTCCAAAATATGGCTCAAGCGTCGAATTTAGGATGTTTGGGATATTTTTAAAACTGCAGGGAGGGTTTGGGCAAAACGTGGTCCATCGCCGCTTTCAGTAATTGGCATATTTTCGGTATAAAAAGTCGTAATTTCAAACTGCGAATACGTGCAGAGAGCAAGAATTTGGCTCCAAAATATGGCTCAAGCGTTGAATATGGGATGTTTGGGATATTTTGAAAACTGCAGGCTGGGTATGGGCAAAATGTGACCAATCGTCGCTCTAAGTAATTGGCATATTTTCGGTATAAAATATCATAATTTCAAACTACGAATACGTGCAGAGAGCCAGAATTTGGCTCCAAAATATGGCTCAAGGGTCGAATTTGGGATGTTTGGGATATTTTGAAAACTACAGGGTGGGTTTCGGCAAAATGTGACCCATCGCTGCTCTCAGTAATGGGCATATTTTCCTTATAAAAAGTCGTAATTTCAAACTGCGAATACCTGCAGAGAGCCAGAATTTGCCTCCAAAATATGGCTCAAGCTTCGAATTTGCGATGTTTGGGATATTTTGAAAAACTGCAGGGAGGGTTTGGGCAAAATGTGACCCATCGCCGCTTTCAGTAATTGGCATATTTTCTGTATAAAAAGTCGTAATTTCAAACTGCGAATACGTGCAGAGAGCCAGAATTTGGGTCCAAAATATGGCTCAAGGGTCGAATTTGGTATGTTTGGGATATTTTGAAAACTGCAGGGGGGTTTTCAGGCAAAATGTGACCCATCGCCACTCAGTAATTGGCATATTTTCGGTATAAAAAACTCCCAATTTCATACTACGAATACATGCAGAGAGCCAGAATTCGGCTCCAAAATATGGTTCAAGCGTCGAACTTGGAATGTTTGGGATTTTTTGAAAACTGCAGGGGGAGGGGCAAAATGTGACCCATCCCAACTTTCAGTAATTGGCATATTTTCGGTATAAAATTCGTAATTTCAAACTGCGAATACGTGCAGAGAGCCAGAACTTGGCTTCAAAATATGGCTCAAGGGGCGAATTTGGGATGTTTGGGATATTTTGAAAACTGCAAGGAGGGTTTGGGCAAAATGTAATCCATCGCCGCTTTCAGTAATTAGCATAGTTTCGGAATAAAAAGTCGTAATTTCAAACTGCGAATACGTGCAGAGAGCCAGAACTTGGCACCTAAATATAGCTCAAGCGTCGAATTTGGGATGTTTGGAATATTTTGAAAACTGCAGGGGGGGTTTGGGCAAAATGTGACCCATCGCCGCTCTCAGTAATTGGCATATTTTCGGTATAAAAAGTCGTAATTTCAAACTGCGAATACGTGCAGAGAGCCAGAATTTGCCTCCAAAATATGGCTCAAGCGTCGAATTTGGGATGTTTGGAATATTTTGAAAACTTCAGGGTGGGTTTGGGCAAAATGTGACCCATCGCCGCTCTCAGTAATTGGCATATTTTCGGTATAAAAAGTTGTAATTTCAAACTGCGAATACGTGAAGAGAGCCAGAATTTGGCTCCAAAATATGGCTCAAGCGTCGAATTTGGGATGTTTGGGATATTTTGAAAACTGCAGGGGGGTTTGGGCAAAATGTGATCCATCGCTGCTCTCAGTAATTGGCATATTTTCGGTATAAAAAGTCGTAATTTCAAACTGCGAATACGTGCAGAGAGCCAGAATTTGGATCCAAAATATGGCTCAAGCTTCGAATTTGGGATGTTTGGGATATTTTGAAAACTGCAGGGGGGGATTGGGCAAAATGTGACCCATCGCCGATCTCAGTAATTGGCATATTTTCGGTATAAAAAGTCGTAATTTCAAACTGCGAATACGTGCAGAGAGCCAGAATTTGGGTCCAAAATATGGCTCAAGCGTCGAATTTGGGATGTTTGGGATATTTTGAAAACTGCAGGGTGGGTTTTAGCAAAATGTGACCCATCGCCGCTCTCAGTAATTGGCATATTTTCGGTATAAAAATTCGTAATTTCAAACTGCGAATACGTGCAGAGAGCCAGAATTTGCCTCCAAAATATGGCTCAAGGGTCGAATTTGGGATGTTTGGGATATTTTGAAAACTGCAAGGAGGGTTTGGGCAAAATGTGACCCATCGCCGCTCTCAGTAATTGGCATATTTTCGGTATAAAAATCGTAATTTCAAACTGCGAATACGTGCAGAGAGCCAGAATTTGGCTCCAAAATATGGCTCAAGGGTCGAATTTGAGATGTTTGGGGTATTTTGAAAACTGCAGGGTGGGTTTGGGCAAAATGTAACCCATCGCCGCTCTCAGTAATTGGCATATTTTCGGTATAAAAATTCGTAATTTCAAACTGCGAATACGTGCAGAGAGCCAGAATTTGGCTCCAAAATATGGCTCAAGGGTCGAATTTGGGATGTTTGGGATATTTTGAAAACTGCAGGAGGGTTTGGGCAAAATGTGATCCATCGCCGCTTTCAGTAATTGGCATATTTTCGGTATAAAAATCGTAATTTCAAACTGCGAATACGTGCAGAGAGCCAGAATTTGGCTCCAAAATATGGCTCAAGGGTCGAATTTGAGATATTTTGAAAACTGCAAGGGGGTTTGGGCAAAATGTGGCCCATCGCCGCTCTCAGTAATTGGTATATTTTCGCTACAAAAAGTCGTAATTTCAAACTACGAATACGTGCAGAGAGCCAGAATTTGGCTCCAAAATATGACTCAATCGTCGAATTTGAGATATTTGGGATAGATTGAAAACTGCAGGGAGGGTTTGGGCAAAATGTGACCCATCGCCGCTCTCAGTAATTGGCATATTTTCGGTATGAAAAGTAGTAATTTCAAACTGCGAATTCGTGCAGAGAGCCAGAATTTGGCTCCAAAATATGGCTCAAGCGTCGAATTTGGGATGTTTGAGATATTTTGAAAACTGCAGGGGGGGTTTGGGCAAAATGTGGTCCATCGCTGCTCTCAGTAATTGGCATATTTTCGGTATAAAAAGTCGTAATTTTAAACTGCGAATACGTGCAGAGAGCGAGAATTTGGCTCCAAAATATGGCTCAAGCGTCGAATTTGGGATGTTTGGGATATTTTGAAAACTGCAGGGAGGGTTTGGGCAAAAAGTGACCCATCGCCGCTCTCAGTAATTGGCATATTTTCGGTATAAAAAAGTCGTAATTTCAAACTGCGAATACGTGCAGAAAGATAGAATTTGGCTCCAAAATATGGTTCAAGGGTCTAATTTGGGATGTTTGGGATGTTTTGAAGACTGCAGGGGTGTTTTGGCAAAATGTGACCCATCGCTGCTCTCAATAATTTGCATATTTTCGGTATAAAAAGTCGTAATTTTAAACTGCGAATACGTGCAGAGAGCCAGAATTTGCCTCCAAAATATGGATCAAGGGTCGAATTTGGAATGTTTTGAAAACTGCTGGGATGGTTTGGGCAAAATGTGATCCATCGCCGCTTTCAGTAATTGGCATATTTTCGGTATAAAAAAGTCGTAATTTCAAACTGCGAATACGTGCAGAGAGCCAGAATTTGGCTCCAAAATATGGCTCAAGGGTCGAATTTGGGATGTTTGGGATATTTTGAAAACTGCAGGGGGGTTTGGGCAAAATGTGACCCATCGCCGCTCTCTGTAATTGGCATATTTTCGGTGTAAAAAGTCGTAATTTCAAACTGAGAATACGTGCAGAGAGCCAGAATAAAGCTCCAAAATTTGGCTCAATGGTCGAATTTGGTATGTTTGGGATATTTTGAAAACTTCAGGAGGGAGGGGTTAGGGCAAAATGTGACCCATCGCCGCTCACAGTAATTGGCATTTTTTCGGTATAAAAAGTAGTAGTTTCAAACAGCGAATACGTGCAGAGAGCCAGAATTTGGCTCCAAAATATGTCTCAAGTTTTTAATTTGGGATGTTTTGGATATTTTGAAAACTGCAGGGAGGGTTTGGACAAAATGTAATCCATCGCCGCTTTCAGTAAATTGCATATTTTCGGTATAGAAATTCCTAACTTCAAACTACTAACACGTGAAGAGAGCAAAAATTTGGCTCCAAAATATGGCTCAAGACTCAAATTTGAGATGTTTGGGATATTTTGAAAACTGCAGGGTGGATTTGGGCAAAATGTGATCCATCGCCGCTCTCAGTAATTGGCATATTTTCGGTATAAAATTCGTAATTTCAAACGGCGAATACGTGCAGAGAGCCAGAATTTGGCTCCAAAATATGGCTCAAAGGTCAAATATTCGGATGGTTTGGGATATTTTCAAAACTGCACGGGAGTTTGGGCAAAATGTGACCCATCGCTGCTCTCAGTAATTTGCATATTTTCGGTATAAAATTCGTAATTTCAAATTTGCGAATACGTGCTGAGAGCTAGAATTTGCCTCCAAATTATGGCTCAAGCGTTGAATTTGGAATGTTTGGGATATTTTGAAAACTGCAGGCTGGGTTTGGGCGAAATGTGACCAATCGCCACTCTTTCTAATTGGCATATTTTCGGTATAAAATTCATAATTTCAAACGGCGAATACGTGCAAAGAGTCAGAATTTGGCTCCAAAATATGGCTCATGGGTCGCTTTTTCGGATGTTTGGGACATTTTGAAAACTGCAAGGGGGTTTGGGCAAAATGTCACCCATCGCCGCTCTAGGTAATTGGCATATTTTCGGTGTAAAATTCGTAATTTAAAACTGCGAATACGTGCAGAGAGCCAGAACTTGGCTCCAAAATATGGCTCAAGGGGCGAATTTGGGATGTTTGGGATATTTTGAAAACTGCAGGGGGGTTTGGGCAAAATGTGATCCATCGCCACTCTCTATAATTGGCATATTTTCGGTATAAAAATTCGTAATTTAAAACTGCGAATACGTGCAGAGAGCCAGAACTTGGCTCCAAAATATAGCTCGACGTTGAATTTGTGATGTTTGGGATATTTTGAAAACTGCAGGCTGGGTTTGGGCAAAATGTGACCAATCGCCGCTCTCAGTAATTGGCATATTTTCGGTATAAAATTCATAATTTCAAACGGCGAATACGTGCAGAGAGTCAGAATTTGTTTCCAAAATATGGCTCAAAATTTTTGATGTTTGGGATATTTTGAAAACTGCAGAGAGGGTTTGGGCAAAATGTGATCCATCGCCGCTCGTAATTGGCATATTTTCGGTATAAAATTCATAATTTCAAACGGCGAATACGTGCAGAGAGTCAGAATTTGTTTCCAAAATATGGCTCAAGGGTCGCATCCTCGGATGTTTGGGACATTTTGAAAACTGCAAGGGGGTTTGGGCAAAATGTGACCCATCGCCGCTCTAAGTAATTGGCATATTTTCGGTGTAAAAACCGTAATTTCAAACTGCGAATACGTGCAGAGAGCCAGAATTTGGCTTCAAAATATCACTCAAGCCTTAATTTGAGATGTTTGGGATATTTTGAAAACTGCAGGGAGGGTTTGGACACAATGTGATCCATCGCCGCTTTCAGTAAATGGCATATTTTCATTAAAAAAATCCTAACTTCAAACTACTAAAACGTGCAGAGAGCCAGAATTTGCCTCCAAAATATGGCTCAAGCGTTGAATTTGGGATTTTTGGGATATTTTGAAAGCTGCAGAGTGGGTTTGGGAAACATGTGACCCATCGCCGCTCTCAGTAATTGGCATTTTTTCGGCATAAAAAAGTCAAAATTTCATACTACGAATACATGCAGAGAGCCAGAATTCGGCTCCAAAAAATGGTTCAAGCGTCGAACTTGGAATGTTTGGGATTTTTTGAAAACTGCAGGGGTGGGGGGGGCAAAATGTGACCCATCCCAACTCTCAGTAATTGACATATTTTCGGTACAAAAAGTCGTAATTTCAAACTGCGAATACGTGCAGAGAGCCAGAACTTGGCTCCAAAATATGGCTCAAAGGTCGAATTTCAGATGTTTGGAATATTTTGAAAACTGCAGGGGGGGGGGAGTGTGACCCATCGCCGGTCTCAAATATTTGCATATTTTCGGTATAAAAATTCGTAATTTCAAATGGCGAATAGGTGTAGAGAGCCAGAACTTGGCTCCTAAATATGGCTCAAGCGACGAATTTGGGATGTTTGGGATATTTTGAAAACTGCAGGGGGGGGGGGGGCAAAAAGTAACCTATCGCAGCTCTCAGCAATTGGCATAATTTCGGTATAAAAATTCGTAATTTCAAACTGCGAATACGTGCAGAGAGCCAGAATTTGCCTCCAAAATATGGCTCAAGCGTTGAATTTGGGATGTTTTGGATATTTTGAAAACTGCAGGCTGGGTTTGGGCAAAATGTGACCAATCGCCGCTCTCAGTAATTGGCATATTTTCCTTATAAAAATCCTAACTTCAAACTACTAAAACGTGCAGGAAGCCAGAATTTGGCTCCAAAATTTGGCTCAAGCGTCGAATTTGGGATGTTTGGGATATTTTGAGAACTGCAGGGGGGAGGGGTTTGGGAAAATGAGACCCATCGCGGCATACAGTAATTGGCATATTTTCGGTATTAAATTCGTAATTTCAAACTGCGAATACGTGCTGAGATCCAGAATTTGGCTCCGAAATATGGCTCAAGCGTCGAATTTGGGATGTTTGAAATTTTTGAAAATTGCAAGGGGGGTTTGGCAAAATGTGACCCATCGCTGGTATCAGTAATTGGCAAATTTTGGGTATAAAAAATCGTAATATCAAACTGCGAATACGTGCAGAGAGCCAGAATTTTGCTCCAAAATATGGCTCAAGCGTCGAATTTGGGATGTTTCGAAATATTTTGAAAACTGTACGGTGGGTTTGGTCAAAATGTGACCCATGGCTGCTCTCAGTAATTGGCATATTTTCGGTATAAAATTCGCAAGTTCAAATAGCGATTACATGCAGAAAGCCAGAATTTGGCTCCAAAATATGGCTCAAGCATCGAATTTGGGATGTTTGAGATATTTTGAAAACTGCAGAGAGGGTTTTGGGCAAAATGTGATCCATCGCTGCTTTCAGTAATTGGCATATGTTCGGTATAAAAAATCGAAATTTCTAACTGCGAATAAGTACAGAGAGCCAGAATTTGGCTACAGAATATGGCTCAAACGTAGAACTTAGGATTTTTGGAATATTTTGAAAACTGAAGAAGGGGGGGGGATAATGTGACCCATCGCTGCTCTCAGTAATTTGCATATTTTAAGTATAAAAAACATAATTTCGAACTGCGAATACATGCAGAGAGCGAGAATTTGACTAAAAAATATGCCTAAAGCGTCGAATTTTGGATGTTTAAGATATTTTGAAAACTGGATGGTGGGTTTGGGCAAAATGTAACTCTACGCCGCTCTCAGTAATTGGCATATTTTCGGTATAAAATTCGTAATTTCAAACGGCGAATACGTGCATAGAGCCAGAATTTGGCTCCAAAATATGGCTCAAGGGTCGAATTTGGGAGTTTTGGATATTTTGAAAACTGCAAGGGGGTTTGGGCAAATTGTGACCCATCGTTGCTCTCAGTAATTTGCATATATTCGGTATATGAAGTCGTAATTTCAAAATGCGAAAGCGTAAAAAAAGTCAGAATTTAGCTCCTAAATAGGGCTCAGGGGTCGAATTTGGGATGTTTGGGATATTTTGAAAACTGCATGGGGGGGAGGGTTTTGGGTAAAATGTGTCCCATCGCCGCTCTCAGTAATTCGCATATTTTTGTTATAAAATTCGTAATTTCAAACGGCGAATACGTGCAGAGAGCCATAATTTTGCTCCAAAATATGGCTAAAGGGTCGAATTTGGGATGTTTGGGATATTTTGAAAACTGCAGGAGGGTTTGGGCAAAATGTGACCCATCGCTGCTATCTGTAATTGGCATATTTTCGGTATAAAAATTCGTAATTTCAAAGGGAGAATACGTGCAGAGAGCCAGAATTTTGCTTCAAAATATGGCTAAAGCGTCGAATTTGGGATGTTTGGGATATTTTGAAAACTGAAGAGGGGGTTTGGGCAAAATGTGACCCATCGCAGCTCTCAGAAATTGGCATGTTTTCGGTTTAAAAAGTCGTAATTTCAAACTGCGAATACGTGCCGAGAGCCAGAATTTGGCTCCTAAATATGGCTCAAGGGTTAAATTTAGGATGTTTGGGATATTTTAAAAACTGCAGGGGGGGAGGGGTTTGGGCAAAATATGACTCATTGCCGTTCTCTGTAATTGGCATATTTTCGGTATAAAAAGTCATAATTTTAAACTGCGAATACGTGCAGAGAGCCAAAATTTGGCTCCAAAATATGGCTCAAGGGTCGCATTTTCGAATGTTTGGGACATTTTGAAAACTGCAAGGAGGTTTGGGCAAAATGTGATCCATCGCCGCTCTCAGCAATTTCCATATTTTCGGAATAAAAAAACGTAATTTCAAACTGAGAATACGTGCAGAGAGCCAGAATTTGGCTCCAAAATATGGCTCGAGCGTCGAATTTGGGATGTTTGGGATATTTTGAAAACTGCAGGCTGGGTTTGGGCAAAATGTGACCAATCAGTGCTCTCTGTAATTAGCATATTTTCGGTATAAAAATCATAGTTTCAAACGGCGAATACGTGCAGAGAGTCAGAATTTGGCTCCAAAATATTGCTCAAGCTTTTAATTTGAGATGTTTGGGATACTTTGAGAACTGCATGGAGGGTTTGGACAAAATGTGATCCATCGCCGCTTTCAGTAAATGGCATATTTTCCTTAAAAAAATCCTAACTTCAAACTACTAAAACGTGCAGAGAGCCAGAATTTGCCTCCAAAATATGGCTCAAGCGTTGAATTTGGGATGTTTGGGATATTTTGAAAGATGCAGGGTGGGTTTGGGCAACATGTGACCCATCGCCGCTCTCAGTAATTGGCATTTTTTGGTTATAAAAAGTCGTAATTTCAAACTGCGAATACGTACAGAGAGCCAGAATTTGGCATCTAAACATGGCTCAAGTGTCGAATTTGGGATGTTTGGGTTATTTTGAAAACTGCAGGGGGGTTTGGGCAAAATGTAACCCATCGCCGCTCTCAGTAATTGGCATATATTCGGTATAAAAAAGTCAAAATTTCATACTACAAATACATGCAGAGAGCCAGAATTCGGCTCCAAAATATGGTTCAAGCGTCGAACTTGGAATGTTTGGGATTTTTTGAAAACTGCAGGGGGGTGGGGGCAAAATGTGACCAATCGCCGCTATCTGTAATTGGCATATTTTCGGTATAAAATTCATAATTTAAAACTGCGAATACGTGCAGAGAGCCAGAACTTGGCTCCAAAATATGGCTCAAGGGGCGAATTTGGGATGCTTGGGATATTTTGAAAACTGCAGGGGGGGTTTGGGCAAAATGTGACCAATCGCCGCTCTCAGTAATTGGCATATTTTCGGTATAAAAAATCGTAATTTCAAACTGCGAATAAGTGAAGAGAGCCAGAATTTGCCTCAAAAATATGGCTCAAGGGTCGAATTTGGGATGTTTGGGACATTTTCAAAACTGCAAGGGGGTTTGGGCAAAATGTGTTCCATCGCGGCTCTCAGTAATTTGCATATTTTCGGTATAAAAATCGTAATTTCAAACTGCGAATACGTGCAGAGAGCCAGAATTTGCCTCCAAAATATGGCTCAAGCTTCGAATTTGGGATGTTTGGGACATTTTCAAAACTGCAGGGGGGGTTTCGGCAAAATGTGTTCCATCGCGGCTCTCAGTAATTTGCATATTTTCGGTGTAAAAATCGTAATTTCAAACTGCGAATACGTGCAGAGAGCCAGAATTTGGCTCCAAAATATGGCTCAAGCGTCGAATTTGGGATGTTTGGGATATTTTGAAAACTGCAGGGAGGGTTTGGGCAAAATGTGACCCATCGCCGCTCTCAGTAATTGGCATATTTTCGGTATTAAATTCGTAATTTCAAACTGCGTATACGTGCTGAGACCCAGAATTTGGCTCCTAAATATGGCTCAAGCGTCGAATTTGGATGTTTGGGATATTTTGTAAACTGCAGGGTGGGTTTGGGCAAAATGTAACCTATCGCCGCTCTCAGTAATTGGCATATTTTCGGTATTAAATTCGTAATTTCAAACTGCGAATACGTGCTGAGACCCAGGATTTGGCTCCTAAATATGGCTCAAGCGTCGAATTTGGGATGTTTGGGATATTTTGAAAATTGCAAGGGAGGGGGGGTGTTTGGGCAAAATGTAACCTATCGCCGCTGTCAATAATTGGCATACTTTCGGTATAAAAATTCGTAATTACAAACTGCGAATACGTGCAGAGAGTGAGAATTTGGCTCAAAAATATGACTGAAGCGTCGAATTTAGGATGTTTTGAAATATTTTGAAAACTGCAGAGAGGGTTTGGGCAAAATGTGACCCATCGCCGCTCTCAGAAATTGGCATGTTTTCGGTATAAAAAGTCGTAATTTCAAACTGCGAATACGTGCCGAGAGCCAGAATTTGGCTCCTAAATATGGCTCAAGGGTCGAATTTAGGGTGTTTGGAATATTTTAAAATCTGCAGGGGGGAGGGGTTTGGGCAAAATGAGACCCATCGCTGCTCTCAGTAATTTGCATATTTTCGGTATAAAAATTCGTTATTTCAAAATGCGAATACGTGCAGAGAGCCAGAATTTGGCTCCAAAATATTGCTAAGGGTGTAATTTGGGATGTTTGGGATATTTGAAAACTGCAGGGAGGGTGTGGGCAAAAGTAATCCATCGCCGCTCTCAGAAATTTGCATATTTTTTGTATAAAAAGTCGTAATTTCAAACGGCGAATACGTGCAGAGAGCCAAAATTTGGCTCCTAAATATGGCTCAAGCGTCGAATTTGGAATGTTTGGGATATTTTGAAAATTGCAGGGGGGTTTGGGCAAAATGTGACCCATCGCCTCTCTCAGTAATTGGCATATTTTCGGTATAAAAGTCGCAATTTTAAACTACGAATACTTACAGAGAGCGTGAATTTGGCTAAAAATATGACTCAAGAGTCGAATTTTGATTGTTTTGAAATATTTTGAAAACTGCATGAGGGTTTGGGCAAATTGTGATCCATCTTGGATTTCAGTAACTGGCATATTTTGGGTATAAAAAGTCGTAATTTCAAACTGCGAATTCGTGCAGAGAGCCAAAATTTGGCTCCAAAATATGGCTCAAGGGTCGACTTTGGGATGTTTGGGATATTTTGAAAACTGCAGGGGGGTTGGGCAAAATGTGACCCATCTCCTCTCTCAGTAATTGGCATATTTTCAGTATAAAAAATCGTAATTTCAAACTGCGAATACATGCAGAGATCCAGAATATGGCTCCAAAATATGGCTCAGGGGTTGAATTTGGGATGTTTGGGATATTTTAAAAACTGCAGTAGGGGGATAGGGCAAAATGTGACCCATCGCAATTCTCAGTAATTTGCATATTTTCAGAATAAAAAGTCGTAATTTCAAACTACTAAGACGTGCAGAGAGCGAGAATTTGGCTCCAAAATATGGCTCAAGCGTCGAATTTGGGATGTTTGGGATATTTTGAAAACTGCTGAAAGGGTTTGGGGAAAATGTGATCCATCGCCGCTTACAGTAATTCGCATATTTTCAGAATAAAAAGTCGTAATTTCAAACTGCGAATACGTGCAGAGAGCCAGAATTTGGCTCTAAAATATGGCTCAAGGGTCGAATTTGGGATGTATGGGATATGTTGAAAACTGCACGGGAAAGGGGGTTGGGCAAAATGTGACCCATCGCCGCTCTCAGTAATTGGCATACTTTCGGTATAAAAAGTCGTAATTTCAAACTGCAAATACGTGCAGAGAGCAAGAATTTGGCTCCAAAATATGGCTCAAGCGTCGAATTTGGGATGTTTGGGATATTTTGAAAACTGCAGGGAGGGGGGGGGGTTTGGGCAAAATGTGACCCATCGCCGCTCTTAGTAATTGGCATATTTTCGGTATAAAAAATCGTAATTTCAAACTGCGAATACGTGCAGAGAGCCAGAATTTGGCTCCAAAAGATGCCTCAAGGGTCGAATTTGGGATGTTTGGGATATTTTGAAAACTGCAGGGTTGGTTTGGGCAAAATGTGATCATCGCCGCTCTCAGTAATTGGCATATTTTCGGTATAAAAAGTCGTAATTTCAAACTGCGAATACGTGCAGAGAGCCAGAATTTGGCTCCAAAATATGGCTCCAGGGTCGAATTTGGGATGTTTGGGATATTTTGAAAACTGCAGGGGGGTTTGGGCAAAATGTGACCCATCGCTGCTCTCAGTAATTGGCATATTTTCGGTTTAAAAAGTCGTAATTTCAAACTGCGAATACGTGCAGAGAGCCAGAATTTGGCTCCAAAATATGGCTCAAGGGTCGAATTTGAGATGTTTGGGATATTTTGAAAACTAAGGAAGGGTTCAGCAAATTGTGACTCATCGCCACTCTCAGTAATTGGCATATTTTCGGTATAAAAAGTCGTTATTTGAAACTGCGAATACGTGCAGAGAGCCAGAATTTGGTTCCAAAATATGGCTCAAGCGTCGAATTTGGAGTGTTTTGGATTTTTTGAAAACTGCAGGGTGAGACTGGTCAAAATGTTACCTATCGCTGCTCTCAGTAATTGGCATATTTTCGGTATAAAAAGTCGTAATTTCAATCTGCGAATACGTGAAGAGCTCCAGAATTTGGTTCCAAAATATGGCTCAAACATCGAATTTGGGATGTTGGGGATATTTTGAAAACTGCAGGGTGGGTTTGGGCAAAATGTGACCCATCGCTGCACTCAGTAATTGGCATATTTCGGTATAAAAATTCGTAATTTCAAACGGCGAATACGTGCAGAGAGCCAGAATTTGCCTCAAAAATATGGCTTAAGGGTCGAATTTGGGATGTTTGGGATATTTTGAAAACTACAGGGTGGGTTAGGACAAAGTGTGACGCATCGCTGCTCTCAGTAATTAGCATATTTTCGGTATAGAAAGTCGTAATTTCAAACAGCGAATACGTGCAGAGAGCCAGAATTTGCCTCCAAAATATGGCTAAAGCGTCGAACTTGGGATGTTTGGGATGTTTTGAAACTGCAGGGAGGGTTTGGGCAAAATGTGGTCCATCGCCGCTTTCAGTAATTGTCATATTTTCGGTATAAAAAGTCGTAATTTCAAACTGCGAATACGTGCAGAGAGCCAGAATTTGGCTCCAAAGTATGGCTCAAGCGTCGAATTTGGAGTGTTTGTGATATTTTGAAAACTGCAGGGTGAGGTTTGGGCAAAATGTGACCCATCGCTGCTCTCGGTAATTGGCATATTTTCGGTATAAAAATTCGTAATTTCAAACTGCGAATACGTGCAGAGAGCCAGAATTTGCCTCCAAAATATGGTTCAAGCTTCGAATTTGGGATGTTTGAGATATTTTAAAAACTGCAGGGAGGGTTTGGGCAAAATGTGGTCCATCGCCGCTTTTAGTAATGGGCATATTTTCGGTACAAAAATTCGTAATTTCAAACGGCGAATACGTGCAGAGAGCTAGAATTTGCCTCAAAAATATGGCTCAAGGGTCGAATTTGGGAGGTTTGGGATGTTTTGAAAACTGCTGGGAGGGTTTGGGCAAAATGTGATCCATCGCCCCTTTCAGTAATTGGCATATTTTCGGTATAAAAAGTTGTAATTTTAAATGGCGAATACGTGCAGAGAGCCAGAATTTGGCTCCGAAATATGGCTCAAGCGTCAAATTTGGCATGTGTGGGATATTTTGAAAACTGCAGGGTGGGTTTGGGCAAAATGTGACCCATCGCTGCTCTCAGTAATTGGCATATTTTCGGTATAAAGTCGTAATTTCAATCTGCGAATACGTGCAGAGAGCCAGAATTTGGGTCCAAAATATGGCTCAAGGTTCGAATTTGAGATGTTTGGGATATTTTGAAAAATGCAAGGGGAGTTTCAGCAAATTGTGACCCATTGCCACCCTCAGTAATTGGCATATTTTCAGTATAAAAAGTCGTAATTTGAAACTGCGAATACGTGCACAGAGCCAGAATTTAGCTCCAAAATATGGCTCAAGCGTCGAATTTGCAGGGTTTGGGATATTTTGAAAACTTCAGGGTGAGACTGATCAAAATGTGACCTAACGCCGCTTTCAGTAATTGGCATTATTTCGGTATAAAAAATCGTATATTCAAACTGCGAATACGTGCAGAGAGCTAGAATTTGCCTCAAGAATATGGCTCAAGGGTCGAATTTGGGATTTTTGGGATATTTTGAAAACTGCAGGGAGGGACTGGGCAAAATGTGGTCCATCGCCGCTATCAGTAATTGGCATATTTTCTGTATAAAAAGTCGTAATATCAAACTGCGAATACGTGCAGAGAGCCAGAATTTGGGTCCAAAATATGGCTCAAGGGGCGAATTTGGGATGCTTTTGATATTTTGAAAACGTCTGAGGGGTTTGGCCAAAATGTGACCAATCGCCGCTCTCAGTAATTGGCATATTTTCGGTATAAAAAGTCGTAATATCAAACTGCGAATACGTGAAGAGCGACAGAATTTGGCTCCAAAGTATGGCTCAAACATCGAATTTTGGATGTTTTGGATATTTTGAAAACTGCAGGGTGGGTTTGGGCAAAATGTGACCCATCGCTGCTCTCAGTAATTGGCATATTTTGGTATAAAAATTCGTAATTTCAAACAGCGAATACGTGCAAAGAGCCAGAATTTGCCTCAAAAATATGGCTTACGAGTCGAATTTGGGATGTTTGGGATATTTTGAAAACTACAGGGTGGTTTTGGGTAAAATGTGACCCATCGCTGCTCTCAGTAATTGGCATATTTTCGGTATAAAAACTCGTAAATTCAATCTGCGAATACGTGCAGAGAGCCAGAATTTGCCTCCAAAATATGGCTCAAGCTTCGAATTTGGGATGTTTGGGATATTTTAAAAACTGCAGGGAGGGGTTGGGCAAAATGTGGTCCATCGCTGCATTCAGTAATTGGCATATTTTCTGAATAAAAAGTCGTAATTTGAATCTGCGAATACGTGCAGAGAGCCAGAATTTGGGTCCAAAATATGGCTCAAGGGGCGAATTTGGGATGTTTGGGATATTTTGAAAACTTCAGAGGGGTTTGGGCAAAATGTGACTAATCGGTGCTCTCAGTAATTGGCATATTTTCGGTACAAAAAATCGTAATTTCAAACGGCGAATACGTGCAGAGAGCCAGAATTTGCCTAAAAAATTATTTTTCAAGGGTCGAATTTGGGATGTTTGGGATGTTTTGAAAACTGCTGGGAGGGTTTGGGCAAAATGTGGTCCATCGCCGCTTTCAGTAATTGGCGTATTTTCTGTGTAAAAATTCGTAATTTTAATCTGCGAATACGTGCAGAGAGCTAGAATTTGGGTTCAAAATATGGCTCAAGGGGCGATTTTGGGATGTTTGGAATATTTTGAAAGTTTCAGAGGGGATTGGGCAAAATGTGACCCATCGCCGCTCTCAGTAATTGGCATATTTTCGGTATAAAAAGTCGTTTTTTCAAACTGCGAATACGTAAAGAGAGCCAGAATTTGGCTCAAAAACATGGCTCAAATATCGAATTTGGGATGTTTGGGATATTTTGAAAACTGCTGGGAGGGTTTGGGCAAAATGTGACCCATCGCTGCTCTCAGTAATTGGCATATTTTCGGTATAAAAATTCATAATTTCAAACGGAAAATACGTGCAGAGAGAGAGAATTTGCCTTAAAAATATGGGTCAAGGGTCGAATTTGGGATGTTTGGGATGTTTTGAAAACTGCTGGGAGGGTTTGGGCAAAATGTGATCCATCGCCGATTTCAGTAATTGGCATATTTTCGGTATAAAAATCGTAATTTTAAACGGCGAATACGTGCAGAGAGCCAGAATTTGAGTCCAAAAAATGGTTCAAGGGTCGAATTTGAGATGTTTAGGATATTTTGAAAACTGCAAGGGGGGTTTCAGCAAATTGTGAACCATCGCCACTCTCAGTAATTGGCATATTTTTGGTATAAAAAGTCGTAATTTGAAACTGCGAATACGTGCACAGAGCCAGAATTTGGCTCCAAAATATGGCTTTAGCGTCAAATTTGGAGTGTTTGGGATTTTTTGAAAATTGCTGGATGAGACTGGCCAAAATGTGACCTATCGCTGCATATTAGTAATTGGCATATTTTCGGTAAAAAAAATCGTAATATCAAACGGCGATTACATGCAGAGAGCCAGAATTTGCCTTCAAAATATGGCTCAAGCTTCGAATTTGGGATGTTTGGGATATTTCAAAAACTGCAGGGAGGGTTTGGGCAAAATGTAATCCATCGCCGCTTTCAGTAATTGGCATATTTTCGGCATAAAAAGTCGTAATTTGAAACTGCGAATACGTGTACAGAGCCAGAATTTGGCTCCAAAATATGGCTCAAGCGTCGAATTTGGAGTGTTTGGGATATTTTGAAAACTTCAGGGAGAGACTGGTTAAAATGTGACCTATCGCCGCTCTCAGTAATTGGCATATTTTCGGTATAAAAAGTCGTAATTTCAAATTGCGATTACATGCAGAGAGCCAGAATTTGCCTCCAAAATATGGCTCAAAGGCGAATTTGGGATGTTTGGGATATTTTGAAAACTTCAGGGTGAGACTGGTCAAAATGTGATCAATCGCCGCTCTCAGTAATTGGCATATTTTCGGTATAAAAAGTTGTATTTTCAAACGGCGAATACGTTTAAAGAGCCAAAATGTGCCTCCAAAATATGGTTCAAGCTTCGAATTTGGAATATTTGGGATATTTTAAAAACTGCAGGGTTGGTTTTAGCAAAATGTGACCCACCGCTGCTCTCAGTAATTGGCATATTTTCGGTATAAAAATTCGTAATTTCAAACGGCGAATACGTGCAGGGAGCCAGAATTTGCCTCAAAAATTTGGCTCAAGGGTCGAATTTGGGATGTTTGGGATGTTTTGAAAACTGCTGGGAGGGTTTGGGCAAAATGTGGTCCAACGCCGATTTCAGTAACTGGCATATTTTCTGTATAAAAAGTCGTAATTTTCATTTGCGAATACGTGCAGAGAGCCAGAAATTGGGTCCAAAATATGGCTCAAGAGTCGAATTTGGGATGTTTGGGATATTTTGAAAACTGCAGGGTTGGTTTTAGCAAAATGTGACCCACCGCTGCTCTCAGTAATTGGCATATTTTCGGTATAAAAATTCGTAATTTCAAACGGCGAATACGTGCAGAGAGCCAGAATTTGCCTCAAAAATTTGGGTCAAGGGTCGAATTTGGGATGTTTGGGATGTTTTGAAAACTGCTGGGAGGGTTTGCGCAAAATGTGATCCATCGCCGCTTTCAGTAATTGGCATATTTTCGGTATAAAAAGTTGTAATTTTAAATAGCGAATACGTGTAGAGAGCCAAAATTTGGCTCCAAAATATGGCTCAAGCGTCGAAATTGGGATGTTTGGGATGTTTCAAAAACTTCAGGGTGGGTTTGGGCAAAATGTGAAGCATCGCTGCTCTCAGTAATTGGCATATTTTCGGTATAAAGTCGTAATTTTAAAAGGAGAATACGTGCAGAGAGCCAGAATTTGCCTCCAAAATATGGCTAAAACGTCGAATTTGGGATGTTTGGGATTTTTAAAAAACTGCAGGGAGGGTTTGGGCAAAATGTGGTCCATCACCACTTTCAGTAATTGGCATATTTTCTGTATAAATAATCGTAATTTCAATCTGCGAATACGTGCAGAGAGCCAGAATTTGGGTCCAAAATATGGCTCAAGGGTCGAATTTGAGATGTTTGGGATATTTTGAAAACTGCAGGGAGGGATGGGGCAAAATGTGGTCCATCGCCGCTTTCAGTAATTGGCATATTTTCTGTATAAAAAGTCGTAATATCAATCTGCGAATACGTGCAGAGAGCCAGAATTTGGGTCCAAAATATGGCTCAAGGGGCGAATTTGGGATTTTTGGGATATTTTGAAAACTTCAGTAGGGTTTGGATAAAATGTGACCCATCGCCGCTCTCAGTAATTAACATATTTTCGGTAAAAAAAGTCGTAATTTAGAACTGCGAATACGTGAAGAGAGCCAGAATTTGGCTCCAAAATATGGTTCAAACATCGAATTTGGGATGTTTGGGATATTTTGAAAACTGCTGGGAGGGTTCAGGCAAAATGTGATCCATCGCCGCTTTCAGTAATTGGCATATTTTCGGTATAAAATGTCGTAATTTCAAACGGCGAATACGTGCAGAGAGCCAGAATTTGGCGCCGAAATATGGCTCAAGCGTCGAATTTGGGATGTTTGTGATATTTTGAAAAGTGCAGAGAGGGTTTGGGCAAAATGTGATCCATCGGAGCTTTCAGTAATTGGCATATTTTCGGTATAAAAATCGAAATTTCAAACTGCGAATACGTGCAGGGAGCCAGAATTTGCCTAAAAAATATGGCTCAAGGGTCGAATTTGGGATGTTTGGGATATTTTGAAAACTGCAGGGTTGGTTTGGGCAAAATGTGTCCCATCGCTGCTCTCAGTAATTGGCATATTTTCGGTATAAAGTCGTAATTTCAAACGGCGAATACGTGCAGAGAGCCAGAATTTGCCTCCAAAATATGGCTAAAGCGTGGAATTTCGGATGTTTGGGATGTTTTAAAAATTGAAGGGAGGGTTTGGGCAAAATGTTTTCCATCGCTGCTTTCAGTAGATGTCATATTTTCTGTATAAAAAGTCGTAATTTCAAACTGCGAATACGTGAAGAGAGCCAGAATTTGGCTCCAAAATATGGCTCAAGGGTCGAATTTGGGATGTTTGGAATATTTTGAAAACTGCAGGGTGTGTTTGGGGAAAACGTAACCCATCGGTGCTCTCAGTAATTTTCATATTTTCTGTATAAATAGTCGTAATTTCAATCTGCGAATACGTGCAGAGAGCCAGAATTTGGGTCCAAAATATGGCTCAAGGGTCGAATCTGAGATGTTTGGGATATTTTGAAAACTGTAAGGGAGGGTTCAGCAAATTGTGACCCATCGCTATTCTCAGTAATTGGCATATTTTCTGTATAAAAATTCGTTATTTGAAACTGCGAATACGTGCACAGCGCCAGAATTTGGTTCCAAAATATGGCTCAAGCGTCGAATTTGGAGTGTTTTGGATTTTTTGAAAACTGCAGGGTGAGACTGGACAAAATGTGACCTATCGCTGCTCTCAGTAATTGCCATATTTTCGGTATAAAAATTCGTAATTTCAAACTGCGATTATATGCAGAGAGCCAGAATTTGCCTCCGAAATATGGCTAAAGCGTGGAATTTCGGATGTTTGGGATGTTTTAAAAATTGAAGGGAGGGTTTGGGCAAAATGTTTTCCATCGCTGCTTTCAGTAGATGTCATATTTTCTGTATAAAAAGTCGTAATTTCAAACTGCGAATACGTGAAGAGAGCCAGAATTTGGCTCCAAAATATGGCTCAAGGGTCGAATTTGGGATGTTTGGAATATTTTGAAAACTGCAGGGTGTGTTTGGGGAAAACGTAACCCATCGGTGCTCTCAGTAATTGGCATATTTTCGGTGTAAAAATTCGTAAATTTGAACTACGAATACGTGCAGAGAGCCAGAATTTCGCGCCGAAATATGGCTCAAGCGTCGAATTTGGGATGTTTGGGATATTTTGAAAACTGCAGAGAGGGTTTGGGCAAAGTGTGAACCATCGCCGTTTACAGTAATTGGCATATTTTCGGTATAAAATTCGTAATTTCAAACTGCGAATACGTGCAGGGAGCCAGAATTTGCCTAAAATAAGGCTAAAGCGTCGAATTTCGGATGTTTGAGATGTTTTAAAAATTGCAGGGAGGGTTTGGGCAAAATGTGGTCCATCGCTGCTGTCAGTAATTTTCATATTTTCTGTATAAATAGTCGTAATTTCAATCTGCGAATACGTGCAGAGAGCCAGAATTTGGGTCCAAAATATGGCTCAAGGGTCGAATCTGAGATGTTTGGGATATTTTGAAAACTGTAAGGGAGGGTTCAGCAAATTGTGACCCATCGCTATTCTCAGTAATTGGCATATTTTCAGTATAAAAATTCGTTATTTGAAACTGCGAATACGTGCACAGCGCCAGAATTTGGTTCCAAAATATGGCTCAAGCGTCGAATTTGGAGTGTTTTGGATTTTTTGAAAACTGCAGGGTGAGACTGGACAAAATGTGACCTATCGCTGCTCTCAGTAATTGCCATATTTTCGGTATAAAAATTCGTAATTTCAAACTGCGATTATATGCAGAGAGCCAGAATTTGCCTCCGAAATATGGCTCAAGCTTCGAATTTGGGATGTTTGGGATATTTTAAAATCTGCAGGGAGGGTTTGGGCAAAATGTCGTCCATCGCCGCTTTCAGTAATTGGCATATTTTTTTTTTTATAAGTCGTAATTTCAATCTGCGAATACGTGCAGAGAGCTAGATTTTGGGTCCAAAAAATGGCTCAAGGGGCGAATTTTGGATGTTTGAGATATTTTGAAAACTTCAGAGGGGCTTAGGCAAAATGTGACCCATCGCCGCTCTCAGTAATTGGCATATTTTCGGTATAAAAAGTCGTAATTTTAATCTGCGAATACGTGAAGAGAGCCAGAATTTGGCTCCAAAATATGGCTCAAGCTTCGAATTTGGGATGTTTGGGATATTTTAAAAACTGCAGGGAGGGTTTGGGCAAATGTGGTCCATCGCAGCTTTCAGTAATTGGCATATTTTCTGTATAAAAAGTCGTAATTTCAAACTGCGAATACGTGAAGAGAGCCAGAATTTTGCTCCAAAATATGGCTCAAGTGTCGAATTTGGGATGTTTGGGATATTTTGAATACTGCAGAGAAATTTGGTTTGGGCAAAATGTGATCCTTCGCTGCTTTCAGTAATTGGAATATTTTCGGTATAAAAAATGGCAATTTCAAATTGCGAATACGTGCAGAGAGCCAGAATTTGCCTCAAAAATATGGCTCAAGGGTCGAATTTGGGATGTTTGGGATATTTAAAAACTGCAGGGTGGGTTTGGGCAAAACGTAACCCATCGGTGCTCTCAGTAATTGGCATATTTTCGGTATAAAAATTCGTAATTTCAAACGGCGAATTCGTGCAGAGAGCCAGAATTTGGCGCCGAAATATGGCTCAAGCGTCGAATTTGGGATGTTTGATTTATTTTGAAAACTGCAGAGAGGGTTTGAGCAAAATGTGATCCATCGCCGCTTTCAGTAATTGGTATATTTTCGGTATAAAAAATCGTAATTTCAAACTGCGAATACGTGCAGGGAGCCAGAATTTGCCTAAAAAATATGGCTTAAGGGTCGAATTTGGGATGTTTGGGATATTTTGAAAACTGCAGGGTTGGTTTGGGCAAAATGTGTCCCATCGCTGCTCTCAGTAATTGGCATATTTTCGGTATAAAGTCGTGATTTCAAACGGCGAATACGTAGAGAGAGCCAGAATTTGCCTCCAAAATATGGCTCAAGGGTCGAATTTGAGATGTTTGGGATATTTTGAAAACTGTAAGGGAGGGTTCAGCAAATTGTGACCCATCGCCACTCTCCGTAATTGGCATATTTTTCGGGTAAAAAGTAGTTATTTGAAACTGCAAATACGTGCACAAACCCAGAATTTGGTTCCAAAATATGGCTCAAGCGTCGTATTTGGAGTGTTTTGGATTTTTTGAAAACTGCAGGGTGAGACTGAACAAAATGTGACCTATCGCTGCTTTAAGTAATTGGCATATTTTCGGAATAAAAATTTGTAATTTCGAACGGCGATTACGAGCAGAGAGCCAGAATTTCGCTCCGAAAAATGGCTCAAGCTTCAAATTTGGGATGTTTGGGATATTTTAAAAACTGCAGGGAGGGTTTGGGCAAAATGTGGCCCATCGCAGCTTTCAGTAATGGGCATATTTTCTGTATAAAATATCATAATTTCAAACTGCGAATACGTGCAGAGAGCCAGAATTTGCCTCAAAAATATGGCTCAAGAATCGAATTTGGGATGTTTGGAATATTTTGAAAACTGCAGGGTGGGTTTTAGCAAAATGTGACCCATCGCTGCTCTCAGTAATTAGCATATTTTTGGTATAAAAATTCGTAATTTCAAACGGCGAGTACGTGCAGAGAGCCAGAATTTGCTTCAAAAATATGGCTCAAGGGTCGAATTTGGTATGTTTGGGATGTTTTGAAAACTGCTGGGAGGGTTTGGGCAAAATGTGATCCATCGCCGTTTTCGTAATTGGCATATTTTCGGTATAAAAAGTTGTAATTTTAAATAGCGAATACGTGCAGAGAGCCAGAATTTGACTCCGAAATATGGCTCAAGCGTCGAATTTGGGATGTGTGGGATATTTTGAAAACTGCGGGGTGGGTTTGGGCAAAATGTGACCGATCGCTGCTTTCAGTAATTGGCATATTTTCGGTATAAATTCGCAACTTCAAAAGGTGAATACGTGCAGAGAGGCAGATTTTGCCTCCAAAATATGGCTAAAGTGTCGAGTTTGGGATGTTTGGGATGTTTAACAAACTGCAGGGACGGTTTGGGCAAAATGTTGTCCATCACCGCTTTCAGTAATTGGCATATTTTCTGTATAAATAGTCGTAATTTTAATTTGCGAATACGTGCAGAGAGCCAGAATTTGGGTCCAAAATATGGCTCAAGGGTCGAATTTGAAATGTTTGGGATATTTTGAAAACTGCAAGGGGGGTTTCAGCAAATTGTGACCCATTGCCACCCTCAGTAATTGGCATATTTTCGGTATAAAAAGTCGTAATTTGAGACTGCGAATACGTGCACAGAGCCAGAATTTAGCTCCAAAATATGGCTCAAGCGTCGAATTTGGAGTGTTTGGGATATTTTGAAAACTTCAGGGTGAGACTGGTCAAAATGTGACCTAACGCCGCTTTCAGTAATTGGCATATTTTCGGTATAAAAAAATCGTAATTTCAAACTGCGAATACGTGCAGAGAGCCAGAATTTGCCTCAAGAATATGGCTCAAGGGTCGAATTTGGGATGTTTGGGATATTTTGAAAACTGCAGGGAGGGATTGGGCAAAATGTGGTCCATCGCCGCTATCAGTAATTGGCATATTTTCTGTATAAAAAGTCGTAATATCAATCTGCGAATACGTGCAGAGCGCCAGAATTTGGCTCCAAATTATGGCTCAAACATCGAATTTGGGATGTTTGGGATATTTTGAAAACTGCTGGGAGGGTTTGGGCAAAATGTGATCCATCGTCGCTTTCTGTAATTGGCATATTTTCGGTATAAAAAATCGTAATTTCAAACTGCGAATACGTGCAGAGAGCCAGAATTTGCCTCATAAATATAGCTCAAGGGTCGAATTTGGGATGTTTGGGATATTCTGAAAATTACAGGGTGGGCTTGGGTAAAATGTGACCCATCGCTGCTCTCAGTAATTGGCATATTTTCGGTATAAAAACTCGTAATTTCAAACGGCGAATCCCTGCAGAGAGCCAGAATTTGCCTCCAAAATATAGCTAAAGCGTCGAATTTGGAGTGTTTGTGATTTTTTGAAAACTGCAGGGTGAGACTGTTTAAAATGTGACCTATCGCTGCTCTCAGTAATTGGCATATTTTCGGTATAAAAATTCGTAATATCAAACGGCGATTACATGCAGAGAGCCAGAATTTGCCTCCAAAATATGACTCATGTTTAGAATTTGGGATGTTTGGGATATTTTAAAAACTGCAGGGAAGGTTTGGACAAAATGTGGTCCTTCGCCGCTTTCAGTAATTGGCATATTTTCTGTATAAAAAGTCGTAATTTCAATCTGCGAATGCGTGCAGAGAGCCAGAATTTGGGTCCAAAATAGGGCTCAAGTGTCGAATTTGGGATGTTTGGGATATTTTGAAAACTGCAGGGTGGGTTTGAGCAAAATGTGACCTATCGCTGCTCTCAGTAATTGGCATATTTCTGTATAAAAATTCGTAATTTCAAACGGCGAATATGTGCAGAGAGCAGAATTTGCCTCAAAAATATGGCTTAAGGGTCGAATTTGGGATGTTTGAGATACTTTGAAAACTACAGGGTGGGTTTGGGCAAAATGTGACGCATCGCTGATCTCAGTAATTGGCATATTTTCGGTATAAAAAGTCGTAATTTCAAACGGCGAATACGTGCAGAGAGCCAGAATTTGCCTCAAAAATAAGGCTCAAGAGTCGAATTTGGGATGTTTGGGATATTTTGAAAACTGCAGGGTAGGTTTTATCAAAATATGATCCATCGCTGCTCATAGTAATTAGCATATTTTCGGTACAAAAATTCGTAATTTCAAACGGCGAAAACGTGCAGAGAGCCAGAATTTGCCTCAAAAATATGGCTGAAGGGTCGAATTTTGGATGTTTGGGATGTTTTGAAAACTGCTGGGAGGATTTGGGCAAAATGTGATCCATCGCCGCTTTCAGTAATTGCCATATTTTCGGTATAAAAAGTTGTAACTTTAAATAGCGAATACGTGCAGAGAGCCAGAATTTGGATCTGAAATATGGCTCAAGCGTCGAATTTGGGATGTGTGGGATATTTTGAAAACTGCAGGGTGGGTTTGGGCAAAATGTGACCCATCGCTGCTCTTAGTAATTGGCATATATTCGGTATAAACCTCGTAATTTCAAACGGCGAATACGTGCAGAGAGCCAGAATTTGCCTCCAAAATATGGCTAAAGCGTCGAATTTGGAGTGTTTGTGATTTTTTGAAAACTGCAGGGTGAGACTGTTCAAAATGTGACCTATCGCTGCTCTCAGTAATTGGCATATTTTCGGTATAAAAATTCGTAATTTCAAACGGCTATTACGTGCAGAGAGCCAGAATTTGCCTCCAAAATATGGCTCAAGCTTCGAATTTGGGATGTTTGGGATATTTTAAAAACTGCAGGGGGAGTGCTTGGGCAAAATGTGGTCCATCGCCGCTTTCAGTAATAGGCATATTTTCTGTATAAAAAATCGTAATTTCAAACTGCGAATACGTGCAGAGAGAGAGAATTTGCCTCAAAAATATGGCTCAAAGGTCGAATTTGGGATGTTTGGGATCTTTTGAAAACTGCTGGGAGGGTTTGGCAAAATTTGATCCATCGCCGCTTTCAGTAATTGGCATATTTTCGGTATAAAAAATCGTAATTTCAAACTGCGAATACGTGCAGGGAGCCAGAATTTGGTTCCAAAATATGGCTCAAACATCGAATTTGGGATGTTTGGGATATTTTGAAAACTGTTGGGAGGGTTTGGCAAAATGTGATCCATCGCCGCTTTCAGTAATTGGCCTATTTTCGGTAAAAAAAAGTCGTAACTTTAAACGGCGAATACGTGCAGAGAGCCAGAATTTGGCTCCGAAATATAGCTCAAGCGTCAAATTTGGGATGTTTGGGATATTTTGAAAACTGCAGGGTGGGTTTGGGCAAAATGTGAATCATCGCTGCTCTCAGTAATTGGTATATTTTCGGTATTAATTCGTAATTTCAAAAAGCGAATACGTGCAGAGAGCAAGAATTTGCCTCCGAAATATGGCTAAAGGGTCGAATTTCGGATGTTTGGGATGTTTTAAAAACTGCAGAGAAGGTTTGGGCAAAATGTGGTTCATCGCCGCTTTCAGTAATTGGCATATTTTCGGTATAAAAAATCGTAATATGAAACTGCTAATACGTGCACAGAGCCAGAATTCGGCACCAAAATATGGCTCAAGCGTCGAATTTGGAGTGTTTGGGATATTTTGAAAACTTCAGGGTGAGACTGGTCAAAATGTGACCTAACGCCGCTTTCAGTAATTGGCATATTTTCGGTATAAAAAATCGTAATTTCAAACTGCGAATACGTGCAGAGAGCCAGAATTTGCCTCAAAAATATGGATCATGGGTCGAAATTGGGATGTTTGGGATATTTTGAAAACTGCAGGGAGGGATTGGGCAAAATGTGGTTCATCGCCGCTTTCAGTAATTGGCATATTTTCTGAATAAAAAGTCGTAATATCAATCTGCGAATACATGCAGAGAGCCAGAATTTGGGTCCAAAATATGGCTCAAGGGGTGAATTTGGGATGTTTGGGATATTTTGAAAACTTCAGTGGGGTTTGGGCAAAATGTGACCCATCGCTTCTTTCAGTAATTGGCATATTTTCGGTATAAAAATTCGTAATTTCAAACAGCGAATACGTGCAGAGAGCCACAATTTGCCTCAAAAATATGGTTCAAGAGTCTAATTTCGGATGTTGGGATGTTTTAAAAAATGCAGTGAGGGTTTGGGCAAAATGTGGTCCATCGCCGCTTTCAGTAATTGTCATATTTTCTGTATAAATAGTCGTAATATTAATCTGCGAATACGTGCAGAGAGCCAGAATTTGGGTCCAAAATATGGCTCAAGGATCTAATTTGAGATGTTTTGGATATTTTGAAAACTGTAAGGGTTGGTTCAGCAAATTGTGACCCATCGCTACTCTCAGTAATTGGCATATTTTCGGTATAAAAAGTCGTAATTTGAAACTGCGAATACGTGCACAGAGCCAGAATTTGGTTCCAAAATATGGCTCAAGCGTCGAATTTGGAGTGTTTGGGATTTTTTGAAACTGCTGGGAGGGTTTAGGCAAAATGTGATCTATCGCCGCTTTCAGTAATTGGCATATTTTCGGCATAAAAAGTCGTAATTTCAAACGGCGAATACGTGCAGAGAGCCACAATTTGCCTCAAAAATATGGCTCAAGAGTCGAATTTTGGATGTTTGGGATGTTTTAAAAACTGCAGGGAGGGTTTGGGCAAAATGTGGTCCATCGCCGCTTTCAGTAATTGTCATATTTTCTGTATAAATAGTCGTAATTTTAATCTGCGAATACGTGCAGAGAGCCAGAATTTGGGTCCAAAATATGGCTCAAGGGTCGAATTTGAGATGTTTGGGATATTTTGAAAACTGCAAGGGGGGTTTCAGCAAATTGTGACCCATTGCCACCCTCAGTAAATGGCATATTTTCGGTATAAAAAGTCGTAATTTGAGACTGCGAATACGTGCACAGAGCCAGAATTTAGCTCCAAAATATGGCTCAAGCGTCGAATTTGGAGTGTTTGGGATATTTTGAAAACTTCAGGGAGAGACTGGTCAAAATGTGACCTAACGCCGCTTTCAGTAATTGGCATATTTTCGGTATAAAAAAATCGTAATTTCAAACTGCGAATACGTGCAGAGAGCCAGAATTTGCCTCAAGAATATGGCTCAAGGGTCGAATTTGGGATGTTTGGGATATTTTGAAAACTGCAGGGAGGGATTGGGCAAAATGTGGTCCATCGCTGCTATCAGTAATTGGCATATTTTCTGTATAAAAAGTCGTAATATCAATCTGCGAATACGTGCAGAGAGCCAGAATTTGGGTCCAAAATATGGCTCAAGGTGCAAATTTGGGATGTTTTTGATATTTTGAAAACTTCTGAGGGGTTTGGGCAAAATGTGATCAATCGCCGCTCTCAGTAATTGGCATATTTTCGGTATAAAAAGTCGTAATTTCAAACTGCGAATACGTGAAGAGCGCCAGAATTTGGCTCCAAATTATGGCTCAAACATCGAATTTGGGATGCTTGGGATATTTTGAAAACTGCTGGGAGGGTTTGGGCAAAATGTGATCCATCGTCGCTTTCTGTAATTGGCATATTTTCGGTATAAAAAATCGTAATTTCAAACTGCGAATACGTGCAGAGAGCCAGAATTTGCCTCATAAATATAGCTCAAGGGTCGAATTTGGGATGTTTGGGATATTCTGAAAATTACAGGGTGGGCTTGGGTAAAATGTGACCCATCGCTGCTCTCAGAAATTGGCATATTTTCGGTATAAAAACTCGTAATTTCAAACGGCGAATCCGTGCAGAGAGCCAGAATTTGCCTCCAAAATATAGCTAAAGCGTCGAATTTCGAGTGTTTGTGATTTTTTGAAAACTGCAGGGTGAGACTGTTCAAAATGTGACCTATCGCTGCTCTCAGTAATTGGCATATTTTCGGTATAAAAATTCGTAATATCAAACGGCGATTACATGCAGAGAGCCAGAATTTGCCTCCAAAATATGACTCATGCTTAGAATTTGGGATGTTTGGGATATTTTAAAAACTGCAGGGAAGGTTTGGACAAAATGTGGTCCATCGCCGCTTTCAGTAATTGGCATATTTTCTGTATAAAAAGTCGTAATTTCAATCTGCGAATGCGTGCAGAGAGCCAGAATTTGGGTCCAAAATAGGGCTCAAGGGGCGAATTTGGGATGTTTGGGATATTTTGAAAACTTCAGAGGGGTTTACGCAAAATGTGACCCATCGCCTCTCTCAGTAATTGGCATATTTTCGGCATAAAAAGTCGTAATTTTAAACTGCGAATACGTGAAGAGAGCCAGAATTTGGCTCCAAAATATGTCTCAAACATCGAATTTGGGATGTTTTGGATATTTTGAAAACTGCTGGGAGGGTTTGGGCAAAATGTGATCCATCGACGCTTTCAGTAATTGGCATATTTTCGGTATAAAAAATCGTAATTTCAAACTGCGAATACGTGCACAGAGCCAGAATTTGCCTCAAAAATATGGCTCAAGTGTCGAATTTGGGATGTTTGGGATATTTTGAAAACTGCAGGGTGGGTTTGAGCAAAATGTGACCTATCGCTGCTCTCAGTAATTGGCATATTTCTGTATAAAAATTCGTAATTTCAAACGGCGAATATGTGCAGAGAGCAGAATTTGCCTCAAAAATATGGCTTAAGGGTCGAATTTGGGATGTTTGAGATACTTTGAAAACTACAGGGTGGGTTTGGGCAAAATGTGACGCATCGCTGATCTCAGTAATTGGCATATTTTCGGTATAAAAAGTCGTAATTTCAAACGGCGAATACGTGCAGAGAGCCAGAATTTGCCTCAAAAATAAGGCTCAAGAGTCGAATTTGGGATGTTTGGGATATTTTGAAAACTGCAGGGTAGGTTTTATCAAAATATGACCCATCGCTGCTCATAGTAATTAGCATATTTTCGGTATAAAAATTCGTAATTTCAAACGGCGAAAACGTGCAGAGAGCCAGAATTTGCCTCAAAAATATGGCTGAAGGGTCGAATTTTGGATGTTTGGGATGTTTTGAAAACTGCTGGGAGGATTTGGGCAAAATGTGATCCATCGCCGCTTTCAGTAATTGCCATATTTTCGGTATAAAAAGTTGTAACTTTAAATAGCGAATACGTGCAGAGAGCCAGAATTTGGATCTGAAATATGGCTCAAGCGTCGAATTTGGGATGTGTGGGATATTTTGAAAACTGCAGGGTGGGTTTGGGCAAAATGTGACTCATCGCTGCTCTTAGTAATTGGCATATTTTCGGTATAAAAACTCGTAATTTCAAACGGCGAATACGTGCAGAGAGCCAGAATTTGCCTCCAAAATATGGCTAAAGCGTCGAATTTGGAGTGTTTGTGATTTTTTGAAAACTGCAGGGTGAGACTGTTCAAAATGTGACCTATCGCTGCTCTCAGTAATTGGCATATTTTCGGTATAAAAATTCGTAATTTCAAACGGCGATTACGTGCAGAGAGCCATAATTTGCCTCCAAAATATGGCTCAAGCTTCGAATTTGGGATGTTTGGGATATTTTAAAAACTGCAGGGGGAGTGCTTGGGCAAAATGTGGTCCATCGCCGCTTTCAGTAATAGGCATATTTTCTGTATAAAAAATCGTAATTTCAAACTGCGAATACGTGCAGAGAGAGAGAATTTGCCTCAATAATATGGCTCAAAGGTCAAATTTGGGATGTTTGGGATCTTTTGAAAACTGCTGGGAGGGTTTGGCAAAATTTGATCCATCGCCGCTTTCAGTAATTGGCATATTTTCGGTATAAAAAATCGTAATTTCAAACTGCGAATACGTGCAGGGAGCCAGAATTTGGTTCCAAAATATGGCTCAAACATCGAATTTGGGATGTTTGGGATATTTTGAAAACTGTTGGGAGGGTTTGGCAAAATGTGATCCATCGCCGCTTTCAGTAATTGGCCTATTTTCGGTAAAAAAAAGTCGTAACTTTAAACGGCGAATACGTGCAGAGAGCCAGAATTTGGCTCCGAAATATAGCTCAAGCGTCAAATTTGGGATGTTTGGGATATTTTGAAAACCGCAGGGTGGGTTTGGGCAAAATGTGAATCATCGCTGCTCTCAGTAATTGGTATATTTTCGGTATTAAGTCGTAATTTCAAAAAGCGAATACGTGCAGAGAGCAAGAATTTGCCTCCGAAATATGGCTAAAGGGTCGAATTTCGGATGTTTGGGATGTTTTAAAAACTGCAGGGAAGGTTTGGGCAAAATGTGGTTCATCGCCGCTTTCAGTAATTGGCATATTTTCGGTATAAAAAATCGTAATATGAAACTGCTAATACGTGCACAGAGCCAGAATTCGGCACCAAAATATGGCTCAAGCGTCGAATTTGGAGTGTTTGGGATATTTTGAAAACTTCAGGGTGAGACTGGTCAAAATGTGACCTAACGCCGCTTTAAGTAATTGGCATATTTTCGGTATAAAAAAATCGTAATTTCAAACTGCGAATACGTGCAGAGAGCCAGAATTTGCCTCAAGAATATGGCTCAAGGGTCGAATTTGGGATGTTTGGGATATTTTGAAAACTGCAGGGAGGGATTGGGCAAAATGTGGTCCGTCGCTGCTATCAGTAATTGGCATATTTTCTGTATAAAAAGTCGTAATATCAATCTGCGAATACGTGCAGAGAGCCAGAATTTGGGTCCAAAATATGGCTCAAGGTGCAAATTTGGGATGTTTTTGATATTTTGAAAACTTCTGAGGGGTTTGGGCAAAATGTGATCAATCGCCGCTCTCAGTAATTGGCATATTTTCGGTATAAAAAGTAGTAATTTCAAACTGCGAATACGTGAAGAGCGCCAGAATTTGGCTCCAAATTATGGCTCAAACATCGAATTTGGGATGCTTGGGATATTTTGAAAACTGCTGGGAGGGTTTGGGCAAAATGTGATCCATCGTCGCTTTCTGTAATTGGCATATTTTCGGTATAAAAAATCGTAATTTCAAACTGCGAATACGTGCAGAGAGCCAGAATTTGCCTCATAAATATAGCTCAAGGGTCGAATTTGGGATGTTTGGGATATTCTGAAAATTACAGGGTGGGCTTGGGTAAAATGTGACCCATCGCTGCTCTCAGTAATTGGCATATTTTCGGTATAAACACTCGTAATTTCAAACGGCGAATCCGTGCAGAGAGCCAGAATTTGCCTCCAAAATATAGCTAAAGCGTCGAATTTCGAGTGTTTGTGATTTTTTGAAAACTGCAGGGTGAGACTGTTCAAAATGTGACCTATCGCTGCTCTCAGTAATTGGCATATTTTCGGTATAAAAATTCGTAATATCAAACGGCGATTACATGCAGAGAGCCAGAATTTGCCTCCAAAATATGACTCATGCTTAGAATTTGGGATGTTTGGGATATTTTAAAAACTGCAGGGAAGGTTTGGACAAAATGTGGTCCATCGCCGCTTTCAGTAATTGGCATATTTTCTGTATAAAAAGTCGTAATTTCAATCTGCGAATGCGTGCAGAGAGCCAGAATTTGGGTCCAAAATAGGGCTCAAGGGGCGAATTTGGGATGTTTGGGATATTTTGAAAACTTCAGAGGGGTTTACGCAAAATGTGACCCATCGCCTCTCTCAGTAATTGGCATATTTTCGGCATAAAAAGTCGTAATTTTAAACTGCAAATACGTGAAGAGAGCCAGAATTTGGCTCCAAAATATGTCTCAAACATCGAATTTGGGATGTTTGGGATATTTTGAAAACTGCTGGGAGGGTTTGGGCAAAATGTGATCCATCGACGCTTTCAGTAATTGGCATTTTTTCGGTATAAAAAATCGTAATTTCAAACTGCGAATACGTGCACAGAGCCAGAATTTGCCTCAAAAATATGGCTCAAGTGTCGAATTTGGGATGTTTGGGATATTTTGAAAACTGCAGGGTGGGTTTGAGCAAAATGTGACCTATCGCTGCTCTCAGTAATTGGCATATTTCTGTATAAAAATTCGTAATTTCAAACGGCGAATATGTGCAGAGAGCAGAATTTGCCTCAAAAATATGGCTTAAGGGTCGAATTTGGGATGTTTGAGATACTTTGAAAACTACAGGGTGGGTTTGGGCAAAATGTGACGCATCGCTGATCTCAGTAATTGGCATATTTTCGGTATAAAAAGTCGTAATTTCAAACGGCGAAAACGTGCAGAGAGCCAGAATTTGCCTCAAAAATATGGCTGAAGGGTCGAATTTTGGATGTTTGGGATGTTTTGAAAACTGCTGGGAGGATTTGGGCAAAATGTGATCCATCGCCGCTTTCAGTAATTGCCATATTTTCGGTATAAAAAGTTGTAACTTTAAATAGCGAATACGTGCAGAGAGCCAGAATTTGGATCTGAAATATGGCTCAAGCGTCGAATTTGGGATGTGTGGGATATTTTGAAAACTGCAGGGTGGGTTTGGGCAAAAATGTGACCCATCGCTGCTCTTAGTAATTGGCATATTTTCGGTATAAAAACTCGTAATTTCAAACGGCGAATACGTGCAGAGAGCCAGAATTTGCCTCCAAAATATGGCTAAAGCGTCGAATTTGGAGTGTTTGTGATTTTTTGAAAACTGCAGGGTGAGACTGTTCAAAATGTGACCTATCGCTGCTCTCAGTAATTGGCATATTTTCGGTATAAAAATTCGTAATTTCAAACGGCGATTACGTGCAGAGAGCCAGAATTTGCCTCCAAAATATGGCTCAAGCTTCGAATTTGGGATGTTTGGGATATTTTAAAAACTGCAGGGGTAGTGCTTGGGCAAAATGTGGTCCATCGCCGCTTTCAGTAATAGGCATATTTTCTGTATAAAAAATCGTAATTTCAAACTGCGAATACGTGCAGAGAGAGAGAATTTGCCTCAAAAATATGGCTCAAAGGTCGAATTTGGGATGTTTGGGATCTTTTGAAAACTGCTGGGAGGGTTTGGCAAAATTTGATCCATCGCCGCTTTCAGTAATTGTCATATTTTCTGTATAAATAGTCGTAATTTTGATCTGCGAATACGTGCAGAGAGCCAGAATTTGGGTCCAAAATATGGCTCAAGGGTCTAATTTGAGATGTTTTGGATATTTTGAAAACTGTAAGGGTTGGTTCAACAAATTGTGATCCATCGCTGCACTCAGTAATTGGCATTTTTCGGTATAAAAATTCGTAATTTCAAACGGCGATTACATGCAGAGAGCCAGAATTTGACTCCAAAGTATGGCTCAAGCTTCGAATTTGGGATGTTTGGGATATTTTAAAAACTGCAGGGAGGGTTTGGCCAAAATGTGGTCTATCGCCGCTTTCAGTAATGGGCATATTTTCGGTATAAAAAAACGTAATTTCAAACTAGAATACGTGCAGAGAGCCAGAATTTGCCTCAAAAATATGGCTCAAGAGTTGAATTTGGGATGTTTGGGATATTTTGAAAACTGTAGGGTGGGTTTTAGCAAAATGTGACCCATCGCTGCTCTCAGTAATTAACATATTTTCGTTATAAAAATTCGTAATTTCAAACGGCGAATACGTGCAGAGAGCCAGAATTTGCCTTAAAAATATGGCTCAAGGGTCGAATTTGGGATGTTTGGGATGTTTTGAAAACTGCTGGAAGGGTTTGGCCAAAATATGATCCATCGCCGCTTTCAGTAATTGGCATATTTTCGGTATAAAAAGTTGTAATTTTAAATAGCGAATACGTGCAGAGAGCCAGAATTTGGCTCCGAAATATGGCTCAAGCTTCCAATTTGGGATGTGTGGGATATTTTGAAAACTGCAGGGTGGGTTTGGGCAAAATGTGACCCATCGCTGCTCTCAGTAATTGTCATATTTTCAGTATAAATTCGTAATTTCAAAAGGCGAATACGTGCAGAGAGCCAGATTTTGCCTCCAAAATATGGCTAAAGCGTCGAGTTTGGGATGTTTGGGATGTTTAAAAAACTGCAGGGAGGGTTTGGGCAAAATGTTGTCCATCACCGCTTGTGATGTAAGGGTTGGTTCTGTAAGGGTTGAAAAACTGTAAGGGTTGGTTCAACAAATTGTGATCCATCGCTGCACTCAGTAATTGGCATTTTTCGGTATAAAAATTCGTAATTTCAAACGGCGATTACATGCAGAGAGCCAGAATTTGACTCCAAAGTATGGCTCAAGCTTCGAATTTGGGATGTTTGGGATGTAATTTTAAATAGCGAATACGTGCAGAGAGCCAGAATTTGGCTCCGAAATATGGCTCAAGCTTCCAATTTGGGATGTGTGGGATATTTTGAAAACTGCAGGGTGGGTTTGGCCAAAATGTGGTCTATCGCCGCTTTCAGTAATGGGCATATTTTCGGTATAAAAAAAACGTAATTTCAAACTAGAATACGTGCAGAGAGCCAGAATTTGCCTCAAAAATATGGCTCAAGAGTTGAATTTGGGATGTTTGGGATATTTTGAAAACTGTAGGGTGGGTTTTAGCAAAATGTGACCCATCGCTGCTCTCAGTAATTAACATATTTTCGTTATAAAAATTCGTAATTTCAAACGGCGAATACGTGCAGAGAGCCAGAATTTGCCTTAAAAATATGGCTCAAGGGTCGAATTTGGGATGTTTGGGATGTTTTGAAAACTGCTGGAAGGGTTTGGCCAAAATATGATCCATCGCCGCTTTCAGTAATTGGCATATTTTCGGTATAAAAAGTTGTAATTTTAAATAGCGAATACGTGCAGAGAGCCAGAATTTGGCTCCGAAATATGGCTCAAGCTTCCAATTTGGGATGTGTGGGATATTTTGAAAACTGCAGGGTGGGTTTGGGCAAAATGTGACCCATCGCTGCTCTCAGTAATTGTCATATTTTCAGTATAAATTCGTAATTTCAAAAGGCGAATACGTGCAGAGAGCCAGATTTTTCCTCCAAAATATGGCTAAAGCGTCGAGTTTGGGATGTTTGGGATGTTTAAAAAACTGCAGGGAGGGTTTGGGCAAAATGTTGTCCATCACCGCTTTCAGTAATGGCATATTTTCTGTACAATTAGTCGTAATTTCAATCTGCGAATACGTGCAGAGAGCCAGAATTTGGGTCCAAAATATGGCTCAAAGGTCGAATTTGAGATGTTTGGGATATTTTGAAAACTGCAAGGGGGGTTTCAGCAAATTGTGACCCATCGCCACCGTCAGTAATTGGCATATTTTCGGTATAAAAAGTCGTAACTTGAAACTGCGAATACGTGCAGAGAGCCAGAATTTGGCTCCAAAAATATGGCTCAAGCGTCGAATTTGGAGTGTTTGGGATATTTTGAAAACTGCAGGGTGGGTTTGGGCAAAATGTGACCTATCGCTGCTTTCAGTAATTGGCATATTTTCGGTATAAAAAATCGTAATTTCAAACTGCGAATACGTGCAGAGAGCCAGAATTGGCCTCAAAAATATGGCTGAAGGATCGAATTTGAGATGTTTGGGACATTTTAAAAACTTCAGGGTGAGACTAATCAAAATATGACCTAACGCCGCTTTCAGTAATTGGCATATTTTCGGTATAAAAAATCGTAATTTCAAACTTCGAATACGTGCAGGGAGCCAGAATTTTCCTCAAACATATGGCTTAAGGGTCGAATTTCGGATGTTTAGGATGTTTTAAAAACTGCAGGGAGGGTTTGGGCAAAATGTGGTCCATCGCCGCTCTCAGTAATTGTCATATTTTCTGTATAAATAGTCGCAATTTCAATCTGCGAATACGTGCAGAGAGCCAGAATTTGGGTCCAAAATATGGCTCAAGCGTCGAATTTCGAGTGTTTGGGATTTTTGTAAACTGCAGGGTGAAACTGGACAAAATGTGACCTATCGCTGCACTCAGTAATTGGCATATTTTCGGTATAAAAATTCGTAATTTCAAACTGCGAATACGTGCAGAGAGCCAGAATTTGACTCCAAAATATGGCTCAAGCTTCGAATTTGGGATGTTTGGGATATTTTGAAAACTGCAGGGAGGGTTTGGCCAAAATGTGGTCTATCGCCGCTTTCAGTAATTGGCATATTTTCGGTATAAAAAAACGTAATTTCAAACTGCGAATACGTGCAGAGAGCCAGAATTTGCCTCAAAAATATGGCTCAAGAGTCGAATTTGGGATGTTTGGGATATTTTGAAAACTGCAGGGTTGGTTTTAGCAAAATGTGACCCATCGCTGCTCTCAGTAATTGGCATATTTTCGGTATAAAAATTCGTAATTTCAAACGGCGAATACGTGCAGAGAGCCAGAATTTGCCTCAAAAATATGGCTCAAGGGTCGAATTTGGGATGTTTGGGATGTTTTGAAAACTGCTGGGAGGGTTTGGGCAAAATGTGATCCATCGCCGCTTTCAGTAATTGGCATATTTTCGGTATAAAAATCGTAATTTTAAAGGGCGAATACGTGCAGAGAGCAAGAATTTGGCTCCGAAATAAGGCTCAAGCGTCGAATTTGGGATGTTTGGGATATTTTGAAAACTGCAGGGTGGGTTTGGGCAAAATGTGACCCATCGCTGCTCTCAGTAATTGTCATATTTTCGGTATAAAAAGTCGTAATTTCAAACTGCGAATACGTGCAGAGAGCCAGATTTTGCCTCCAAAATATGGCTAAAGCGTCGAATTTGGGATGTTTGGGATGTTTAAAAAACTGCAGGGAGGGTTTGGGCAAAATGTGATCCATCGCCGCTTTCAGTAATTGGCATATTTTATGTATAAAAAGTCGTAATTTCAATCTGCGAATACGTGCAGAGAGCCAGAATTTGGGTCCAAAATATGGCTCAAGGGTCGAATTTGAGATGTTTGGGATATTTTGAAAACTGCAAGGGGGGTTTCAGCAAAATGTGACCCATCGCCACTCGTCAGTAATTGGCATATTTTCGGTATAAAAAGTCGTAATTTCAAACTGCGAATACGTGCAGAGAGCCAGAATTTGGCTCCAAAAATATGGCTCAAGCGTCGAATTTGGGATGTTTGGGATATTTTGAAAACTGCAGGGTGAGACTGGTCAAAATGTGACCTATCGCTGCTTTCAGTAATTGGCATATTTTCGGTATAAAAAATCGTAATTTCAAACTGCGAATACGTGCAGAGAGCCAGAATTTGCCTCAAAAATATGGCTCAAGGATCGAATTTGAGATGTTTGGGATATTTTGAAAACTGCAGGGGGGTTTGGGCAAAATGTGACCCATCGCCACTTTCAGTAATTGGCATATTTTCGGTATAAAAAGTCGTAATTTCAAACTGCGAATACGTGCAGAGAGCCAGAATTTGATTCCAAAATATGGCTCAAGCGTCGAATTTGGGATGTTTGGGATATTTTGAAAACTGCAGGGTGAAACTGGGCAAAATGTGACCCATCGCTGCTCTCAGTAATTGGCATATTTTCTGTATAAAAATTCGTAATTTCAAACGGCGAATACGTGCAGAGAGCCAGAATTTGCCTCCAAAATATGGCTCAAGCTTCGAATTTGGGATGTTTGGGATATTTTGAAAACTGCAGGGAGGGTTTGGGCAAAATGTGACCCATCGCTGCTTTCAGTAATTGGCATATTTTCGGTATAAAAAGTCGTAATTTCAAACTGCGAATACGTGCAGAGAGCCAGAATTTGGCTCCAAAATATGGCTCAAGGGCCGAATTTGGGATGTTTGGGATATTTTGAAAACTGCGGGGGGGTTTGGGCAAAATGTGACCTATCGCCGCTCTCAGTAATTGGCATATTTTCGGTATAAAAAGTCGTAATTTCAAACTGCGAATACGTGCAGAGAGCCAGAATTTGCCTCAAAAATATGGCTCAAGTGTCGAATTTGGGATGTTTGGGATATTTTGAAAACTGCAGGGTGGGTTTGGGCAAATGTGACCCATCGCCGCTCTCAGTAATTGGCATATTTTCGGTATAAAAAGTCGTAATTTCAAACTGCGAATACGTGCAGAGAGCCAGAATTTGGCTCCAAAATATGGCTCAAGCGTCGAATTTGGGATGTTTGGGATATTTTGAAAACTGCAGGGTGAGGGTTGGGGCAAAATGTGACCCATCGCCGCTTTCAGTAATTGGCATATTTTCGGTATAAAAAGTCGTAATTTCAATCTGCGAATACGTGAAGAGATGTTTTTTGGGATGTTCAGAATTTTGGATGTTCAGAATTTTTGGGATGTTTTTTGGGATGTTCAGTAATTTGGGATTTTCGGTATAAAAATTCGTATGTTCAGAATTTGGCAGAGAGCCAGAATTTGGCTCCAAAATATGGCTCAAGGGTCGAATTTGGGATGTTTGGGATATTTTGAAAACTGCAGTGGGGTTTGGGCAAAATGTGACCCATCGCCGCTCTCAGTAATTGGCATATTTTCGGTATAAAAAGTCGTAATTTCAAACTGCGAATACGTGAAGAGAGCCAGAATTTGGCTCCAAAATATGGCTCAAGCATCGAATTTGGAATGTTTGGGATATTTTGAAAACTGCTGGGAGGGTTTGGGCAAAATGTGATCCATCGCCGCTTTCAGTAATTGGCATATTTTCGGTATAAAAAGTCGTAATTTCAAACTGCGATTACGTGCAGAGAGCCAGTATTTGGTTCCAAATTATGGCTCAAGCGTCGAATTTGGGATGTTTGGGATATTTTGAAAACTGCAAAGAGGGTTTTGGCAAAATGTGATCCATCGCCGCTTTCAGTAATTGGCATATTTTCGGTAAAAAAAATCGAAATTTCAAACTGCGAATACGTGCAGAGAGCCAGAACTAGGCTCCAAAATATGGCTCAAGGGTCGAATTTGGGATGTTTGGGATATTTTGAAAACTGCAGGGAGGGTTTGGGCAAAATGTGACCCATCGCCGCTTTCAGTAATTGGCATATTTTCGGTATAAAAAGTCGTAATTTCAAACTGCGAATACGTGCAGAGAGCCAGAATTTGGCTCCAAAATATGGCTCAAGGGTCGAATTTGAGATGTTTGGGATATTTTGAAAACTGCAAGGGGGGGTTCAGCAAAATGTGACCCATCGCCACTCTCAGTAATTGGCATATTTTCGGTATAAAAAGTCGTAATTTCAAACTGCGAATACGTGCACAGAGCCAGAATTTGATTCCAAAATATGGCTCAAGCGTCCAATTTGGAGTGTTTGGGATTTTTTGAAAACTGCAGGGTGAAACTGGTCAAAATGTGACCTATCGCTGCACTCAGTAATTGGCATATTTTCGGTATAAAAATTCGTAATTTCAAACGGCGATTACATGCAGAGAGCCGGAATTTGCCTCCAAAATATGGCTCAAGCTTCGAATTTAGGATGTTTGGGATATTTTTAAAACTGCAGGGAAGGTTTGGGCAAAATGTGGTCCATCGCTGCTTTCAGTAATTGGCATATTTTCTGTATAAAAAGTCGTAATTTCAAACTGCGAATACGTGCAGAGAGCCAGAATTTGGGTCCAAAATATGGCTCAAGGGTCGAATTTGGGATGTTTGGGATATTTTGAAAACTGCAAAGGGGTTTGGGCAAAATGTGACCCATCGCCGCTCTCAGTAATTGGCATATTTTCGGTATAAAAAGTCGTAATTTCAAACTGCGAATACGTGCAGAGAGCCAAAATTTGGCTCAAAATATGGCTCAAATGTCGAATTTGAGATGTTTGGGATATTTTTAAAACTGCTGTGGGGTTTTGGCAAAATGTAACCCATCGCCGCTCTCAGTAATAGGCATATTTTCGGTATAAAAAGTCGTAATTTCAAACTGCGAATACGTGCAGAGAGCCAGAATTTGGCTCCAAAATATGGCTCAAGGGTCGAATTTGGGATGTTTGGGATATTTTGAAAACTGCAGGGGGGGTTTGGGCAAAATGTGACCCATCGCCGCTCTCAGTAATTGGCATATTTTCGGTATAAAAAGTCGTAATTTCAAACTGCGAATACGTGCAGAGAGCCAGAATTTGGCTCCAAAAAATATGGCTCAAGCGTCGAATTTGGGATGTTTGGGATATTTTGAAAACTGCAGGGTGGGTTTGGGCAAAATGTGACCCATCGCCGCTTTCAGTAATTGGCATATTTTCGGTATAAAAATTCGTAATTTCAAACTGCGAATACGTGCAGAGAGCCAGAATTTGGTTCCAAAATATAGCTCAAGGGGCGAATTTGGGATGTTTGGGATATTTTGAAAACTTCAGTGGGGTTTGGGCAAAATGTGACCCATCTTAGCTCTCAGTAATTGGCATATTTTCGGTATAAAAAGTCGTAATTTCAAACTGCGAATACGTGAAGAGAGCCAGAATTTGGCTCCAAAATATGGCTCAAACATCGAATTTGGAATGTTTGGGATATTTTGAAAACTGCTGGGAGGGTTTGGGCAAAATGTGATCCATCGCTGCTTTCAGTAATTGGCATATTTTCGGTATAAAAAGTCGAAATTTCAAACGGCGAATACGTGCAGAGAGCCAGAATTTGACGCCGAAATATGGCTCAAGCTTCGAATTTGGGATGTTTGGGATATTTTGAAAACTGCAAAGAGGGTTTGGGCAAAATGTGATCCATCGCCGCTTTCAGTTATTTGCATATTTTCGGTATAAAAAATCGTAATTTCAAACTGCGAATACGTGCAGGGAGCCAGAATTTTCCTCCAAAATATGGCTTAAGGGTCGAATTTCGGATGTTTGGGATGTTTTCAAAACTGCAGGGAGGGTTTGGGCAAAATGTGGTCCATCGCCGCTTTCAGTAATTGTCATATTTTCTGTATAAATAGTCGTAATTTCAATCTGCGAATACGTGCAGAGAGCCAGAATTTGGGTCCAAAATATGGCTCAAGGGTCTAATTTGAGATGTTTGGGATATTTTGAAAACTGTAAGGGTTGGTTCAGCAAATTGTGACTCATCGCTACTCTCAGTAATTGGCATATTTTCGGTATAAAAAGTCGTAATTTGAAACTGCAAATACTTGCACAGAGCCAGAATTTGATTCCAAAATATGGCTCAAGCGTCGAATTTGGAGTGTTTGGGATTTTTTGAAAACTGCAGGGGAGGTTTGGGCAAAATGTGACCCATCGCCGCTTTCAGTAATTGGCATATTTTCGGTATAAAAATTCGTAATTTCAAACGGCGAATACGTGCAGAGAGCCAGAATTTGGCTCCAAAATATGGCTCAAGCTTCGAATTTGGGATGTTTGGGATATTTTGAAAACTGCAGGGAGGGTTTGGGCAAAATGTGATCCATCGCCGCTTTCAGTAATTGGCATATTTTCGGTATAAAAAGTCGTAATTTCAAACTGCGAATACGTGCAGAGAGCCAGAATTTGGCTCCAAAATATGGCTCAAGGGTCGAATTTGGGATGTTTGGGATATTTTGAAAACTGCAGGGGGGGTTTGGGCAAAATGTGACCATCGCCGCTCTCAGTAATTGGCATATTTTCGGTATAAAAAGTCGTAATTTCAAACTGCGAATACGTGCAGAGAGCAAGAATTTGGCTCCAAAATATGGCTCAAGAGTCGAATTTGAGATGTTTTGGAAATTTGAAAACTGCAGGGAGGGTTTGGGCAAAATGTCACCCATGGCTGCTCTCATTAATCGGCATATTTTCGGTAGGAAAAGTCGTAATTTTAAACTGCGAATTCGTGCAGAGAGCCAGAATTTGGCTCCAAAATATGGCTCAAGCGTCGAATTTGGGATGTTTGGGATATTTTGAAAACTGCAGGGGGGTTTCAGCAAAATGTGACCCATCGCCGCTCTCAGTAATTGGCATATTTTCGGTATAAAAAGTCGTAATTTCAAACTGCGAATACGTGCAGAGAGCCAGAATTTGGCTCCAAAATATGGCTCAAGCGTCGAATTTGGATGTTTGGGATATTTTGAAAACTGCAGGGTGGGTTTGGGCAAAATGTGACCCATCGCCGCTTTCAGTAATTGGCATATTTTCGGTATAAAAAGTCGTAATTTCAAACTGCGAATACGTGCAGAGAGCCAGAATTTGGCTCCAAAATATGGCTCAAGGGTCGAATTTGGGATGTTTGGGATATTTTGAAAACTGCAGGGGGGTTTGGGCAAAATGTGACCCATCGCCGCTCTCAGTAATTGGCATATTTTCGGTATAAAAAGTCGTAATTTCAAACTGCGAATACGTGCAGAGAGCCAGAATTTGGCTCCAAAATATGGCTCAAGGGTCGAATTTGGAATGTTTGGGATATTTTGAAAACTGCAGGGAGGGTTTGGGCAAAATGTGATCCATCGCCGCTTTCAGTAATTGGCATATTTTCGGTATAAAAGTCGTAATTTCAAACTGCGAATACGTGCAGAGAGCCAGAATTTGGCTCCAAAATATGGCTCAAGCTTCGAATTTGGGATGTTTGGGATATTTTGAAAACTGCAGGGAGGGTTTGGGCAAAATGTGATCCATCGCCGCTTTCAGTAATTGGCATATTTTCGGTATAAAAAATTGTAATTTCAAACTGCGAATACGTGCAGAGAGCCAGAATTTGGCTCCAAAATATGGCTCAAGGGTCGAATTTGGGATGTTTGGGATATTTTAAAAACTGCAGGGAGGGTTTGGGCAAAATGTGATCCATCGCCGCTTTCAGTAATTGGCATATTTTCTGTATAAAAAGTCGTAATTTCAAACTGCGAATACGTGCAGAGAGCCAGAATTTGGCTCCAAAATATGGCTCAAGGGTCGAATTTGAGATGTTTGGGATATTTTGAAAACTGCAAGGGTTGGGGCAAAATGTGACCCATCGCTACTCTCAGTAATTGGCATATTTTCGGTATAAAAAGTCGTAATTTCAAACTGCGAATACTTGCAGAGAGCCAGAATTTGGCTCCAAAATATGGCTCAAGCGTCGAATTTGGGATGTTTGGGATATTTTGAAAACTGCAGAGAGGGTTTGGGCAAAATGTGACCCATCGCCGCTTTCAGTAATTGGCATATTTTCTGTATAAAAATTCGTAATTTCAAACTGCGATTACGTGCAGAGAGCCAGAATTTGCCTCCAAAATATGGCTCAAGCTTCGAATTTGGGATGTTTGGGATATTTTGAAAACTGCAGGGAAGGTTTGGGTAAAATGTGACCCATCGCCGCTTTCAGTAATTGGCATATTTTCGGTATAAAAAGTCGTAATTTCAAACTGCGAATACGTGCAGAGAGCCAGAATTTGGCTCCAAAATATGGCTCAAGGGTCGAATTTGGGATGTTTGGGATATTTTGAAAACTGCAAAGGGGTTTACGCAAAATGTGACCCATCGCCGCTCTCAGTAATTGGCATATTTTCGGTATAAAAAGTCGTAATTTCAAACTGCGAATACGTGCAGAGAGCCAGAATTTGCCTCAAAAATATGGCTCAAGGGTCGAATTTGAGATGTTTGGGATATTTTGAAAACTGCAGGGTGGGTTTGGGCAAAATGTGACCCATCGCTGCTCTCAGTAATTGGCATATTTCGGTATAAAAATTACTAATTTCAAACGGCGAATACGTGCAGAGAGCCAGAATTTGCCTCCAAAATATGGCTTAAGGGTCGAATTTGGGATGTTTAGGATGTTTTGAAAAGTACAGGGTGGGTTTGGGCAAAATGTGACGTATCGCGGCTCTCAGTAATTGGCATATTTTCGGTATAAAAATTCGTAATTTCAAACGGCGAATACGTGCAGAGAGCCAGAATTTGCCTCCAAAATATGGCTAAAGCGTCGAACTTCGGATGTTTGGGATGTTTTGAAACTGCAGGGAGGGTTTGGGCAAAATGTGGTCCATCGCCGCTTTCAGTAATTGGCATATTTTCGGTATAAAAAGTCGTAATTTCAAACTGCGAATACGTGCAGAGAGCCAGAATTTGGGTCCAAAATATGGCTCAAGGGTCGAATTTGAGATGTTTGGGATATTTTGAAAACTGTAAGTGTTGGTTTGGCAAAATGTGACCCATCGCCACTCTCAGTAATTGTCATATTTTCGGTATAAAAAGTCGTAATATGAAACTGCGAATACGTGCACAGAGCCTGAAATTGGTTCCAAAGTATGGCTCAAGCGTCGAATTTGGAGTGTTTGTGATTTTTTGAAAACTGCAGGGTGAGACTGGTCAAAATGTGACCTATCGCTGCTCTCGGTAATTGGCATATTTTCGGTATAAAAGTTCGTAATTTCAAACGGCGATTACATGCAGAGAGCCAGAATTTGCCTCCAAAATATGGCTCAAGCTTCGAATTTGGGATGTTTGGGATATTTTAAAAACTGCAGGGAGGGTTTGGCCAAAATGTGGTCTATCGCCGCTTTCAGTAATGGGCATATTTTCGGTATAAAAAAACGTAATTTCAAACTAGAATACGTACAGAGAGCCAGAATTTGCATAAAAAATATGGCTCAACAGTCGAATTTTGGATGTTTGGGATATTTTGAAAACTGTAGGGTGGGTTTTAGCAAAATGTGACCCATCGCTGCTCTCAGTAATTGTCATATTTTCAGTATAAATTCATAATTTCAAAAGGCGAATACGTGCAGAGAGCCAGATTTTGCCTCCAAAATATGGCTAAAGCGACGAGTTTGGGATGGTAGGGATGTTTAAAAAACTGCAGGGAGGGTTTGGGCAAAATGTTGTCCATCACCGCTTTCAGTAATGGCATATTTTCTGTACAATTAGTCGTAATTTCAATCTGCGAATACGTGCAGAGAGCCAGAATTTGGGTCCAAAATATGGCTCAAAGGTCGAATTTGAGATGTTTGGGATATTTTGAAAACTGCAAGGGGGTTTTCAGCAAATTGTGACCCATCGCCACCGTCAGTAATTGGCATATTTTCGGTATAAAAAGTCGTAATTTGAAACTGCGAATACGTTCACAGAGCCAGAATTTGGCTGCAAAAAATATGGTTCAAGCGTCGAATTTGGAGTGTTTGGGATATTTTGAAAACTTCAGGGTGAGACTGGTCAAAATGTGACCTAACGCCGCTTTCAGTAATTGGCATATTTTCGGTATAAAAAATCGTAATTTCAAACTGCGAATACGTGCAGAGAGCCAGAATTTGCCTCAAAAATATGGCTCAAGGATCGAATTTGAGATGTTTGGGATATTTTGAAAACTGCAGGGGGGGTTTCAGCAAATTGTGACCCATCGCCACCGTCAGTAATTGGCATATTTTCGGTATAAAAAGTCGTAATTTGAAACTGCAAATACTTGAACAGAGCCAGAATTTGATTCCAAAATATGGCTCAAGCGTCGAATTTGGAGTGTTTGGGATTTTTTGAGAACTGCAGGGTGAAACTGGTCAAAATGTGACCTATCGCTGCACTCAGTAATTTGCATATTTTCGGTATAAAAATTCGTAATTTCAAACGGCGATTACATGCAGAGAGCCAGAATTTGACTCCAAAATATGGCTCAAGCTTTGAATTTGGGATGTTTGGGATATTTTAAAAACTGCAGAGAGGGTTTGGGCAAAATGTGGTCCATCGCCGCTTTCAGTAATGGGCATATTTTCTGTATAAAAATTCGTAATTTCAAACGGCGATTACATGCAGAGAGCCGGAAATTGCCTCCAAAATATGGCTCAAGCTTCGAATTTGGGATGTTTGGGATATTTTTAAAACTGCAGGGAAGGTTTGGGCAAAATGTGGTCCATCGCTGCTTTCAGTAATTAGCATATTTTCTGTATAAAAAGTCGTAATTTCAATCTGTGAATACGTGCAGAGAGCCAGAATTTGGGTCCAAAATATGGCTCAAGGGGCGAATTTGGGATGTTTGGGATATTTTGAAAACTTCAAAGGGGTTTACGCAAACTGTGACCTATCGCCGCTCTCAGTTATTGGCATATTTTCGGTATAAAAAGTTGTAATTTCAAACTGCGAGTACGTGCAGAGAGCCAGAATTTGCCTCAAAAATATGGCTCAAGTGTCGAATTTGAGATGTTTGGGATATTTTGAAAACTGCAGGATGGGTTTGGGCAAAATGTGACCCATCGCTGCTCTCAGTAATTGGCATATTTTCGGTATAAAAAGTCGTAATTTCAATCTGCGAATACGTGAAGAGAGCCAGAATATGGCTCCAAAATATGGCTCAAACATCGAATTTGGAATGTTTGGGATTTTTTGAAAACTGCAAAGAGGGTTTGGGCAAAATGTGATCCATCGCCGCTTTCAGTTATTTGCATATTTTCGGTATAAAAAATCGTAATTTCAAACTGCGAATACGTGCAGGGAGCCAGAATTTTCCTCAAAAATATGGCTTAAGAGTCGAATTTCGGATGTTTGGGATGTTTTTAAAACTGCAAAGAGGGTTTGGGCAAAATGTGGTCCATCGCCGCTTTCAGTAATTGTCATATTTTCTGTATAAAAAGTCGTAATTTCAATCTGCGAATACGTGCAGAGAACCAGAATTTGGGTCCAAAATATGGCTCAAGGGGCGAATTTGGGATGTTTGGGATATTTTGAAAACTTCAAAGGGGTTTACGCAAACTGTGACCTATCGCCGCTCTCAGTTATTGGCATATTTTCGGTATAAAAAGTTGTAATTTCAAACTGCGAGTACATGCAGAGAGCCAGAATTTGCCTCAGAAATATGGCTTAAGGGTCAAATTTAGGATGTTTAGGATGTTTTGAAAACTACAGGGTGGGTTTGGGCAAAATGTGACGTATCGCGGCTCTCAGTAATTGGCATATTTTCGGTATAAAAAGTCGTAATTTCAAACGGCGAATACGTGCAGAGAGCCAGAATTTGCCTCCAAAATATGGCTAAAGCGTCGAATTTCAGATGTTTGGGATGTTTTAAAAACTGCAGGGAGGGTTTGGGAAAAATGTGGTCCATCGCTGCTTTCAGTAATTGTCATATTTTCTGTATAAATAGTCGTAATTTCAATCTGCGAATACGTGCAGAGAGCCAGAATTTGGGTCAAAAATATGGCTCAAGGGTCAAATTTGAGATGTTTGTGATATTTTTAAAACTGTAAGTGTTGGTTCAGCAAATTGTGACCCATCGCCACTCTCAGTAATTGTCATATTTTCGGTATAAAAAGTCGTAATTTAAACTGCGAATACGTGCACAGAGCCAAAATTTGGTTCCAAAATATGGCTCAAGCGTCGAATTTGGAGTGTTTCGGATTTTTTGAAAACAGCAGAGTGAGACTGGTCAAAATGTGACCAATCGCTGCTCTCAGTAATTGGCATAGTTTCGGTATAAAAGTTTATAATTTCAAACGGCGAATATATGCAGAGAGCCAGAATTTGCCTCCAAAATATGGCTCAAGTTTCGAATTTGGGATGTTTCGGATATTTAAAAAAATGCAGGGAGGGTTTGGCCAAAATGTGGTCTATCGCCGCTTTCAGTAATGGGCATATTTTCGGTATAAAAAAACGTAATTTCAAACTAGAATACGTGCAGAGAGCCAGAATTTGCCTCAAAAATATGGCTCAAGAGTCGAATTTTGGATGTTTGGGATATTTTGAAAACTGTAGGGTGGGTTTTAGCAAAATGTGACCCATCGCTGCTCTTAGTAATTAACATATTTTCGGTATAAAAATTCGTAATTTCAAACGGCGAATACGTGCAGAGAGCCAGAATTTGCCTAAAAAATATGGGTCAAGGGTCGAATTTGGGATGTTTGGGATGTTTTGAAAACTGCTGGGAGGGTTTGGACAAAATGTGATCCATCTCCGCTTTCAGTAATTGGCATATTTTCGGTATAAAAAGTTGTAATTTTAAATGGCGAATACGTGCAGAGAGCCCGAATTTGGCTCCGAAATATGGCTCAAGCGTCGAATTTGGGATGTGTGGGATATTTTGAAAACTGCAGGGTGGGTTTGGACAAAAGGTGACCCATCACTGCTCTCAGTAATTGGCATATTTTCGGTATAAAGTCGTAATTTCAAAAGGCGAATACGTGCAGGGAGCCAGATTTTGCCTCCAAAATATGGATAAGCCGACGAGTTTGGGATGTTTGGGATGTTTAAAAAACTGCAGGGAGGGTTTGGGCAAAATGTTGTCCATCACCGCTTTTAGTAATTGGCATATTTTCTGTATAAATAGTCGTAATTTCAATCTGCGAATACGTGCAGAGAGCCAGAATTTGGGTCCAAAATATGGCTCTAAGGTCGAATTTGAGATGTTTGGGATATTTTGAAAACTGCAAGGGGGGTTTCAGCAAATTGTGACCCATTGTAACCCTCAGTAATTGGAATATTTTCGGTATAAAAAATCGTAATTTCAAACTGCGAATACGTGCACAGAGCCAGAATTTGGCTCCAAAATATGGCTCAAGCGTCGAATTTGGAGTGTTTGGGATATTTTGAAAACTTCAGGGGTGAGACTGGTCAAAATGTGACCTAACGCCGCTTTCAGTTATTGGCATATTTTCGGTATAAAAAATCGTAATTTCAAACTGCGAATACGTGCAGAGAGCCAGAATTTGCCTCACAAATATGGCTCAAGGGTCGAATTTGAAGTGTTTGTTATATTTTGAAAACTTCAGGGTGAGACTGGTCAAAATGTGACCTATCGCCTCTTTCAGTACTTGGCATATTTTCGGTATAAAAATTCGTAATTTCAAACGGCGATTACATGCAGAGAGCCAGAATTTGACTCCAAAATATGGCTCAAGCTTCGAATTTGGGATGTTTCGGATGTTTTAATAACTGCAGAGAGGGTTTGGGCAAAATGTGGTCCATCGCCGCTTTCAGTAATGGGCATATTTTCTGTATATAAATTCGTAATTTCAAACGGCGATTACATGCAGAGAGCCGGAAATTGCCTCCAAAATATGGCTCAAGCTTCGAATTTGGGATGTTTGGGATATTTTTAAAACTGCAGGGAAGGTTTGGGTAAAATGTGGTCCATCGCTGCTTTCAGTAATTGGCATATTTTCTGTATAAAAGGTCGTAATTTCAATCTGCGAATACGTGCAGAGAACCAGAATTTGGGTCCAAAATATGGCTCAAGGGGCGAATTTGGGATGTTTGGGATATTTTGAAAACTTCAAAGGGGTTTACGCAAACTGTGACCTATCGCCGCTCTCAGTTATTGGCATATTTTCGGTATAAAAAGTTGTAATTTCAAACTGCGAGTACATGCAGAGAGCCAGAATTTGCCTGAAAAATATGGCTCAAGGGTCGAATTTGAGATGTTTGGGATATTTTGAAAACTACAGGGTGGGTTTGGGCAAAATGTGACCCATCGCAGCTCTCAGTAATTGGCATATTTCGGTATAAAAATTAGTAATTTCAAACGGCGAATACGTGCAGAGAGCCAGAATTTGCCTCAAAAGTATGGCTTAAGGGTCGAATTTGGGATGTTTAGGATGTTTTGAAAACTACAGGGTGGGTTTGGGCAAAATGTGGCGTATCGCGGCTCTCAGTAATTGGCATATTTTCGGTATAAAAAGTCGTAATTTCAAACGGCGAATACGTGCAGAGAGCCAGAATTTGCCTCCAAAATATGGCTAAAGCGTCGCATTTCAGATGTTTGGGATGTTTTAAAAACTGCAGGGAGGGTTTGGGAAAAATGTGGTCCATCGCTGCTTTCAGTAATTGTCATATTTTCTGTATAAATATTCGTAATTTCAATCTGCGAATACGTGCAGAGAGCCAGAATTTGGGTCCAAAATATGGCTCAAAGGTCAAATTTGAGATGTTTGTGATATTTTTAAAACTGTAAGTGTTTGTTCAGCAAATTGTGATCCATCGCCACTCTCAGTAATTGTCATATTTTCGGTATAAAAATTCGTAATTTAAACTGCGAATACGTGCACAGAGCCAAAATTTGGTTCCAAAATATGGCTCAAGCGTCGAATTTGGAGTTTTTGGGATTTTTTGAAAACTGCAGGGTGAGACTGGTCAAAATGTGACCTATCGCTGCTCTCAGTAATTGGCATATTTTCGGTATAAAAGTTCGTAATTTCAAACGGCGATTACATGCAGAGAGCCAGAATTTGCCTCCAAAATATGGCTCAAGCTTCGAATTTGGGATGTTTGGGATATTTTAAAAACTGCAGGGTGGGTTTTAGCAAAATGTGACCCATCGCTGCTCTCAGTAATTAACATATTTTCGGTATAAAAATTCGTAATTTCAAACGGCGAATACGTGCAGAGAGCCTGAATTTGCCTAAAAAATATGGCTCAAGGGTCGAATTTGGGATGTTTGGGATGTTTTGAAAACTGCTGGGAGGGTTTGGGCAAAATGTGATCCATCGCCGCTTTCAGTAATTGGCATATTTTCGGTATAAAAAGTTGTAATTTTAAATAGCGAATACGTGCAGAGAGCCAGAATTTGGCTCCGAAATATGGCTCAAGCGTCCAATTTGGGATGTGTGGGATATTTTGAAAACTGCAGGGTGGGTTTGGGCAAAATGTGACCCATCGCTGCTCTCAGTAATTGTCATATTTTCATTATAAATTCGTAATTTCAAAAGGCGAATACGTGCAGAGAGCCAGATTTTGCCTCCAAAATATGGCTAAAGCGTCGAGTTTGGGATGTTTGTGATGTTTAAAAAACTGCAGGGAGGGTTTGGGCAAAATGTTGTCCATCACCGCTTTCAGTAATGGCATATTTTCTGTACAATTAGTCGTAATTTCAAACGGCGAATACGTGCAGAGAGCCAGAATTTGGGTCCAAAATATGGCTCTTGGGTCGAATTTGAGATTTTTTGGATATTTTGAAAACTGCAAGGGGGGTTTCAGCAAATTGTGACCCATTGCCACCCACAGTAATTGGCATATTTTCGGTATAAAAAATCGTAATTTCAAACTGCGAATACGTGCACAGAGCCAGAATTTGGCTCCAAAATATGGCTCAAGCGTCGAATTTGGAGTGTTTGGGATATTTTGAAAACTTCAGGGTGAGACTGGTCAAAATGTGACCTAACGCCGCTTTCAGTAATTGGCATATTTTCGGTATAAAAAATCGTAATTTCAAACTGCGAATACGTGCAGAGTGCCAGAATATGCCTCAAAAATATGGCTCAAGGGTCGAATTTGAAGTGTTTGTGATATTTTGAAAACTTCAGGGTGAGACTGGTCAAAATGTGACCTATCGGCTCTTTCAGTACTTGGCATATTTTCGGTATAAAAAGTGGTAATTTTAAACAGCGAAAACGTGCAGAGAGCCAGAATTTGCCTCAAAAATATGGCTCAAGGGTCGAATCTGGGATGTTTGGGATGTTTTGAAAACTTCAAAGGGGTTTGGGCAAAATGTGACCCATCGCCGCTCTCAGTAATTGGCATATTTTCGGTATAAAAAGTCGTAATTTCAAACAGCGAATACGTGAAGAGAGCCAGAATTTGGCTCCAAAATATGGCTCAAACATCGAAATTGGGATGTTTGGGATATTTTGAAAACTGCTGGGAGGGTTTGGGCAAAATGTGATCCAACGCCGCTTCTAGTAATTTGCATATTTTCGGAATAAAATGTCGAAATTTCAAACGGCGAATACGTGCAGAGAGCCAGAATTTGGCGCCGAAATATGGCTCAAACATCGAATTTGGGATGTTTGGGATATTTTGAAAACTGCTGGGAGGATTTCAGCAAAATGTGATCCATCGCCGTTTTCAGTAATTGGCATATTTTCGGTAAAAAATAAAGTCGTAATTTTAAACGGCGAATACGTGCAGAGAGCCAGAATTTGCCTCCGAAATATGGCTCAAGCGTCAAATTTGGGATGTTTGGGATATTTTGAAAACTGCAGGGTGGGTTTGGGCAAAATGTGAATCATCGCTGCTTACAGTAATTGGCATATTTTCGGTATTAAGCCGTAATTTCAAAAGGCGAATACGTGCAGAGAGCCAGAATTTGGCTCCGAAATATGGCTCAAGATTCAAATTTGGGATGTTTGGGATGTTTTAAAAACTGCAGGGAAGGATTGGGCAAAGTGTGGTTCATCGCCGCTTTCAGTAATTGGCATATTTTCGGTATAAAAAATTGTAATTTCAAACTGCGAATACGTGCAGAGAGCAAGAATTTGCCTCAAAAATATGGCTCAAGGGTCGAATTTGAAGTGTTTGTGATATTTTGAAAACTTCAGGGTGAGACTCGTCAAAATGTGACCTATCAGTACTTGGCATATTTTCGGTATAAAAAGTAGTAATTTTAAACAGCGAAAACGTGCAGAGAGCCAGAATTTGCCTCAAAAATGTGGCTCAAGGGTCGAATTTGGGATGTTTGGGATGTTTTGAAAACTTCAAAGGGGTTTGGGCAAAATGTGACCCATCGCCGCTCTCAGAAATTGGCATATTTTTGGTATAAAAAGTCGTAACTTGAAACTGCGAATACGTGCACAGAGCCAGAATTTGGCTCCATAATATGGCTCAAGCGTCGAATTTGGGATGTGTGGGATATTTTGAAAATTGCAGGGTGGGTTTGGGCAAAATGTGACTCATCGCTGCTCTCAGTAATTGGCATAATTTCAGTATAAAGTCGTAATTTCAAAAGACGAATACGTGCAGAGAGCCTGATTTTGCCTCCAAAATATAGCTAAAGCGTCGAGTTTGGGATGTTTGGGATGTTTAAAAATCTGCAGGGAGGGTTTGGGCAAAATGTGGTCCATCACCGCTTTCAGTAATTGGCATATTTTCTGTATAAATATTCGTAATTTCAATCTGCGAATACGTGCAGAGAGCCAGTATTTGGGTCCAAAATATGGCTCAAGGGTCGAATTTGAGATGTTTGGGATATTTTGAAAACTGCAGGGAGGGTTTGTGCAAAATGTGGTCCATCGCCACTTTCAGTAATTGGCATATTTTCTGTATAAAAAGTCGTAATATCAATCTGCGAATACGTGCAGAGAGCCAGAATTTGGGTCCAAAATATGGCTCAAGGGGCGAATTTTTGATGTTTGGGATATTTTGAAAACTTCAGTGGGGTTTGGGCAAAAGGTGACCCATCGCCGCTCTCAGTAATTGGCATATTTTCGGTATAAAGTCGTAATTTCAAACAGCGAATACGTGCAGAGACCAAGAATTTGCCTCCAAAATATGGCTAAAGCGTCGAATTTCAGATGTTTGGGATGTTTTAAAAATTGTATGGAGGGTTTGGGCAAAATGTGGTCCATCACCGCTCTCAGTAATTGGCATATTTTCTGTATAAATATTCGTAATTTCAATCTGCGAATACGTGCAGAGAGCCAGAATTTGGGTCCAAAATATGGCTCAAGGGTCGAATTTGAGATGTTTGGGATATATTGAAAACTGCAGGGAGGGATTGTGCAAAATGTGGTCCATCGCCGCTTTCAGTAATTGTCATATTTTCTGTATAAAAAGTCGTAATATCAATCTGCGAATATTTGCAAAGAGCCAGAATTTGGGTCCAAAATATGGCTCAAAAGGCGAATTTGGGATGTTTGGGATATTTTGAAAACTTCAGTGGGGTTTGGGCAAAATGTGACCCATCGCCGCTCTCAGTAATTGGCATATTTTCGGTATAAAAAGTCGTAATTTCAAACTGCGAATACGTGAAGAGAGCAAGAATTTGGCTCCAAAATATGGCTCAAACATCGAAATTGGGATGTTTGGGATATTTTGAAAACTGCTGGGAGGGTTTGGGCAAAATGTTATCCATCGACGCTTATAGTAATTTGCATATTTTCGGTATAAAATGTCGAAATTTCAAACGGCGAATACGTGCAGAGAGCCAGAATTTGGCGCCGTAATATGGCTCAAACATCGATTTGGGATGTTTGGGATATTTTGAAAACTGCTGGGAGGGTTTCAGCAAAATGTGATCCATCGCCGTTTTCAGTAATTGGCATATTTTCGGTAAAAAATAAAGTCGTAATTTTAAACGGCGAATACGTGCAGAGAGCCAGAATTTTCCTCCGAAATATGGCTCAAGCGTCAAATTTGGGATGTTTGGGATATTTTGAAAACTGCAGGGTCGGTTTGGGCAAAATGTGAATCATCGCTGCTTACAGTAATTGGCATATTTTCGGTATTAAGCCGTAATTTCAAAAGGCGAATACGTGCAGAGATCCGAAATTTGGCTCCGAAATATGGCTCAAGAGTCAAATTTGGGATGTTTGGGATGTTTTAAAAACTGCAGGGAAGGTTTGGGCAAAGTGTGGTTCATCGCCGCTTTCAGTAATTGGCATATTTTCGGTACAAAAAGTCGTTATTTTAAACAGCGAATACGTGCAGAGAGCCAGAATTTGGCTTCGATATATGGCTCAAGCGTCGAATTTGGAGTGTTTTAGATTTTTTGAAAACTGCAGGGTGAGACTGGTAAAAATGTGACCTATCGCTGCTCTCAGTAATTGGCATATTTTCAGTATAAAAATTCGTAATTTCAAACGGCGATTACATGCTGAGAGCCAGAATTTGCCTCCAAAATATGGCTCAAGTTTCGAATTTGGGATGTTTGGGATATTTTAAAAACTGCAGGGAAGGTTTGGGCAAAATGTGGTCCATCGCCGCTTTCAGTAATTGGCATATTTTCTGTACAAAAAGTCATAATTTCAATCTGCGAATACGTGCAGAGAGCCAGAATTTGGGTCCAAAATATGGCTCAAGGGGCGAATTTGGGATGTTTGGGATATTTTGAAAACTTCAAAGGGGTTTACGCAAAACGTGACCTATCGCTGCTCTCAGTTATTGGCATATTTTCGGTATAAAAAGTCGTAATTTCAAACTGCAAATACGTGAAGAGAGCCAGAATTTGGTTCCAAAATATGGCTCAAACATCGAATTTGGGATGTTTGGGATATTTTGAAAACTGCTGGGAGGGCTTGGGCAAAGTGTGATCCATCGTCGCTTTCAATAATTGGCATATTTTCGGTATAAAAAATCGTAATTTCAATCTGCGAGTACGTGCAGAGAGCCAGAATTTGCCTCAAAAATATGGGTCAAGTGTCGAATTTGGGATGTTTTGGATATTTTGAAAACTGCAGGATGGGTTTGGGCAAATTGTGACCCATCGCTGCTCCTAGTAATTGGCATATTTCGGTATAAAATTTCGTAATTTCAAACGGCGAATACGTGCAGAGAGTCAGAATTTGCCTCAAAAATATAGCTCAAGGGTCGAGTTTAGGATGTTTGGGATGCGTCTAAAACTGCAGGGAGTGTTTGGGCAAAATATGGTCCATCTCCGCTTTCAGTAATTGGCATATATTCTGTATAAATAGTCGTAATTTCAATCTGTGAATATGCAGTTAACCAGAATTTGGGTCCAAAATATGGCTCAAGGGTAGAATTTGAGATGTTTGGGATATTTTGAAATCTGCAAATGGGGTTTCAGCAAATTGTGACCCATCGCCACTCTCAGTAATTGGCATATTTTTGGTATAAAAAGTCGTAATTTGAAACTGCGAATACGTGCACAGAGCCAGAATTTGGCTCCAAAATATGGCTCTAACGTCGAATTTGGAGTGTTTGGGATATTTGGAAAACTTCTGAGGGGTTTGGGCAAAATGTGACCAATCGCCGCTCTCAGTAATTGGCATATTTTCGGTATAAAAAGTCGTAATTTAAAACTGCGAATTCGTGAAGAGAGCCAGAATTTGGCTCCAAAATATGGCTCATACATCGAATTTTGGATGTTTGGGATATTTTGAAAACTGCTGGGAGGGTTTGGGCAAAATGTGATCCATCGCCGCTTTCAGTAATTGACATATTTTCGGTATAAAAAATCGTAATTTCAAACTGCGAATACGTGCAGAGAGCCAGAATTTGCCTAAAAAATATGGCTCAAAGGTCGAATTAAGATGTTTGGGATATTTTGAAAACTGCAGGGTGGGTTTGGGCAAAATGTGACCCATCGCTGCTCTCAGTAATTGGCATATGTTCAGTATAAAAATTCGTAATTTCAAACGGCGAAAACGTGCAGAGAGCCAGAATTTGCCTCAAAAATATGGCTCAAGGGTCGAATTTGGGATGTTTGAAATGTTTTGAAAACCGCTTGGATGGTTTGGGCAAAATGTGATCCATCGCCGCTTTAAGTAATTGGCATATTTTCGGTATAAAAAGTGGTAATTTTAAACAGTGAAAACGTGCAGAGAGCCAGAATTTGCCTCAAAAATATGGCTCAAGGGTCGCATTTGGGATGTTTGGGATGTTTTGAAAACTTCAGAGGGGTTTGGGCAAAATGTGACACATCGCCGCTCTCAGTAATTGGCATATTTTTGGTATAAAAATTCGTAACTTGAAACTGCGAATTCGTGCACAGAGCCAGAATTTGGCTCCAAAATATGGCTCAAGCGACGAATTTGGGATGTGTGGGATATTTTGAAAACTTCAGGGTGGGTTTGGGCAAAATGTCACTCATCGTTTCTCTCAGTAATTGGCATATTTTTGGTATAAATTCGTAATTTCAAAAGGCGAATACGTGCAGAGAGTCAGGTTTTGCCTCCAAAATATGGCTAAAGCATCGAGTTTGGGATGTTTGGGATGTTTAAAAAACTGCAGGGAGGGTTTGGGCAAAATGTGGTCCATCACCGCTTTCAGTAATCGGCATATTTTCTGTATAAATATTCGTAATTTCAATCTGCGAATACGAGCAGAGCGCCAGAATTTGGGTCCAAAATATGGCTCAAGGGTCGAATTTGAGATGTTTGGGATATTTTGAAAACTGCAGGGAGGGATTGTGCAAAATGTGGTCCATCTCCGCTTTCAGTAATTGGCATATTTTCTGTATAAAAAGTCGTAATATCAATCTGCGAATACGTGCAGAGAGCCAGAATTTGGGTCCAAAATATGGCTCAAAAGGCGAATTTGGGATGTTTGGGATATTTTGAAAACTTCAGTGGGGTTTGGGCAAAATGTGACCCATCTCCGCTCTCAGTAATTGGCATATTTTCGGTATAAAAAGTCGTAATTTCAAACTGCGAATACGTGAAGAGAGCCAGAATTTGGCTCCAAAATATGGCTCAAACATCGAAATTGGGATGTTTGGGATATTTTGAAAACTGCTGGGAGGGTTTGGGCAAAATGTGATCCATCGCCGCTTTTAGTAATTTGCAAATTTTCGGTATAAAATGTAGAAATTTCAAACGGCGAATACGTGCAGAGAGCCAGAATTTGGCGCCGAAATATGGCTCAAACATCGAATTTGGGATGTTTGGGATATTTTGAAAACTGCTGGGAGGGTTTCGGCAAAATGTGATCCATCGCCGCTTTTAGTAATTGGCATATTTTCGGTAAAAAAAAAGTCGTAATTTTAAACGGCGAATACGTGCAGAGAGCCAGAATTTGCCTCCGAATTATAGCTCAAGCGTCAAATTTGGGATGTTTGGGATATTTTGAAAACTGCAGGGTGGGTTTGGGCAAAATGTGAATCATCGCTGCTTACAGTAATTGGCATATTTTCGGTATTAAGTCGTAATTTCAAAAGGCGAATACGTGCAGAGAGCCAGAATTTGGCTCCGAAATATGGCTCAAGAGTCAAATTTGGGATGTTTGGGATGTTTTAAAAACTGCAGAGAAGGTTTGCGCAAAGTGTGGTTCATCGCCGCTTTCCGTAATTGGCATATTTTCGGTATAAAAAGTCGTTATTTTAAACAGCGAATACGTGCAGAGAGCCAGAATTTGGCTTCGAAATATGGCTCAAGAGTCGAATTTGGAGTGTTTTAGATTTTTTGAAAACTGCAGGGTGAGACTGGTCAAAATGTGACCAATCGCTGCTCTCAGTAATTGGCATATTTTCAGTATAAAAATTCGTAATTTCAAACGGCGATTACATGCAGAGAGCTAGAATTTGCCTCCAAAATATGGCTCAAGCTTCGAATTTGGGATGTTTGGGATATTTTAAAAACTTCAGGTTGGGTCTGAGCAAAATGTGACCCATCTCTTCTCTCAGTTATTAGCATATTTTCGGTATAAAGTCGTAATTTCAAACGGCGAAATTTCTCTACGTGCAGAGAGCCAGAATTTTCCTCCAAAATATGGCTAGAGCGTAGAATTTCGGATGTTTGGGTTGTTTTAAAAATTGCAGGGAGGGTTTGGGCAAAATGTGGTCCATCGCCGCTTTCAGTAATTGTCATATTTTCTGTATAAATAGTCGTAATTTCAATCTGCGAATACGTGCAGAGAGCCAGAATTTGGGTCCAAAATATGGCTGAAGGGTCGAATTTGAGATGTTTGGGATACTTTGAAAACTGTAAGGGAGAGTTCAGCAAATTGTGACCCATCGCCACTCTCAGTAATTGGCATATTTTCGGTATAAAAAGTCGTTTTTTGAAACTGCGAATACGTGCAGAGAGCCAGAATTAGGATCCAAAATATGGCTCAAGCGTCGAATTTGGAGTGTTTTAGATTTTTTGAAAACTGCAGGATGAGACTGGTCAAAATGTGACCTATCGCTGCTCTCAGTAATTGGCATATTTTCGGTATAAAAATTCGTAATTTCAAACGGCAATTATATATTCAGAGAGCCTTAATTTGCCTTCAAAATATGGATCAAGTTTCGAATTTGGGATGTTTGGGATATTTTAAAAACAGCAGGGAGGGTTTGGGCAAAATGTGGTCCATCGCCGCTTTCAGTAATTGGCATATTTTTTGTATAAAAAGTCGTAATTTCAATCTGCGAATACCAGCAGAGAGCTAGAATTTGGGTCCAAAATATGGCTCAAGGGGCAAATTTGGGATGTTTGGGATATTTTGAAAACTTCAGAAGGGTTTGAGCAAAATGTGACCCATCGTCGATCTCAGTAATTGGCATATTTTCGGTATAAAAAGTCGTTATTTGAAACTGCGAATACGGAAAATAATGAACATTTTAGTTAATTCTAATAAAAACACATTGATTTTTATCATTTGCATTGGAAACAACATTATTATATGTCCTTTCTATGATCTAAATCTTACGAAACCTCGCTTTATGATTTAAAATTTAAATCCTCAAATTTGGTAATATAGTGATTTTTTTCACGTTTTTCATGTAGTGTGACTTTACGTAAATATATTCGTTTTTACCAATATTTCGATACTACTTCAAGTTTTCTCACGATATTTGATTTTGCTTTCAAATCTCAGAATTTCGCATAATATTGCATTTTTTAGGCAAGTTTTCTTGTATTTTGTTTTGTACTAAAAATCAATAACAATATTTTGACGTTTATGATCCCCTTTTCCTTTATGCGATTTAAACAAAATATCATCGAAATAGGCAATGATTTTCCGGTTTCAAGGTTTTTGTGAATTTTCAGTTTATTGTTATTAATTCATTAAATATACGATAAAAAACGATGCGACCACATAATTGATTAGAATTTATCTTAAATACTTCATTTTCAATCTAGTATATGTTTCTGGTTAAAATACTGAGTAAGATATTGAAAAGGGGGAAAAGTTCTGTTTCATTGTATATATCGACGTTTCAGCCGGATTAGAGCGGTTTTACGTGTACATATATTCCATCGGAAATATAAACGGAAAATCAGGAACATTTTAGTTACTTCTAAGGAGAACGCATTGATTTTTATCATTTGTATTGGAAACAACATTTTTATGTCTTTTCTAGGATCTAAATATTACGAAACCTTGCTTTATGATTTAAAGTTAAAATCATCATATATGGTAATATAGTGAATTTTTTCACGTTTCCACGAAGTGTGATTTTACGTAAATATATTCGTTTTTACCAATGTTTCGATACTACTTCATGTTTTCTCACGATATGTGATTTGGCCTTCAAATATCAGAATTTCGCATAATAATGCAATTTTAAGCAAGTATTCTTGCATTTTCTTTTGTACTAAAAATCATCGAATTTAGCAATATTTTTACGCTTTTCATCTCCCTATTCCTCTATGTGATTTAAACAAAATGTCATCGAATTAAGCAATATTTTGCCGTTTTTTCACGTTTTTGAGAATTTTCAGTTTATTGTTATTAATTCATTATATATACGGTAAAAATTATGCAAACACATAATTGATTAGAAATTAACCTTAAATTCTTCATTTACAATCAAATATTTGTTTCTCGTTAAAATACCGAGTAAGATTTTGAAAAGGGAGAAGTTTTGTTTTTATTGCATATATCGACGTTTCAGCTGGATTAGAGCGGTTTTACGTGTACATCTTCCAACTGTAATACAAACGGAAAATAATGATCATTTAAGTTAATTCTAATGAAAACACATTGATTTTTATTATTTCTATTGGAAACAACATTTTTATATGTCTTTTCTAGAATCTATATATTGCGAAACCTCGCTTAATGATTTGAAATTTAAATCCTCAAATTTGGTAATATAGCTGTTTTTTATACGTTTTTCATGTAGTGTGACTTTACGTAAATATATTCGTTCGTACCAATATTTTGATACTACTTCAGGTTTTCTCACGATATGTGATAGTTCCTTCAAATCTCAGAATTTCGCATAATATTGCGTTATTAAGCAAGCTTTCTTGCATTTTGTTTCGAACTAAAAATCATCGAATTTAGCAATATTTTGACGTTTATAATCCCTTTATCCTTTTATGCGACTTAAACAAAATATCATCGAATTAGGCAATGATTTTCCGTTTTTCAACTCTCGTGAGCCTCTGCATCATACTCTTGAGACTCTGCATCCCTTACTTAAGCTTCTGCATCACTCTCTTGAGCCTCTGCATCCCTCTATTAAGCCTCTGCATCACTCTTTTGAGCCTCTGCATCCCTCTCATGAGCTTCTGCATCACTCTCATGAGCCTCTGCCTCACTCTCTCGAGCCTCTGCATCACTCTCTAGAGCCTCTGCATCACTCTCCTAAACCTCTGCATCCCTCTCTTGATCCTCTGCATTAGTCTCTTGAGCCAATGCATCATTCTCTTGAGCCTCTACATCCTTCTCTTAAGCCTCTACATCGTTCTCTTGAGCCCCTGCATCACTTTCCTGAGCCTCTGCATCACTCTCTTAAACCTCTGCATCCCTCTCTTGATCCTCTGCATCAGTCTCTTGAGCCTCTGCATCGTTCTCTTGAGCCTCTACATCCTTCTCTTAAGCCTCTACATCATTCCCTTGAGCCCCTGCATCACACTCTTAAGACTCTGCATCACTCTCTTGAGCCTCTGCATCACTCTCTTAAGCCTCTGCCTTTCTCTCTTGAGCCTCTGCATCACTCTCTTGAGCCTCAGCATCCCTCTCTTGAGCCTTTTGCAGCACTCTGTTGAGCCTTTGCATCACTCTCTTGAGCCTCTGCATCATTCTCTTGAGCCTATACATCCTTCTCTTAAGCCTCTACATCATTCTCTTGAGCCCCTGCATCACTCTCTTGAGCCTCTGAATCACTCTCTTAATCCTCTGCATCTCTCTCTTCAGCCTCTGCATCACTCTCTTGATCCTCTGCATCACTGACTTGACCCTCTGTATCATTCTCTTGAGCCTCTGCCTCCCTCTCTTAAGCCTCTACATCATTCTCTTGAGCCTCTTCATCCCTCTCTTGAGCCTTTGCATCACTCTCTTAAGCCTCTGCATTCCTCTCATGAGCTTCTGCATCACTCTCAAGTGCCTCTGCATCTTTCTCTTGTGCCTCTGCATCCCGCACTTTAGCCTCTGCTTCCCTCTCTTGAGCCTCTGCATCCCTCTCTTGAGCCTCTGCAAACTCTCTTCAGCCTCTGCATCACTCTCGTAAGCCTTTGCATCATGCTCTTAAGCCTCTCATCACTCTCGTAAACCTCTGAATCACTCTCCTCAGCCTCTCATCACTCTCGTAAACCTCTGAATCACTCTCCTCAGCCTCTCTATCACTCTCCTGAGCCCCTGCATCCCTTTATTGAGCCTCTGCATCACTCTTGTGAGCCTCTGCATCACACTCTTAAGCCTCTGCATCCCTCTTTTGAGCCTCTGCATTACTTTCTTAAGCCTCTGCATCCCTTTTTTGATCCTCTGCATCTCTCTCTTGAACTCCTGCATCCATCTCATGAGCTTTTGCATCCCTCTCATGAGCCTTTGCATCACTTGCTTAAGCCTCTGCATCCCACTCTTGAGCCTCTGCATCACTCTCTTGAGCCTCTGCATCCCTCTCTTGAGCCTCTGCATCCCTCTCTTAAGCCTCTGCATCACTCTCTTAAGCCTCTGCATCACTCTCATAAGCCTCTGAATCACTCTCTTGAGCCTCTGCATCCCTCTCTTGAGCCTCTGCATCACTCTCTTCAGGCTCTGCATCCCTTTTTTGAGCCTATGCATCACTGTCTTAAGCCTCTGCATCACTCTCTTAAGCCTCTGCATCACTCTCATAAGCCTCTGAATCACTCTCTTGTGCCTCTTCATCCCTCACTTGAGCCTCTGCATCCCTCTCTTGAGCCCCTGCATCCCTCTCTTGAGCCTCTGCATCCCTCTCTTGAGCCTCTGCATCCCTCTCTTAAGCCTCTGCATCACTCTCTTATGCCTCTGCATCACTCTCATAAGCCTCTGAATCACTCTCTTGAGCCTCTGCATCCCTCTCTTGAGCCTCTGCATCACTCTCTTCAGGCTCTGCATCCCTTTTTTGAGCCTATGCATCACTGTCTTAAGCCTCTGCATTCCTTTCTTGAGCCTCTGCATCACCCTCTTGAACTGCTGCATCCCTTTTTTGAGCCTATGGATCACTTTCTTAAGCCTCTGCATCCCTTTCTTGAGCATCTGCATCACTCTCTTGAACTCCTGCATCCCTCTCATCAGCCTCTGCATCCGTCATCTGAGCTTTTGCATCACTCTGTTAAGAATCTGCATCCCTCTCTTGAGCCTCTGCGTCACTCTCAAGAGCCTCTGCATCCCTCTCTTGTGCCTCTGCATCCCTCACTTGAGCCTCTGCATCCCTCTCTTGAGGCAGTGCATCCCTCTCTTGAGCCTCTGCATTTCTCTCTTAAGCCTCTGCATCACTCTCGTAAGCCTCTGAATAACTCTCTTGAGCCTCTGTATCCCTCTCTTGAACTCCTGCATCCCTCTCATTAGCCTCTGCTTCCCTCTCTTGAACCTTTGCATCACTCTCTTAAGCCTCTGCATCCCTCTCCTGAGCCTATGCATCCCTCTCTTGAGCCTCTGCATCCTTCTCCTGGGCCTCTGCATCACTCTCTTGAGATTCTGCATCACTCTCTTGAGCCCCTGCATCCCTCTCTCAAGCCTCTGCTACACCCTCTTCAGCCTCTGCATCACTCTCTTAAGCCTCTGCCTTTCTCTCTTGAGCCTCTGTATCACTCTCTTGAGCCTCTGCATCCCTCTATGGAGCCTCAGCATCCCTCTCTTGAGGCTTTTGAAACACTCTGTTGAACCTTTGCATCACTCTCTTGAGCCTCTGCATCATTCTCTTGAGCCTCTACATCCTTCTTTTAAGCCTCTACATCATTCTCTTGAGCCCTTACATCACTCTCTTGAGCCTATGCATCACTCTCTTAAGCCTCTGCATCTCTCTCTTCAGCCTCTGCATCACTATCTTGATCCTCTGCATCACTCTCTTGAGCCTCTGCATCAATCTCTTGAGCCTCTGCATCCCTCTCTTAAGCTTCTACATCATTCTCCTGAGCCTTTGCATCCCTCTCTTGAGCGTTTGCATCACTCTCCTAAGCCCCTGCATTCCTCTCATGAGCCTCTGCATCACTCTCAAGTGCCTCTGCATCTTTCTCTTGTGCCTCTGCATCCCTCACTTTAGCCTCGGCATCTCTCTCTTGAGCCTCTGCATTCCTCTCTTGAGGCTCTGCACCACTCTCTTCAGCCTCTGCATCACTCTCGTAAGCCTCTGCATCATTCTCTTAAGCCTCTCATCACTCTCGTACACCTCTGAATCACTCTCTTCAGCCTCTGCTTCACTCTCTTGAGCCTCTGCATCACTCTCGTAAGCCTCAGCATCCCTCTTTTGAGCCTCTGCATCACTTTCTTAAGCCTCTGCATCCCTTTCTTGATCCTCTGCATCTCTCTCTTGAACTCATGCATCCATCTCATGAGCCTATGCATCCCTCTCTTGAGCCTTTGCATCACTCGCTTAAGCCTCTGCATCCCTCTCTTGAGCCTCTGCATCACTCTCAAGAGCCTCTGCATCCCTCTCTTGTGCCTCTGCATCCGTCACTTGAGCCTCTGCATCCCTCTCTTGAGCCCCTGCATCCCTCTCTTGAGCCTCTGCATCCCTCTCTTGAGCCTCTGCATCACTTTCTTCAGCCTCTGCATCACTCTCTTAAGCCTTTGCTTCTCTCTCTTGATCCTCTGCATCACTCTCTTGAGCCTCTGCATCACTCTCTTGATCGTCTGCATCACTCTCTTGAGCCTCTGCATCACTCTCTTGAACCTCTCTATCACTCTATTGAGCCTCTGCATCACTCATTTGAACCTCTGCATCACTCTCTTAAGACTCTGCATCCCTCTCTTGAGTCTCTGCATCACTCTCTTCAGGCTCTGCATCCCTTTTTTGAGCCTATGCATCACTTTTTTAAGCCTCTGCATCCCTTTCTTGAGCCTCTGCATCACTCTCTTGAACTCCTGCATCCCTCTCGTCAGCCTCTGCATCTGTCATCTGAGCTTTTGCATCACTCTGTTAAGAATCTGCATCCCTCTCCTGAGCCTCTGCATCACTCTCAAGAGCCTCTGCATCCCTCTCTTGTGCCTCTGCATCCCTCACTTGAGCCTCACTTGAGCCTTTGCATCACTCGCTTAAGCCTCTGCATCCCTCTCTTGAGCCTCTGCATCACTCTCAAGAGCCTCTGCATCCCTCTCTTGTGCCTCTGCATCCCTCACTTGAGCCTCTGCATCCCTCTCTTGAGCCCCTGCATCCGTCTCCTGAGCCTCTGCATCCCTCTCTTGAGCCTCTGCATCACTTTCTTCAGCCTCTGCATCACTCTCTTAAGCCTTTGCTTCCCTCTCTTGATCCTCTGCATCACTCTCTTGAGCCTCTGCATCACTCTCTTGATCGTCTGCATCACTCTCTTGAGCCTCTGCATCACTCTCTTGAGCCTCTCTATCACTCTATTGAGCCTTTGCATCACTCTCTTGAACCTCTGCATCACTCTCTTAAGACTCTGCATCCCTCTCTTGATTCTCTGCATCACTCTCTTCAGGCTCTGCATCCCTTTTTTGAGCCTTTGCATCACTTTTTTAAGCCTCTGCATCCCTTTCTTGAGCCTCTGCATCACTCTCTTGAACTCCTGCATCCCTCTCATCAGCCTCTGCATCTGTCATCTGAGCTTTTGCATCACTCTGGTAAGAATCTGCATCCCTCTCCTGAGCCTCTGCGTCACTCTCAAGAGCCTCTGCATCCCTCTCTTGTGCCTCTGTATCCCTCACTTGAGCCTCTGCATCCCTCTCTTAAGGCAGTCCATCCCTCTCTTGAGCCTCTGCATTTCTCTCTTAAGCCTCTGCATCATTCTCTTAAGCCTCTGCATCACTCTCGTAAGCCTCTGAATCACTCTCTTGAGCCTCTGCATCCCTCTCTTGAACTCCTGCATCCCTCTCATTAGCCTCTGCATCCCTTCCTTGAACCTTTGCATCACTCTCAAGAGCCTCTGCATCCCTCTCATGTGCCTCTGCATCCCTCACTTGAGCCTCTGCATCCCTCTCTTGAGCCTCTGCATCCCTCTCTTAAGCCTCTGCATCACTCTCTTAAGCCTCTGCATCACTCTCGTAAGCCTCTGAATCACTCTCTTGAGCCTCTGCATTCCTCTCTTGACCCTCTGCATCACTCTCTTCAGGATCTGCATATCTTTTTTGAGCCTATGCATCACTTTCATAAGCCTCTGCATCCCTTTCTTGAGCCTTTGCATCACTCTCTTCAACTCCTGCATCCCTCTCATGAGCCTCTGCATCCCTCTCATGAGCCTCTGCATCCCTCTCATGAGCCTCTGCATCCTTTATCTGAGCTTTTGCATCACTCGCTTAAGAATCTGCATCCATCTCTTGAGTCTCTGCGTCACTCTCAAGAGCCTCTGCATCCCTTTCTTGTGCCTCTGCATCCCTCACATGAGCCTCTGCATCCCTCTCTTGAACTCCTGCATCCCTCTCATTAGCCTCTGCATCCCTTCCTTGAACCTTTGCATCACTCTCTTAATCCTCTGCATCCCTCTCCTGAGCCTCAGCATCCCTCTCTCAAGCCTCTGCATCACCCTCTTCAGCCTCTGCATTACTCTCTTGAGACTCAACATCCCTCTCCTAAGCCACTGCATAACTCTCTCGAGCCTCTACATCACCCTCTTGATTCTCTGCATCACTCTCTTCAGCCTCTGCATCTCTCTCTAGAGCCTCTGCATCACTTTCTTCAGCCTCTGCATCACTCTCTTAAGCCTTTGATTCCCTCTCTTGATCCTCTGCATTACTCTCTTGAGCCTCTGAATCACTCTCTTGAGCCTCTGCATCACTCTCTTGAGCCTTTCTATCACTCTATTGAGCCTCTGCATCACTCTCTTGAGCCTCTGCATCACTCTCTTAAGACTTTGCATCCCTCTCTTGATTCTCTGCAACAATCTCTTGAGCCTCTGTATCATACTCTTGAGCCTCTGCATCCATTTCGTAAGCCTCTACATCATTCTCTTGGGCCTCTGCATCACTCTCTTGAGCCTCTTCATCACTCTCGTAAGCCTCTGCCTTTCTCTCTTGAGCCTCTGCATAACTCTCTTGAGCCTCTCCATCCCTCTCTGGAGCCTCAGCATCCTTCTCTTGAACCTTTTGCAGCAAACTCTTGAGCCTCTGCTTCATTCTCTTGAGCCTCTGCATCCCTCTCTTAAGCCTCTGCATCACTCTCTTGAGCCTCTGCATCACTCTCTTGAGCCTCTGCATCACTCCCTTAGGCCTATGCATCACTCTCTTAAACCTCTGCATCCCTCTCTTGATCCTCTGCATCAGTCTCTTGAGCCTCTGCATCATTCTCTTGAGCCTCTACATCCTTCTCTTAAGCCTCTACATCATTCTCTTGAACCCCTGCATCACTCTCTTGAGCCTCTGCATCAACCTCTTCAGCCTCTGCATCACTCTCTTCAGCCTCTGCATCACTCTCTTAAGCCTCAGCTTCCCTCTCTTCATCCTCTGCATCACGCTCTTCAGCCTCTGCATCACTCTCTTAAGCCTCTGCTTCCCTCTCTTGATCCTCTGCATCACTCTCTTGAGCCTCTGCATCACTCTCTTGATCGTCTGCATCACTCGCTTGAGCCTCTGCATCACTCTCTTGAGCCTTTCTATTACTCTATTGAGCCTCTGCATCACTCTCTTGAGCCTTTGCATCACTCTCTTAAGCCTCTGCATTCCTCTCTTGATTCTCTGCATCACTCTCTTAAGCCTCTACATCATTCTCTTGGGCCTCTGCATCACTCTCTTGAGCCTCTGCATCACTCCCTTGAGCATCTGCATCCCTCTCTGGAGCCTCAGCATCCCTCTCTTGAGCCTTTTGCAGCACTCTCTTGAGCCTCTGCATCATTCTCTTGAGCTTCTGCATCCCTCTCTTAAGCCTCTGCATCACCCTCTTGAGCCTCTGCATCCTCTTTTAAGCCTCTGCATCACTCTCTTGAGCCTCTCTATTACTATTTTGAGCCTCTGCATCACTCTCTTGAGCCTTTGCATCACTCTCTTACGCCTCTGCATTCCTCTCTTGATTCTCTGCATCACTCTCTTAAGCCTCTACATCATTCTCATTAGCCTCTGCATCACTCTCTTGAGCCTCTGCATCACTCCCTTGAGCCTCTGCATCTCTCTCTTGAGCCTCTGCATCATTCTCTTGAGCCTCTGCATCTCTCTCTTGAGCCTCTGCATCACTCTCATGAGCCTCTGCATCACTCTCTTGAGCCTCTGCATCACTCTCCTGAGCTTCTGCATCACTCTCGTAAACCTCTGCATCTCTCTCTTGATGCTCTGCATCACTCTCTTGAGCCTCTGCATTATTCTTTTGAGCCTCTACATCCTTCTCTTAAGCCTCTACATCATTCTCTTGAGCCCCTGCATCACTCTCTTGAGCCTCTGCATCACTCTCTTAAGCCTTTGCGTCTCTCTCTTCAGCCTCTGCATCACTCTCTTGATCCTCTGTATCACTCTCTTGAGCCTCTGCATCATTCTCCTGAGCCTCTGCATCCCTCTCTTAAGCCTCTACATCATTCTCTTGAGCCTCTGCATCCCTCTCTCCAGCCTTTGCAACACTCGCTTAAGCCTCTGCATCCCTCTCTTGAGCCTCTGCATCACTCTCAAGAGCCTCTGCATCCCTCTCTTGTGCCTCTGCGTTCCTCACTTGAGCCTCTGCATCCCTCGCTTGAGCCTCTGCATCCCTCTCTTAAGCCGCTGCATCACTCTCTTAAGCCTCTGAATCACTCTCTTGAGCCTCTGCATCTTGAGCCTCTTGAGCCTCTTGAGCCTCTGCATCACTCCCTTCAGACTCTGCATCCCTTTTTTGAGCCTATAAATCATTTTCTTAAGCCTCTACATCCTTTTCTAGAGCCCCTGCATCACTCTCTTGAGCCTCTGCATCACTCTCTTGAGCCTCTGCATCCCTCTCTTAAGCCTCTGCAACACTCTCTTCAGCCTCTGCATCACTCTCTTAAGCCTCTGCATCCCTCTCTTGACCATCTGCGTCTCTCTCGTAAGCCTCTGCATCACTCTCTTGAGCCTCTGCTTCCCTCTTTTAAGCCTCTGCGCCACTCTCTTGAGCCTCTGCATCCCTCTTTTAAACCTCTGCATAACTCTCCTAAGCCTCTGCATCACTCTCTTATACCTCTGAATCACTCTCTTGAGCCTCTGAATAACTCTCTTGAGCCCCTGCATCCCTCTCTCAAGCCTCAGCATTACTCTCTTGAGCCTCTGCATCCCTCCCTTGAGCCTCTGCATCACTCTCTTCAGCCTCTTCATCCCTCTCTCGAGCCTCTGCATCACTCTCTTGAGCCTCTGCATCACCCTCTTGATCCTCTGCACCACTCTCTTGAGCCTTTGCATCACTCTTTTAAGCCTCTGCATCCCTCTCTTGAGCCTCTGCATTTCTCTCAAGAGCCTCTGCTTCCCTCTCTTGTGCCTCTGCATCCCTCACCTGAGCCTCTGCATCCCACTCTGTAGCCTCTGCATCCCTCTCTTGGGCCTCTGCATCCCTCTCTTGAGCCTCTGCATCCCTCTTTTAAGCCTTTGCATCACTCTCTTAAGCCTCTGCATCGCTCTCTTAAGCCTCTGAATCACTCTCTTAGGCCTCTGCATCACTCTCTTGATCCCCTGCATCCCTCTCTCAAGCCTCTGCATCACTCTCTAGAGCCTCTGCATCACCCTCTTAAGCGTCTGCATTACTCTCTTGAGCCTCTGCATCCCTCTCCTAAGCCTCGGCCTCAATCTCCTAAGCCTCTGCATCACTCTCCTGAGCCTCTGCATCCCTCTCTTGAGCCTCTGTATCACTCTCTTCAGCCTCTTCATCCCTCTCTTGAGCCTCTGCAACACTCTCTACAGCCTCTGCATCACTCTCATAAGCCTCTGAATCCCGCTCTTGAGGCCTCTGCATAACTCTCTCGAGCCTCTGCATCACTCTTTTGATCCTCTGCATCACTCTCTTGATCCCCCTGCATCCCTCTCTCAAGCCTTTGCATCACTCTCTTGAGCCTCTGCATCACCCTCTTAAGTTTCTGCATTAACCTCTTGAGCCTCTGCATCCCTCTCCTAAGCCTCTGCCTCACTCTCTTAAGCCTCTGCATCTTTCTCTTGAGCCTCTGCATCCCTCTCTTCAGCCTCTGCATCACTCTCTTCAGCCTCTTCATCTCTCTCTTGAGCCTCTGCAACACTCTCTTCAGCCTCTGCATCACTCTCTTAAGCCTCTTAATCCCTCTCTTGAGGCCTCTGCATAACTCTCTTGAGCCGCTGCATCACTCTCTTGATCCTCTGCATCACTCTCTTGAGCCTCTGTATCACTCTCTTGAGCCCCTGCATCCCTCTCTTGAGCCTCTGCATCACTCTCTTGAGCCTCTGCATCACCCTTTCAAGCCTCTACATCCCTCTTTTGAGCCTCTGCGTCACTTTCTTAAGCCTCTGCATCACTCTCTTAAGCGTCTGCATCACTCTTGTAAGCTTCTGAATCACTCTCCTGAGCCTCTGCATCCCTCTCATGAGCCTCTGCATCACTCCCAAGGGCCTCTGCGTCCCTCTCATTTGCCTCTTCATCCCTCACTTGAGCCTCTGAATCCCTCTCTTGAGCCTCTGCATCACTCTCCTGAACTCCTGCATCCCTCCCATGAGACTCTGCATCCCTCACTTGAGCCTTTGCATCACTCTTTTAAGCCTCAGCATCCCTCTCTTGAGCCTCTGCGTCACTCTCAAGAGCCTCTGCATCCCTCTCTTGTGCCTCTGCTTCCCTCACTCTAGCCTCTGCATCCCTCTCTTGAGCCCCTGCATCCCTCTTTTGAGCCTCTGCATCACTTTCTTAAGCCTCTGCATCCCTTTCTTGAGCCTCTGCATCTCTCTCTTGAACTCCTGCATCCCTCTCATGAGCCTTTGTATACCTTTCTTGAGCCTTTGCATCACTCGCTTAAGCCTATGCATCCCTCTCTTTGGCCTCTGCATCCCTCACTTGAGCCTCTGCATCCCTCTCTTGAGCCCCTGCATCCCTCTCTTGAACCTCTGCATCCCTCTCTTGAGCCTCTGCATCCCTCTCTTAAAAGCCTCTGCATCACTCTCTTAAGCTTCTGCATCACTCTCGTAAGCCTCTGAATCACTCTTTTGAGCCTCTGCATCCCTCTCTTGAGCCTCTGAATCCCTCTCTAAAGCCTCTGCATCAGTCTCTTGAGCCTCTGCATCACTCTCTTGAGCCTCTGCATCACTCTCTTGAGCCTCTGCATCTCTCTCTTCAGCCTCTTCATCCCTCTCTTAAGCCTCTGAATCCCTCTTTTGAGGCCTCTGCATAACTCTCTCGTGCCTCTGCATCACTCTCTTGATTCTCTGCATCACTCTCGTAAGCATCTGAATCACTCTCTCGAGCCTCTACATAACTCTTGATCCTCTGCATCACTCTCTTGAGCCTGTGCATCACCCTCTTGATCCTCTGCATCACTCTCTTGAGCCTCTGCATCATTCTCTTGAGCCTCTGCATCCCTCTCTTAAGCCTCTATATCATTCTCTTGAGCCTTTGCATCCCTCTCTTGAGCCTCTGCATCTCTCTCTTGAAATCCTGCTTCTCTCTCATGAGCCTTTGCATCCCTCTCTTGAGCCTTTGTATCACTCTTTTAAGCCTCTGCATCCCTCTCTTGAGCCTCTGCATCACTCTCTTCGGCGTCTTCATCCCTCTCTTGAGCCTCTGCAACACTCACTTCAGCCTCTGCATCACTCTCTTAAGCCTCTGAGTCCCTCTCTTGAGGCCTCTGCATAACTCTCTCGAGCCTCTGCATCACTCTCTTGATTCTCTGCATCACTCTTGTAAGCATCTGAATCACTCTCTTGAGCCTCTGCATCCCTCTATTGAACTCCTGCATCCCTCTCATTAGCCTCTGCATCCCTTCCTTGAACCTTTGCATCACTCTCAAGAGCCTCTGCATCCCTCTCATGTGCCTCTGCATCCCTCACTTGAGCCTCTGCATCCCTCTCTTGAGGCTCTGCATCCCTCTCTTAAGCCTCTGCATCACTCTCTTAAGCCTCTGCATCACTCTCGTAAGCCTCTGAATCACTCTCTTGAGCCTCTGCATTCCTCTCTTGACCCTCTGCATCACTCTCTTCAGGCTCTGCATATCTTTTTTGAGCCTATGCATCACTTTCATAAGCCTCTGCATCCCTTTCTTGAGCCTTTGCATCACTCTCTTCAACTCCTGCATCCCTCTCATGAGCCTCTGCATCCCTCTCATGAGCCTCTGCATCCCTCTCATGAGCCTCTGCATCCCTTATCTGAGCTTTTGCATCACTCGCTTAAGAATCTGCATCCATCTCTTGAGTCTCTGCGTCACTCTCAAGAGCCTCTGCATCCCTTTCTTGTGCCTCTGCATCCCTCACATGAGCCTCTGCATCCCTCTCTTGAACTCCTGCATCCCTCTCATTAGCCTCTGCATCCCTTCCTTGAACCTTTGCATCACTCTCTTAAGCCTCTGCATCCCTCTCCTGAGCCTCAGCATCCCTCTCTCAAGCCTCTGCATCACCCTCTTCAGCCTCTGCATTACTCTCTTGAGACTCAACATCCCTCTCCTAAGCCACTGCATAACTCTCTCGAGCCTCTACATCACCCTCTTGATTCTCTGCATCACTCTCTTCAGCCTCTGCATCTCTCTCTAGAGCCTCTGCATCACTTTCTTCAGCCTCTGCATCACTCTCTTAAGCCTTTGATTCCCTCTCTTGATCCTCTGCATTACTCTCTTGAGCCTCTGAATCACTCTCTTGAGCCTCTGCATCACTCTCTTGAGCCTTTCTATCACTCTATTGAGCCTCTGCATCACTCTCTTGAGCCTCTGCATCACTCTCTTAAGACTTTGCATCCCTCTCTTGATTCTCTGCAACAATCTCTTGAGCCTCTGTATCATACTCTTGAGCCTCTGCATCCATTTCGTAAGCCTCTACATCATTCTCTTGGGCCTCTGCATCACTCTCTTGAGCCTCTTCATCACTCTCGTAAGCCTCTGCCTTTCTCTCTTGAGCCTCTGCATAACTCTCTTGAGCCTCTCCATCCCTCTCTGGAGCCTCAGCATCCTTCTCTTGAACCTTTTGCAGCAAACTCTTGAGCCTCTGCTTCATTCTCTTGAGCCTCTGCATCCCTCTCTTAAGCCTCTGCATCACTCTCTTGAGCCTCTGCATCACTCTCTTGAGCCTCTGCATCACTCCCTTAGGCCTATGCATCACTCTCTTAAACCTCTGCATCCCTCTCTTGATCCTCTGCATCAGTCTCTTGAGCCTCTGCATCATTCTCTTGAGCCTCTACATCCTTCTCTTAAGCCTCTACATCATTCTCTTGAACCCCTGCATCACTCTCTTGAGCCTCTGCATCAACCTCTTCAGCCTCTGCATCACTCTCTTCAGCCTCTGCATCACTCTCTTAAGCCTCAGCTTCCCTCTCTTCATCCTCTGCATCACGCTCTTCAGCCTCTGCATCACTCTCTTAAGCCTCTGCTTCCCTCTCTTGATCCTCTGCATCACTCTCTTGAGCCTCTGCATCACTCTCTTGATCGTCTGCATCACTCGCTTGAGCCTCTGCATCACTCTCTTGAGCCTTTCTATTACTCTATTGAGCCTCTGCATCACTCTCTTGAGCCTTTCATCACTCTCTTAAGCCTCTGCATTCCTCTCTTGATTCTCTGCATCACTCTCTTAAGCCTCTACATCATTCTCTTTAGCCTCTGCATCACTCTCTTGAGCCTCTGCATCACTCCCTTGAGCATCTGCATCCCTCTCTGGAGCCTCAGCATCCCTCTCTTGAGCCTTTTGCAGCACTCTCTTGAGCCTCTGCATCATTCTCTTGAGCTTCTGCATCCCTCTCTTAAGCCTCTGCATCACCCTCTTGAGCCTCTGCATCCTCTTTTAAGCCTCTGCATCACTCTCTTGAGCCTCTCTATTACTATTTTGAGCCTCTGCATCACTCTCTTGAGCCTTTGCATCACTCTCTTACGCCTCTGCATTCCTCTCTTGATTCTCTGCATCACTCTCTTAAGCCTCTACATCATTCTCATTAGCCTCTGCATCACTCTCTTGAGCCTCTGCATCACTCCCTTGAGCCTCTGCATCTCTCTCTTGAGCCTCTGCATCATTCTCTTGAGCCTCTGCATCTCTCTCTTGAGCCTCTGCATCACTCTCATGAGCCTCTGCATCACTCTCTTGAGCCTCTGCATCACTCTCCTGAGCTTCTGCATCACTCTCGTAAACCTCTGCATCTCTCTCTTGATGCTCTGCATCACTCTCTTGAGCCTCTGCATTATTCTTTTGAGCCTCTACATCCTTCTCTTAAGCCTCTACATCATTCTCTTGAGCCCCTGCATCACTCTCTTGAGCCTCTGCATCACTCTCTTAAGCCTTTGCGTCTCTCTCTTCAGCCTCTGCATCACTCTCTTGATCCTCTGTATCACTCTCTTGAGCCTCTGCATCATTCTCCTGAGCCTCTGCATCCCTCTCTTAAGCCTCTACATCATTCTCTTGAGCCTCTGCATCCCTCTCTCCAGCCTTTGCAACACTCGCTTAAGCCTCTGCATCCCTCTCTTGAGCCTCTGCATCACTCTCAAGAGCCTCTGCATCCCTCTCTTGTGCCTCTGCGTTCCTCACTTGAGCCTCTGCATCCCTCGCTTGAGCCTCTGCATCCCTCTCTTGAGCCTCTGCATCCCTCTCTTGAGCCTCTGCATCCCTCTCTTAAGCCGCTGCATCACTCTCTTAACCCTCTGAATCACTCTCTTGAGCCTCTGCATCTTGAGCCTCTTGAGCCTCTTGAGCCTCTGCATCACTCCCTTCAGACTCTGCATCCCTTTTTTGAGCCTATGAATCATTTTCTTAAGCCTCTACATCCTTTTCTAGAGCCCCTGCATCACTCTCTTGAGCCTCTGCATCACTCTCTTGAGCCTCTGCATCCCTCTCTTAAGCCTCTGCAACACTCTCTTCAGCCTCTGCATCACTCTCTTAAGCCTCTGCATCCCTCTCTTGACCATCTGCATCTCTCTCGTAAGCCTCTGCATCACTCTCTTGAGCCTCTGCTTCCCTCTTTTAAGCCTCTGCGTCACTCTCTTGAGCCTCTGCATCCCTCTTTTAAGCCTCTGCATAACTCTCCTAAGCCTCTGCATCACTCTCTTATACCTCTGAATCACTCTCTTGAGACTCTGCATAACTCTCTTGAGCCCCTGCATCCCTCTCTCAAGCCTCAGCATTACTCTCTTGAGCCTCTGCATCCCTCCCTTGAGCCTCTGCATCACTCTCTTCAGCCTCTTCAACCCTCTCTCGAGCCTCTGCATCACTCTCTTGAGCCTCTGCATCACCCTCTTGATCCTCTGCACCACTCTCTTGAGCCTTTGCATCACTCTTTTAAGCCTCTGCATCCCTCTCTTGAGCCTCTGCATTTCTCTCAAGAGCCTCTGCTTCCCTCTCTTGTGCCTCTGCATCCCTCACCTGAGCGTCTGCATCCCACTCTGTAGCCTCTGCATCCCTCTCTTGGGCCTCTGCATCCCTCTCTTGAGCCTCTGCATCCCTCTTTTAAGCCTTTGCATCACTCTCTTAAGCCTCTGCATCGCTCTCTTAAGCCTCTGAATCACTCTCTTAGGCCTCTGCATCACTCTCTTGATCCCCTGCATCCCTCTCTCAAGCCTCTGCATCACTCTCTAGAGCCTCTGCATCACCCTCTTAAGCGTCTGCATTACTCTCTTGAGCCTCTGCATCCCTCTCCTAAGCCTCTGCCTCAATCTCCTAAGCCTCTGCATCACTCTCCTGAGCCTCTGCATCCCTCTCTTGAGCCTCTGTATCACTCTCTTCAGCCTCTTCATCCCTCTCTTGAGCCTCTGCAACACTCTCTACAGCCTCTGCATCACTCTCATAAGCCTCTGAATCCCGCTCTTGAGGCCTCTGCATAACTCTCTCGAGCCTCTGCATCACTCTTTTGATCCTCTGCATCACTCTCTTGATCCCCCTGCATCCCTCTCTCAAGCCTTTGCATCACTCTCTTGAGCCTCTGCATCACCCTCTTAAGTTTCTGCATTAACCTCTTGAGCCTCTGCATCCCTCTCCTAAGCCTCTGCCTCACTCTCTTAAGCCTCTGCATCTTTCTCTTGAGCCTCTGCATCCCTCTCTTCAGCCTCTGCATCACTCTCTTCAGCCTCTTCATCCCTCTCTTGAGCCTCTGCAACACTCTCTTCAGCCTCTGCATCACTCTCTTAAGCCTCTGAATCCCTCTCTTGAGGCCTCTGCATAACTCTCTTGAGCCTCTGCATCACTCTCTTGATCCTCTGCATCACTCTCTTGAGCCTCTGTATCACTCTCTTGAGCCCCTGCATCCCTCTCTTGAGCCTCTGCATCACTCTCTTGAGCCTCTGCATCACCCTTTCAAGCCTCTACATCCCTCTTTTGAGCCTCTGCGTCACTTTCTTAAGCCTCTGCATCACTCTCTTAAGCGTCTGCATCACTCTTGTAAGCTTCTGAATCACTCTCCTGAGCCTCTGCATCCCTCTCATGAGCCTCTGCATCACTCCCAAGGGCCTCTGCGTCCCTCTCATTTGCCACTTCATCCCTCACTTGAGCCTCTGAATCCCTCTCTTGAGCCTCTGCATCACTCTCCTGAACTCCTGCATCCCTCCCATGAGACTCTGCATCCCTCACTTGAGCCTTTGCATCACTCTTTTAAGCCTCAGCATCCCTCTCTTGAGCCTCTGCGTCACTCTCAAGAGCCTCTGCATCCCTCTCTTGTGCCTCTGCTTCCCTCACTCTAGCCTCTGCATCCCTCTCTTGAGCCCCTGCATCCCTCTTTTGAGCCTCTGCATCACTTTCTTAAGCCTCTGCATCCCTTTCTTGAGCCTCTGCATCTCTCTCTTGAACTCCTGCATCCCTCTCATGAGCCTTTGTATACCTTTCTTGAGCCTTTGCATCACTCGCTTAAGCCTATGCATCCCTCTCTTTGGCCTCTGCATCCCTCACTTGAGCCTCTGCATCCCTCTCTTGAGCCCCTGCATCCCTCTCTTGAACCTCTGCATCCCTCTCTTGAGCCTCTGCATCCCTCTCTTAAGCCTCTGCATCACTCTCTTAAGCTTCTGCATCACTCTCGTAAGCCTCTGAATCACTCTTTTGAGCCTCTGCATCCCTCTCTTGAGCCTCTGAATCCCTCTCTAAAGCCTCTGCATCAGTCTCTTGAGCCTCTGCATCACTCTCTTGAGCCTCTGCATCACTCTCTTGAGCCTCTGCATCCCTCTCTTAAGCCTCTGCAACACTCTCTTCAGCCTCTGCATCACTCTTCAGCCTCAGCATTCCTCTCTTGATCATCTGCATCACTCTCTTAAGCCTCTGCATCACTCTCTTATGCCTCTGAATCACTCGCTTGAGCCTCTGCATATCTCTCTTGAGCACCGGCATCCCTCTCTCAAGCCTCTTCATCACTCTCTTGAGCCTGTGCATCCCTCTCTTGAGCCTCTGCATCTCTCTCTTCAGCCTCTTCATCCCTCTCTTAAGCCTCTGAATCCCTCTTTTGAGGCCTCTGCATAACTCTCTCGTGCCTCTGCATCACTCTCTTGATTCTCTGCATCACTCTCGTAAGCATCTGAATCACTCTCTCGAGCCTCTACATAACTCTCTTGATCCTCTGCATCACTCTCTTGAGCCTGTGCATCACCCTCTTGATCCTCTGCATCACTCTCTTGAGCCTCTGCATCATTCTCTTGAGCCTCTGCATCCCTCTCTTAAGCCTCTATATCATTCTCTTGAGCATTTGCATCCCTCTCTTGAGCCTCTGCATCTCTCTCTTGAAATCCTGCTTCTCTCTCATGAGCCTTTGCATCCTTCTCTTGAGCCTTTGCATCACTCTTTTAAGCCTCTGCATCCCTCTCTTGAGCCTCTGCATCACTCTCTTCGGCGTCTTCATCCCTCTCTTGAGCCTCTGCAACACTCACTTCAGCCTCTGCATCACTCTCTTAAGCCTCTGAGTCCCTCTCTTGAGGCCTCTGCATAACTCTCTCGAGCCTCTGCATCACTCTCTTGATTCTCTGCATCACTCTTGTAAGCATCTGAATCACTCTCTCGAGCCTCTACATAACTCTCTTGATCCTCTACATCATTTTCTTGAGCCTCTGCATCCCTCTCTTGAGCCTCTGCATCTCTCTCTTGAACTCCTGCATCTCTCTCATGAGCCTTTGCATCCCTCTCTTGAGCCTTTGCATCACTCTTTTAAGCCTCTGCATCTCTCTCTTGAGCCTCTGCATCACTCTCATGAGCCTTTGCATCCCTCTCTTGAGCTTTTGCATCACTCTCGTAAACCTCTGCATCCCTCTCTTGATGCTCTGCATCACTCTCTTGAGCCTCTGCATTACTCTTTTGAGCCTCTACATCCTTCTCTTAAGCCTCTACATCATTCTCTTGAGCCCCTGCATCACTCTCTTGAGCCTCTGCATCACTCTCTTAAGCCTTTGCATCTCTCTCTTCAGCCTCTGCATCACTCTCTTGATCCTCTGTATCACTCTCTTGAGCCTCTGCATCATTCTCCTGAGCCTCTGCATCCCTCTCTTAAGCTTCTACATCATTCTCTTGAGCCTCTGCATCCCTCTCTCCAGCCTTTGCATCACTCGCTTAAGCCTCTCCATCCCTCTCTTGAGCCTCTGTATCACTCTCAAGAGCCTCTGCATCCCTCTCTTGTGCCTCTGCGTCCCTCACTTGAGCCTCTGCATCCCTCTCTTGAGCCTCTGCATCCCTCTCTTGAGCCTCTGCATCCCTCTCTTGAGCCTCTGCATCCCTCTCTTAAGCCGCTGCATCACTCTCTTAAGCCTCTGCATCACTCTCGTAAGCCTCTGAATCACTCCCTTCAGACTCTGCATCCCTTTTTTGAGCCTATGCATCATTTTCTTAAGCCTCTACATCCTTTTCTAGAGCCCGTGCAACACTCTCTTGAGCCTCTGCATCACTCTCTTGAGCCTCTGCATCCCTCTCTTAAGCCTCTGCAACACTCTCTTCAGCCTCTGCATCACTCTCTAAAGCCTCTGCATCCCTCTCTTGACCATCTGCATCACTCTCGTAAGCCTCTGCATCACTCTCTTGAGCCACTGCTTCCCTCTTTTAAGCCTCTTCGTCACTCTCTTGAGCCTCTGCATCCCTCTTTTAAGCCTCTGCATAACTCTCCTAAGCCTCTGCATCACTCTCTTATGCCTCTGAATCACTCTCTTGAGCCTCTGCATAACTCTCTTGAGCCCCTGCATCCCTCCCTCAAGCCTCTGCATTACACTCTTGAGCCTCTGCATCCCTCCCTTGAGCCTCTGCATCACTCTCTTCAGCCTCTTCATCCCTCTCTTGAGCCTCTGCAACACTCACTTCAGCCTCTGCATCACTCTCTTAAGCCTCTGAGTCCCTCTCTTGAGGCCTCTGCATAACTCTCTCGAGCCTATGCATCACTCTCGCAAGTCTCTGCATCACTCTCTTGAGCCTCTGCATCACCCTCTTGATCCTCTGCATCACTCTCTTGAGCCTTTGCATCACTCTTTTAAGCCTCTGCATCCCTCTCTTGAGCCTCTGCATCACTCTCAAGAGCCTCTGCTTCCCTCTCTTGTGCCTCTGCATCCCTCACCTGAGCCTCTGCATCCCATTCTGTAGCCTCTGCATCCCTCTCTTGGGCCTCTGCATCACTCTCTTGATCCCCCTGCATCCCTCTCTCAAGCCTTTGCATCACTCTCTTGAGCCTCTGCATCACCCTCTTAAGTTTCTGCATTAACCTCTTGAGCCTCTGCATCCCTCTCCTAAGCCTCTGCCTCACTCTCTTAAGCCTCTGCATCTTTCTCTTGAGCCTCTGCATCCCTCTCTTCAGCCTCTGCATCACTCTCTTCAGCCTCTTCATCCCTCTCATGAGCCTCTGCAACACTCTCTTCAGCCTCTGCATCACTCTCTTAAGCCTCTGAATCCCTCTCTTGAGGCCTCTGCATAACTCTCTTGAGCCTCTGCATCACTCTCTTGATCCTCTGCATCACTCTCTTGAGCCTCTGTATCACTCACTTGAGCCCCTGCATCCCTCTCTTGAGCCTCTGCATCACTCTCTTGAGCCTCTGCATCACCCTTTCAAGCCTCTACATCCCTCTTTTGAGCCTATGCGTCACTTTCTTAAGCCTCTGCATCACTCTCTTAAGCCTCTGGATCACTCTTGTAAGCTTCTGAATCACTCTCCTGAGCCTCTGCATCCCTCTCATGAGCCTCTGCATCACTCCCAAGGGCCTCTGCGTCCCTTTCATTTGCCTCTTCATCCCTCACTTGAGCCTCTGCATCCCTCTCTTGAGCCTCTGCATCACTCTCCTGAACTCCTGCATCCCTCTCATGAGACTCTGCATCCCTCACTTGAGCCTTTGCATCACTCTTTTAAGCCTCTGCATCCCTCTCTTGAGCCTCTGCGTCACTCTCAAGAGCCTCTGCATCCCTCTCTTGTGCCTCTGCTTCCCTCACTCTAGCCTCTGCATCCCTCTCTTGAGCCCCTGCATCCCTCTTTTGAGCCTCTGCATCACTTTCTTAAGCCTCTGCATCCCTTTCTTGAGCCTCTGCATCTCTCTCTTGAACTCCTCCATCCCTCTCATGGGCCTTTGTATACCTTTCTTGAGCCTTTGCATCACTCGCTTAAGCCTATGCATCCCTCTCTTTGGCCTCTGCATCCCTCACTTGAGCCTCTGCATCCCTCTCTTGAGCCCCTGCATCCCTCTCTTGAACCTCTGCATCCCTCTCTTGAGCCTCTGCATCCCTCTCTTAAGCCTCTGCATCACTCTCTTAAGCTTCTGCATCACTCTCGTAAGCATCTGAATCACTCTCTTGAGCCTCTACATCCCTCTCTTTAGCCACTGAATCCCTCTCTAAAGCCTCTGCATCAGTCTCTTGAGCCTCTGCAACACTCTCTTCAGCCTCTGCATCACTCTTCAGCCTCTGCATTCCTCTCTTAAGCCTCTGCATCACTCTCTTAAGCCTCTGCATCACTCTCTTATGCCTCTGAATCACTCGCTTGAGCCTCTGCATAACTCTCTTGAGCACCGGCATCCCTCTCTCAAGCCTCTGCATCACTCTCTTGAGCCTCTGCATCCCTCTCTTGAGCCTCTGCATCTCTCTCTTCAGCCTCTTCATCCCTCTCTTGAGCCTCTGCAACACTCACTTCAGCCTCTGCATCACTCTCTTAAGCCTCTGAATCCCTCTTTTGAGGCCTCTGCATAACTCTCTCGTGCCTCTGCATCACTCTCTTGTTTCTCTGCATCACTCTCGTAAGCATCTGAATCACTCTCTCGAGCCTCTACATAACTCTCTTGATCCTCTGCATCACTCTCTTGAGCCTGTGCATCACTTTCTTGATCCTCTGCATCACTCTCTTGAGCCTCTGCATCATTCTCTTGAGCCTCTGCATCCCTCTCTTAAGCCTCTACATCATTCTCTTGAGCCTTTGCATCCCTCTAATGAGCCTCTGCATCTCTCTCTTGAACTCCTGCTTCTCTCTCATGAGCCTTTGCATCCCTCTCTTGAGCCTTTGCATCACTCTTTTAAGCCTCTGCATCCCTCTCTTGAGCCTCTGCATCACTCTCTTCGGCGTCGTCATCCCTCTCTTGAGCCTCTGCAACACTCACTTCAGCCTCTGCATCACTCTCTTAAGCCTCTGAGTCCCTCTCTTGAGGCCTCTGCATAACTCTCTCGAGCCTCTGCATCACTCTCTTGATTCTCTGCATCACTCTTGTAAGCATCTGAATCACTCTCTCGAGTCTCTACATAACTCTCTTGATCCTCTACATCATTTTTCTTGAGCCTCTGCATCCCTCTCTTGAGCCTCTGCATCTCTCTCTTGAACTCCTGCATCTCTCTCATGAGCCTTTGCATCCCTCTCTTGAGCCTTTGCATCACTCTTTAAAGCCTCTACATCCCTCTCTTGAGCCTCTGCATCACTCTCAAGAGCCTCTGCTTCCCTCTCTTGTGCCTCTGCATCCCTCACATGAGCCTCTACATCCCTCTCTTGAGCCTCTGCATCCCTCTCTTGGGCCTCTGCATCCCTCTCTTGAGCCTCTGCATCCCTCTTTTAAGCCTTTGCATCACTCTCTTAAGCCTCTGCATCACTCTCTTAAGCCTCTGAATCACTCTCTTAAGCATCTGCGTCACTCTGTTGATCCCCTGCATCTCTCTCATTCCTCTGCATCCCTCTCTTGAGCCTCTGCATCACCCTCTTTAGCGTCTGCATTACTCTCTTGAGCCTCTGCATCCCCCTCCTAAGCCTCTGCCTCATTCTTTTAAGCCTCTGCATCACTCTCTTGAGCCTCTGCATCCCTCTCTTGAACCTCTGCATCACTCTCTTCAGCCTCTTCATCCCACTCTTGAGCCACTGCAACACTCTCTTCAACCTCTGCATCCCTCTCTCCAGCCTTTGCATCACTCGCTTAAGCCTCTCCATCCCTCTCTTGAGCCTCTGTATCACTCTCAAGAGCCTCTGCATCCCTCTCTTGTGCCTCTGCGTCCCTCACTTGAGCCTCTGCATCCCTCTCTTGAGCCTCTGCATCCCTCTCTTGAGCCTCTGCATCCCTCTCTTGAGCCTCTGCATCCCTCTCTTAAGCCGCTGCATCACTCTCTTAAGCCTCTGCATCACTCTCGTAAGCCTCTGAATCACTCCCTTCAGACTCTGCATCCCTTTTTTGAGCCTATGCATCATTTTCTTAAGCCTCTACATCCTTTTCTAGAGCCCGTGCAACACTCTCTTGAGCCTCTGCATCACTCTCTTGAGCCTCTGCATCCCTCTCTTAAGCCTCTGCAACACTCTCTTCAGCCTCTGCATCACTCTCTAAAGCCTCTGCATCCCTCTCTTGACCATCTGCATCACTCTCGTAAGCCTCTGCATCACTCTCTTGAGCCTCTGCTTCCCTCTTTTAAGCCTCTTCGTCACTCTCTTGAGCCTCTGCATCCCTCTTTTAAGCCTCTGCATAACTCTCCTAAGCCTCTGCATCACTCTCTTATGCCTCTGAATCACTCTCTTGAGCCTCTGCATAACTCTCTTGAGCCCCTGCATCCCTCCCTCAAGCCTCTGCATTACACTCTTGAGCCTCTGCATCCCTCCCTTGAGCCTCTGCATCACTCTCTTCAGCCTCTTCATCCCTCTCTTGAGCCTCTGCAACACTCACTTCAGCCTCTGCATCACTCTCTTAAGCCTCTGAGTCCCTCTCTTGAGGCCTCTGCATAACTCTCTCGAGCCTATGCATCACTCTCGCAAGTCTCTGCATCACTCTCTTGAGCCTCTGCATCACCCTCTTGATCCTCTGCATCACTCTCTTGAGCCTTTGCATCACTCTTTTAAGCCTTTGCATCACTCTCTTAAGCCTCTGCATCACTCTCTTAAGCCTCTGAATCACTCTCTTAAGCATCTGCGTCACTCTGTTGATCCCCTGCATCTCTCTCATTCCTCTGCATCCCTCTCTTGAGCCTCTGCATCACCATCTTTAGCGTCTGCATTACTCTCTTGAGCCTCTGCATCCCCCTCCTAAGCCTCTGCCTCATTCTTTTAAGCCTCTGCATCACTCTCTTGAGCCTCTGCATCCCTCTCTTGAACCTCTGCATCACTCTCTTCAGCCTCTTCATCCCACTCTTGAGCCACTGCAACACTCTCTTCAACCTCTGCATCACTCTCTTAAGCCTCTGAATTACTCTCTCGAGCCTCTGCATCACTCTCTTGATCCTCTGCATCACTCTCTTGATCCCCTGCATCCCTCTCTCAAGCCTCTGCATCACTCTCTTGAGCATCTGCAACACCCTCTTAAGCCTCTGCATTACTCTCTTGAGCCTCTGCATCCCTCTCCTAAGCCTCTGCCTCACTCTCGTAAGCCTCTGCATCACTCTCTTGAGCCTCTGCATCCCTCTCTTCAGCTTCTGCATCCCCCTCTTGAGCCTCTTCATCCCTCTCTTGAGCCTCTGCAACACTCTCTTCAGCCTCTGCATCACTCTCTTTAGCCTCTGAATCTCTCTCTTGAGGCCTCTGCATAACTCTCTCGAGCCTCTGCATCACTCTCTTGATTCTCTGCATCACTCTCGTAAGCATCTGAATCACACTCGAGCCTGTACATAACTCTCTTGATCCTCTGCATCACTCTCTTGAGCCTCTGCATCACCCTCTTGATCCTCTGCATCACTCTCTTGAGCCTTTGCATCACTCTTTTAAGCCTCTGCATCCCTCTCTTGAGCCTCTGCATCACTCTCAAGAGCCTCTGCTTCCCTCTCTTGTGCCTCTGCATCCCTCACCTGAGCCTCTGCATCCCACTCTGTAGCCTCTGCATCCCTCTCTTGGGCCTCTGCATCACTCTCTTGATCCCCCTGCATCCCTCTCTCAAGCCTTTGCATCACTCTCTTGAGCCTCTGCATCACCCTCTTAAGTTTCTGCATTAACCTCTTGAGCCTCTGCATCCCTCTCCTAAGCCTCTGCCTCACTCTCTTAAGCATCTGCATCTTTCTCTTGAGCCTCTGCATCCCTCTCTTCAGCCTCTGCATCACTCTCTTCAGCCTCTTCATCCCTCTCATGAGCCTCTGCAACACTCTCTTCAGCCTCTGCATCACTCTCTTAAGCCTCTGAATCCCTCTCTTGAGGCCTCTGCATAACTCTCTTGAGCCTCTGCATCACTCTCTTGATCCTCTGCATCACTCTCTTGAGCCTCTGTATCACTCTCTTGAGCCCCTGCATCCCTCTCTTGAGCCTCTGCATCACTCTCTTGAGCCTCTGCATCACCCTTTCAAGCCTCTACATCCCTCTTTTGAGCCTCTGCGTCACTTTCTTAAGCCTCTGCATCACTCTCTTAAGCCTCTGGATCAATCTTGTAAGCTTCTGAATCACTCTCCTGAGCCTCTGCATCCCTCTCATGAGCCTCTGCATCACTCCCAAGGGCCTCTGCGTCCCTTTCATTTGCCTCTTCATCCCTCACTTGAGCCTCTGCATCCCTCTCTTGAGCCTCTGCATCACTCTCCTGAACTCCTGCATCCCTCTCATAAGACTCTGCATCCCTCACTTGAGCCTTTGCATCACTCTTTTAAGCCTCTGCATCCCTCTCTTGAGCCTCTGCGTCACACTCAAGAGCCTCTGCATCCCTCTCTTGTGCCTCTGCATCCCTCACCTGAGCCTCTGCATCCCACTCTGTAGCCTCTGCATCCCTCTCTTGGGCCTCTGCATCACTCTCTTGATCCCCCTGCATCCCTCTCTCAAGCCTTTGCATCACTCTCTTGAGCCTCTGCATCACCCTCTTAAGTTTCTGCATTAACCTCTTGAGCCTCAGCATCCCTCTCTTAAGCCTCTGCCTCACTCTCTTAAGCATCTGCATCTTTCTCTTGAGCCTCTGCATCCCTCTCTTCAGCCTCTGCATCACTCTCTTCAGCCTCTTCATCCCTCTCATGAGCCTCTGCAACACTCTCTTCAGCCTCTGCATCACTCTCTTAAGCCTCTGAATCCCTCTCTTGAGGCCTCTGCATAACTCTCTTGAGCCTCTGCATCACTCTCTTGATCCTCTGCATCACTCTCTTGAGCCTCTGTATCACTCTCTTGAGCCCCTGCATCCCTCTCTTGAGCCTCTGCATCACTCTCTTGAGCCTCTGCATCACCCTTTCAAGCCTCTACATCCCTCTTTTGAGCCTCTGCGTCACTTTCTTAAGCCTCTGCATCACTCTCTTAAGCCTCTGGATCACTCTTGTAAGCTTCTGAATCACTCTCCTGAGCCTCTGCATCCCTCTCATGAGCCTCTGCATCACTCCCAAGGGCCTCTGCGTCCCTTTCATTTGCCTCTTCATCCCTCACTTGAGCCTCTGCATCCCTCTCTTGAGCCTCTGCATCACTCTCCTGAACTCCTGCATCCCTCTCATGAGACTCTGCATCCCTCACTTGATCCTTTGCATCACTCTTTTAAGCCTCTGCATCCCTCTCTTGAGCCTCTGCGTCACTCTCAAGAGCCTCTGCATCCCTCTCTTGTGCCTCTGCTTCCCTCACTCTAGCCTCTGCATCCCTCTCTTGAGCCCCTGCATCCCTCTTTTGAGCCTCTGCATCACTTTCTTAAGCATCTGCATCCCTTTCTTGAGCCTCTGCATCTCTCTCTTGAACTCCTCCATCCCTCTCATGAGCCTTTGTATACCTTTCTTGAGCCTTTGCATCACTCGCTTAAGCCTATGCATCCCTCTCTTTGGCCTCTGCATCCCTCACTTGAGCCTCTGCATCCCTCTCTTGAGCCCCTGCATCCCTCTCTTGAACCTCTGCATCCCTCTCATGAGCCTCTGCATCCCTCTCTTAAGCCTCTGCATCACTCTCTTAAGCTTCTGCATCACTCTCGTAAGCCTCTGAATCACTCTTTTGAGCCTCTGCATCCCTCTCTTGAGCCTCTGAATCACTCTCTTGAGCCTCTGCATCCCTCTCTTAATCCTCTGCATCACTCTCGTAAGCATCTGAATCACTCTCTTGAGCCTCTACATCCCTCTCTTTAGCCACTGAATCCCTCTCTAAAGCCTCTGCATCACTCTTCAGCCTCTGCATTCCTCTCTTAAGCCTCTGCATCACTCTCTTAAGCCTCTGCATCACTCTCTTATGCCTCTGAATCACTCGCTTGAGCCTCTGCATAACTCTCTTGAGCACCGGCATCCCTCTCTCAAGCCTCTGCATCACTCTCTTTAGCCTCTGCATCCCTCTCTTGAGCCTCTGCATCTCTCTCTTCAGCCTCTTCATCCCTCTCGTGAGCCTCTGCAACACTCACTTCAGCCTCTGCATCACTCTCTTAAGCCTCTGAATCCCTCTTTTGAGGCCTCTGCATAACTATCTCGTGCCTCTGCATCACTCTCTTGATTCTCTGCATCACTCTCCTAAGCATCTGAATCACTCTCTCGAGCCTCTACATAACTCTCTTGATCCTCTGCATCACTCTCTTGAGCCTGTGCATCACTTTCTTGATCCTCTGCATCACTCTCTTGAGCCTCTGAATCATTCTCTTGAGCCTCTGCAGCCCTCTCTTAAGCCTCTACATCATTCTCTTGAGCCTTTGCATCCCTCTCATGAGCCTCTGCATCTCTCTCTTGAACTCCTGCTTCGCTCTCATGAGCCTTTGCATCCCTCTCTTGAGCCTTTGCATCACTCTTTTAAGCCTCTGCATCCCTCTCTTGAGCCTCTGCATCACTCTCTTCGGCATCTTCATCCCTCTCTTGAGCCTATGCAACACTCACTTCAGCCTCTGCATCACTCTCTTAAGCATCTGAGTCCCTCTCTTGAGGCCTCTGCATAACTCTCTCGAGCCTCTGCATCACTCTCTTGATTCTCTGCATCACTCTTGTAAGCATCTGAATCACTCTCTCGAGTCTCTACATAACTCTCTTGATCCTCTACATCATTTTCTTGAGCCTCTGCATCCCTCTCTTGACCCTCTGCATCTCTCTCTTGAACTCCTGCATCTCTCTCATGAGCCTTTGCATCCCTCTCTTAGGCCTTTGCATCACTCTTTTAAGCCTCTGCATCCCTCTCTTGAGCCTCTGCATCACTCTCAAGAGCCTCTGCTTCCCTCTCTTGTGCCTCTGCATCCCTCACATGAGCCTCTACATCCCTCTCTTGAGCCTCTGCATCCCTCTCTTGGGCCTCTGCATCCCTCTCTTCAGCCTCTGCATCCCTCTTTTAAGCCTTTGCATCACTCTCTTAAGCCTCTGCATCACTCTCGTAAGCCTCTGAATCACTCTCTTAAACATCTGCATCACTCTGTTGATCCCCTGCATCCCTCTCTCATTCCTCTGCATCCCTCTCTTGAGCCTCTGCATCACCCTCTTTAGCGTCTGCATTACTCTCTTGAGCCTCTGCATCCCCCTCCTAAGCCTCTGCCTCATTCTCTTAAGCCTCTGCATCACTCTCTTGAGCCTCTGCATCCCTCTCTTGAACCTCTGCATCACTCTCTTCAGCCTCTTCATCCCTCTCTTGAGCCACTGCAACACTCTCTTCAACCTCTGCATCACTCTCTTAATTAAGCCTCTGAATTACTCTCTCGAGCCTCTTCATCACTCTCTTGATCCTCTGCATCACTCTCTTGATCCCCTGCATCCCTCTCTCAAGCCTCTGCATCACTCTCTTGAGCATCTGCAACACCCTCTTAAGCCTCTGCATTACTCTCTTGAGCCTCTGCATCCCTCTCCTAAGTCTCTGCCTCACTCTCGTAAGCCTCTGCATCACTCTCTTGAGCCTCTGCATCCCTCTCTTCAGCTTCTGCATCCCCCTCTTGAGCCTCTTCATCCCTCTCTTGAGCCTCTGCAACACTCTCTTCAGCCTCTGCATCACTCTCTTAAGCCTCTGAATCTCTCTCTTGAGGCCTCTGCATAACTCTCTCGAGCCTCTGCATCACTCTCTCTCGAGCCTCTGCATCACTCTCTTGATGCTCTGCATCACTCTCTTGAGCCTTTGCATCACTCTCTTGAGTCTCTGCATCACTCTCTAGAGCCTCTGCATCACTCTCTTCCGCCTCTGCATCACTCTCTTAAGCCTCTGCTTCCCTCTCTTGATCCTCTGCATCACTCTCTTGAGCCTCTGTATCACTCTCTTGAGCCCCTGCATCCCTCTCATGAGCCTCTGCACCACTCTCTTGAGCCTCTGCATCACCCTTTCAAGCCTCTACATCCCTCTTTTGAGCCTCTGCATCGCTCTCTTCAGCCTCTGCATCACTCTCTTGAACTCCTGCATCCCTCTCATGAGACTCTGCATCCCTCACTTGAGCCTTTGCATCACTCTCTTAAGCCTCTGCTTCCCTCACTCTAGCCTCTGCATCCCTCTCTTGAGCCCCTGCATCCCTCTTTTGAGCCTCTGCATCACTTTCTTAAGCCTCTGTATCCCTTTCTTGAGCCTCTGCATCTCTCTCTTGAACTCCTCCATCCCTCTCATGAGCCTTTGTATACCTCTCTTGAGCCTTTGTATCACTCGCTTAAGCCTATGCATCCCTCTCTTTGGCCTCTGCATCCCTCACTTGAGCCTCTGCATCCCTCTCTTGAGCCCCTGCATCCCTCTCTTGAACCTCAGCATCCCTCTCTTGAGCCTCTGCATCCCTTTCTTAAGCCTCTGCATCACTCTCTTAAGCTTCTGCATCACTCTCGTAAGCCTCTGAATCACTCTTTTGAGCATCTGCATCCCTCTCTTGAGCCTCTGAATCACTCTCTTGAGCCTCTGCATCCCTCTCTTAATCCTCTGCATCACTCTCGTAAGCATCTGAATCACTCTCTTGAGCCTCTACATCCCTCTCTTTAGCCACTGAATCCCTCTCTAAAGCTTCTGCATCAGTCTCTTGAGCCTCTGCATCACTCTCTTGAGCCTCTGCATCACTCTCTTGAGCCTCTGCATCCCTCTCTTAAGCCTCTGCAACACTCTCTTCAGCCTCTGCCTCACTCTTCAGCCTCTGCATCCCTCTCTTGATCATCTGCATCACTCTCTTAAGCCTCTGCATCACTCTCGTATGCCTCTGAATCACTCGCTTGAGCCTCTGCATAACTCTCTTGAGCACCTGCATCCCTCTCTCAAGCCTCTGCATCACTCTCTTGAGCCTCTGCATCCCTCTCTTGAGCCTCTGCATCTCTCTCTTCAGCCTCTTCATCCCTCTCTTGAGCCTCTGCAACACTCACTTCAGCCTTTGCATCTCTCTCGTAAGCCTCTGAATCCCTCTTTTGAGGCCTCTGCATAACTCTCTTGTGCCTCTGCATCACTCTCTTGATTCTCTGCATCACTCTCGTAAGCATCTGAATCACTCTCTCGAGCCTCTACATAACTCTCTTGATCCTCTGCATCACTCTCTTGAGCCTGTGCATCACCCTCTTGATCCTCTGCATCACTCTCTTGAGCCTCTGCATCATTCTCTTGTGCCTCTGCATCCCTCTCTTAAGCCTCTACATCATTCTCTTGAGCCTTTGCATCCCTCTCTTGAGCCTCTGCATCTCTCTCTTGAACTCCTGCTTCTCTCTCATGAGCCTTTGCATCCCTCTCTTGAGCCTTTGCATCACTCGTTTAAGCCTCTGCATCCCTCTCTTGAGCCTCTGCATCACTCTCAAGAGCCTCTGCTTCCCTCTCTTGTGCCTCTGCATCCCTCACATGAGCCTCTGCATCCCTCTCTTGAGCCTCTGCATCCCTCTCTTGGGCCTCTACATCCCTCTCTTGAACCTCTGCATCCCTCCTTTAAGCCTTTGCATCACCCTCTTAAGCCTCAGCATCACTCTATTAAGCCTCTGAATCACTCTCTTAAGCATCTGCATCACTCTGCTGATCCCCTGCATCCCTCTCTCAAGCCTCTGCATCACTCTCTTAAGCCTCTGCATCACCCTCTTAAGCGTCTGCATTACTCTCTTGAGCCTCTGCATCCCTCTCCTAAGCCTCTGCCTCATTCTCTTAAGCCTCTGCATCACTCTCTTGAGCCTCTACATCCCTCTCTTCAACCTCTGCATCACTCTCTTCAGCCTCTTCATCCCTCTCTTGAGCCTCTGCAACACTCTCTTTATCCTCTGCATCACTCTCTTAAGCCTCTGAATCCCTGTCTTGAGGCCTCTGCATAACTCTCTCGAGCCTCTGCATCACTCTCTTGATTCTCTGCATCACTCTCACAAGTCTCTGAATTACTCTCTCGAGCCTCTGCATCACTCTCTTGATCCTCTGCATCACTCTCTTGATCCCTTGCATCCCTTTCTCAAGCCTCTGCATCACTCTCTTGAGCCTCTGCATCTCTCTCTTGAACTCCCCCATCCCTCTCATGAGCCTTTGCATACCTCTCTTGAGCCTTTGCATCACTCGCTTAAGCCTATGCATCCCTCTCTTTGGCCTCTGCATCCCTCACTTGAGCCTCTGCATCCCTCTCTTGAGCCCCTGCATCCCTCTCTTGAGCCTCTGCATCCCTCTCGTAAGCCTCTGCATCACTCTCTTAAGCTTCTGCATTACTCTCGTAAGCCTCTGCACCCCTCTCTTAATCCTCTGCATCACTTTCGTAAGCATCTGAATCACTCTCTTCAGCCTCTACGTCCCTCTCTTTAGCCACTGAATCCCTCTCTAAAGCCTCTGCATCAGTCTCTTGAGCCTCTGCATCATTCTCTTGAGCCTCTACATCACTCTCTTGAGCCTCTGCATCCCTCTCTTAAGCCTCTGCAACACTCTCTTCAGCCTCTGCATCACTCTCTTCAGCCTCTGCATCCCTCTCTTGATCATCTGCATCACTCTCGTAAGCCTCTGCATCATTCTCCTGAGCCTCTGCATAACTCTCTTGAGCCTCTGCATCACTCTCTTGAGCCTCTGCATCCCTCTTTTAAGCCTCTGCATCTTTCTCTTCAGCCTCTGCATCGCTCTTTTAATCCTATGCATCACTCTCTTAAGCCTCTGCATCACTCTCTTATACCTCTGAATCACTCGCTTGAGCCTCTGCATCACTCTCTTATACCTCTGAATCACTCGCTTGAGCCTCTGCATAACTCTCTTGAGCACCTGCATCCCTCTCTCAAGCCTCTGCATCACTCTCTTGAGCCTCTGCATACCTCTCTTGAGCCTCTGCATCTCTCTCTTCAGCCTCTTCAGCCCTCTCTTGAGCCTCTGCAACACTCACTTCAGCCTCTGCATCACTCCCTTAAGCCTGTGAATCCCTCTTTTGAGGCCTCTGCATAACTCTCTCGTGCCTCTGCATCACTCTCTTGATTATCTGCATCACTCTCGTAAGGATCTGAATCACTCTCTCGAGCCTCTACATAACTCTCTTCATCCTCTGCATCACTCTCTTGAGCCTGTGCATCACCCTCTTGATCCTCTGCATCACTCTCTTGAGCCTCTGCATCATTCTCTTGAGCCTCTGCATCCCTCTCTTAAGCCTCTACATCATTCTCTTGAGCCTTTGCATCCCTCTCTTGAGCCTCTGCATCTCTCTCTTGAACTCCTGCTTCTCTCTCATGAGCCTTTGCATCCCTCTCTTGAGCCTTTGCATCACTCTTTTAAGCCTCTGCATCCCTCTCTTGAGCATCTGCATCACTCTCTTCGGCGTCTTCATCCATCTATTGAGCCTCTGCAACTCTCACTTCAGCCTCTGCATCACTCTCTTAAGGCTCTGAGTCCCTCTCTTGAGGCCTCTGCATAACTCTCTCGAGCCTCTGCATCACTCTCTTGATTCTCTGCATCACTCCTGTAAGCATCTGAATCACTCTCTCGAGCCTCTACATAACTCTCTTGATCCTCTGCATCACTCTCTTGAGCCTCTGCATCACCTTTTTGATCCTCTGCATCACTCTCCTGAGCCTCTGCATCATTCTCTTGAGCCTTTGCATCCCTCTCTTAAGCCTCTACATCATTCTCTTGAGCCTCTGCATCCCTCTCTTGAGCCTCTGCATCTCTCTCTTGAACTCCTGCATCTCTCTCATGAGCCTTTGCATCCCTCTCTTGAGCCTTTGCATCACTCTTTTAAGCCTCTGCATCCCTCTGTTGAGCCTCTGCATCACTCTCAAGAGCCTCTGCTTCCCTCTCTTGTGCCTCTGCATCCCTCACATGAGCCTGTGATTTAAACAAAATCACAGATTTTTTGTGTGATTTAAACAAAATATCCTCGAATTAGGTATTATTTTGCCGTTTTTCCACGTTTTTGTGAATTTTCAGTTTATTGTAATTATTTCATTAAATATACGAGAAAAATTATGCAAACACATAATTGATCAGAAAATAACCTTAAATACTTTATTTTCAATCATCTATTTGTTTCTCGTTAAAATACTGAATAACATGTTGAAAAGGGGAGAAGTTCTGTTTTTATTGCATATATCGACGTTTCAGCCGAATTTAAACGGTTTTACGTGTACATCATCCATCGGTAATATAAACCGAAAATCAGGAACAATTTAGTTAATTTTAATGAAAACACATTGATTTTTATCATTTGTATTGGAAGCTACATCTTCATACGTCTTTTGTAGGATCTAAAAAATACGAATCTTCGCTTTATGATTCGAAGTTAAAATCCTCAAATTTGGCATAATAATGATTTTTTCACGTTTTTCATGTAGTTTGATATTACGTAAATATATTCATTTTTACCAATATTTCGATACTATTTCATGTAGTATCACGGTATGTGATTTGGCTTTCAAATCTCAGATTTTCGCATAATATTGCATTTTAAGCAAGTTTTCTTGCATTTTGTTTCGTATTAAAAATCACCGAATTCAGCAATACTTTGACGTTGATCATCCCCTTTTCCTTTATGTGATATAAACAAAATATCATCGAATTAGGCAATATTTTGCTGTTTTTCCACGTTTTTGTGAATTTTCAGTTTATTGTTATTAATTCATTATATAAACGATAAAAAAAAATGCAAACACATAATTGATTAGATAATATCCTTAAATACTTCATTTTCAATCAACTATTTGTTTCTCGTTAAAATCCTGAGTAAGATATTGAAAAGGAGAGAAGTTCGGTTTTTATTGCATTGTTTTTTATTTATTGTTTTTATTGCGGTTTTACGTGTACATCTTCCATCGGTAATATTAACCGAAAATCAGGAACATTTTAGTTAATTTTAACGAAAACACATTGATTTTTATTATTTGTATTGGAAGCAACATCTTTATACGTCTTTTCTAGGGTCTAAAAAATACGAAACGTCGCTCTATGATTCGAAGTTAAAATCCTCAAATTTGGCATAATAATGACTTTTTCACGTTTTTCATATAGTTTGATATTACTTAAATATATTCATTTTTACCAATATATCGATACTATTTCATCACGATACGTGATTTGGCCTTCAAATCTCAGATTTTCGCATAATATTGCATTTTAAGCAAGTTTTCTTGCTTTTTGTTTCGAACTAAAAATCATCGAATTTAGCAATATTTTGACGATTATCATCCCCTTTTCCTTTATGTGATATAAACAAATTATCATCGAATTAGGCAATATTTTGTTGTTTTTCCACGTTTTTGTGAATTTTCAGTTTATTGTTATTATTTCATTAAATATACGAGAAAAATTATGCAAACACATAATTGATCAGACTATAAGCTTAAATACTTCATTTTCAATCATCTATTTGTTTTTCGTTAAAATACTGAGTAAGATATTGAAAAGGGGAGAAGTTCTGTTTTTATTGCATATATCGACGTTTCAGCCGGATTAGAACGGTTTTACGTGTACATTTTCCATCGGTAATATAAACGGAAAATCAGGAACATTTTATTTAATTGTAATGAAACACATTGATTTTTATCATTTGTATTGGAAACAACATTGTCAAATGTCTTTTCTTGGATCTAAATAATACGAAACCTCGCTTTATGATTCGAAGTTAAAATCCTCAAATATGGTATAATAGTGACTTTTTCACGTTTTTCATGTAGTTTGATATTAAATAATTATATTCATTTTTACCAATATTTCGATACTATTTCAGGTAGTATCACGGTATGGGATTTGGCCTTCAAATCTCAGATTTTCGTATAATATTGCATTTTAAGCAAGTTTTCTTGCATTTTGTTTCGTACTAAAAATCATCGAATTCAGCAATATTTTGACGTTTATCATCCCCTTTTCCTTTATGTGATATAAACAAAATATCATCGAATTAGGCAATATTTTGCCGTTTTTCCACGTTGTTGTGAATTTTCAGTTTATTGTAATTATTTCATTAAATATACGATAAAAATGTGCAAACACATAATTGATTAGAAATTAACCTTAAACACTTCATTTTCAATCAACTATTTGTTTCTCGTTAAAATACTGAGTATTCCAAGATAATGGAAAGGGGAGAAATTCTGTTTTTATTGCATATATCGACGTTTCAGCCGGATTAGAGCGGTTTTACGTGTACATCTTCCATCGGTAATATAAACGGAAAATCAGGAACATTTCAGTTAATTCTAATGAAAACACATTGATTTTTATCATTTGTATTTGAAACAAAATTGTCATATGTCTTTTCTTGGATCTAAATAATACGAAACCTCGCTCAATGATTTGAAGTTAAAATTCTCAAATATGGTAATATAGTGACTTTTTTCACGTTATTCATGTAGTGTGATTTTACGTAAATATATTCGTTATTACCAATATTTCGATACTACTTCAGGTTTTCTCACGATATGTGATTTGGCCTTCAAATCTCAGAATTTCGCAAAATATTGCATTTTAAGCAAGTTTTCTTGCATTTTGTTTCGTACTAAAAATCATCGAATTCAGCAATATTTTGACCTTTATCATCCCCTTTTCCTTTATGTGATTTAAACAAAATATCATCGAATTAGGCAATATTTTGCCGTTTTTCCAAGTTTTCGTGAATTTTCAGTTTATTGTTATTATTTCATTAAATATACGAGAAAAATTATGCAAACACATAATTGATCAGAAAATAACCTTAAATACTTCATTTTCAATCATCTATTTGTTTCTCGTTAAAATACTGAGTAAGATATTGAAAAGGGGAGAAGTTCTGTTTTTATTGCATATATCGACGTTTCAGCCGGATTAGAACGGTTTTACGTGTACATCTTCCATCGGTAATATAAACCGAAAATCAGGAACATTTTAGTTAATTTTAATGAAAACACATTGATTTTTATTATTCGTATTGGAAGCAACATCTTTATACGTCTTTTCTAGGGTCTAAAAATGCGAAACGTCCCTCTATGATTCGAAGTTAAAATATTCAAATTTGGCATAATAATGACTTTTTCACGTTTTTCATGTAGTTTGATATTACGTAAATATATTCATATTTACCAATATTTCGATACTATTTCATGTAGTATCACAGTACGTGATTTGGCCTTCAAATCTCAGATTTTCGTATAATATTGCATTTTAAGCAAGTTTTCTTGCATTTTGTTTCGTACTAAAAATCATCGAATTCAGCAATAATTTGACGTTTATCATCCCCTTTTCCTTTATGTGATATAAACAAAATATCATCGAATTAGGCAATATTTTGCTGTTTTTCCACGTTTTTGTGAATTTTCAGTTTATTGCTATAAATTCATTAAATATACGATAAAAATGTGCAAACACATAATTGATTAGAAATTAACCTTAAACACATCATTTTCAAGCAACTATTTGTTTCTCGTTAAAATACTGAGTAAGATATTGGAAAGGGGAGAAATTCTGTTTTTATTGCATATATCGACGTTTCAGCCGGATTAGAGCGGTTTTACGTGTACATCTTCCATCGGTAATATAAACGGAAAATCAGGAACATTTCAGTTAATTCTAATGAAAACACATTGATTTTTATCATTTGTATTTGAAACAAAATTGTCATATGTCTTTTCTTGGATCTAAATAATACGAAACCTCGCTCAATGATTTGAAGTTAAAATTCTCAAATATGGTAATATAGTGACTTTTTTCACGTTATTCATGTAGTGTGATTTTACGTAAATATATTCGTTATTACCAATATTTCGATACTACTTCAGGTTTTCTCACGATATGTGATTTGGCCTTCAAATCTCAGAATTTCGCAAAATATTGCATTTTAAGCAAGTTTTCTTGCATTTTGTTTTGTACTAAAAATCATCGAATTCAGCAATATTTTGACCTTTATCATCCCCTTTTCCTTTATGTGATTTAAACAAAATATCATCGAATTAGGCAATATTTTGCCGTTTTTCCACGTTGTTGTGAATTTTCAGTTTATTGTAATTATTTCATTAAATATACGAGAAAAATTATGCAAACACATAATTGATCAGACTATAAGCTTAAATACTTCATTTTCAATCATCTATTTGTTTCTCGTTAAAATACTGAGTAAGATATTGAAAAGGAGAGAAGTTCGGTTTTTATTGCATATATCGACGTTTGAGCCGGAATAGAGCGGTTTTACCCTCTTGACCCTCTGCATCCCTCTCTTGAGCCTCTGCAGCACTCTCTTAACCCTCTGCATCACTCTCGTAAGCCTCTGCATCACTCTCTTAAGCCTCTGCATCACTCTCGTAAACCTCTGAATCACTCTCTTCAGCTTCTCATTCACTCTCTTGAGCCCCTGCATCCCTCTATTGAGCCTCTGCATCACTCTCGTGAGCCTCTGCATCACACTCTTAGGCCTCTACATCCCTCTTTTGAGCTTCTTTATCACTTTCTTAGGCCTCTGCATCCCTTTCTTGAGCCTCTGCATCTCTCTCTTGAACTCCTGCATCCATCTCATGAGCCTTTGCATCCCTCTATTGAACCTTTGCATCACTCGCTTAAGCCTCTGCATCCCTCTCTTGAGCCTGTGCATCACTCACAAAAGTCTCTGCATCCCTCTCTAGTGCCTCTGCATCCCTCACCTGAGCCTCTGCATCCCTCTCATGAGCCCCTGCATCCCTCTCTTTAGCCTCTGCATCCCTCTCTTGAGCCTCTGCATCCCTCTCTTAAGCCTCTACATCACTCTCTTAAGCCTCTGCATCCCTCTCTTGATCCTCTGCATCACTCTCTTGAGCCTCTGCATCACTCTCTTGATCGTCTGCATCACTCTCTTGACCCTCTGCATCACTCTCTTGAGCCTCTCTATCTCTCTATTGAACCTCTGCATCACTCTCTTGAGCCTCTGCATCACTCTCTTAAGCCTCTGCATCCCTCTCTTGATTCTCTGCATCACTCTCGTGAGCCTCTGCATCATACTCTTGAGCCTCTGCATCCCTCTCTTAAGCCTCTACATCATTCTCTTGGGCCTCTGCATCACTCTATTGAGCCTCTGCATCACTCACTTAAGCCTCTGCCGTTCTCTCTTGAGCCTCTGCATCACTCTCTTGAGCCTCTGCATTCCTCTCTGGAGCCTCAGCATCCCTCTCTTGAGCCTTTTGCATCACTCTTATGAACCTCTGCATCATTCTCTTGAGCCTCTGCATCCCTTTCTTAAACTTCTGCATCACTCTCTTGAGCCTCTGCATCCCTCTATTAAGCCTCTGCATCACTCTTTTGAGCCTCTGCATCCCTCTCATGAGCCTCTGCATCACTGTCATGAGCCTCTGTATCACTCTCTCGAGCCTCTGCATCACTCTCTAGAGCCTCTGCATCACTCTCCTAAACCTCTGCATCCCTCTCTTGATCCTCTGCATCAGTCTCTTGAGCCTCTGCATCATTCTCTTGAGCCTCTACATCCTTCTCTTAAGCCTCTACATCATTCTCATGAGCCCCTTCATCACTTTCTTCAGCCTCTGCATCACTCTCTTAAGCCTCTGCATCACTCTCTTAAGCCTCTGCCTTTTTCTCTTGAGCCTCTGCATCACTCTCTTGAGCCTCTGCCTCCCTCTCTTAAGCCTCTTCATCATTCTCTTGAGCCTCTGCATCCCTCTCTTGAGCCTTTGCATCTCTCTGTTATGCCTCTGCATTCCTCTCATGAGCTTCTGCATCACTCTCAAGTGCCTCTGCATCTTTCTCTTGTGCCTCTGCATCCCGCACTTTAGCCTCTGCTTCCCTCTCTTGAGCCTCTGCATCCCTCTCTTGAGCCTCTGCAAACTCTCTTCAGCCTCTGCATCACTCTCGTAAGCCTTTGCATCACTCTCTTAAGCCTCTCATCACTCTCGTAAACCTCTGAATCACTCTCCTAAGCCTCTCTATCACTCTCTTGAGCCCCTGCATCCCTTTATTGAGCCTCTGCATCACTCTCGTGAGCCTCTGCATCACACTCTTAAGCCTCTGCATCCCTCTTTTGAGCCTCTGCATCACTTTCTTAAGCCTCTGCATCACTCTTGTGAGCCTCTGCATCACACTCTTAAGCCTCTGCATCCCTCTTTTGAGCCTCTGCATCACTTTCTTAAGCCTCTGCATCCCTTTTTTGATCCTCTGCATCTCTCTCTTGAACTCCTGCATCCATCTCATGAGCTTTTGCATCCCTCTCATGAGCCTTTGCATCACTCGCTTAAGCCTCTGCATCCCTCTCTTGAGCCTCTGCATCACTCTCAAGAACCTATGCATCCCTCTCTTGTGCCTCTTCATCCCTCACTTGAGCCTCTGCATCCCTCTCTTGAGCCCCTGCATCCCTCTCTTGAGCCTCTGCAAACTCTCTTCAGCCTCTGCATCACTCTCGTAAGCCTTTGCATCACTCTCTTAAGCCTCTCATCACTCTCGTAAACCTCTCAATCACTCTCCTCAGCCTCTCTATCACTCTCTTGAGCCCCTGCATCCCTTTATTGAGCCTCTGCATCACTCTCGTGAGCCTCTGCATCACACTCTTAAGCCTCTGCATCCCTCTTTTGAGCCTCTGCATCACTTTCTTAAGCCTCTGCATCCCTTTTTTGATCCTCTGCATCTCTCTCTTGAACTCCTGCATCCATCTCATGAGCTTTTGCATCCCTCTCATGAGCCTTTGCATCACTCGCTTAAGCCTCTGCATCCCTCTCTTGAGCCTCTGCATCACTCTCAAGAACCTATGCATCCCTCTCTTGTGCCTCTTCATCCCTCACTTGAGCCTCTGCATCCCTCTCTTGAGGCCCTGCATCCCTCTCTTGAGCCTCTGCATTCCTCTCTTGTGCCTCTGCATCTCTCTCTTAAGCCTCTGCATCACTCTCTTAAGCCTCTGCATCACTCTCATAAGCCTCTGAATCACTCTCTTGAGCCTCTGCATCCCTCTCTTGAGCCTCTGCATCACTCTCTTCAGGCTCTGCATCCCTTTTTTGAGCCTATGCATCACTTTCTTAAGCCTCTGCATCCCTTTCTTGAGCCTCTGCATCACTCTCTTGAACTCCTGCATCCCTTTTTTTATCCTATGGATCACTTTCTTAGGCCTCTGCATCCCTTTCTTGAGAATCTGCATCACTCTCTTGAACTCCTGCATCCCTCTCATCAGCCTCTGCATCCGTCATCTGAGCTTTTGCATCACTCTGTCAAGAATCTGCATCCCTCTCTTGAGCCTCTGCGTCACTCTCAAGAGCCTCTGCATCCCTCTCTTGTGCCTCTGCATCCCTCACTTGAGCCTCTGCATCCCTCACTTGAGGCAGTGCATCCCTCTCTTGAGCCTCTGAATTTCTCTCTTAAGCCTCTGCACCACTCTCTTAAGCCTCTGCATCACTCTCGTAAGCCTCTGCATCACTCTCTTAAGCCTCTGCATCACTTTCGTAAACCTCTGAATCACTCTCTTCAGCCTCTCTATCACTCTCTTGAGCCCCTGCATCCCTCTATTGAGCCTCTGCATCACTCTCGTGAGCCTCTGCATCACACTCTTAAGCCTCTACATCCCTCTTTTGAGCTTCTTTATCACTTTCTTAGGCCTCTGCATCCCTTTCGTGAGCCTCTGCATCTCTCTCTTGAACTCCTGCATCCATCTCATGAGCCTTTGCATCCCTCTATTGAACCTTTGCATCACTCGCTTAAGCCTCTGCATCCCTCACCTGAGCCTCTGCATCCCTCTCATGAGCCCCTGCAGCCCTCTCTTTAGCCTCTGCATCCCTCTCTTGAACCTCTGCATCCCTCTCTTAAGCCTCTACATCACTCTCTTAAGCCTCTGCTTCCCTCTCTTGATCCTCTGCATCACTCTCTTCAGCCTCTGCATCACTCTCTTGATCGTCTGCATCACTCTCTTGACCCTCTGCATCACTCTCTTGAGCCTCTCTATCTCTCTATTGAACCTCTGCATCACTCTCTTGAGCCTCTGCATCACTCTCTTAAGCCTCTGCATCCCTCTCTTGATTCTCTGCATCACTCTCGTGAGCCTCTGCATCATACTCTTGAGCCTCTGCATCCCTCTCTTAAACCTCTACATCATTCTCTTGGGCCTCTGCATCACTCTATTGAGCCTCTGCATCACTCACTTAAGCCTCTGCCGTTCTCTCTTGAGCCTCTGCATCACTCTCTTGAGCCTCTGCATTCCTCTCTGGAGCCTCAGCATCCCTCTCTTGAGCCTTTTGCATCACTCTTATGAACCTCTGCATCATTCTCTTGAGCCTCTGCATCCCTATCTTAAGCTTCTGCATCACTCTCTAGAGCCTCTGCATCCCTCTATTAAGCCTCTGCATCACTCTTTTGAGCCTCTGCATCCCTCTCATGAGCTTCTGCATCACTGTCATGAGCCTCTGCATCACTCTCTCGAGCCTCTGCATCACTCTCTAGAGCCTCTGCATCACTCTCCTAAACCTCTGCATCCCTCTCTTGATCCTCTGCATCAGTCTCTTCAGCCTCTGCATCATTCTCTTGAGCCTCTACATCCTTCTCTTAAGCCTCTACATCATTCTCATGAGCCCCTTCATCACTTTCTTCAGCCTCTGCATCACTCTCTTAAGCCTCTGCATCACTCTCTTAAGCCTCTGCCTTTTTCTCTTGAGCCTCTGCATCACTCTCTTGAGCCTCTGCATCCCTCTCTGGAGCCTCAGCATCCCTCTCTTGAGCCTTTTGCAGCACTCTGTTGAGCCTTTGCATCACTCTCTTGAGCCTCTGCATCATTCTTGTGGGAACCGACCTGTGAGATTTATATTTATTTAATTTATATGAATTTATATTTACGTTAATTTATATACTTCGATAGCAATTTGTATAATGATAAGTGGACTGTATTTCTGCAATAATCTCTTAATCTCACAAATCGATCCTCTACACATTAGGGGGGGTTTATATTTATATATATGCAGCCAATCAAACTACAGTAATAGCTACATACATTGATGAGGTTCCTTATCTTATAGTACAGCAGGTTAGTCCACCAGGTATAACTAGAGTGTAGACACCAAATTATCCTCTTTGAGGTAGCTTCTATCACCCAGTAACTGGTGCACATAATCTTGCATCCTCGTCTTGACCTGTCAAAAGTGCGCTAGCTGTGAAGCCAGAATCCTATATATGACAAGCTATATCAGAGAAAACACTATACAGTACATGGAACATTAAAGACCTGGCTTAATTACCTTTAGTATGAGGCGATTTCGCGTTCTAACCGGGTCACCCTATATCCTGACATTAATGGCCATAAATGAATGATAAACGGGTTTCGGATAGACACTTAACTTGAATTTGTAGACAGCGTGTTGACAATGGTACACTTCTGGTTTCCATAACACTACGTCCAAGTAAAATTAACAGGAGCCGAATTTGCTCCCGTGTGAGCCTCTGGTCTAGTCTCAACAAACAATGGCTGCCCTCCTTCCTCCACTCTGACGCCTGGCCTACTTTGTCCAGATGTCAAAAAGTGATAGAAGGGTCACATTTACTCTACTTTAATATTGATAATTAAGTTAATATATATAAGATGTTTTTATGATGGTAAAGTCCAAAGACTAATGTATTTAAGAACAATTCCCAGCAGAATAGCTGGTGAATTATAATAGTATGTGGTGATGATATCCCGTTTTCTATAGACGGTAATTCCACTACAAGTTACGTTTTCTATGGGTAACTTGTTTATACAACACAGCTCTTATCTGTCTGTATGATATTAAATAGTGTCGGATTTTCCGACATAATTCCCCAGGGGGCTGCTCACGGGTCGAAGTCCTATTTAGAACAGACGAACACCGATACTCCTCCTTCGAATTATCAGATTAATTTGATGTTAGTAGTTAGTAATCACACATTTGTGTGTCTGTTCGTACAGGACGGATGTCCCGTACCAGAGTTGCAGGGGTTAGAAGTCTAATGCGATTTCATTTCCCTGTCAACTCTTGAAAGGCTAATATTCAAGCCTTATTACATATTATTTAACCCAGAAGACTGAATGTGATCAAGTACTACAGTCAAGTATGATTCAGGGACTGCAGTGAGATCAGTGACATTAGATATAACTTGAAGTTTCTTCAGGTAACTGGTCACTGATATGTAAACACTGAGGCCCATGGAATACATCTTGATTAAATAATAAATGTATCAAATCAGTCATCAGATTTATTAGGGTTTAATTTAGTTAATTGATTCAGAAGATTGAATAGCTCATCATTAAAGTAAAGTATGGTTCTGAGACTGCAGTGGGTTCAGTGACATTGGTCGCAGTGACTTGTAGCTGTTTTAGGCTACTGTTCACTGATTTGCCACTGAGGCCTCATGAACTCATCTTCAGCTTCAAATGATGATACTAACATCAACTTCTGTTACTATAGTCAGCTGTCATCTCCTTAGTATAATGCTACTGGAGAAATATAATCAGCTGACAAATTCAGATTCTATTGGTATTGTTTATCTGCAGGCATAGGTCTCCTCAGGCTTGATACTGGGCCTGAGAGTAATTTACCTCCTGCAGAGCTTAACATGGTTATACCCTGATATTTAGTAGGGCTACCGATGAATCGATGGCAATAGTCTGTCCCAACAAGGAGACCGAAGTCAGTGAGGTGATCAGACTTAATATTATCTGCCAATTTTATTCCTCTATTTCTCAGGAATTTGGCTGTTGCTCTCAGACCTTGAACTTGTAGGTCTACTGGTATTTTGTCCACCACAATGGCTTGTACTCGACAGACGTACCTGCCTAAGCGTACTGATGGTTGTACCACCTGGTAGACTTGAGGTCCTGCATCTGTTACAAACCCTGAGATGTTGAATGACATCTGGGCTACAGGCCTTAATTGTAATTCATCTGCCAACCTTTTAGTGATATATGTTCTCTGGGATCCTTGGTCAAACAACCCACGGGTATGGACCTTGGCCCTCTTATTCAGGATGGTAATTTGGGCAGTAGGCAAAGTCGTATTACCTTTAGACTTTGCCGATTGGACACTCTTTGTTGGTTGCACCTTGCAGTACTGTACTGTGGTGGGAATGCTATCTTCCACCTTGGGTCTTGAATACGTTAATTTCGTATATTTGCACAGTGCTGCATGGTGCCTACCTCTTCTACACCTGTTACAGGTGTTGAATTGGGTATCACAATAGTCTATGTTGTGTGACTTGAGACACCTCGAACATCTCCCTAATTCCTGGAGTCGCTCAATACGAGTGTCTCTGGTTGGATAATTAGCACAACGGTATGTTGAATGTTTCTTTTTGCAGAACATACATGTCCCCCAGCCTACTGCACGTTTGGAAGTTACCGGTTTGGGTGAACTAGTAACAGTAGGCTTGGAGGATGCTGCTGCATTGTCAGATTTTCTGCAACTTGATGTTTGAGTAATTGGTTGATGTTTATTTGGGGTGGTTGTTTTACCCTTTAATTGACTATTATTTTCTATTTCTGAAGGCTTGCAAGAGGCTTTAACTTCCTCATTTGCTCGTCGTTTGCTTATGATGGAATGTAAACCTTCAGTGATGTCCTGTACTGTCAGGATGGTGTTATGTTGATGCGCATATAATTCATCTAGTATATCGCTGGACAATTTTCGTTGAAGGACTACTTTGGTCATCCATTCACTAGTAGTTATATCAACCTTAAGTCTGAATGTTCTTAGTAGTGACTCAAACTCCATGCTGAAGGATTGTAATGAGTCAGCAGTCTGATCAGGTTGAGGTAAATCCAGCAATTGTAGTACTAGATGTATGACAGTTTTCTCATTGCCAGCATTATTCCTAGGAGGCTGGACTGGGAAATTAGTGCTGTCGCTATTTTCATTTACATTTTCTACTACTGGTTCAGCTTCACCTCTAGTTTGGAGGCATGTTAACTTAGTAGCTTCAGGTATTGGGTTTTCAGAAACCACAGAGACTGTGGATAAATTGTCTGAAAACTGCTTAATTTCTGGTGGTATATTATTGGGTGAAGCTGTAGTGGGTGAAGCTTTACTGGGTGAAGCTTTATCCTTGTTGATTAAAGGATCTAATCTGGCTTTACATTTATTCTCAAAAAGATCCAGATCATCCATAACATTATCTACTTTATTTGATGTACTTGCTATTTGTTCTGATTCAATTATCCTGTGTAAATGTTCCAACCTGCCTTGAGTTTCTTCTTCATATTGTGCTAGGTCAGACAGGAATGGTTCCACATCTTCAACTACTACATCATCGTGGACTTGATTTTGGTAAGATTTCCTATTTGCTTTCAATATATGCAATTGGGTTTGAATCTGTAACAGTGGTATTTTCAACCGATGATAATTAATTACAGGCTCATATAACAACTGTTCATATTGGTTGAGATCTCTTGTTAGTTGGCGTTTGCTTGATATTAAAGCACGCTTTGCTTTCTGTGGATTAGTCATGGTGACTTGTTAATTGAGCACCACTGGCTCATAAATTGTGAGCAAGTACTAATGGTAGCCTAGGGTAAATTCTGCACTCACTAGGCAATAATCCTACCTCTACTTGAGGTTAGCACTTAAAATTAATACACATTATATATATACAATCATACACACTAATGATTTGAATGATAAACCAGTGTCACTGGAAGTACCTTTAGGTTAGCTCTTCTATATCACCCTAGGATGGTAGAGACACTAATTAATCACTCAAAGGTGTAATGATCATAAGTAAATTATATATATACAACTCAACTCGAGTTGATAAAAATTACACCCAAAATAGGGTCTGGACCATTCATTAATGGTGCTAGGTTGATCAATATAGTTCAACTGACTATGGTAATAATGGGACTAGGATGAGCAATAATAGTTCAACTAGTCATATCCTACCCTGTTGTGGGTTGGCAATTAGTAAATATTATACTGTGATCACTAGTGCAGTATATATTAAATGATTCTCTATTTTGGAGAAATAATATACACAATTATTGACAATAGCCTCTTAATTAGCCTCTATGAAACTTCTAATATTATCTAGAAGTATTAAATATTATTAGTGACCTCGCGAAATAAACTCCACAAAATTCGTAGATAATCTCTCGCGAAATGTAACACCACGAAATCCGTGAACAATCTCGCGAAGACACAGTCACTAATTTGGCTGGATTCTATATTAGCGCTGTCATTTCACGAAATAACACGCCACCAAATATCTGTGGGTGTGCATGAAACCGCTGACGAAGCTGAACTGGGCTGAGGGAGGCTCCTGAGCTCCCTCGAGGCTACGCTGCCGTCTTGACTGCTGGCTTTGTTTAAATAACACTGCACTAGTATATTTAATGAATCCACTGGATAACTGGTTCATCCGGTACTAAGATGACCAAATGTGGGTTCAAAGGATCAAATAATCCGTCATCCGGTTCGAAGATGACCAAATAATGTGGGAACCGACCTGTGAGATTTATATTTATTTAATTTATATACTTCGATAGCAATTTGTATAATGATAAGTGGACTGTATTTCTGCAATAATCTCTTAATCTCACAAATCGATCCTCTACACATTAGGGGGGGTTTATATTTATATATATGCAGCCAATCAAACTACAGTAATAGCTACATACATTGATGAGGTTCCTTATCTTATAGTACAGCAGGTTAGTCCACCAGGTATAACTAGAGTGTAGACACCAAATTATCCTCTTTGAGGTAGCTTCTATCACCCAGTAACTGGTGCACATAATCTTGCATCCTCGTCTTGACCTGTCAAAAGTGCGCTAGCTGTGAAGCCAGAATCCTATATATGACAAGCTATATCAGAGAAAACACTATACAGTACATGGAACATTAAAGACCTGGCTTAATTACCTTTAGTATGAGGCGATTTCGCGTTCTAACCGGGTCACCCTATATCCTGACATTAATGGCCATAAATGAATGATAAACGGGTTTCGGATAGACACTTAACTTGAATTTGTAGACAGCGTGTTGACAATGGTACACTTCTGGTTTCCATAACACTACGTCCAAGTAAAATTAACAGGAGCCGAATTTGCTCCCGTGTGAGCCTCTGGTCTAGTCTCAACAAACAATGGCTGCCCTCCTTCCTCCACTCTGACGCCTGGCCTACTTTGTCCAGATGTCAAAAAGTGATAGAAGGGTCACATTTACTCTACTTTAATATTGATAATTAAGTTAATATATATAAGATGTTTTTATGATGGTAAAGTCCAAAGACTAATGTATTTAAGAACAATTCCCAGCAGAATAGCTGGTGAATTATAATAGTATGTGGTGATGATATCCCGTTTTCTATAGACGGTAATTCCACTACAAGTTACGTTTTCTATGGGTAACTTGTTTATACAACACAGCTCTTATCTGTCTGTATGATATTAAATAGTGTCGGATTTTCCGACAATTCTCATGAGCCTATACATCCTTCTCTTAAGCCTCAACATCATTCTCTTGAGCCCCTGCATCACTCTCTTGAGCCTCTGCATCACTCTCTTAATCCTCTGCATCTCTCTCTTCAGCCTCTGCATCACTCTCTTGATCCTTTGCATCACTCACTTGAGCCTCTGTATCATTCTCATGAGCCTCTGCCTCCCTCTCTTAAGCCTCTACATCATTCTCTTGAGCCTCTGCATCCCTCTCTTGAGCCTCTGCATCACTCTCTTGAGCCTCTGCATCCCTCTCTGGAGCCTCAGCATCCCTCTCTTGAGCCTTTTGCAGCACTCTGTTGAGCCTTTGCATCACTCTCTTGAGCCTCTGCATCATTCTCATGAGCCTATACATCCTTCTCTTAAGCCTCAACATCATTCTCTTGAGCCCCTGCATCACTCTCTTGAGCCTCTGCATCACTCTCTTAATCCTCTGCATCTCTCTCTTCAGCCTCTGCATCACTCTCTTGATCCTTTGCATCACTCACTTGAGCCTCTGTATCATTCTCATGAGCCTCTGCCTCCCTCTCTTAAGCCTCTACATCATTCTCTTGAGCCTCTGCATCTTTCTCTTGTGCCTCTGCATCCCGCACTTTAGCCTCTGCTTCCCTCTCTTGAGCCTCTGCATCCCTCTCTTGAGCCTCTGCAAACTCTCTTCAGCCTCTGCATCACTCTCGTAAGCCTTTGCATCACTCTCTTAAGCCTCTCATCACTCTCGTAAACCTCTGAATCACTCTCCTCAGCCTCTCTATCACTCTCTTGAGCCCCTGCATCCCTTTATTGAGCCTCTGCATCACTCTCGTGAGCCTCTGCATCACACTCTTAAGCCTCTGCATCCCTCTTTTGAGCCTCTGCATCACTTTCTTAAGCCTCTGCATCACTCTCGTGAGCCTCTGCATCACACTCTTAAGCCTCTGCATCCCTCTTTTGAGCCTCTGCATCACTTTCTTAAGCCTATGCATCCCTTTTTTGATCCTCTGCATCTCTCTTTTGAACTCCTGCATCCATCTCATGAGCTTTTGCATCCCTCTCATGAGCCTTTGCATCACTCGCTTAAGCCTCTGCATCCCTCTCTTGAGCCTCTGCATCACTCTCAAGAACCTATGCATCCCTCTCTTGTGCCTCTTCATCCCTCACTTGAGCCTCTGCATCCCTCTCTTGAGCCCCTGCATCCCTCTCTTGAGCCTCTGCATTCCTCTCTTGTGCCTCTGCATCTCTCTCTTAAGCCTCTGCATCACTCTCTTCAGGCTCTGCATCCCTTTTTTGAGCCTATGCATCACTTTCTTAAGCCTCTGCATCCCTTTCTTGAGCCTCTGCATCACTCTCTTGAACTCCTGCATCCCTTTTTTTATCCTATGGATCACTTTCTTAGGCCTCTGCATCCCTTTCTTGAGCATCTGCATCACTCTCTTGAACTCCTGCATCCCTCTCATCAGCCTCTGCATCCGTCATCTGAGCTTTTGCATCACTCTGTTAAGAATCTGCATCCCTCTCTTGAGCCTCTGCGTCACTCTCAAGAGCCTCTGCATCCCTCTCTTGTGCCTCTGCATCCCTCACTTGAGCCTCTGCATCCCTCACTTGAGGCAGTGCATCCCTCTCTTGAGCCTCTGAATTTCTCTCTTAAGCCTCTGCATCAATCTCTTAAGCCTCTGCATCACTCTCGTAAGCCTCTGAATCACTCTCTTGAGCCTCTGCATCCCTCTCTTGAACTCCTGCATCCCTCTCATTAGCCTCTGCTTCCCTCTCTCAAGCCTCTGCATCACCCTCTTCAGCCTTTGCATCACTCTCTTAAGCCTCTGCCTTTCTCTCTTGAGCCTCTGTATCACTCTCTTGAGCCTCTGCATCCCTCTATGGAGCCTCAGCATCCCTCTCTTGAGGCTTTTGAAACACTCTGTTGAACCTTTGCATCACTCTCTTGAGCCTCTGCATCATTCTCTTGAGCCTCTACATCCTTCTCTTAAGCCTCTACATCATTCTCTTGAGCCCTTACATCACTCTCTTGAGCCTCTGCATCACTCTCTTAAGCCTCTGCCTCTCTCTCTTCAGCCTCTGCATCACTCTCTTGATCCTCTGCATCACTCTCTTGAGCCTCTGCATCAATCTCTTGAGCCTGTGCATCCCTCTCTTAAGCCTCTACATCATTCTCCTGAGCCTTTGCATCCCTCTCTTGAGCGTTTGCATCACTCTCCTAAGCCTCTGCATTCCTCTCATGAGCCTCTGCATCACTCTCAAGTGCCTCTGCATCTTTCTCTTGTGCCTCTGCATCCCTCACTTTAGCCTCTGCATCCCTCTCTTGAGCCTCTGCATCCCTCTCTTGAGCCTATTCATCACCCTCTTGATTCTCTGCATCACTCTCTTAAGCCTCTGCATCACTCTCTAGAGCCTCTGCATCACTTTCTTCAGCCTCTGCATCACTCTCTTAAGCCTCTGCTTCCCTCTCTTGATCCTCTGCATTACTCTCTTGAGCCTCTGCATCACTCTCTTGATCGTCTGCATCACTCTCTTGATCCTCTGCATCACTCTCTTGAGCCTCTCTTTCACTCTATTGAGCCTCTGCATCACTCTCTTGAGCCTCTGCACCACTCTCTTAAGACTTTGCATCCCTCTCTTGATTCTCTGCATCACTCTCTTGAGCCTCTGTATCATACTCGTGAGACTCTGCTTCCCTCTCTTAAGCCTCTACATCATTCTCTTGGGCCTCTGCATCACTCTCTTGAGCCTCTTCATCACTCTCTTAAGCCTCTGCCTTTCTCTCTTGAGCCTCTGCATAACTCTCTTGAGCCTCTCCATCCCTCTCTGGAGCCTCAGCATCCCTCTCTTGAACCTTTTGCAGCAAACTCTTGAGCCTCTGCTTCATTCTCTTGAGCCTCTGCGTCCCTCTCTTTAGCCTCTGCATCATTCTCTTGAGCCTCTGCATCACTCTCTTGAGCCTCTGCATCACTCCCTTAAGCCTATGCATCACTCTCTTAAACCTCTGCATCCCTCTCTTGATCCTCTGCATCAGTCTCTTGAGCCTCTGCATCATTCTCTTGAGCCTCTTCATCCTTCTCTTAAGCCTCTACATCATTCTCTTGAACCCCTGCATCACTCTCTTGAGCCTCTGCATCACTCTCTTCAGCTTCTGCATCACTCTCTTCAGCCTCTGCTTCCCTCGCTTGATCCTCTGCATCACGCTCTTCAGACTCTTCATCACTCTCTTAAGCCTCTGTTTCCCTCTCTTGATCCTCTGCATCACTCTCTTGAGCCTCTGCGTCACTCTCTTGATCGTCTGCATCACTCGCTTGAGCCTCTGCATCACTCTCTTGAGCCTCTCTATTACTCTATTGAGCCTCTGCATCACTCTCTTGAGCATTTGCATCACTCTCTTAAGCCTCTGCATTCCTCTCTTGATTCTCTGCATCACTCTCTTAAGCCTCTACATCATTCTCTTTAGCCTCTGCATTACTCTCTTGACCCTCTGCATCACTCCCTTGAACCTCTGCATCCCTCTCTGGAGCCTCAGCATCCCTCTCTTGAGACTTTTGCAGCACTCTCTTTAGCCTCTGCATCATTCTCTTGAGCTTCTGCATCCCACTCTTAAGCCTCTGCATCACCCTCTTGAGCCTCTGCATCCTCTTTTAAGCCTCTGCATCACTCTCTTGAGCCTCTGCATCTCTCTCTTGAGCCTCTGCATCACTCTTATGAGCCTCTGCATCACTCTCTTGAGCCTCTGCATCACTCTCCTGAGCTTCTGCATCACTCTCGTAAACCTCTTCATCCCTCTCTTGATCCTCTGCATCACTCTCTTGAGCCTCTGCATTATTCTTTTGAGCCTCTACATCCTTCTCTTAAGCCTCTACATCATTCTCTTGAGCCCCTGCATCACTCTCTTGAGCCTCTGCATCACTCTCTTAGGCCTTTGCATCTCTCTCTTCAGCCTCTACATCACTCTCTTGATCCTCTGCATCACTCTCTTGAGCCTCTGCATCATTCTCCTGAGATTCTGCATCCCTCTTTTAAGCCTCTACATCATTCTCTTGAGCCTCTGCATCCCTCTCTTGAGCCTTTGCATCACTCTCTTAAGCCTCTTCATCCTTCTCTTGAGGCTCTGCATCACTCTCAAGTGCCTCTGCATCTTTCCCTTGTGCATCTGCTTCCCTCACTTTAGCCTCTGCATCCCTCTCTTGAGTCTCTGCATCCCTCTCTTGAGCCTCTGCACCACTCTCTTAAGCCTCTGCATCACTCTCGTAAGCCTCTGCATCACTATCTTAAGCCTCTGCATCACTCTCGTAAACCTCTGAATCACTCTCCTCAGCCTCTCTATCACTCTCTTGAGCCCCTGCATCCCTCTATTGAGCCTCTGCATCACTCTCCTGAGCCTCTGCATCGCACTCTTAATCCTCTGCATCCCTCTTTTGAGCCTCTGTATTACTTTCTTAAGCCTCTGCATCCATTTCTTGAGTCTCTGCATGATTCTCTTTAACTCCTGCATCCATCTCATGAGCCTTTGCATCCCTCTCTCCAGCCTTTGCATCACTCGCTTAAGCCTCTGCATCCCTCTCTTGAGCCTCTGCATCACTCTCAAGAGCCTCTGCATCCCTCTCTTGTGCCTCTGCGTCCCTCACTTGAGCTTCTGCATCCCTCTCTTGAGCCTCTGCATCCCTCTCTTGAGCCTCTGCATCCCTCTCTTGAGCCTCTGCATCCCTCTCTTAAGCCGCTGCATCACTCTCTTAAGCCTCTGCATCACTCTCGTAAGCCTCTGAATCACTCTCTTGAGCCTCTGCATTCCTCTCTTGAGCCTCTGCATCACTCTCTTCAGGCTCTGCATATCTTTTCTGAGCCTATGCATCACTTTATTAAGCCTCTGCATCCCTTTCTTGAGCCTTTGCATCACTCTCTTCAACTCCTGCATCCCTCTCATGAGCCTCTGCATCCCTCTCATGAGCCTCTGCATCCCTCATCTGAGCTTTTGCATCACTCGCTTAAGAATCTGCATCCATCTCTTGAGTCTCTGCGTCACTCTCAAGAGCCTCTGCATCCCTCTCTTGTGCCTCTGCATCCCTCACATGAGCCTCTGCATCCCTCTCTTGAACTCCTGCATCCCTCTCATTAGCCTCTGCATCCCTCCCTTGAACCTTTGCATCACTCTCTTAAGCCTATGCATCCCTCTCCAGAGCCTCTGCATCCCTCTCTAGAGCCTCTGCATCCTTCTCCTGGGCCTCTGCATCCCTCTCTTGAGCCTCTGCATTCCTCTCTTAAGTCTCTGCATCACTCTCTTGAGCCTTTGCATCACACTCTTGAGCCCCTGCATCCCTCTCTCAAGCCTCTGCATCACCCTCTTCAGCCTCTGCATTACTCTCTTGAGACTCAACATCCCTCTCCTAAGCCTCCGCATAACTCTTTCGAGCCTCTACATCACCCTCTTGATTCTCTGCATCACTCTCTTAAGCCTCTGCATCACTCTCTAGAGCCTCTGCATCACTTTCTTCAGCCTCTGCATCACTCTCTTAAGCCTCTGCTTCCTTCTCTTGATCCTCTGCATTACTCTCTTGAGCCTCTGCATCACTCTCTTTATCGTCTCCATCACTCTCTTGAGCCTCTGCATCACTCTCTTAAGACTTTGCATCCCTCTCTTGATTCTCTGCATCACTCTCTTGAGCCTCTGTATCATACTCGTGAGCCTCTGCATCCCTCTCTTAAGCCTCTACATCATTCTCTTGGGCCTCTGCATCACTCTCTTGAGCCTCTTCATCACTCTCTTAAGCCTCTGCCTTTCTCTCTTGAGCCTCTGCCTTTCTCTCTTGAGCCTCTGCGTAACTCTCTTGAGCCTCTCCATCCCTCTCTGGAGCCTCAGCATCCCTCTCTTGAGGCTTTTGCAGCACTCTCTTGAGCCTCTGCATCATTCTCTTGAGCTTTTGCATCCCTCTCTTAAGCCTCTGCATCACCCTCTTGAGCCTCTGCATCCTCTTTTAAGCCTCTGCATCACTCTCATGAGCCTCTGCATCACTCTCCTGAGCCTCTGCATCACTCCCTTGAACATCTGCAACCCTCTCTGGAGCCTCAGCATCCCTCTCTTGAGCCTTTTGCAGCACTCTCTTGAGCCTCTGCATCATTCTCTTGAGCTTTTGCATCCCTCTCTTAAGCCTCTGCATCACCCTCTTGAGCCTCTGCATCCTCTTTTAAGCCTCTGCATCACTCTCATGAGCCTCTGCATCACTCTCTTGAGCCTCTGCATCACTCTCCTGAGCTTCTGCATCACTCGTAAACCTCTGCATCCCTCTCTTGATCCTCTGCATCACTCTCTTGAGCCTCTGCATTATTCTTTTGAGCCTCTACATCCTTCTCTTAAGCCTCTACATCATTCTCTTGAGCCCCTGCATAACTCTCTTGAGCCTATGCATCACTCTCTTAAGCCTTTGCATCTCTCTCTTCAGCTTCTGCATCACTCTCTTGATCCTCTGCATCACTCTCTTGAGCCTCTGCATCATTCTCCTGAGCCTCTGCATCCCTCTCTTAAGCCTCTACATCATTCTCTTGAGCCTCTGCATCCCTCTCTTGACCCTTTGCATCACTCTCTTAAGCCTCTTCATCCCTCTCTTGAGCCTCTGCATCACTCTCAAGTGCCTCTGCATCTTTCCCTTGTGCATCTGCATCCCTCACTTTAGCCTCTGCATCCCTCTCTTGAGTCTCTGCATCCCTCTCTTGAGCCTCTGCACCACTCTCTTAAGCCTCTGCATCACTCTCGTAAGCCTCTGCATCACTATCTTAAGCCTCTGCATCACTCTCGTAAACCTCTGAATCACTCTCCTCAGCCTCTCTATCACTCTCTTGAGCCCCTGCACCCCTCTATTGAGCCTCTGCATCACTCTCGTGAGCCTCTGCATCGCACTCTTAAGCCTCTGCATCCCTCTTTTGAGCCTCTGTATTACTTTCCTAAGCCTCTGCATCCATTTCTTGAGCCTCTGCATGATTCTCTTGAACTCCTGCATCCATCTCATGAGCCTTTGCATCCCTCTCTCCAGCCTTTGCATCACTCGCTTAAGCCTCTGCATCCCTCTCTTGAGCCTCTGTATCACTCTCAAGAGCCTCTGCATCCCTCTCTTGTGCCTCTGCGTCCCTCACTTGAGCCTCTGCATCCCTCTCTTGAGCCTCTGCATCCCTCTCTTGAGCCTCTGCATCCCTCTCTTGAGCCTCTGCATCCCTCTCTTAAGCCGCTGCATCACTCTCTTAAACCTCTGCATCACTCTCGTAAGCCTCTGAATCACTCTCTTGAGCCTTTGTATCCATCTCTTGAGCCTCTGCATCACTCCCTTCAGGCTCTGCATCCCTTTTTTGAGCCTATGTATCATTTTCTTAAGCCTCTACATCCTTTTCTAGAGCCCCTGCATCACTCTCTTGAGCCTCTGCATCACTCTCTTGAGCCTCTGCATCCCTCTCTTAAGCCTCTGCAACACTCTCGTCAGCCTCTGCATCACTCTCTTAAGCCTCTGCATCACTCTCTTGAGCCTCTGCTTCCCTCTTTTAAGCCTTTGCGTCACTCTCTAGAGCCTCTGCATCCCTCTTTTAAGCCACTGCATAACTCTCCTAAGCCTCTGCATCACTCTCTTATGCCTCTGAATCACTCTCTTGAGCCTCTGCATAACTCTCTTGAGCCCCTGCATCCCTCTCTCAAGCCTCTGCATCACTCTCTTGAGCCTCTGCATCCCTCCCTTGAGCCTCTGCATCACTCTCTTCAGCCTCTTCATCCCTCTCTTGAGCCTCTGCAACACTCACTTCAGCCTCTGCATCAGTCTCTTAAGCCTCTGAGTCCCTCTCTTGAGGCCTCTGCATAACTCTCTTGAGCCTGTACATAACTCTCTTGATCCTCTGCATCACTCTCTTGAGCCTCTGCATCACCCTCTTGATCCTCTGCATCACTCTCTTAAGCCTCTGCATCACTCTCTTAAGCCTCTGAATCACTCTCTTAAGCCTCTGCATCACTTTCTTGATCCCCTGCATCCCTCTCTCAAGCCTCTTCATCACTCTCTTGAGCCTCTGCATCACCCTCTTAAGCGTCTGCATTACTCTCTTGAGCCTCTGCATCCCTCGCCTAAGCCTTGGCCTCAATCTCCAAAGCCTCTGCATCACTCTCCTGAGCCTCTGCATCCCTCTCTTGAGCCTCTGCATCACTCTCTTCAGCCTCTTCATCCCTCTCTTGAGCCTCTGCAACACTCTCTTCAGCCTCTGCATCACTCTCTTATGCCTCTGAATCCCTCTCTTGAGGCCTCTGCATAACTCTCTCGAGCCTCTGCATCACTCTCTTGATCCTCTGCATCACTCTCTTGATCCTCTGCATCACTCTCTTGAGCCCCTGCATCCCTCTCTTGAGCCTCTGCATCACTCTCTTGAGCCTCTGCATCACCCTTTCAAGCCTCTACATCCCTCTTTTGAGCCTCTGCATCACTTTCTTAAGCCTCTGCATCACTCTCTTAAGCCTCTGCATCACTCTTGTAAGCTTCTGAATCACTCTCCTGAGCCTCTGCATCCCTCTCATGAGCGTCTGCATCACTCCCAAGGGCCTCTGCGTCCCTCTCTATTGCCTCTTCATCCCTCACTTGAGCCTCTGCATCCCTCTCTTGAGCCTCTGCATCACTCTCTTGAACTCCTGCATCCCTCTCATAAGACTCTGCATCCCTCACTTGAGCCTTTGCATCACTCTCTTAAGCCTCTGCATCCCTCTCTTGAGCCTCTGCGTCACTCTCAATAGCCTCTGCATCCCCCTCTTGTGCCTCTGCTTCCCTCATTTGAGCCTCTGCATCCCTCTCTTGAGCCTCTGCATCCCTCTCTTGAGCCTCTGCATCCCTCTCTTAAGCCGCTGCATCACTCTCTTAAGCCTCTGCATCACTCTCGTAAGCCTCTGAATCACTCTCTTGAGCCTCTGCATTCCTCTCTTGAGCCTCTGCATCACTCTCTTCAGGCTCTGCATATCTTTTTTGAGCCTATGCATCACTTTATTAAGCCTCTGCATCCCTTTCTTGAGCCTTTGCATCACTCTCTTCAACTCCTGCATCCCTCTCATGAGCCTCTGCATCCCTCTCATGAGCCTCTGCATCCCACATCTGAGCTTTTGCATCACTCGCTTAAGAATCTGCATCCATCTCTTGAGTCTCTGCGTCACTCTCAAGAGCCTCTGCATCCCTCTCTTGTGCCTCTGCATCCCTCACATGAGCCTCTGCATCCCTCTCTTGAACTCCTGCATCCCTCTCATTAGCCTCTGCATCCCTCCCTTGAACCTTTGCATCACTCTCTTAAGCCTATGCATCCCTCTCCTGAGCCTCTGCATCCCTCTCTAGAGCCTCTGCATCCTTCTCCTGGGCCTCTGCATCCCTCTCTTGAGCCTCTGCATTCCTCTCTTAAGTCTCTGCATCACTCTCTTGAGCCTTTGCATCACACTCTTGAGCCCCTGCATCCCTCTCTCAAGCCTCTGCATCTCCCTCTTCAGCCTCTGCATTACTCTCTTGAGACTCAACATCCCTCTCCTAAGCCTCCGCATAACTCTTTCGAGCCTCTACATCACCCTCTTGATTCTCTGCATCACTCTCTTAAGCCTCTGCATCACTCTCTAGAGCCTCTGCATCACTTTCTTCAGCCTCTGCATCACTCTCTTAAGCCTCTGCTTCCCTCTCTTGAACCTCTGCATTACTCTCTTGAGCCTCTGCATCACTCTCTTGATCGTCTCCATCACTCTCTTGAGCCTCTGCATCACTCTCTTAAGACTTTGCATCCCTCTCTTGATTCTCTGCATCACTCTCTTGAGCCTCTGTATCATACTCGTGAGCCTCTGCATCCCTCTCTTAAGCCTCTACATCATTCTCTTGGGCCTCTGCATCACTCTCTTGAGCCTCTTCATCACTCTCTTAAGCCTCTGCCTTTCTCTCTTGAGCCTCTGCCTTTCTCTCTTGAGCCTCTGCATAACTCTCTTGAGCCTCTCCATCCCTCTCTGGAGCCTCAGCATCCCTCTCTTGAGGCTTTTGCAGCACTCTCTTGAGCCTCTGCATCATTCTCTTGAGCTTTTGCATCCCTCTCTTAAGCCTCTGCTTCACCCTCTTGAGCCTCTGCATCCTCTTTTAAGCCTCTGCATCACTCTCATGAGCCTCTGCATCACTCTCCTGAGCCTCTGCATCACTCCCTTGAACATCTGCATCCCTCTCTGGAGCCTCAGCATCCCTCTCTTGAGCCTTTTGCAGCACTCTCTTGAGCCTCTGCATCATTCTCTTGAGCTTTTGCATCCCTCTCTTAAGCCTCTGCATCACCCTCTGAGCCTCTGCATCCTCTTTTAAGCCTCTGCATCACTCTCATGAGCCTCTGCATCACTCTCTTGAGCCTCTGCATCACTCTCCTGAGCTTCTGCATCACTCGTAAACCTCTGCTTCCCTCTCTTGATCCTCTGCATCACTCTCTTGAGCCTCTGCATTATTCTTTTGAGCCTCTACATCCTTCTCTTAAGCCTCTACATCATTCTCTTGAGCCCCTGCATAACTCTCTTGAGCCTATGCATCACTCTCTTAAGCCTTTGCATCTCTCTCTCTTCAGCTTCTGCATCACTCTCTTGATCCTCAGCATCACTCTCTTGAGCCTCTGCATCATTCTCCTGAGCCTCTGCATCCCTCTCTTAAGCCTCTACATCATTCTCTTGAGCCTCTGCATCCCTCTCTTGAGCCTTTGCATCACTCTCTTAAGCCTCTTCATCCCTCTCTTGAGCCTCTGCATCACTCTCAAGTGCCTCTGCATCTTTCCCTTGTGCATCTGCATCCCTCACTTTAGCCTCTGCATCCCTCTCTTGAGTCTCTGCATCCCTCTCTTGAGCCTCTGCACCACTCTCTTAAGCCTCTGCATCACTCTCGTAAGCCTCTGCATCACTATCTTAAGCCTCTGCATCACTCTCGTAAACCTCTGAATCACTCTCCTTAGCCTCTCTATCACTCTCTTGAGCCCCTGCATCCCTCTATTGAGCCTCTGCATCACTCTCGTGAGCCTCTGCATCGCACTCTTAAGCCTCTACATCCCTCTTTTGAGCCTCTGTATTACTTTCTTAAGCCTCTGCATCCATTTCTTGAGCCTCTGCATGATTCTCTTGAACTCCTGCATCCATCTCATGAGCCTTTGCATCCCTCTCTCCAGCCTTTGCATCACTCGCTTAAGCCTCTGCATCCCTCTCTTGAGCCTCTGCATCACTCTCAAGAGCCTCTGCATCCCTCTCTTGTGCCTCTGCGTCCCTCACTTGAGCCTCTGCATCACTTTCTTCAGCCTCTTCATCCCTCTCTTGAGCCTCTGCAACACTCACTTCAGCCTCTGCATCACTCTCTTAAGCCTCTGAATCCCTCTCTCGAGCCTCTGCATCACTCTCTTGATTCTCTGCATCACTCTCGTAAGCATCTGAATCACTCTTTCGAGCCTGTACATAACTCTCTTGATCCTCTGCATCACTCTCTTGAGCCTCTGCATCACCCTCTTGATCCTCTGCATCACTCTCTTGAGCCTTTGCATCACTCTTTTAAGCCTCTGCATCCCTCTCTTGAGCCTCTGAATCACTCTCAAGAGCCTCTGCTTCCCTCTCTTGTGCCTCTGCATCCCTCACCTGAGCCTCTGCATCCCACTCTGTAGCCTCTGCATCCCTCTTTTGGGCCTCTGCATCCCTCTCTTGAGCCTCTGCATCCCTCTTTTAAGCCTTTGCATCACTCTCTTAAGCCTCTGCATCACTCTCTTCCCTGGAAACACAAACCGAAACTGTCTCTATTTTCCGCTTGTTACAACTTGTAATAAAGTTGTTACATCTTGGCTTAACGTGTTTATGACGTATTAGAACGTTGTTACAACTTGCTATATTGGTTGTTATAACTGGTTAGGAGGTGTTAAAACTTGTTGGAACGTTGTACCAACGTCGTAGTTTCGGTGTGTGTTTGGCGGGTTAAGCCTCTGAATCACTCTCTTAAGCCTCTGCATCACTTTCTTGATCCCCTGCATCCGTCTCTCAAGCCTCTTCATCACTCTCTTGAGCCTCTGCATCACCCTCTTGATCCTCTGCATCACTCTCTTGAGCCTTTGCATCACTCTTTAAAGCCTCTGCATCCCTCTCTTGAGCCTGTGCATCACTCTCAAGAGCCTCTGCTTCCCTCTCTTGTGCCTCTGCATCCCTCACCTGAGCCTCTGCATCCCACTCTGTAGCCTCTGCATCCCTCTCTTGGGCCTCTGCATCCCTATCTTGAGCCTCTGCATCCCTCTTTTAAGCCTTTGCATCACTCTCTTAAGCCTCTGCATCACTCTCTTAAGCCTCTGAATCACTCTCTTAAGCCTCTGCATCACTTTCGTGATCCCCTGCATCCCTCTCTCAAGCCTCTTCATTACTCTCTTGAGCCTCTGCATCCCTCGCCTAAGCCTTGGCCTCAATCTCCAAAGCCTCTGCATCACTCTCCTGAGCCTCTGCATCCCTCTCTTGAGCCTCTGCATCACTCTCTTCAGCCTCTTCATCCCTCTCTTGAGCCTCTGCAACACTCTCTTCAGCCTCTGCATCACTCTCTTATGCCTCTGAATCCCTCTCTTGAGGCCTCTGCATAACTCTCTCGAGCCTCTGCATCACTCTCTTGATCCTCTGCATCACTCTCTTGATCCTCTGTATCACTCTCTTGAGCCCCTGCATCCCTCTCTTGAGCCTCTGCATCACTCTCTTGAGCCTCTGCATCACCCTTTCAAGCCTCTACATCCCTCTTTTGAGCCTCTGCATCACTTTCTTAAGCCTCTGCATCACTCTCTTAAGCCTCTGCATCACTCTTGTAAGCTTCTGAATCACTCTCCTGAGCCTCTGCATCCCTCTCATGAGCGTCTGCATCACTCCCAAGGGCCTCTGCGTCCCTCTCATTTGCCTCTTCATCCCTCACTTGAGCCTCTGCATCCCTCTCTTGAGCCTCTGCATCACTCTCTTGAACTCCTGCATCCCTCTCATGAGACTCTGCATCCCTCTCTTAAGCCTCTGCATCACTCTCTAAAGCTTCTGCATCCCTCTCTCCAGCCTTTGCATCACTCTCTTAAGCCTCTGCATCCCTCTCTTGAGCCTCTGCGTCACTCTCAAGAGCCTCTGCATCCCCCTCTTGTGCCTCTGCTTCCCTCATTTGAGCCTCTGCATCCCTCTCTTGAGCCCCTGCATCCCTCTCTTGAACCTCTGCATCCCTCTCTTGAGCCTCTGCATCCCTCTCTTAAGCCTCTGCATCACTCTCTTAAGCTTCTGCATCACTCTCGTAAGCCTCTTAATCACTCTTTTGAGCCTCTGCATCCCTCTCTTGAGCCTTTGAATCACTCTCTTGAGCCTCTGCATCCCTCTCTTAATCCTCTGCATTACTCTCGTAAGCATCTGAATCACTCTCTTGAGCCTCTACATCCCTTTCTTTAGCCACTGAAACCCTCTCTAAAGCCTCTGCATCAGTCTCTTCAGCCTCTGCATCACTCTCTTGAGCCTCTGCATCACTCTCTTGAGCCTCTGCATCCCTCTCTTAAGCCTCTGCAACACTCTCTTCAGCCTCTGCATCACTCTTCAGCCTCTGCATCCCTCTCTTGATCATCTGCATCACTCTCTTAAGCCTCTGCATCACTCTCTTATGCCTCTGAATCACTCGCTTGAGCCTCTGCAAAAATTCTCTTGAGCACCTGCATCCCTCTCTCAAGCCTCTGCATTACTCTCTTGAGCCTCTGCATCCCTCTCTTGAGCCTCTGCATCTCTCTCTTCAGCCTCTTCATCCCTCTCTTGAGCCTCTGCAACACTCACTTCAGCCTCTGCATCACTCTCTTAAGCCTCTGCATCACTCTCTTGATTCTCTGCATCACTCTCGTAAGCATCTGAATCACTCTCTCAAGCCTCTACATAACTCTCTTGATCCTCTGCATCACTCTCTTGAGCCTGTGCATCACGCTCTTGATCCTCTGCATCACTCTCTTGAGCCTCTGCATCATTCTCTTGAGCCTCTGCATCCCTCTCTTAAGCCTCTCCATCATTCTCTTGAGCCTTTGCATCTCTCTCTTGAGCCTCTGCATCTCTCTCTTGAACTCCTGCTTCTCTCTCATGAGCTTTTGCATCCCTCTCTTGAGCCTTTGCTTCACTCTTTTAAGCCTCTGCATCCCTCTCTTGAGCCCTCTCCTGAATCCCTCTTTTGAGGCCTCTGCATAACTCTCTCGCGCCTCTGCATCACTCTCTTGATTCTCTGCATCACTCTCGTAAGCATCTGAATCACTCTCTCAAGCCTCTACATAACTCTCTTGATCCTCTGCATCACTCTCTTGAGCCTGTGCATCACCCTCTTGATCCTCTGCATCACTCTCTTGAGCCTCTGCATCATTCTCTTAAGCCTCTGCATCCCTCTCTTAAGCCTCTCCATCATTCTCTTGAGCCTTTGCATCCCTCTCTTGAGCCTCTGCATCTCTCTCTTGAACTCCTGCTTCTCTCTCATGAGCTTTTGCATCCCTCTCCTGAGCCTTTGCATCACTCTTTTAAGCCTCTGCATCCCTCTCTTGAGCCTGTGCATCACTCTCTTCGGCGTCTTCATCCATCTATTGAGCCTCTGCAACTCTCACTTCAGCCTCTGCATCACTCTCTTAAGCCTCTGAGTCCCTCTCTTGAGGCCTCTGCATAACTCTCTCGAGCCTCTCCATCACTCTCTTGATTCTCTGCATCACTCTTGTAAGCATCTGAATCACTCTCTCGAGCCTCTACATAACTCTCTTGATCCTCTGCATCACTCTCTTGAGCCTCTGCATCACCCTTTTGATCCTCTGCATCACTCTCTTGAGCCTCTGCATCACCCTTTTGATCCTCTGCATCACTCTCCTGAGCCTCTGCATCATTATCTTGAGCCTTTGCATCCCTCTCTTAAGCCTCTACATCATTCTCTTGAGCCTCTGCACATCTCTCTTGAGCCTCTGCATCTCTCTCTTGAACTCCTGCATCTCTCTCATGAGCCTTTGCATCCCTCTCTTGAGCCTTTGCATCACTCTTTTAAGCCTCTGCATCCCTCTCTTGAGCCTCTGCATCACTCTCAAGAGCCTCTGCTTCCCTCTCTTGTGTCTCTGCATCCCTCATATGAGCCTCTGCATCCCTCTCTTGAGCTTCTGCATCCCTCTCTTGGGCTTCTGCATCCCTCTCTTGAGCCTGTGCATCCCTCTTTTAAGCCTTTGCATCACTCTCTTAAGCCTCAGCATCACTCTCTTAAGCCTCTGAATCACTCTCTTAAGCATCTGCATCACTCTGTTGATCCCCTGCATCCCTCTCTCAAGCCTCTGCATCACTCTCTTGAGCCTCTGCATCACCCTCTTAAGCCTCTGCCTTATTCTCTTAAGCCTCTGCATCACTCTCGTGAGTCTCTGCATCCCTCTCTTGAACCTCTGCATCACTCTCTTCAGCCTTTTCATCCCTCTCTTGAGCCTCTGCAACACTCTCTTCAACCTCTGGATCACTCTCTTAAGCCTCTGAATCCCTCTCTTGAGGCCTCTGCATAACTCTCTCGAGCCTCTGCATCACTCTCTTGATTCTCTGCATCAATCTCGCAAGTCTCTGAATCACTCTCTCTAGCCTCTGCATCACTCTCTTTAGCATCTGAGTCACTCTCTTGAGCCTCTGCATCCCTCTCTTAAGCCTCTACATCCCTCTTTTTAGCCTCTGCATCACCCTCTGAAGCCTCTGCATTACTCTCTTGAGCCTCTGCATCCCTCTCCTAAGCCTCTGCCTCACTCTCTTAAGCCTCTGCATCACTCTCTTCAGCCTCTGCATCCCTCTCTTCAGCTTCTGCATCACTCTCTTGAGCCTCTTCATCCCTCTCTTGAGCCTCTGCAACACTCTCTTCAGCCTCTGCATCACTCTCTTGAGCCTCTGCATCACTCTCTAGAGCCTCTGCATCACTCTCTTCAGCCTCTGCATCACTCTCTTAAGTCTCTGCTTCCCTCTCTTGATCCTCTGCATCACTCTCTTGAGCCTCTGTATCACTCTCTTGAGCCCCTGCATCCTTCTCTTGAGCCTCTGCATCACTCTCTTAAGCCTCTGCATCACCCTTTTAAGCCTCTGCATCCCTCTTTTGAGCCTCTGCATCACTTTCTTAAGCCTCTGCATCACTCTCATGAGCCTCTGCATCCCTCTCATGAGCCTCTGCATCACTCCCAAGAGCCTCTGCGTCCCTCTCATTTGCTTCTTCATCCCTCACTTGAGCCTCTGCATATCTCTCTTGAGCCTCTGCATTACTCTCTTGAACTCCTGCATCCCTCTCATGAGCCTCTGCATCCCTCACTTGAGCCTCTGCATATCTCTCTTGAGCCTCTGCATTACTCTCTTGAACTCCTGCATCCCTCTCATGAGCCTCTGCATCCCTCACTTGAGCCTTTGCATCACTCTCTTAAGCCTCTGCATCCCTCTCTTGAGCCCCTGCATCCCTCTTTTGAGCCTCTGCATCACTTTCTTAAGCCTCTGCATCCCTTTCTTGAGCCTCTGTATCTCTCTCTTGAACTCCTCCATCCCTCTCATGAGCCTTTGCATCCCTCTCTTGAGCCTTTGCATCACTCGCTTAAGCTTCTGCATCCCTCTCTTTGGCCTCTGCATCCCTCACCTGAGCCTCTGCATCCCTCTCTTGAGCCCCTGCATCCCTCTCTTGAACCTCTGCAACTCTCTCTTGAGCCTCTGCATCCCTCTCTTAAGCCTCTGCATCTCTCTCTTAAGCTTCTGCATCACTCCCGTAAGCCTCTGAATCACTCTCTTGAGCCTCTGCATCCCTCTCTTGAGCCTCTGAGTCACTCTCTTGAGCCTCTGCATCCCTCTCTTAAGCCTCTGCATCACTCTTGTAAGCCTCTGAATCATTCTCTTGAGCCTCTGCATCCCTCTCTTGAGCCTCTGAGTCACTCTCTTGAGCCTCTGCATCCCTCTTTTAAGCCTCTACATCCCTCTTTTTAGCCTCTGCATCCCTCTCTAAAGCCTCTGCATCAGTCTCTTGATTCTCTGCATCCCTCTCTTGATCATCTGCATCACTCTCGTAAGCCTCAGCATCACTCTCTTGATCCTCTGCATAACTCTTTTGAGCCTCTGCATCGCTCTCTTCAACTTCTTCATCCCTCTCTTGAGCCTCTGCAACACTCACTTCAGCCTCTGCATCACTCTCTTAAGCCTCTGAATCCCTCTCTTGAGGCCTCTGCATAACTCTCTCGAGCCTCTGCATCACTCTCTTGATTCTCTGCATCACTCTCGTAAGCATCTGAATCACTCTCTCGAGCCTCTACATAACTCTCTTGATCCTCTGCATCACTCTCTTGAGCCTCTGCATCACCGTCTTGATCCTCTGCATCACTCTCTTGAGCCTCTGCTACATTCTCTTGAGCCTCTACATCCCTCTCTTAAGCCTCTACATCATTCTCTTGAGCCTCTGCATCCCTCTCTTGAGCCTCTGCATCTCTCTCTTGAACTCCTGCTTCTCTCTCATGAGCCTTTGCATCCCTCTCTTGAGCCTTTGCATCACTCTTTTAAGCCTCTGCATCCCTCTCTTGAGCCTCTGCATCACTCTCTTGAACTCCAGCATCCCTCTCTTGAACTCCAGCATCCCTCTCATGAGCCTCTACATCCCTCACTTCAGCCTTTGCATCACTCTCTTAAGCCTCTGCATCCCTCTCTTGTGCCTCTGCTTCCCTCACTCTAGCCTCTGCGTCCCTCTCTTGAGCCCCTGCATCCCTCTTTTGAGCCTCTGCATCACTTTCTTAAGATCTGCATCCCTTTCTTGAGCCTCTGCATCTCTCTATTGAACTCCTCCATCCCTCTCATGAGCCTTTGCATCCCTCTCTTGAGCCTTTGCATCACTCGCTTAAGCTTCTGCATCCCTCTCTTTGGCCTCTGCATCCCTCACTTGAGCCTCTGCATCCCTCTCTTGAGCCCCTGCATCCCTCTCTTGAACCTCTGCATCTCTCTCTTGAGCCTCTGCATCCCTCTCTTAAGCCTCTGCATCTATCTCTTAAGCTTCTGCATCACTCTCGTAAGCCTCTGAATCACTCTCTTGAGCCTCTGCATCTCTCTCTTGAGCCTCTGAGTCACTCTCCTGAGCCTCTGCATCCCTCTCTTAAGCCTCTGCATCACTCTTGTAAGCCTCTGAATCATTCTCTTGAGCCCCTGCATCCCTCTCTTGAGCCTCTGAGTAACTCTCATGAGCCTCTGCATCCCTCTCTTAAGCCTCTGCAACACTCTCTTCAGCATCTGCATCACTCTCTTAAGCCTCTGCATCCCTCTCTTGATCATCTGCATCACTCTCGTAAGCCTCTGCATCACTCTCTTGAGCCTCTTCATAACTCTCCTGAGCCTCTGCATCACTCTCTTGAGCCTCTGCATCCCTCTTTTAAGCCTTTGCTTCACTCTCTTGAGCCTCTGCATCCCTCCTTTAAGCCTCTGCATCACTCTCTTAAGCCTCTGCATCGCTCTCTTATGTCTCTGAATCAATCGCATGAGCCTCTGCATAACTCTCTTGAGCACCTGCCTCCCTCTCTTGAGCCTCTGCATCACTCTCAAGAGCTTCTGCTTCCCTCTCTTGTGCCTCTGCATCCCTCACTTGAGCCTCTGCATCCCTCTCTTGAGCCTCTGCATCCCTCTCTTGGGCCTCTGCCTCCCTCTCTTGAGCCTCTGCATCCCTCTTTTAAGCCTTTGCATCACTCTCTTAAACTTCTGCATCACTCTCTTAAGCCTCTGAATCACTCTCTTAAGCCTCTTCATCACTCTTGATCCCTTGCATCCCTCTCTCAAGCCTCTGAATCACTCTCTTAAGCCTCTGTATCAACCTCTTAAGCGTCTGCATTACTCTCTTCAGCCTCTGCATCCCTCTCCTAAGCCTCTGCCTCACTCTCTTAAGCCTCTGCATCACTCTCTTCAGCCTCTTCATCCCTCTCTTGAGCCTCTGCACCACTCTCTTGAGCCTCTGCATCACTCTCTTAAGCCTCTGAATCCCTCTCTTGAGGCCTCTGCATAACTCTCTCGAGCCTCTGCGTCACTCTCTTGATTCTCTGCATCACGCTCGCAAATCTCTGAATCACTCTCTCGAGCCTCTGCATCACTCTCTTGATCCTCTGCATCACTCTCTTGAGCCTCTACATTACTCTCCTGAGGGTCTGCATCACTCTCTAGAGCCTCTGCATCACTCTCTTCAGCCTCTGCATCACTTTCTTAAGCCTCTGCTTCTCTCTCTTGATCCTCTGCATCACTCTCTTGAACCTCTGCATCACTCTCTTAAGCCTCTGCATCACTCTCGTAAGCCTCTGAATCACTCTCTTGAGCCTCTGTATCACTCTCTTGAACCTCTGTATCACTCTCCTGAGTCCCTGCATCCCTCTCTTGAGCCTCTGCATCTCTCTCTTGAGCCTCTGCATCAACCTTTTAAGCCTCTGCATCCCTCTTTTGAGCCCCTGCATCACTTTCTTAAGCCTCTGCATCACTCTCGTTAGCCTCTGCATTACTCTCGTAAGCCTCTGAATCACTACCCTGAGCCTCTGCATCCCTCTCTTGAGCCTTTGCATCACTCCCAAGAGCCTCTGCGTCCCTCTCTTGTGCCTCTTCATCCCTCACTTGAGCCTCTGCATCCCTCTCTTGAGCCTTTGCATCACTCTCTTGAACTCCTGCATCCCTCTCATGGGCCTCTGCATCCCTCTCTTGAGCCTCTGCATCACTCTCGTAAGCTTCTGAATCACTCCGTTGAGCCTCTGCATCACTTTCTTGAGCCTCTCCATCACTCTCTTGAGCCTCTGCATTCCTCTCTTAAGCCTCTGCATCATTCTCTTCAGCCTCTGCATCCCTCTCTTAAGCCTTTCCATAATTCTTTTCAGCCTCTGCATTCCTCTCTTAAGCCTCTGCATCACTCTCTTGATCCTCAGCATCCCTCTCTTGTGCCTCTACTTCCCTCACTCTAGCCTCTGCATCCCTCTCTTGGGCCCTTGCGTCCCTCTCTTAGCCTCTGCATCCCTCTCTTGAACCTCTGAATCCCTCTCTTAAGCCTCTGAATCACTCTCTTAAGCTTCTGCATCACTGTCGTAAGCTTCTGAATCACTCCGTTGAGCCTCTGCATCACTTTCTTGAGCCTCTGCATCACTCTCTTGATCCTCAGCATCCCTCTCTTAAGCCTCTGCATCATTCTCTTTAGCTCCTGCATCATTCTCTTTAGCCTCTGCATACCTCTCGTAAGCCTCTACGTCATTCTCTTGTGCCTCTGCATCACTCTCTTGAACCTCTGCATCACTCTCTTAAGCCTCTGCATCTCTCTTTTCAGCCTCTGCATCACTCTCATGAGCATCTGCATCACTCTCTTGAGCCTCTGCATCACTCTCTTGAGCCTCGGCATCCCTCTCTTAAGCTTCTGCAACACTCTCTTCAGCCTCTGCATCACTCTCTTAAGCCTCTGCATCCCTTTTTTGAGCCTCTGAATCACTTTCTTAAGCCTCTGCATCCCTTTCTTGAGCCTCTGCATCACTCTCTTGAGCCTCTCCATCACTCTCAAGAGCCTCTGCATCCCTCTCTTGTGCCTCTGCATCCCTCACTTGAGCCTCTGCATCCCTCTCTTGAGCCTCTGCATCACTCTCAAGAGCCTCTGCATCCCTCTCTTGTGCCTCTGCATCCCTCACTTGAGCCTCTGCATCCCTCTCTTGAGCCTCTGCATTACTCTCAAGAGCCTCTACATCCCTGTCTTGTGCCTCTGCATCCCTCACTTGAGCCTCTGCATCCCTCTCTTAAGCCTCTGCATCACTCTCTTAAGCCTCTGCATCACTCGCGTAAGCCTCTGAATCACTCTCTTGAGCCTGTGCATCCCTCTCCTGAAGTCCTGCATCCCTGTCATGAGCCTCTGCATCCCTCTCTTGAGCCTTTGCATCAATCTCTTAAGACTCTGCATCCCTCTCTTGAGCCTCTGCATCACTCTCTTAAGCCTCTGCATCACTCTCTTAAGCCTCTGCATCACTCTCGTAAGCCTCTGAATCACTCTCTTGAGCCTCTGCATCCCTCTCTTGAGCCTCTGCATCACTCTCTTCAGCCTCTGCATCCCTCTCCTGAGCCTCTGCATCATTCTCCTAGGCCTCTGCATCACTCTCATAAGCCTCTGCATCACTCTCTTGAGCTTCTGCATCACTCTCTTGAGCCTCTACATCCCTCTCTTGAGGCTCTGCCTCACTCTCGTATGCCTCTGCACCACTCTCTTGAGCCTCTGCATAACTCTCTTGAGTCTCTGCATCACTCTCTTGAGCCTCTGCGTCCCTCTCTTGAGCCTCTGCAACACTCTCTTCAGCCTCGGCATCACTCTCTAAATCCTCTGAATCCCTCTCTTGATCCTCTGCATCAATCTTTTGAGCCTCTGCATCACTCTCTTGATCCTCTGCATCACTCTCTTGAGCCTCTGCATTACTCTCATGAGCCTCTGCATCCCTCTCTTGAGTCTCTGCATCACTCTCTTGAGCTTCTGCATCACTTTCTTAAGCCTCTGAATCCCTCTCTTCGTCTTCTGCATCACTCTCTTGAGCTTCTGAATCATTCTCTTGAGCCTCTGCATCCCTCTCTTAAGCCTCTACATCATTCCCCTGAGCCTCTGCATCACTCTCTTGAGCCTCTGCATCACTCTCTTGAGCCTCTGCATTACTCTTGAGCCTCTGCATCATTCTCTTGAGCCTCTGCATCACTCTCTTAAGCCTCTGCATCTCTCTCTTGAGCCTCTGCATCACTCTCTTGAGCCTCTGCATCATTCTCTTAAGCCTCTTCATCAATCTCTTGAGCCTCTGCATCACTCTCTTAAGCCTCTGCATCATTCTCTTGAGCCTCTGTATCCATTTCTTAAGCCTCTGCATCACTCTCTTAAGCTTCTGCATCACTCTCTCTAGCCTCTGCATCCCTCTCTTGAGCCTCTGCATCATCCTCCTAAGCCTCAGCATCACTCACTTTAGCCTCTGCATCATTCTCTTCAGCCTCTGCATCCCTCTCTTGAGCCTCTGCATCATTCTCCTAAGCCTCTTCATCACTCTCTTGAGCCTCTGCATCACTCTCTTGAGCCTCTGCATCCCTCTCTTATGCCTCTGCATCACTCTCTTAAGCCTCTGCATCACTCTCTTTAGCCTCTGCATCACTCTCTTGAGCCTCTGCATCCCTCTCTTGGGCCTCTGAATCACTCTCTTGAGCCTCTGCATTACTCTCTTGAGCCTCTGTATCACTCTCATGAGCCTCTGCATCACTCTCTTGAGCCTCTGCATCCCTCTCTTAAGCCTCTGCATCCCTGTCTTGAGCCTCTGCATCATTCTCTTCAGCCTCTGCATCACTCTCTTACGCCTCTGCATCACTCTCTTCAGCCTCTGCATCACTCTCTTGAGCCTCTGCATCACTCTCTTGAGCCTCTGCATCATTCTCTTGAGCCTCTGCATCACTCTCTTGAGCCTCTGCATCACTCTCTTGAGCCTCTGCATTACTCTCTTCAGCCTCTGCATCATTCTCTTGAGCCTCAGCATCACTCTCTTAAGCCTCTGCATCTCTCTCTGGAGCTTTTGCATCCCTCTTTTGAACCTCTGCATCCCTCTCTTAAGCCTCTTCATCACTCTCTTCAGCCTCTGCATCACTCTCTTGAGCCTCTGCATCCCCTCAATTAAGCTTCTGCGTCACACTCTTGAGCCTCTACATCGCTCTCTTGAGCCTCTGCATCACTCTCGTAAGCCTCTCGATCACTCTCTTGAGCCTCTGCAACACTCTCTTGAGCCTCTGCCTCACTCTCTTAAGCCTCTGCATCCCTCTCCTGAGCATCTGAATCCCTCTCTTGAGCCTCTGCATCACTCTCTTGAACCTCTGCAACACTCTCTTCATCCTTCGCATCCCTCTCTTGAGCATCTGTATCACTCTCTTGACCCTCTGCATCCCTCTCTTGAGCCTCTGCAACACTCTCTTCAGCCTCTGCATCACTCTCTTAATTCTCTGAATCCCTCTCTTGTGCCTCTAAATCCCACTCATGAGCCTCTGCATCACTCTCTCGAGCCTCTGCATCACTCTCCTTATCCTTCGCATCACTTTCGTGAGCCTCTGCATCACTCTCTTAAGCATCTGCATCACTATCTTAAGCCTCTGCATCCCTCTCTTGATCCTCTGCATCACACTCTTGAGCCTCTGCATCACTCTCTTAAGCCTCTGCATCTCTCCCTTCAGCCTGTGCATCACTCTCTGGAGCCTCTGCATCCCTCTCTGGAGCCTCAGCATCCCTCTCTTGAGCCTCTGCATCACTCTCTTGAGCCTCTTCATCATTCTCTTGAGCCTCTGCATCCCTATCTTAAGCCTCTGCATCACTCTCTTGAGCCTTTGCATCCCTCTCTTAAGCCTCTGCATCACTCTCTTGAGCCTCTGCATCCCTCTCTTGAACTCCTGCATCCCTCTCATGAGCCTCTGCATCCCTCTCTTGAGCCTTTGCATCACTCTCTTGAGCCTCTGCATCCCTCTCTTGAGCCTCTGCATCACTCTCAAGAGCCTCTGCATCACTCCCTTGAGCCTCTGCATCCCTCTCTTAAGCCTCTGCATCACTCTCTTGAGCCTCTGCATACCTCTCTTGAGCCTCTGCATCCCTCTTTTAAGCCTCTGCATCCCTCTCTTGAGCCTCTGCATCCCTCTCTTGAGCCTCTGCATCACTCTCTTGAGCCTCTGCATCACTCTCTTGAGCTTCTGCATCCCTCTCTTGAGCCTCTGTATCACTCTCTTCAGCCTCTGCATCCCTCTCTTGAGCCTCTGCATCACTCTCTTCAGCCTCTGCATCACTCTCTGTAGCCTCTGCATCCCTCTCTTGAGCCTCTGCATCCCTCTCTTGAGCCTCTGCATCACTCTCTTGAGCCTCTGCATCACTCTCTTTAGCCTCTGCATCACTTTCGTGAGCCTCTGCATCACTCTCTTAAGCCTCTGCATCACTCTCTTAAGCCTCTGCATCCCTCTCTTGAGCCTCTGCATCACTCTCTTAAGCCTCTGCATCACTCTCTTAAGCCTCTGCATCTCTCTCTTCAGCCTCTGCATCACTCTGGAGCTCTGCATCCCTCTCTGGAGCCTCAGCATCCCTCTCTTGAGCCTCTGCATCACTCTCTTGAGCCTCTTCATCATTCTCTTGAGCCTCTGCATCCCTATCTTAAGCCTCTGCATCACTCTCTTGACCCTTTGCATCCCTCTCTTAAGCCTCTGCATCACTCTCTTGAGCCTCTGCATCCCTCTCTTGAACTCCTGCATACCACTCATGAGCCTCTGCATCCCTCTCTTGAGCCTTTGCATCACTCTCTTAAGTCTCTGCATCCCTCTCTTGAGCCTCTGCATCACTCTCAAGAGCCAATGCATCACTCTCTTGTGCCTCTTTATCCCTCACTTGAGCCTCTGCATCCCTCTCTTGAGCCACTGCATACCTCCCTTGAACCTCTGCATCCCTCTTTTAAGCCTCTGCATCCCTCTCTTAAGCCTCTGCATCACTCTGTTAAGCCTCTGCATCACTCGCGTAAGCCTCTGAATCACTCTGTTGAGCTTCTGCATCCCTCTCCTGAGCCTCTGAATCACTCTCTTCAGCCTCTGGATCCTTCTCTTGAGCCTCTGCATCACTCTCTTGAGCCTCTGCATCACTCTCTGTAGCCTCTGCAACACTATCTTGAGCCTCTGCATCCCTCTCTTGAGCCTCTGCATCCTCTGTCTTGAGCCTCTGCATCATTCTCTTCAGCCTCTGCATCACTCTCTTACGCCTCTGCATCTTTCTCTTCAGCCTCTGCGTCACTCTCTTGAGCCTCTGCATCACTCTCCTGAGCCTCTGCATCACTCTTTTAAGCCTATGCATCATTCTCTTCAGCCTCTGCATCTTTCTCTTGGGCCTCTGCAACACTCTCTTGAGCCTCTGCATCACTCTCTTCAGCCTCTGCATCCCTCTCTTAAGCCTTTGCATCATTCTCTTCAGCCTCTGCATCCCTCTCTTAAGCCTCTGCATCATTCTCTTCAGCCTCTGCATTCCTCTCTTAAGCCTCTACATCCCTCTCATGAGCCCCTGCATCCCTCTCTGGAGCTTTTGCATCCCTCTTTTGAACCTCTGCATCCCTCTCTTAAGCCTCTTCATCACTCTCTTCAGCCTCTGAATCACTCTCTTCAGCCTCTACATCGCTCTCTTGAGCCTCTGCATCACTCTCGTAAGCCTCTCGATCACTCTCTTGAGCCTCTGCAACACTCTCTTGAGCCTCTGCCTCACTCTCTTAAGCCTCTGCATCCCTCTCCTGAGCATCTGAATCCCTCTCTTGAGCCTCTGCATCACTCTCTTGAGCCTCTGCAACACTCTCTTCATCCTTTGCATCTCTCTCTTGAGCATCTGTATCACTCTCTTGACCCTCTGCATCACTCTCTCGAGCCTCTGCATCACTCTCCTGATCCTTCGCATCACTTTCGTGAGCCTCTGCATCACTCTCTTAAGAATCTGCATCACTATCTTAAGCCTCTGCATCCCTCTCTTGATCCTCTGCATCACACTCTTGAGCCTCTGCATCACTCTCTTAAGCCTCTGCATCTCTCCCATCAGCCTCTGCATCACTCTCTGGAGCCTCTGCATCCCTCTCTGGAGCCTCAGCATCCCTCTCTTGAGCCTCTGCATCACTCTCTTGAGCCTCTTCATCATTCTCTTGAGCCTCTGAATCCCTATCTTAAGCCTCTGCATCACTCTCTTGACCCTTTGCATCCCTCTCTTAAGCCTTTGCATCACTCTCTTGATCCTCTGCATCCCTCTCTTGAACTCCTGCATTCCACTCATGAGCCTCTGCATCCTTCTCTTGAGCCTTTGCATCACTCTCTTAAGCCTCTGCATCCCTCTCTTGAGCCTCTGCATCACTCTCAAGAGCCTATGCATCACTCTCTTGTGCCTCTTCATCCCTCACTTGAGCCTCTGCATCCCTCTCTTGAGCCACTGCATCCCTCCCTTGAGCCTCTGCATCCCTCTTTTAAGCCTCTGCATCCCTCTCTTAAGCCTCTGCATCACTCTGTTAAGCCTCTGCATCACTCTTGTAAGCCTCTGAATCACTCTGTTGAGCTTCTGCATCCCTCTCCTGAGCCTCTGAATCACTCTCTTCAGCCTCTGGATCCTTCTCTTGAGCCTCTGCATCACTGTCGTGAGCCTCTGCATCACTCTCTGTAGCCTCTGCATCACTATCTTGAGCCTCTGCATCCCTCTCTTGAGCCTCTGCATCACTCTCTTCAGCCTATGCATCCCTCTCCTGAGCCTCTACATCACTCTCTTGAGCCTCTACATCACTCGCTTCAGCCTCTGCATCACTCTCTTAAGCCTTTGCATCCCTCTCTTGATCCTCTGCATCACTCTCTTGAGCCTCTGCATAACTCTCTTAAGCCTCTGCATCTCTCCCTCCAGCCTCTGCATCACTCTCTGGAGCCTCTGCAGCCCTCTCTGGAGCCTCAGCATCCCTCTCGTGAGCCTCTGCAGCACTCTCTTGAGCCTCTTCATCATTCTCTTGAGCCTATGCATCCCTCTCCTAAGCCTCTGCATCACTCTCTTGAACCTTTGCATCCCTCTCTTAAGCCTCTGCATCACTCTCTTGAGCCTCAGCATCCCTCTCTTGAACTCCTGCATACCTCTCATGAGCCTCTGCATCCCTTTCTTGAACCTTTGCATCACTCTCTTAAGCCTCCGCATCCCTCTCTTGAGCCTCTGCATCACTCTCAAGAGTCTATGCATCCCTCTCTTGTGCCTCTTCATTCCTCACTTGAGCCTCTGCATCCCTTTCGTGAGCCACTGCATCCCTTCCTTGAGCCTCTGCATCCCTCTCTTGAGCCTCTGGATCCTTATCCTAAGTCTCTGCATCACTCTGTTAAGCCTCTGCAACACTCTCGTAAGCCTCTGAATCACTCTGTTGAGCTTCTGCATCCCTCTCTTGAGCCTCTGAATCACTCTGTTGAGCTTCTGCATCCCTCTCTTGATCCTCTGCATCACTATCTTCAGCCTCTGCATCCTTTTCTTGAGCCTCTGCATCACTCTCTTGAACCTCTGCATCACTCTCTGTAGCCTTTGCATCACAATCTTGAGCCTCTGCATCACTCTTTTTGAACCTCTGCATCCCTCTCTTAAGCCTCTGCAACACTCTCTTCAGCCTCTGCATCACTCTCTTAAGCCTCTGCATCCCTCTCTTGATCATCTGCATCACTCTCGCAAGCCTCTTCATCCCTCTCTTGAGCCTCTGCAACACTCTCTTCACGCTCTGCATCACTCTCTTAAACCTCTGAATCCCTCTCGTGAGGCCTCTGCATCACTCCCTCGAACCTCTGCATCACTCTCTTAATCCTCTGCATCACTCTCATGAGCCTCATCACTCTCACTCTCATGAGAAACGGAAAATCAGGAACATTTTAGTTAATTCTAATGAAAACACATTGATTTTTATCATTTCTATTAGAAGCAACATCTTTATACGTCTTTTCTAGGGTCTCAAAAAAACGAAACGTCGCTCTTTGATTCGAATTTAAAATCCTCAAATTTGGTATAATAATGACTTTGTTCACGTTTTTCATGTAGTTTGATATTACTTAAATATATTCATTTTTACCAATATTTCGATACTATTTCATGTAGTATCACGATATGTGATTTGGCCTTAAAATCTTAAGGCCAAATTAAAATTTGGCCTTAAGATTTTCGCATAATATTGCATTATAAGAAGGTTTTCTTGCATTTTGTTTCGTACTAAAAATCATCGAATTCAGCAATATTTTGACGTTTATCATCCCCTTTTCCTTTATGTGATATAAACAAAATATCATCGAATTAGGCAATATTTTGCTGTTTTTCCACGTTTTTGTGAATTTTCATTTTATTGATATTAATTCATTAAATATACGATAAAAATGATGCAAACACATAATTCATTAGAAAATAACCTTAAATACTTCATTTTCAATCAACTATTTGTTTCTCGTTAAAATACTGAGCAAGATTTACGAAAGGGGGAGAAGTTCTTTTTTATTTAATATATCGACGTTTCAGCCGGATTAGAACGGTTTTACGTGTACATCTTCCATCGTTAATATAAACAAAAAATCAGGAACATTTTAGTTAATTTTAATGAAAACACATTGATTTTTATCATTTGTATTTGAAAAAACATCTTTATACGTCTTTTCTAGGGTCTAAAAAATACGAAACCATTGATTTTTATCATTTGTATTTGAAAAAACATCTTTATACGTCTTTTCTAGGGTCTAAAAAATACGAAACCTCGCTCAATGATTCGAAGTTAAAATCCTCATATTTGGTATAATAATGACTTTTTTCACGTTATTCATGTAGTTTGATATTACGTAAATATATTTATTTTTACCAATATTTCGATACTATTTCATGTAGTATCATGGTATGTGATTTGGCCTTCAAATCACAGATTTTCGCATAATATTACATTTTAAGCAAGTTTTCTTGCATTTTGTTTCGTACTAAAAATCACCGAATTCAGCAATATTTTGACGTTTATCATCCCCTTTTCCTATATGTGATATAAACAAAATATCATCGAATTAGGCAATATTTTTCGTTTTTTCCAAGTTTTTGTGAATTTTCAGTTTATTGTTATTAATTTTTTAAATATACGATAAAAATGATGCAAACACATAATTGATTAGAAATTAACCATAAACACTTCATTTTCAATGAACTATTTGTTTCTCGTTAAAATACTGAATAATATATTGGAAAGGTGAGTTCTGTTTTATTGCATATATCGACGTTTCAGCCGGATTAAAGCGGGTTTACGTGTACATCTTCCATCGGTAATATAAACGAAAAATCAGGAACATTTTAGTTAATTTTAATGAAAACACATTGAATTTTATCATTTGTATTTGAAAAAACATTGTCATATGTCTTTTCTTGGATCTAAATAATACGAAACCTCGCTCAATGATTTGAAGTTAAAATCCTCAAATATGGTAATATAGTGACTTTTTTAACGTTATTCATGTAGTGTGATTTTCCGTATATATATTCGTTTTTACCAATATTTCGATACTACTTCATGTTTTCTCACGATATGTGAGTTGGCCGTCAAATCTTAAAATTTCGCAAATTTTGCATTTTTAAGCAAGTTTTCTTGCATTTTGTTTTGTACTAAAAATCATCGAATTTAGCAATATTTTGACCTTTATCATCCCCTTTTCCTTTATGTGATTTAAACAAAATATCATCGAATCAGGCAATATTTTGCAGTTTTTCCACTTTTTAGTGAATTTTCAGTTTATTGTTATTAATTCATTAAATATACGATAAAAATGATGCAAACACATAATTGATTACAAATTAACCTTAAACACTTCATTTTCAATCAACTATTTGTTTCTCGTTAAAATACTGAGTAAGATTTACGAAAGGGGGAGAAGTTCTGTTTGTATTGCATATATCGACGTTTCAGCCGGATTAGAGCGGGATTACCTGTACATCTTCCATCGGTAATATAAACCGAAAATCAGGAACATTTTAGTTAATTTTAATGATAACACATTGATTTTTATCATTTGTATTGGAAGCAACATCTTTATACGTCTTTTCTAGGGTCTCAAAAAAACGAAACGTCGCTCTTTGATTCGAATTTAAAATCCTCAAATTTGGTATAATAATGACTTTGTTCACGTTTTTCATGTAGTTTGATATTACTTAAAAATACTCATTTTTAAAAATATTTCTATACTATTTCATGTAGTATCACGATATGTGATTGTCCTTAAAATCTCAGATTTTCGCATAATATTGAATTTTAAGCAAGTTTTCTTGCATTTTGTTCCGTACTAAAAATCATCGAATTCAGCAATATTTTGACGTTTATCATCCCCTTTTCCTTTATGTGATATAAACAAAATATCATCGAATTAGGCAATATTTTGCTGTTTTTCCACGTTTTTGTGAATATTTAGGTTATTGTTATTAAGTCATTAAATATACGATAAAAATGATGCACACACATAATTGATTAGATAATATCCTTAAATACTTCATTTTCAATCAACTATTTGTTTCTCGTTAAAATCCTGCGTAAGATATTGAAAAGGAGAGAAGTTCGGTTTCTATTGCATATATCGACGTTTCAGCCGGAATAGAGCGGTTTTACGTGTACATCTTCCATCGGTAATATAAACGGAAAATCAGGAATATTTTAGTTAATTTTAATGAAAACACATTGATTTTTATCATTTGTATTGGAAACAACATTGTCATATTTCTTTTCTTGGATCTAAAAGCTACGATACCTCGCATTATGATTCGAGCTTAAAATCCACAAATTTGGTATAATAGTGACTTTTTTCACGTTTTTCATGTAGTTTGATATTACGTAAATATATTCATTTTTACCAATATTTCGATACTATTTCATGTAGTATCACGATATGTGATTTGGCCTTCAAATCTCAGATTTTCGCATAATATTGCATTTTTAGAAAGTTTTCTTGCATTTTGTTCCGTACTAAAAATCATCGAATTCAGCAATATTTTGACGTTTATCATCCCCTTTTCCTTTATGTGATATAAACAAAATATCATCGAATTAGGCAATATTTTGCTGTTTTTCCACGTTTTTGTGAATTTTCAGTTTATTGTTATTAATTCATTATATATACGATAAAAATGATGCAAACACATAATTGATCAGAAAATAACCTTAAATACTTCATTTTCAATCAACTATTTGTTTCTCGTTAAAATACTGAGTAAGATATTGAAAAGGGGAGAAGTTCTGGTTGATTGCATATATCGACGTTTCAGCCGGATTAGAGCGGTTTTACGTGTACATCTTCCATCGGTAATATAAACGAAAAATCAGGGACGTTTTAGTTAATTCTAATGAAAACACATTGATTTTTATCATTTGTATTGGAAACAACATTGTCATATGTCTTTTCTTGGATCTAAATAATAAAAAACCTCGCTCAATGATTTGAAGTTAAAGTCCTCAAATATAATAATATAGTGACTTTTTTCACGTTATTCATGTAGTGTGATTTTACGTATATATATTCGTTTTTACCAATATTTCGATACTACTTCATGTTTTCTCACGATATGTGATTTCGCCTTCAAATCTCAGAATTTCGCAAATTTTTCATTTTCAGCAAGTTTTCTTGCATTTTGTTTTGTACTAAAAATCATCGAATTTAGCAATATTTTGACCTTTATCATCCCCTTTTCCTTTATGTGATTTAAACAAAATATCATCGAATTAGGCAACATTTTGCCGATTTTCCACGTTTTTGTGAATTTTTAGTTTATTGTTAATAATTCATTAAATATACGATAAAAATGATGCAAACACATAATTGATCAGAAAATAACCTTAAATACTTCATTTTCAATCATCTATTTGTTTCTCGTTAAAATACTGAGTAAGATATTGAAAAGGGGAGAAGTTCTGTTTTTATTGCATATATCGACGTTTCACCCGGATTAGAACGGTTTTACGTGTACATCTTCCATCGTTAATATAAACCAAAAATCAGGAACATTTTAGTTTAAAATTTTTAATGAAAACTCATTGACTATATACGTCTTTTCTAGGGTCTAAAAAATAAGAAACGTCGCTCTATGATTCGAAGTTAAAATCCTCATATTTGGTATAATAATGACTTTTTTCACGTTTTTCATGTAGTTTGATATTACGTAAATATATTCATTTTTACCAATATTTCGATACTATTTCATGTCGTATCACGATATGTGATTTGGCCTTCAAATCACAGATTTTCGCATAATATTACATTTTAAGCAAGTTTTCTTGCATTTTGTTTCGTACTAAAAATCATCAATTCAGCACTATTTTGACGTTTATCATCCCCTTTTCCTTTATGTGATATAAACAAAATATCATCGAATTAGGCAATATGTTGCTGTTTTTCCTCTTTTGTGTGAATTTTCAGTTTATTGTTATTAATTCATTAAATATACGATAAAAATGATGCAAACACATAATTGATTAGAAGATAACCTTAAATACTTAATTTTCAATCAATTATTTGTTTCTCTTTAAAATACTTTGTAAGATATTGAAAAGGGGAGAAGTTCTGTTTTTATTGCATATATCGACGTTTCAGGTTTACGTGTACATCTTCCATCAGTAATATAAACGGAAAATCAGGAACATTTTAGAGTATTTTAATGAAAACACATTGATTTTTATCATTTGTATTGGAAACAACGTCTTTATGTCTTTTCAGGAACATTTTTGTTAATTCTAATAAAAACACATTGATGTTTATCATTTGTATTGGAAACAACATTTTTATGTCTTTTCTAGGAACTAAATAATACGAAACCTCGCTTTATGATTTGAAGTTAAAATCCTCAAGGTTGGTAATATAGCGATTTTTTCACGTTTTTCATGTAGTGTGACTTTACGTAAATATATTCGTTTACCAATCTTTCGATACTACTTCATATTTTCTCATGATATGTGATTTGGCTTTCATATCTCAGAATTTCGCAAATTTTGCATTTTTAGCAAGTTTTCTGGCGTTTTGTTTTGTACTAAAAATCATTGAATTTAGCAATATTTTGACGTTTATCATCCTCTTTTCCTTTAAGTAATTGAAACAAAATATCATCGAATTAGGCAAAATTTTGCCCTTTTTCCACGTTTTTGTGAATTTTCAGTTTATTGGTATTAATTCATTATATATACGATAAAAATGATGCAAACTGCAAAATTGCAAGACAGCAAAACTGCAATACTTTGCATCATACGATAATGATGATGCAAAATTGATTAGAAATTAACATTAAATACTTCATTTTCAATCAACTATTTGTTTCTCGTTAAAAAATGAGTAAGTAATTGAAAAGGCGAGAAGTTCTGTTTTTGTTGCATATATCGACGTTTTAGCCGGATTAGAGCTGTTTTACGTGTACATCTTCTATCGGTAATATAAACAGAAAATCAGGAACATTTTAGAGTATTTTAATGAAAACACATTGGTTTTTATAATTTGTATTGGAAACAACATCTTTATATGTCATTTCTAGGATCTAAATAATATGGAACCTCGCTTAATGGTTTGAAGTTAAAATCCTCAAATTTGGTAATATAGCGAATTTTTTCACGTTTTTCATGTAGTTTGATTGTACGTAAACATATTCGTTTTTACCAATATTTCGATAATACTTCATGTTTTCTCACGATCTGTGATTTGGCCTTAAATCTGAAAATTTCGCATAATATTGCATTTTTAAGGAAGTTTTCTTACGTTTTGTATCGTACTAAAAATCATTGAACTTAGCAATATTTTGACGTTTATCATCCTCTTTTCCTTTATGTGATTTAAACAAAATATCATCGAATTAGGCAATATTTTGCCGTTTTCCACGTTTTTGTGAATTTTCAGTTTATGGTTATTAATTCATTATATATTCGATAAAAATGATGCAAACACATAATTGATTAGAAATTAACATTAAATACTTCATTTTCAATCAACTATTTGTTTCTCGTTAAAAAACTGAGTAAGATGTTGAAAAAGCGAGAAGTTCTGTTTTTATTACATATATCGACGTTTCAGCCGGATTAGAGTGGTTTTACGTATACATCTTCCATCGGTAATATAAACGGAAAATCAGGAACATTTTAGTTAATTCTAATGAAAACACATTGATTTTTATCATTTGTATTGGAAACATTTTTAAATGTCTTTTCTAGGATCTAAATAATACGAAACCTCGCTTTATGATTTGAAGGTAAAATCCTCAAATATGGTAATAGAGCGATTTTGTTCACGTTTTTTATGTAGTGTGACTTCACGTGAATATATTCGTTTTTACCAATATTTCGATGCAATTTCATGTAGTATCACGATATGTGATTTGGCCTTTAAATATCAGAATTTCGCAAATTATTGCATTTTAAGCAAGTTTTCTTGCATTTTGTTTCGAAATAAAAATCATCGAATATAGCAATATTTTGACGTTTATCATCCACTTTTCCTTAATGTGATATAAACAAAATATCATCGAATTAGGCAATATTTTGCCGTTTTTCCACGTTTTTTTGAATTTTCAGTTTATTGTTATTAATTCATTATATATACGATAAAAATGATGCAAACACATAATTGATTAGAAATTAACATTAAATACTTCATTTTCAATCAACTATTTGTTTCTCGTTAAAATACTGAGTAAGCATCACTCTCTAGATTCTCTGCATCACTCTCGTAAGCCTCTGAATCACTCTCTCGAGCCTCTGCATCACTCTCTTGATCCTCTGCATCACTCTCTTCATCCTCTGCATCACTCTCTTAAGCCTCTGCTTCCCTGGTTGATACCTGGTTGATGGGGTTCTGGGAGTTCGTCTACTCCCCAAGCCCGGCCCGAGGCCAGGCTCGACTTGTGAGAGTTTGGTCCACCAGGCTGTTGCTTGGAGCGGCCCGCAGGCCCACATACCCACCACAGCCCGGTTGGTCCGGCACTCCTTGGAGGAATAAATCTAGTTTCCTCTTGAAAATGTCCACGGTTGTTCCGGCAATATTTCTTATGCTTGCTGGGAGGACGTTGAACAACCGCGGACCTCTGATGTTTATACAGTGTTCTCTGATTGTGCCTATGGCACCTCTGCTCTTCATTGGTTCTATTCTACATTTTCTTCCATGTCGTTCACTCCAGTACGTTGTTATTTTACTGTGTAGATTTGGTACTTGGCCCTCCAGTATCTTCCAGGTGTATATTATTTGATATCTCTCTCGTCTTCTTTCTAGTGAGTACATTTGGAGGGCTTTGAGACGATCCCAATAATTTAGGTGCTTTATTGCGTCTATGCGTGCCGTATATGTTCTCTGTATTCCCTCTATTTCAGCAATCTCTCCTGCTTTGAAGGGGGAAGTGAGTACTGAGCAGTACTCAAGACGGGACAACACAAGTGCCTTGAAGAGTACAACCATTGTGATGGGATCCCTGGATTTGAAAGTTCTCGTAATCCATCCTATCATTTTTCTGGCTGTCGCAATATTTGCTTGGTTATGCTCCTTAAACGTTAGGTCGTCAGACATTATTATTCCCAAATCCTTTACATGCTGTTTTCCTACTATGGGTACATTTGATTGTGTTTTGTACTCTGTATTATGTTTAAGGTCCTCATTTTTACCGTACCTGAGTACCTGGAATTTATCACTGTTAAACATCATGTTATTTTCTGATGCCCAGTCGAAAACTTTATTAATATCAGCTTGAAGTTTTTCAATGTCCTCAGCCGAGGTAATTTTCATACTGATTTTTGTGTCATCTGCAAAGGATGATACGAAGCTGTGACTTGTATTTTTGTCTATATCTGATATGAGAATAAGGAAAAGCAGTGGTGCAAGGACTGTACCCTGAGGTACAGAGCTTTTCACTGCACTTGGACTAGATTTTATATGGTTGACAGTTACTCGCTGAGTCCTGTTTGACAGAAAACTGAGTATCCAGCGTCCTACTTTACCGGTTATTCCCATTGACTTCATTTTGTGTGCTATCACGCCATGGTCACATTTATCGAAGGCCTTTGCGAAGTCCGTGTATATCACATCAGCATTCTGTTTCTCTTCTAATGCCTCAGTGACTTTGTCGTAGTGCTCAAGTAGCTGTGAGAGGCACGATCTTCCCGCTCGAAATCCATGTTGGCCTGGGTTATGAAGGTCATTGGTCTCCATGAAATTGGTGACCTGACTCCTAATCACTCTCTCAAATACTTTTATGATGTGCGATGTTAGTGCAACTGGTCTATAATTTTTTGCCAATGCTTTGCTCCCTCCCTTGTGTAGAGGGGCTATGTCTGCTACTTTAAGTGCATCTGGTATCTCCCCCGTGTCCAAGCTCTTCCTCCACACTATACTGAGTGCCTGTGCTACCGGCACTTTGCATTTCTTTATAAATATTGAATTCCATGAGTCTGGACCTGGGGCCGAGTGCATGTGCATGTTTTCAATTTCTTTTTCAAAATTTAGTGCGCTCGTGTTTATATCAGTTATATTTACCGGGGTTTGAATATCCCGCATAAAGAAATTGTCTGGATCTTCCACCTTCATGTTGTTTATTGGAGTGCTAAACATGTCCTCATACTGCTTTTTTAGGATTTCACTAATTTCTTTGTCATCCTCCGTGTATGAACCTTCACTTGTACGAATAGGTCCAATACTGGCAGTGGTTTTTGCTTTTGATTTCGCATATGAGAAAAAATATTTTGGATTTTTCTTTATTTCCTGAATTGCTTTCTGTTCTAACTGCCTTTCTTCAGTTTCATATGAGTGTTTCAATTTCCGCTCGATTTCTTCAATCTCCCTATTTAAATTATTCCTTCTTTGACGGGAAATTCGTGTCTGCATAAGCAGTTCCGTTATTTTTTTCCTGCGTTTATAGTGTCGTCTGCGTTCTCTTTCTACGTTAGATCTCTTTCTGGCTTCTCCCTCTCTTGATCCTCTGCATCACTCTCTTGAGCCTCTGCATTACTCTCTTAAGCCTCTGGATTACTCTCGTAAGCCTCTGAATCACTCTCTTGAGCCTCTGCATCACTCTGTTCAGCCCCTGCATCCCACTCTTGAGCCTCTGCATCACTCTCTTGAGCCTCTGCATCACCATTTTAAGCCTCTGCATCCCTCTTTTGAGCCTCTGCATCACTTTCTTAAGCCTCTGCATCACTCGCTTAAGCCTCTGCATCACTCTCGTAAGCTTCTGAATCACTCTCTTGTTCCTCTGCATCCCTCATTTGAGCCTCTGCATCCCTCTCTTGAGCCCCTGCATCCCTCTCTTGAGCCTCTGCATCCCTCGCTTGAGCCTCTTCATCCCTCTCTTAAGCCTCTGCATCTCTCTCTTGAGCCTCTGCATCCCTCTCTTGAACTCTTGCATCCCTCTCATGAGCCTCTGCATCCCTCTCTTGAGCCTTTGCATCACTCTCTTAAGCCTCTGCATCCCTCTCTTGAGCCTCTGCATCACTCTCAAGAGCCTCTGCATACCTCTCTTGTGCCTCTGCATCCCTCACTTGAGCCTCTGCATCCCTCTCCTGAGCCTCTGCATCCCTCTCTTGGGCCCTCTGCATCCCTCTCTTGAGCCTAAGCATCCCTCTCTTAAGCCTGTGCATCACTCTCTTAAGCCTCTGCATCACTCTCTTAAGCCTCTGAATCACTCTCTTGAGCCTCTGCATCACTCTCTTGAGCCCCTGCATCCATCTCTCAAGCATCTGCATCACTCTCTTGAGCCTCTGCATCACCCTTTTAAGCCTCTGCATTACTCTCTTGAGCCTCTGCATCCCTCTCTTCAGCCTCTCGTGAGCCTCTGCAACACTCTCTTCAGCCTCTGCATCACTCTATTAAGCCTCTGAATCCCTCTCCAGAGGCCTCTGCCTAACTCTCTCGATCCTCTGCAAAACTCTCTTGATTCTCTGCATCACTCTCGTAAGCCTCTGAATCCCTCTCTTGATCCTCTGCATCACTCTCTTGAGCCTCTGCATCACTCTTTTGATCGTCTGCATCACTCTCTTGAGCCTCTGCATCACTCTCTTGAGCCTCTGCATCACTCTCTTGAGCCTCTCTATCACTCTCTTGAGCCTCTGTATCCCTCTCTTAAGCCTCTGCATGACTCTCTTAAGCCTCTGCATCACTCTCGTAAGCCTCTGAATCACTCTCTTGAGCCTCTGCATCCCTCTCTTGAACTCTTGCATCCCTCTCATGAGCCTCTACATCCCTGTCTTGAGCCTTTGCATCACTCTCTTAAGTCTCTGCATCCCTCTCTTGAGCCTCTGCAACACTCTCTTCAGCCTCTGCATCACTCTCCTAAGCCTCTGAATCCCTCTCTTGAGGCTTCTGCCTAACTCTCTCGAGCCTCTGCATCACTCTCCTGATTCTCTGCATCACTCTCGTAAGCCTCTGAATCACTCACTTGAGCCTCTGCAGCACTATCTAGAGCCTTTGCGTCACTCTCTTCAGCCTCTGCATCACTCTCTTAAGCCTCTGCTTCCCTCTCTTGATCCTCTGCATCACTCTCTTGAGCCTCTGCATCCCTCACTTGAGCCTCTGCATCCCTCTCCTGAGCCTCTGCATCCCTCTCTTGGGCCTCTGCATCCCTCTCTTGAGCCTCTGGAATCCCTCTCTTAAGCCTCTGCATCACTCTCTTTAGCCTCTGCATCACTCTCTTAAGCCTCTGAATCATTCTCTTGAGCCTCTGCATCACTCTCTTGAGCCCCTGCATCCCTCTCTCAAGCCTCTGCATCACTCTCTTGAGCCTCTGCATCACCCTCTTAAGCCTCTGCATTACTCTCTTGAACCTCTGCATCCCTCTCCTAAGCCTCTGCCTCACTCTCTTATGCCTAGGCATCACTCTTCTGAGCCTCTGCATCCCTCTCCTTAGCCTCTGCATCACTCTCGTAAGCCTCTGAATCACTCTCTTGAGCCTCTGCATCACTCTCTTGAGCCCCTGCATCCCTCTCTTGATCCTCTGCTTCACTTTCTTAAGCCTCTGCATCACTCTCTTAAGCCTCTGCATCACTCTCGTTAGCCTCTGAATCACTCTCTTGAGCCTCTGCATCCCTCTCTTGAGCCTTTGCATCACTCTCTTACGCCTCTACATCCCTCTCTTGAGCCTCTGCGTCACTCTCAAGAGCCTTTACTTCCTTATCTTGTGCCTCTGCTTCACTCACTTAAGCCTCTGCATCCCTCTCTTGAGCCCCTGCATCCCTCTCTTGAGCCTCTGCATCCCTCTCTTGAGCCTCTGCATCCCTCTCTTAAGAGTCTGCATCACTCTCTTAAGCCTCTGCATCACTCTCGTAAACCTCTGAATCACTCTGTTCAGCCTCTGCATCACTCTCTTGAGCCTCTACATATATCTCTTGAGCCTCTGCATCCCTCTCTTAAGCCTATGCTTCACTCTGTTGAGCCTCTGCATCCCTCTCTTATGCCTCTGCAACACTTTCTTCAGCCTCTGCATCACTCTCGTAAGCCTCTGAATCACTCTGTTCAGCCTCTGCATCACTCTTTTGAGCCTCTCTATCACTCTCCTGAGCCTCTGCATCCCTCTCTTAAGCCTCTGCATCATTCTCTTCAGCCTCTTCATCCCTCTCTTAAGCCTCTGCATAATTCTCTTCAGCCTCTGCATAATTCTCTTCAGTCTCTGCATCCCTCTCTTTAGCCTCTGCATCATTCTCTTCAGCCTCTGCATGCCTCTCTTAAGCCTCTACATCATTCTCTTGAACCTCTGCATCACTCTCTTAAGCCTCTGCATTCCTTTTTTTGAGCCTCTGCAACACTTTCTTAAGCCTCTGCATTAGAGGCATAAGAGAGGGATGCAGAGGCTCAAGAGAGTGATGCAGAGGCTCAAGAGAGGGATGCAGAGGCAGAAGAGAGAGATGCAGAGGCTTACGAGAGTGATGCAGAGGTTCAAGAGAGTGATGCAGAGGCACAAGAGAATGATGTAGAGGCTTAAGAGAGGGATGCAGAGGCTGAAGAGAATGATGCAGAGGCTAAAGAGAGGGATGCAGAGACTGAAGAGAATTATGCAGAGGCTGAAGAGAATTATGCAGAGGCTTAAGAGAGGGATGAAGAGGCTGAAGAGAATGATGCAGAGGCTTAAGAGAGGGATGCAGAAGCTCAGGAGAGTGATAGAGAGGCTCAAACGAGTGATGCAGAGGCTGAACAGAGTGATTCAGAGGCTTACGAGAGTGATGCAGAGGCTGAAGAGAGGGATGCAGAGGCTCAAGAGAGTGATTCAGAGGCTTTCGAGAGTGATGCAGAGGCTTAAGCGAGTGATACAGAGGCTTAAGAAAGTGATGCAGAGGCTCAAAAGAGGGATGCAGAGGCTCAAGTGAGGGAAGAAGAGGCACAAGATAGGAATGCAGAGGCTCTTGAGAGTGACGCAAAGGCTCATGAGAGGGATGCAGAGGCTTAAGAGAGTGATGCAAAGGCTCAAGTGAAGGATGCAGAGGCTCATGTGAGGGATGCAGGAGTTCAAGAGAGTGATGCAGAGGCTCAAGAGAGGGATGCAGAGGCTCAAGTGAGGGATGAAGAGGCACATGAGAGGGATGCAGAGGCTCTTGGGAGTGATGCAGAGGCTCAAGAGAGGGATGCAGAGGCTCAAAAGAGTTATTCAGTGGCTTACGAGAGTGATGCAGAGGCTTAAGCGAGTGATGCAGAGGCCTAAGAAAGTGATGCAGAGGCTCAAAAGAGGGATCCAGAGGATTTAAAGGGTGTTGCAGAGGCTCAAAAGAGTGATGCCGAGGCTGAAGAGAGTGTTGCAGAGGCTTAAGAGAGGGATGCAGAGGCTCAAGAGAGGGATGTAGAGGCTTAAGAGAGTGATGCAGAGGCTGAAGCGAGTGTTGCAGAGGCTCAAGAGAGGGATGCAAAGGCTCAAGAGAGTGATGCAAAGGCTCAAGAGAGTGATGCAGAGGCTTATGAGAGGGATACAGAGGCTCAAGAGAGGGATGTAGATGCTCAAGAGAGTGATGCAGAGGCTCAAGAGAGTGATGCAGAGGCGTAAAAGTGAGATGCAGAGGCTTAAGAGAGGGATGCAGAGGCTCAAGCGAATGATGCAGGGGCTCAAGGGAATGATGCAGAGGCTTAAGAGAGGGATGCAGAGGATCAAGAGAGTGATGCAGAGGCTTAAGAAAGGAATGCAGAGGCTGAAGAGAATGATGCAAAGGCTTAAGAGAAGGATGCAGAGGCTGAAGAGAGTGTTGCAGAGGCTCAATAGAATGATGCAGAGGCTTAAGAGAGGGATGCAGAGGCTCAAGAGTGTGATGGAGAGGCTCAGCAGAGTGATGCAGAGGCTCAACAGAGTGATTCAGAAGCTTAAGAGAGTGATGCAGAGGCTGAAGAGCGGGATGCAGAGGCTCAAGAGAGGGATGCAGGGGCTCAAGAGAGTGTTGCAGAGGCTCAAGAAAATGATGCAGAGGCTCAAGAGAGGGATGCAGGGGCTCAAGAGAGTGTTGCAGAGGCTCAAGAGAATGATGCAGAAGCTTAGGAGAGGGATGCAGAGGCTCAAGAGAGGGATGCAGAGGCTCAAGAGAGGGATGCAGGGGCTCAAGAGAGTGTTGCAGAGGCTCAAGAGAATGATGCAGAGGCTTAAGATAGGGATGCAGAGGCTCAAGAGAGTGATGAAGAGGCTCATGAGAGGGATGCAGAGGCTCAAAAGAGTGATTCAGAGGCTTACGAGAGTGATGTAGAGACTTAAGAAAGTGATGCAGAGGCTCAAAAGAGGGATCCAGAGGCTTAAAAGGGTCATGCAAAGTCTCAAGAGAGTGATGCAGACGCTCAAGAGAGTGATGCAGAGGATCAAGAGAGGGAAGCAGAGGCTTAAGAGACATCGCTGCTCTCAGTAATTGGCATATTTTCTGTATAAAAACTCGTAATTTCAAATTGGGAATACGTGCAGAGAGCCAGAATTTGGCTTCAAAATATGGCTCAAGCGTCAAAATTGGGATGTTTGGGATATTTTGAAAACTGCAGGGAGGGTTTGGGCAGAATGTGATCCATCGCCGCTTTCAGTAAATGGCATATTTTCGGTAAAAAAATTCGTAATTTCAATCTGCGAATACGTGCAGAGAGCCAGAAATTTAATCCAAAATATGGTTCAAGCGGCGAACTTGGGATATTTTGGATATTTTGAAAACTGAAGGGAGGGTTTGGGCAGAATGTGATCCATCGCCGTTTTCAGTAATTTTCATATTTTCGGTATAAAAAGTCGTATTTTCAAACTGCGAATACGTGCAGAGAGCCAGAAGTTGCTTCAAAATATGGCTCAGGGGTCGAATTTGGAATGTTTGGGATATTTTGAAAACTGCAGGGAGGGTTTGGGTAAAATGTGTCCCATCACCGCTCTCAGTAATTAGCATATTTTCAGTATAAAAAGTCGTAATTTCAAACTGCGAATACGTGCAGAGAGCCATAATTTGGCTCCAAAATATGGCTCAAGGGTCGAATTTGAGATGTTTCGGATATTTCGAAAACTACAAGGGGGTTTGGACAAAATGTGACCTATCGCCGCTCTCAGTAATTGGCATATTCTCGGTATAAAAAGTCGTAATTTCAAACTGCGAATACGTGCAGAGAGCCATAATTTGGCTCCAAAATATGGCTCAAGGGTCGAATTTGAGACGTTTGGGATATTTTGATATCTGTAGAGGGTTTTGTGCAAAATGTGATCCTTCGCCGCTCACAGTAATTGGCATTATTTCGGTATAAAAAGTCGAAATTTCCAACTGCTAATACGTGCAGAGAGCAGGAATTTGGCTCCAAAATATGGCTCAAGAGTCAAATTTGGGATGTTTGCGATATTTTGAAAACTGCGTGGAGGGTTTGGTCAAAATGTGATCCATCGGCGCTCTCAGTAATTGACATATTTTCGGTATAAAAAGTCGAAATTTCTAACTGCGAATATGTGCAGAGAGCCAGAATTTGGCTCCAAAATATGGCTCAAGGGTCGAATTTGGGATGTTTAGGATATTTTGAAAACTGCAGAAAAGGTTTGGGCAAAATGTGATCCATCGCAGTTTCAGTAATTGGCATAGTTTCGATATAAAAAGTCATAATTTCAAACTGCGAATACATGTAAAGAGCCAAAATTTGGCTCCAAAACATGGCTCAAGGATCGAATTTGGGATGTTTGGGATATTTTGAAAACTGCAGGGAGGGTTTGGGCAAAATGTGATCCATCGCTGCTTTCAGTAATTGGCATATTTTCGGTAAAAAGAAGTCGTAATTTCAAACTGCGAATACATGCAGAAAGCCAAAATTTGGCTCCAAAGCATGGCTCAAGTGTCGAATTTGGGATGTTTGGGATATATAGAAAACTGCAGGGAGGGTTTGGGCAAAATGTGATGAATCGCCGCTTTCAGTAACTGTCATATTTTTGGTATAAAAAGTCGTAATTTCTAACTGCGAATACGTGCAGAGAGCCAGAATTTGATTCCAAAGTATGGCTCAAGCGTTGAATTTGGGACGTTTGGGATATTTTGAAAACTGCGAGGTGGGGATGGGGAGGGTTTACCAAAATGTGACCCATTGCCGCTGTCAGTAATTAGCATGTTTTCAGTATAAAAAGTAGTAATTTCAAACTGCGAATACGTGCAGAGTGCAAGAATTTGGCTCCAAAATACGGCTCAAGGGTCGAATTTGGGATGTTATCTTGAGGTTATCTTGAGATGATTTCGGGGCTTTTTAATGTCCCCGCGGCCCGGTCCTCGACCAGGCCTCCCTCCCAGAAAGCAGCCCGTGACAGCTGACTAACAGCCAGGTACCTATTTTACTGCTAGGTAACAGGGGGCATAGAGTGAAAGAAACTCTGCCCAATGATTTCTCGCCGGCGCCTGGGATCAAACCCAGGACCGGGATGTTTGGAATATTTTGAAAACTAAAGGGAGGATTTGGGTAAAATGTGATCTATCGCCGCTTTCAGTAATTTGCATATTTTCAGTATAAAACGTCGTAATTTAAACCGGCGAATACGTGCAGAGAGCCAGAATTTGCCTCCAAAATATGGCTCAAGGGTGGAATTTGGGATGTTTGGGATAATTTGAAAAATGTAAGGGGGGATTGGGCAAAATGTGACCCATCGCTGCTCTCAGTAATTGGCATAATTTTTGTATAAAATGTAGTTTGAAACTGTGAAAACGTGCAGAGAGCCATAATTTGGCTCCTAAATATGGCTCAAGGGTCGAATTAGAACACTCTCTTCATCACTGTCTTAAGCCTCTGCATCCCTCTCCTGATCATCTCCATTACTCTCGTAAGCCTCTGCATCACTTTCTTGAGCCTCTGCATAACTCTCTTGAGCATCTGCATCAATCTCTTCAGCCTCTGCATCCCTCGCTTGAGCCTCTGCAACACTCTCTTCAGCCTGCATCACTCTCTTAAACCTCTGAATCCCTCTCTAGAGGCCTCTGCATCACTCTCTCGAGCCTCTGCATCACTCTCTTGATCCTCTGCATCACTCTCTTGAGTCTTGACTGAGAGGCAATATTTTGACCTTTATCATCCCCTTTTCCTTTATGTGATTTAAACAAAATATCATCGAATTAGGCAATATTTTGCCGTTTTTCCACTTTTTGGGAATTTTCAGTTTATTGTTATTATTTCATTAAATATACGAGAAAAATTATGCAAATACAATTGATCAGACTATAAGCTTAAATACTTAATTTTCAATCATCTGTTTGTTTCTCGTTAAAATACTTTGTAAAATATTGAAAAGGGGAGAAGTTCTGTTTTTATTGCATATATCGACGTTTCAGCCGGATTAGAACGGTTTTACGTGTACATCTTCCATCGGAAATATAAACCGAAAATCAGGAACATTTTAGTTAATGCTAATGAAAACACATTGATTTTTATCATTTGTATTGGAAGCAACATCTTTATACATCTTTTCTAGGGTCTAAAAAATACGAAACCTCGCTTTATGATTCGAAGTTAAACTTCGAATCCCATATTTGGCATAATAATGACTTTTTCACGTTTTTCATGTAGTTTGATATTACGTAGATATATTCATTTTTACCAATATTTCGATACTATTTCATGTAGTATCACGATACGTGATTTGGCCTTCAAATCTCAAATTTTCGCATAATATTGCATTTTAAGCAAGTTTTCTTGCATTTTGTTTCGTACTAAAAATCATCGAATTCAGCAATATTTTGACGTTTATCATCCCCTTTTCCTTTATGTGATATAAACAAAATATCATCGAATTAGGCAATATTTTGCTGTTTTTCCACGTTTTTGTGAATTTTCAGTTTATTGTTATTAATTCATTAAATATACGATAAAAATGATGCAAACACATAATTGATTAGATAATATCCTTAAATACTTCATTTTCAATCAACTATTTGTTTCTCGTTAAAATCCTGAGTAAGATATTGAAAAGGAGAGAAGTTCGGTTTTTATTGTATATATCGACGTTTCAGCCGGATTAGAGCGGTTTTACGTGTACATCTTCCATCGGTAATATAAACGGAAAATCAGGAACATTTTAGTTAATTCTAATGAAAACACATTGATTTTTACCATTTGTATTTGAAACAACATTGTCATATGTCTTTTCTTGGATCTAAATAATACGAAACCTCGCTCAATGATTTGAAATTTCACAACCCACATGGGTTGTGAAATTTACCTACTATTGTCCATGCTCTTAGAATATTACAGATCAGCTACTTCCTATTCAAGGCTCGTAGTTTTGTTTTGAGAAAAATTAGTTGTTCTTAGTAAATTATAATAAGCACTAAAAATTATTACATAGAATAACAGTCCTTCACCAATCAATATTATATACCATAGTTTGTGCTTTACAAATCTTTAAAGGATGTTTTGTAGGAACGCTAACAGAAAACGATGTTACGTTGGAATGTCTATGGGGTAAACTACTGCAAACGGGACGGTATTGTGTCGACTATACCAACTATAGCTAGGATGGGTATTGTGTCTACTATACCAACTATAGCTAGGATGGGTATATTGTCACCTACCGCCTGTTAGGTGGGAAAGGGGTCCAATACCACCCACAGGATGGATATGAGGGTCACATCCACCCACAGGATGAGTATGGGGATCACATCCACCCACAGGAAGGGTATGGGGTCCAATACCACCCATATGATGAGTATTGCGTCCACTACAACCCACAGGATGGGTATGGGGCTCCAACCACCCATAGAATGGGTATGGGGCTCCTACCACAAATAAAATGGGTATAGGGTCCAATAACACCCACTGGATGTGTATGGCGTCCATTGCCGCGCGTCGAGCTCGAAAACCGCAGCATTCATCTCAGAACCATGCCTATTTCACACAGATTCCTTAATAAACGTAAGAGTTTTATATGTCACAAGAAAGATAGAAATATAAGCTTCATTCTAAATACCTTACCATGGGCATATTTAAATTTAAAGCGAAGATACGTGTACTTTTATAATAGCCGAGCTTTAACCCCGGACAGATTGATCGACCGAGCAACTCTCTCAGAACAATATTTATTTCACGTCAATTCGTTAATAAACATATATTTTTATATGTCTCAAGAAAGGCAGACATATAAGCTTCACTTTAAACACTTTACCATGGACATATTTAAAGTTCTAATGAAGATACATGTATTTTAAAAATTACGGAGCTCCCACCCCGTACAGACTGAACGACAGAGCAACTCTCTCTCAGATCAATGTTTATTTCACGTAAATTCGTTAATAAACACAAATGTTTTATATGTCTTAAGCAAGATAGAAATAAGAGCTTCATTTTAAATACATTACAATAGACATATTAATAGCTCAAGTGAAGATACATATGTTTTTATAGTAGCGCTCAGTAGCTTGTCGGGCATGGAGTGCAGACGCCTACGCACTTGCCGATATATTGCATAATTAACAAAGATACGTTAATAAAGCCTAAAATCTTATATGCCTCCAGAAAGACCGAGATATGAACATTATTATGATTTCACCAAATGAAATATATCATGTTCGAGAACAAAGATATATCAATTTTAAATTAAGTTTCGACTCTTGCTCGGGCGAGAGAGAGGGAGCGACTCTCGCCCCATCTATTGGAGATTCTGTCCACTAAAGACCCAAAGCTACTCAAACCCTCCTAGCATTATTTAAGTAATGAAGTAATATGGTATATTTACTATAATGTGGGTGCTGAATGCAGAACATGAGAAAACATATATTTACTCCAAACTAATATAATTTCATTATGAAATAAGTAAATAAGTAGCATCAAAGGAAGTCGACGGTCCAAGCGTCAATGTTGTGGAGCGACTTATCCAAGATATATCGTTGTTTGGAAAGTGTTTGTTGGCATATCCAGTTGTCGCACTTCTCTGCACAAATTATCACAAATTTAAATTATAATGTTAACAAGTAGAATACGTATTTTTAATAAAATCTAACATAACTAGCCAGAAAACATTTAACATTTATTAAAAAAATATATTTATTTATTTATTTATTAAAAAAATATATGTTTGGAAGTTAAATCGACTTCATAGGACAATAGTTTTGTTATATATATACTCGTTATTCGTTGACATGCGTTCGCTACTTAAACTACCATGTACTGTACTTATGTAAAATCTCCCATGTCTCTTCGCTCATCTCACCGAACCCTACAGGCTCTTTGATATATTGTTTAATTAATTGAGATTCACAAATAAAGCTTATAATTGTATATGTTATCAAAAGGCAGAGCTTATTTTAGTTCATTTATTATGCACCCCATACCCATCCTAGGAGCGATAGTGGAGTGTTACAGAGGCACATAATGGGCTCAGGGACTGAGCCCCACAATTCATATAGCCAAGCAAGTTATAATCTTGATAAGCTAGTTACAAAAGTCAATGCACATTGTCACATCAACAACGGGCTCGAGTCCGACCACAAGTACAGTTTATAATTTAAGCAACTGACATATATGGAGGGCTAGTGTCACAATTGATATGTTTATCCTACACATAACCCCCTCTCCCCCATCCAATGGGCAGCGGTGGATAGGTTACAATCAAGTCGTTTTTTGCGTTTTATTCAGAGATTAGATCTTATTGGGTGAGGAAAGATATTCATATTTTAAAGAAGGCTTCTTGGCTGATGCTCTCCATTGATGGAAAATATACAACCTTTTGAAAATCAATGTTAGTTTGATCTAGATATTGTAATTAACGAAAGTATTTATGTCATCTGAAAGGTAGAAATATAGGCTACATTTAAAATCCTTTGTCATAAATATAACTGAAGTGAAAACGAAGATATATGCGTTTTGATAGTTACTTGATGGCTAGCTCTGAGAGTGTGAAGCCCTGCACACCAGCCAATAAATTGTATAATTAGTTTCCATATATTTTAATTAATCTTAAAAATCTATATGTCAGAAGAAAGGAAGATGTAGCCGTTAATGTGACAACATTTAAAAATATATATATCTTAAGTTAAATAAATAATACCACCTTATTGCCGGTGTCCGGACACATGAAAATTACCTAGGTATCAGTATCCAGCCAGGCGGGGATCACAGGCTGCACAATACTGATAAATTATGTAATGCACTACTTGTGGTCCATCTCGAACCCATTTATGATGTGACGACTTATAGTGAATTTTGTAACTAGCTCATCAAGATTGTAACTTGCTTAGCTAAATGAATTGTGGGGTTCGGTCCATTCATTTTCTTTCTTTATTATGCACCCCATAATACACATCCCGTGGGCGGTGGTGTAAAGGATTACAGAGGCACATAATCGGTTCAGGAACTGAACCCTCTAGTTCGTTTAGCTAAGCAAATAACAATCTTTTGACGCTAGTTACAAAATTATTAATGTACACATACTTATGCATACATGTACATATTCATACGTATACATATATACATACACATACATATTTAATCACCACCACAAATACACACATCAGTAATCTTTTGTGTCACAAGTGATTCAACAAGAGGCTCACAACAGTCACTATACAAGGCACTTTACATTTATGGTGAGTCACACAGTTACTAGTCTTGCTGCACACCCACCCAACTGGGCGGCAGCTTTACAGTCATGTGCTCCACACCCACCCAACTGGGCGGCAGCTTTACAGTCATGGCTCCACACCCACCCAACTGGGCGGCAGCTTTACAGTCATGTGCTCCACACCCACCCAACTGGGCGGCAGCTTTACAGTCATGTGCTCCACTCCACACCTCCACCCAACTGGGCGGCAGCTTTACAGTCATGTGCTCCACACCCACCCAACTGGGCGGCAGCTTTACAGTCATGTGCTCCACACCCACCCAACTGGGCGGCAGCTTTACAGTCATGTGCTCCACACCCACCCAACTGGGCGGCAGCTTTACAGTCATGTGTATGCATTACCTACAGTAAGCAAATTTTGGATACTTCGCTAAGATTTCGGGCAGCACATCATTATGAATGAAGTACTTACACATTTCATGGACACTATTGATGTTGTTATCTTTAAATTCCGCGATTTTTCACATTCCATTATATAATGACGCAAAGTATGCGAATAGTTCTGCTGACAGAGTTTACATTTAGTCAAATCTACATCATCAGATGTTACAAACTTCCAGAGGTACTTGTAGCTGAGCCTAAACCTAGCAGTGGTAACATCTAGAAGTCTGCTAACATTATTGGATGACCCATAGACGAGCGATTCATCAAAGTTTATACAATATTGTGAAATTGAGAGTCAGTGTAGTAACATAAATTGGTAAATCATAAATATTGTAAGTTAAGAATCTGATGCATGTGTGTGTGTTGGGGGGGGCGGGGGTTATACCCTTGGTAAGCGAGAGTGGAAAGTAACCTTAGACGTACTGCGGTCAATGTGGGGGGGGGGGGGAGGGAGGGTGGGAGAGTCAAATCCACCCTCCAACATCTGGACATAGTACCACCAGCCTCCACAACACTCCATCAGCCTCCAGCTGATGCTTGTAGATGCCTCATCTAACCTCACTTATGTCACACATTAACCTACAGTTCCTGTGATATTTAAACTCCTCATCACAGTGGCGTCTCACCAATATAAACTGTATTGGATTTTGTCCCGAAATAGCTATATGCTGACTGGACGTGTATGTATGTATGTATGTATGTATGTATGTATGTATGTATGTATGTATGTATGTATGTATGTATGTATGTAGATGTGGATGTATGTATGTATATGTATGTATGTATGTATGTATGTATGTATGTATGTATGTATGTATGTATGTATGTATGTATGTATGTATGTATGTATGTATGTATGTATGTATGTATGTATGGATGGATATGTATGTATGTATGCATGTATGTATGTATGTATGTATGTATGTATGTATGTATGTATGTATGTATGTATGTATGTATGTATGTATGTATGTATGTATGTATGTATGTATGTATGTATGCATGCATGGTATAGATGGATGGATGTATGTATGTATGCATGCATGTGTATGTATGTATGTATGTATGTATGTATGTATGTATGTATGTATGTATGCATATATATGTATGTGTATGTATGTATGTATGTATATGTATGTATGTATGTATGTATATGTATGTATGTATGTATGTATGTATGTATGTATGTATGTATGTATGTATGTATGTATGTATGTATGTATGTATGTATGTATGTATGTATGTATGTATGTATGTATGTATGTATGTATGTATGTATGTGTATGTATGTATGTATGTATGTATGTATGTATGTATGTATGTATGTATGTGTATGTATGTATGTATGTATGTATGTATGTATGTATGTATGTATGCATGTATGATGTATGTATGTATGTATGTATGTATGTACGCATGCATGTATGTATGTATGTATGTATGTATGTATGTATGTATGTATGTATGTATGTATGTATGTATGTATGTATGTATGTATGTATGTATGTATGTATGTATGTATGTATGTATGTATGTATGTATGTATGTATTTATATACGCATGTATATACGCATGTATTTATATACGCATGTATGTATGTATGTATGTATGTATGTATGTATGTATGTATGTATGTATGTATGTATGTATGTATGTATGTATGTATGTATGTATGTATGTATGTATGTATGTATGTATGTATGTATGTATGTATGTATGTATGTATGTATGTATGTATGTATGTATGTATGTATGTATGTATGTATGTATGTATGTATGTATGTATGTATGTATGTACGCATGTATGTATGCATGTATGTATGTATGTATGTATGTATGTATGTATGTATGTATGTATGTATGTATGTATGTATGTATGTATGTATGTATGTATGTATGTATGTATGTATGTATGTATGTATGTATGTATGGATATGTATGTATGTATGTATGTATGTATGTATGTATGTATGTATGTATGTATGTATGTATGTATGTATGTATGTATGTATGTATGTATGTATGTATGTATGTATGTATGTATGTATGTATGTATGTATGTATGTATGTATGTATGTATGTATGTATGTATGTATGTATGTATGTATGTATGTATGTATGTATGTATGTATGTATGTATGTATGTATGTATGTATGTATGTATGTATGTATTCCCAATCACGTTAAAGACTCCCCCTCTATCATCCAGTTTAAGAGAAAAACAACTATGTACTAAATAATCGACTCCTTGTAACTTTAATTATGCTGACCTTCCTATCTGTATTCAGACTGAGCCTACCATCATTATAGGTGATTATAACGCTAGACATAGGAATATTGGTAATTCGCAGTTCAGTAATCGTAACGGCAACCAACTGGTGTCACTATTAGGTAGTCACGATGATGCACAGATTGTGGGTGACCTTGAACCGACGAATATCTACGGAGGTATTCTTGATCTATGTCTCGGTTTCAACGTCTCCCACACCGTGTGCGCCTCGTCAATAGTGCCAGTTATGGCGTCTGATCATCTGGCCATATTAGCCACTGTAAGCATTGGAAGCTCTATCCTCCCTGGTGGAGTGTTCAAGCGGAAGAGGCTGGCTGTGCCCATCGATCAACGAGACAATCTTGTTGCTCATGTGTCAGATTGGTGCAGTTCATCTGAGCCTTCATCAGTTGAAGATTTTAACAATGAGCTCACAGGTACTATCGAACAGTTTATAGAATCACTTGATCCATCGTCCAGGCCACGTAACCCAAATTACACTGGTCATAGCACTTATGTTTATTATAATGATTCTAAATTGCAGACACTAAAACGCACTGCCAGAATAATTGGACTAGCTTGTAGAAGGACCCGCACTGCTGAAATGCTTCGGCTCTTTCAAGCGGCTCTGGCTAAGGCCAGGGAACGTATGGTGGAGCTGAGGCAGACAGACTGGGAAACTTTTGTCCGTGGTCTCAATTCTCACACGCCACTAAGTCGGGCATGGAAGGATATCAACAAGATCAAAGGGAAAAATGCTGCAGAGATCTCGTACCCTAATCCTCTGCACAGAGCAAATGAGCTTGTTGGTGCTTGGGCCACGACTTCCAGCTTTGACAGTCTTCCTCTACCCTCACAGAATGAATTAAATGATAGATATACTGATAGGGCAAGGTTCCTTGACTTCATGCTTCATCAAGAGGATGACTGTGACATGCTTTTACTGAATACGAACTAGATTCTGCTCTACATAAAGGCAAAGCTACATCACCCGGGGAGGATGGAGTTACTGACGGCATACTGCATATGCTTCTGCTAGTTCCAGGGAATACCTTTCTTCAATTGTATAATATGAGCTATGTAACTGGGGAGCTTCCTAAGTCATGGACCAACAGTGTTATTATTCCCATTCCTAAACCTCACCAGCCGAGTGCTTTTCGCCCAATCTCCCTCACTAGTTGTCTCTATAAGTGTCTTGAGAGGATGGTTCTCAACCGTCTCCTTTACAAAATTATTAATATGTTGTCTCCCCAGATATATGGCTTTATGCATGGAAAGAGTGTACATCACTGTATTACCACATTCCTCACCCTGCATACTGATAGGTCATATACCACTTTCCTAGATCTTAAGTCAGCCTTTGACATTGCTAACCCACACGTCATTCTGAGAGAACTTGCTAAAATGAATGTTGGAATGTTAATGTTAAAAATTGTTCAAACTGAAATAAATATATAACACTGTACGGTACAGTTGTGTTTAATTATGTTTTGCGATTCCTTTGGAAAAGGTATTTGTGCACCAAGTACTACTAGGTCATTATGAGATATGCTGAATGTTGTCAATATACCATCTGAATACGCTTCACTTTGCGTTAATCATTGGACGTCCTAATGATTAAGGTCCCCAAAAGGACTTAATCAGACCTCAGTGGATAATTTTACTCTCCCTCTCTCTCTCTCTCTCTCAGAGCATCCCCTTATGTGTTGTATGTGGGTGCTGAAGTTCAGTCTCTTGTCTATGTATAGGTGAAGGAACTTTCCATAATTGTTATTGCTAATGTTTACTTGTAATACTGGGTATACATCCGGTGTTCTTACCCTCGACCGCGGCGAGGGTAAGCCGTGGTCGTATGGTCTGAAACCCACAAATATTTACAATGGGGGGGGGGGGGGGGATAACATTTCCTCTTCAAGCACGCGCACACAAATGAACTATGTTACTTAACTGGAAGCACTCGTACAACATAATTTACACGATTTCTCAGGATAATTATACTTCTTACCAGCATATATACACTATAGTACCTAGGAGGTTCTCTTCAATGGTATCTAAGATAATTAAAAGAACCCAAGCAAACCACTGTGGAAATGTGCAGGACAAACATATCAATTGTGACACTAGCTCTCCACATATGGCATTTGCTTAATTTAGAAACTGTACTTGTGGTCGATCTCGAACCCACGTTGTTGATGTGACGATGTGTTATGAATTTTGTGGCTAGCTCCTCAAGATTGTAACTTGCTTAGATAAATAAATTGTGTGTTCAGTCCCTGAACCCATTATGTGATAAATTAACTAAACTAAAAACTATAGTCTGGCGACGAAACCTGAACTGCATAATGTAAATAGGGATTAACCAGAAAAAGATATAGGTGAAGAATAACACCAGGTAACTGCGTTAATTACAATATCTAGATCAAACTAACATTGATTTTCAAAGGTTGTATATTTTCCATCAATGGAGAGCATCAGCCAAGAAGCCTTCTTTAAAATATGAATATCTTTCCGCACCCAATAAGATCTAATCTCTAAATAAAACGCAAAAAACGACTTGATTGTAACCTATCCACCGCTGCCCATTGGATGGGGGAGAGGGGGTTATGTGTAGGATAAACATATCAATTGTGACACTAGCCCTCCATATATGTCAGTTGCTTAAATTATAAACTGTACTTGTGGTCGGTCTCGAGCCCATTGTTGATGTGACAATGTGCATTGACTTTTGTAACTAGCTTATCAAGATTATAACTTCCTTGGCTATATGAATTGTGGGGCTCAGTCCCTGAGCCCATTATGTGCCTCTGTAACACTCCACTATCGCCCATAGGATGGGTATGGGGTGCATAATAAATGAACTAAACTAAGCTCTGCCTTTTTGTTAACAGATACAATTATCAGCTTTATTTGTGAATCTCAATTAATTAAACAATATATCACAGAGCCTGTAGGGTTCGGTGAGATGAGCGAAGAGACATGGGAGATTAAATGGGATTCTTGTAATGTTATTTGTCTATTTGTACTCACTGAATTTGTGCGCCCCTTGAGGGACTTGAAGTAGAGGGGGGTAGAAATAGCCTAAGCTACTCTATCCCTTTGAGATGTATTTATTGCTTATCTCAATAAACATACTTGAACTTGAACTTGACATGGGAGATTTTACATAAGTACAGTACATGGTAGTTTAAGTAGCGAACGCATGTCAACGAATAACGAGTATATATAACAAAACTATTGTCCTATGAAGTCGATTTAACTTCCAAACATATATTTTTTTAATAAATGTTAAATGTTTTCTGGCTAGTTATGTTAGATTTTATTAAAAATACGTATTCTACTTGTTAACATTATAATTTAAATTTGTGATAATTTGTGCAGAGAAGTGCGACAACTGGATATGCCAACAAACACTTTCCAAACAACGATATATCTTGGATAAGTCGCTCCACAACATTGACGCTTGGACCGTCGACTTCCTTTGATGCTACTTATTTCATAATGAAATTATATTAGTTTGGAGTAAATATATGTTTTCTCATGTTCTGCATTCAGCACCCACATTATAGTAAATATACCATATTACTTCATTACTTAAATAATGCTAGGAGGGTTTGAGTAGCTTTGGGTCTTTAGTGGACAGAATCTCCAATAGATGGGGCGAGAGTCGCTCCCTCTCTCTCGCCCGAGCAAGAGTCGAAACTTAATTTAAAATTGATATATCTTTGTTCTCGAACATGATATATTTCATTTGGTGAAATCATAATAATGTTCATATCTCGGTCTTTCTGGAGGCATATAAGATTTTAGGCTTTATTAGCGTATCTTTGTTAATTATACAATATATCGGCAAGTGCGTAGGCGTCTGCACTCCATGCCCGACAAGCTACTGAGCGCTACTATAAAAACATATGTATCTTCACTTGAGCTATAAATATGTCTATTGTAATGTATTTAAAATGAAGCTCTTATTTCTATCTTGCTTAAGACATATAAAACATTTGTGTTTATTAACGAATTTACGTGAAATAAACATTGATCTGAGAGAGAGTTGCTCTGTCGTTCAGTCTGTACGGGGTGGGAGCTCCGTAATTTTTAAAATACATGTATCTTCATTAGAACTTTAAATATGTCTATGGTAAAGTGTTTAAAGTGAAGCTTATATGTCTGCCTTTCTTGAGACATATAAAACATATATGTTTATTAACGAATTCACTTGAAATAAACATTGTTCTGAGAGAGAGTTGCTCGGTCGATCAATCTGTCCGGGGTTAAAGCTCGGCTATTATAAAAGTACACGTATCTTCGCTTTAAATTTAAATATGCCCATGGTAAGGTATTTAGAATGAAGCTTATATTTATATCTTTCTTGTGACATATAAAACTCTTACGTTTATTAAGGAATCTGTGTGAAATAGGCATGGTTCTGAGATGAATGCTGCGGTTTTCGAGCTCGACGAGCAATGAAAACTGCCCCTTTTATAAAACTTCAAATATTTTCGGTTTTACTTAAAATATTTGTCTGGTAGAGGTTTAACATATAGTTCGCGTTTTTGTCTTTCTTCTGACTAATAAATAATTTTGGTTTAATAAGTCATCAAGATGTTTTCAACAATATTTCACATGTATTTCATGTGAACAATGTATTTCAACAATACAATACAACAAATACACACATTGGTACATTATTGCAAAGGCACTATACTATATATATATATATATATATATATATATATATATATATATATATATTCATATATATATATATATATATATATATATATATATATATATATATATATATATATATATATATATATATATATATATATATATATATATATAAATTGTTGCAAGTCGAGCAACAAATATTTTACATTGAACAACAAATGAGATTGGAAAAGCAGTATTGCCACCTCTGCTATACAGAAAAAAATAGACCCCAGACACACCCTATGGGTAGTAATGGACCCCCATACCGACACTATGAGGGGTAGTGGACCCCATAATAACACTATGGGCGGTAGTGGGCACTATACAAACACTATGGGCGGTAGTTGACTTCATAGCGACCCTGTGGGCGGTAGTGGACCCCCTGCCGACCCTGTGGGCGCCAGTGGACCCCATACCGACCCTGTGGGCGGCAGTGGACCCCTACCGACCCTGTCGACGCCCTACCGACCCTGTGGGCGGTAGTGGACCCCATACCGACCCTGTGGGTGGCAGTGGACCCCATACCGACCCTGTGGGCGGTAGTGAACCCCCTACCGACCCTGTGGGCGGCAGTTGACCCCCTACCAACCCTGTGGGCGGTAGTGGACCCTTTACCGACCCTGTGGGCGGCAGTGGACTCTATATACTAATCCTGTGGGCGATACTGGACCCTATACTCATCCTGTGGGCGGCAATGGACGCCATACACATCCAGTGGGTGTTATTGGACCCCATACTTATTCTGTGGGTGGTTGGAGCCCCATACCCATCCTGTGGGTGATAGTGGACGCCATACCATACTCATCCTGTGGGTGGTATTGGACCCCATACCCATCCTGTGGGTGGTTGTGAGCCCCATACCCATCCTGTCGGTGATAGTGGACGCCATACACATCCAGTGGATGGTATTGGACCCCATTCCCTTCCTGTGGGTGGAAGTGATCCCCAAGTTTGCAGTAGTTTACCACATAAACATTCCAACATAACATCGTTTTCTGTTAGCGTTCCTACAAAACATTCTTTAAAGATTTTTAAAGCGCAAACTATGGTATATAATATTGATTGGTGAAGCACTGTTATTCTATGTAATAATTTATAGTGCTTATTATAATTTACTAAGAACAACTAATATTTCTCAAAACAAAACTACGAGCCTTCAATAGGAAGTAGCTGATCTGTAATATTCTAAGAGCATGGACAATAGTAGGTAAATTTCACAACCCATTTGGGACCTGAAAACTACAATTTTCATTATAATTGAACCAATCACGACTATTCTGCTATCTACGTTGATAGACTGGTACTGTGAGACGTAAATTGGAACGTGAGCAAGAGTTTGGGCCTTGGTAAAAAAAGGTAACTGGAAATATATCACATATGTACTAAATCATATTCAACATATTGACTTTAAGCATTAAGTCATATATGTGCTGTCTTGTGTGAGAACGGGTTGCATTTTAAGCAAGTTTTCTTGCATTTTGTTTTGTACTAAAAATCATCGAATTTAGCAATATTTTGACCTTTATCATCCCCTTTTCCTTTATGTGATTTAAACAAAATATCATCGAATTAGGCAATATTTTGCCGTTTTTCCACGTTTTCGTGAATTTTCAGTTTATTGTTATTATTTCATTAAATATACGAGAAAAATTATGCAAACACATAATTGATCAGAAAATAACCTTAAATACTTCATTTTCAATCATCTATTTGTTTCTCGTTAAAATACTGAGTAAGATATTGAAAAGGGGAGAAGTTCTGTTTTTATTGCATATATCGACGTTTCAGCCGGATTTAAGCGGTTTTATGTGTACATCTTCCATCGGTAATATAAACCGAAAATCAGGAACATTTTAGTTAATTTTAATGAAAACACACTGATTTTTAGTATTTGTATTGGAAGCAACATCTTTATACGTCTTTTCTAGGGTCTAAAAAATACGAAACGTCGCTCTATGATTCGAAGTTAAAATCCTCAAATTTGGCATAAAAATGACTTTTTCACGTTTTTCATGTAGTTTGATATTACGTATATATATTCATTTTTACCAATATTTCGATACTATTTCATGTAGTATCACGGTATGTGATTTGGCCTTCAAATCTCAGATTTTTGCATAATATTGCATTTTAAGCAAGTTTTCTTGCATTTTGTTTCGTACTAAAAATCATCGAATTCAGAAATATTTTGACGTTTATCATCCCCTTTTCCTTTATGTGGTATAAACAAAATATCATCGAATTAGGCAATATTTTGCTGTTTTTCCACGTTTTTGTGAATTTTCAGTTTATTGCTATTAATTCATTAAATATACGATAAAAATGATGCAAACACATAATTGATTAGAAATTAACCTTAAACACTTCATTTTCAATCAACTATTTGTTTCTCGTTAAAATACTGAGTAAGATATTGGAAAGGGGAGAAATTCTGTTTTTATTGCATATATCGACGTTTCAGCCGGATTAGAGCGGTTTTACGTGTACATCTTCCATCGGTAATATAAACGGAAAATCAGGAGCATTTCAGTTAATTCTAATGAAAACACATTGATTTTTATCATTTGTATTTGAAACAAAATTGTCATATGTCTTTTCTTGGGTCTAAATAATACGAAACCTCGCTCAATGATTTGAAGTTAAAATCCTCAAATATGGTAATATAGTGACTTTTTCACGTTATTCATGTAGTGTGATTTTACGTAAATATATTCGTTTTTACCAATATTTCGATACTACTTCAGGTTTTCTCATGATATGTGATTTGGCCTTCAAATCTCAGAATTTCGCAAAATATTGCATTTTAAGCAAGTTTTCTTGCATTTTGTTTTGTACTAAAAATCATCGAATTTAGCAATATTTTGACCTTTATCATCCCCTTTTCCTTTATGTGATTTAAACAAAATATCATCGAATTAGGCAATATTTTGCCGTTTTTCCATGTTTTCGTGAATTTTCAGTTTATTGTTATTATTTCATTAAATACACGAGAAAAATTATGCAAACACATAATTGATCCGAAAATAACCTTAAATACTTCATTTTCAATCATCTATTTGTTTCTCGTTAAAATACTGAGTAAGATATTGAAAAGGGGAGAAGTTCTGTTTTTATTGCATATATCGACGTTTCAGTCGGATTTAAGTGGGTTTATGTGTACATCTTCCATCGGTAATATAAACCGAAAATCAGGAACATTTTAGTTAATTTTAATGAAAACACACTGATTTTTATTATTTGTATTGGAAACAGCATCTTTATACGTCTTTTCTAGCGTCTAAAAAATACGAAACGTCGCTCTATGATTCGAAGTTAAAATCCTCAAATTTGGCATAATAATGACTTTTTCACGTTTTTCATGTAGTTTGATATTACGTAAATCTATTCATTTTTACCAATATTTCGATACTATTTCATGTAGTATCAAGGTATGTGATTTGGCCTTCAAATCTCAGATTTTTGCATAATATTGAATTTTAAGCAAGTTTTCTTGCATTTTGTTTCGTACTAAAAATCACCGAATTCAGAAATGTTTTGACGTTTATCATCCCCTTTTCCTTTATGTGATATAAACAAAATATCATCGAATTAGGCAATATTTTGCTGTTTTTCCACGTTTTTGTGAATTTTCAGTTTATTGTTATTAATTCATTAAATATACGATAAAAATGATGCAAACACATAATTGATTAGATAATATCCTTAAATACTTCATTTTCAATCAACTATTTGTTTCTCGTTAAAATCCTGAGTAAAATATTGAAAAGGAGAGTAGTTCGGTTTTTATTGCATATATCGACGTTTCAGCCGGAATAGAGCGGTTTTACGTGTACATCTTCCATCGGTAATATAAACGGAAAATCAGGAACATTTTAGTTAATTGTAATGAAACACATTGATTTTTATCATTTGTATTGGAAACAACACTGTCAAATGTCTTTTCTTGGATCTAAATAATACGAAACCTCGCTTTATGATTCGAAGTTAAAATCCTCAAATTTGGTATAATAGTGACTTTTTCACGTTTTTCATGTAGTTTGATATTACGTAAATATATTCATTTTTCCCAATATTTCGATACTATTTCATTTAGTATCAAGGTATGTGATTTGGCCTTCAAATCTCAGACTTTCGCATAATATTGCATTTTAAGGAAGTTTTCTTGCATTTTGTTTCGTACTAAAAATCATCGAATTCAGCAATATTTTGACGTTTATCATCCCCTTTTCCTTTATGTGATATAAACAGAATATCATCGAATTAGGCAATATTTTGCTGTTTTTCCACGTTTTTGTGAATTTTCAGTTTATTGCTATTAATTCATTAAATATACGATAAAAATGATGCAAACACATAATTGATTAGAAATTAACCTTAAACACTTCATTTTCAATCAACTATTTGTTTCTCGTTAAAATACTGAGTAAGATATTGGAAAGGGGAGAAGTTCTGTTTTTATTGCATATATCGACGTTTCAGCCGGATTTAAGCGGTTTTACGTGTACATCTTCCATCGGTAATATAAACCGAAAATCAGGAACATTTAGTTAATTTTAATGAAAACACATTGATTTTTATTATTTGTATTGGAAGCAACATCCTTATACGTCTTTTCTACTGTCTAAAAAATGCGAAACGTCGCTCTATGATTCGAAGTTAAAATCCTCAATTTTGGCATAATAATGACTTTTTCACGTTTTTCATGTAGTTTGATATTACGTAAATATATTCATTTTTCCCAATATTTCGATACTATTTCATTTAGTATCAAGGTATGTGATTTGGCCTTCAAATCTCAGATTTTCGCATAATATTGCATTTTAAGCAAGTTTTCTTGCATTTTGTTTCGTACTAAAAATCATCGAATTCAGCAATATTTTGACGTTTATCATCCCCTTTTCCTTTATGTGATATAAACAGAATATCATCGAATTAGGCAATATTTTGCTGTTTTTCCACGTTTTTGTGAATTTTCAGTTTATTGCTATTAATTCATTAAATATACGATAAAAATGATGCAAACACATAATTGATTAGAAATTAACCTTAAACACTTCATTTTCAATCAACTATTTGTTTCTCGTTAAAATACTGAGTAAGATATTGGAAAGGGGAGAAGTTCTGTTTTTATTGCATATATCGACGTTTCAGCCGGATTTAAGCGGTTTTACGTGTACATCTTCCATCGGTAATATAAACCGAAAATCAGGAACATTTAGTTAATTTTAATGAAAACACATTGATTTTTATTATTTGTATTGGAAGCAACATCCTTATACGTCTTTTCTACTGTCTAAAAAATGCGAAACGTCGCTCTATGATTCGAAGTTAAAATCCTCAATTTTGGCATAATAATGACTTTTTCACGTTTTTTATGTAGTTTGATATTACGTAAATATATTCATTTTTACCAATATTTCGATACTATTTCATGTAATATCACAGTACGTGATTTGGCCTTCAAATCTCAGATTTTCGTATAATATTGCATTTTAAGCAAGTTTTCTTGCATTTTGTTCCGTACTAAAAATCATCGAATTTAGCAAAATTTTGACCTTTATCATCCCCTTTTCCTTTATGTGATTTAAACAAAATATCATCGAATGAGGCAATATTTTGCCGTTTTTCCACGTTTTCCTGAATTTTCAGTTTATTGTTATTATTTCATTAAATATACGAGAAAAATTATGCAAACACATAATTGATCAGAAAATAACCTTAAATACTTCATTTTCAATCATCTATTTGTTTCTCGTTAAAATACTGAGTAAGATATTGAAAAGGGGAGAAGTTCTGTTTTTATTGCATATATCGACGTTTCAGCCGGATTAGAACGGTTTAACGTGTACATCTTCCATCGCTAATATAAACCGAAAATCAGGAACATTTTAGGTAATTCTAATGAAAACACATTGATTTTTATCATTTGCATTGGAAGCAACATCTTTATACATCTTTTCTAGGGTCTAAAAAATTCGAAACCTCACTTTATGATTCGAAGTTTAACTTCGAATCCCATATTTGGCATAATAATGACTTTTTCACGTTTTTCATGTAGTTTGATATTACGTAAATATATTCATTTTTACCAATATTTCGATACTATTTCATGTAGTATCACGATACGTGATTTGGCCTTCAAATCTCAGATTTTCGCATAATATTGCATTTTAAGCAAGTTTTCTTGCATTTTGTTTTGTACTAAAAATCATCGAATTCAGCAATATTTTGACGTTTATCATCCCCTTTTCCTTTATGTGATATAAACAAAATATCATCGAATTAGGCAATATTTTATTGTTTTTCCACGTTTTTGTGAATTTTCAGTTTATTGCTATAATTCATTAAATATACGATCAAAATGATGCAAACACATAATTGATTAGAAATTAACTTTAAACACTTCATTTTCAATCAACTATTTGTTTCTCGTTAAAATACTGAGTAAGATATTGTAAAGGGGAGAAATTCTGTTTTTATTGCATATATCGACGTTTCAGCCGGATTAGAGCGGTTTTACGTGTACATCTTCCATCGGTAATTTAAACGGAAAATCAAGAACATTTCAGTTAATTCTAATGAAAACACATTGATTTTTATCATTTGTATTTGAAACAAAATTGTCATATGTCTTTTCTTGGATGTAAATAATACGAAACGTCGCTCAATGATTTGAAGTTAAAATCCTCAAATATGGTAATATAGTGACTTTTTTCACGTTATTCATGTATTGTGATTTTACGTAAATATATTCGTTTTTACCAATATTTCGATACTACTTCAGGTTTTCTCACGATATGTGATTTGGCCTTCAAATCTCAGAATTTCGCAAAATATTGCATTTTATGCAAGTTTTCTTGCATTTTGTTTTGTACTGAAAATCATCGAATTTAGCAATATTTTGGCCTTTATCATCTCCTTTTCCTTTATGTGATTTAAACAAAATATCATCGAATTACGCAATATTTTGCCGTTTTCCACGTTTTCGTGAATTTTCATTTCATTGTTATTATTTCATTAAATATACGAGAAAAATTATGCAAACGCATAATTGATCAGAAAATAACCTTAAATACTTAATTTTCAATCATCTATTTGTTTCTCGTTAAAATACTGAGTAAGATATTGAAAAGAGGAGAAGTTCTGTTTTTATTGCATATATCGACGTTTCAGCCGGATTTAAGCGGTTTTACGTGTACATCTTCCATCGGTAATATAAACCGAAAATCAGGAATATTTTAGTTAATTTTAATGAAAACACATTGATTTTTATTATTTGTATTGGAAGCAACATCTTTATACGTCTTTTCTAGGGGTCTAAAAAATACGAAACGTCGCTCTATGATTCGAAGTTAAAATCCTCAAATTTGGAATAATAATGACTTTTTCACGTTTTTCATGTAGTTTGATATTACGTAAACATATTCATTTGTACCAATATTTCGATACTATTTCATGTAATATCACAATACGTGATTTGGCCTTCAAATCTCAGATTTTCGTATAATATTGCATTTTAAGCAAGTTTTCTTGCATTTTGTTTCGTACTAAAAATCATCGAATTCAGCAATATTTTGACGTTTATCATCCCCTTTTCCTTTATGTGATTTAAACAAAATATCATCGAATTAGGCAATATTTTGCCGTTTTTCCTCGTTTTTGTGAATTTTCAGTTTATTGTTATTATTTCATTAAATATACGAGAAAAATTATGCAAACACATAATTGATCAACCTATAAGCTTAAATACTTCATTTTCAATCATCTATTTGTTTTTCGTTAAAATACTGAGTAAGATATTGAAAAGGGGAGAAGTTCTGTTTTTATTGCATATATCGACGTTTCAGCCGAATTAGAACGGTTTAACGTGTACATCTTCCATCGCTAATATAAACCGAAAATCAGGAACATTTTAGGTAATTCTAATGAAAACACATTGATTTTTATCATTTGCATTGGAAGCAACATCTTTATACATCTTTTCTAGGGTCTAAAAAATACGAAACCTCGCTCTATGATTCGAAGTTAAAATCCTCAAATTTGGCATAATAAAGACTTTTTCACGTTTTTCATGTAGTTTGATATTACGTAAATATATTCATTTTTACCAATATTTCGATACTATTTCATGTAGTATCACGGTATGTGATTTGGCCTTCAAATCTCAGATTTTCGCATAATATTGCATTTTATGCAAGTTTTCTTGCATTTTGTTTTGTACTAAAAATCATCGAATTCAGAAATATTTTGACGTTTATCATCCCCTTTTCCTTTATGTGATATAAACAAAATATCATCGAATTAGGAAATATTTTGCTGTTTTTCCACGTTTTTGTGAATTTTCAGTTTATTGTTATTAATTCATTAAATATACGATAAAAATGATGCAAACACATAATTGATTAGAAAATAACCTTAAATACTTCATTTTCAATCAACTATTTGTTTCTCGTTAAAATACTGAGTAAGATATTGAAAAGGGAGAAGTTCAGTTTTTATTGCATATATCGACGTTTCAGCCGGATTAGAACGGTTTTACGTGTACATCTTCCATCGGTAATATAAACCGAAAATCAGGAACATTTTAGTTAATTCTAATGAAAAAACATTGATTTTTATCATTTGTATTGGAAGCAACATCTTTATACATCTTTTCTAGGGTCTAAAAAATACGAAACCTCGCTTTATGATTCGAAGTTAAAATCCTCAAATATTTGTAATAATAATGACTTTTTCACGTTTTTCATGTAGTTTGATATTACGTAAATATATTCATTTTTACCAACATTTCGATACTATTTCATGTAGTATCACGATACGTGATTTGGCCTTCAAATCTCAGATTTTCGCATAATATTGCATTTTAAGCAAGTTTTCTTGCATTTTGTTTCGTACTAAAAATCATCGAATTCAGCAATACTTTGACGTTTATCATCACCTTTTCCTTTATGTGATATAAAGAAAATATCATCGAATTAGGCAATATTTTGCTGTTTTTCCACGTTTTTGTGAATTTTCAGTTTATTGTTATTAATTCATTAAATATACGATAAAAATGATGCAAACACATAATTGATTAGATAATATCCTTAAATACTTCATTTTCAATAAACTATTTGTTTCTCGTTAAAATCCTAAGTAAGATATTGAAAAGGAGAGAAGTTGGGTTTTTATTGCATATATCGACGTTTCAGCCGGATTAGAGCGGTTTTACGTGTAGATCTTCCATCGGTAATATAAACGGAAAATCAGGAACATTTTAGTTAATTCTAATGAAAACACATTGATTTTTATAATTTGTATTTGAAACAACATTGTCATATGTCTTTTCTTGGATCTAAATAATACGAAACCTCGCTCAATGATTTGAAGATAAAATCCTCAATATAGTGACTTTTTTCACGTTATTCATGTAGTGTGATTTTACGTAAATATATTTCTTTTTACCAATATTTCGATACTACTTCAGGTTTTCTCACGATATGTGATTTGGCCTTCAAATCTCAGAATTTCGCAAAATATTGCATTTTAAGCAAATTTTCTTGCATTTTGTTTTGTACTAAAAATCATCGAATATAGCATTATTTTGACCTTTATCATCCCCTTTTCCTTTATGTGATTTAAACAAAATATCATCGAATTAGGCAATATTTTGCCGTTTTTCCACATTTTCGTGAATTTTCAGTTTATTTTTAATATTTCATTAAATATACGAGAAAAATTATGCAAACACATAATTGATCAGAAAATAACCTTAAATACTTCATTTTCAATCATCTATTTGTTTCTCGTTAAAATACTGAGTAAGATATTAAAAAGGGGAGAAGTTCTGTTTTTTTGCATATATCGACGTTTCAGCCGGATTTAAGTGGTTTTACGTGTACATCTTCCATCGGTAATATAAACCGAAAATCAGGAACATTTTAGTTAATTTTAATGAAAACACATTGATTTTTATTATTTGTATTGGAAGCAACATCTTTATACGTCTTTTCTAGGGTCTAAAAAATACGAAACGTCGCTCTATGATTCGAAGTTAAATTCCTCAAATTTGGCATGATAATGACTTTTTCACGTTTTTCATGTAGTTTGATATTACGTAAATATATTCATTTTTACCAATATTTCGATACAATTTCATGTAGTATTACGGTATGTGATTTGGCCTTCAAATCTCAGATTTTCGCATAATATTGCATTTTAAGCAAGTTTTCTTGCATTTTGTTTCGTACTAAAAATCATCGAATTCAGCAATATTTTGACGTTTATCATCCACGTTTTTTGCTGTTTTTCCACGTGAATTTTCAGTTTATTGTTATTATTTCATTAAATATACGAGAATAATTATGCAAACACATAATTGATCAGACTATAAGCTTATATACTTAATTTTCAATCATCTATTTGTTTCTCGTTAAAATACTGAGTAAGATATTGAAAAGGAAAGAAGTTCTGTTTTTATTGCATATATCGACGTTTCAGCTGGATTAGAACGGTTTTACGTGTACATCTTCCATCGGTAATATAAACCGAAAATCAGGAACATTTTAGTTAATGCTAATGAAAAAACATTGATTTTTATCATTTGTATTGGAAGCAACATCTTTATACATCTTTTCTAGGGTCTAAAAAATACGAAACCTCGCTTTATGATTCGAAGTTAAACTTCGAATCCCATATTTGGCATAATAATGACTTTTTCACGTTTTTCATGTAGTTTGATATTACGTAAATATATTCATTTTTACCAATATTTCGATACTATTTCATGTAGTATCACGATACGTGATTTGGCCTTAAAATCTCAGATTTTCGCATAATATTGCATTTTAAGCAAGTTTTCTTGCATTTTGTTTCGTACTAAAAATCATCGAATTCAGCAATACTTTGACGTTTATCATCACCTTTTCCTTTATGTGATATAAACAAAACATCATCGAATTAGGCAATATTTTGCTGTTTTTCCACGTTTTTGTGAATTTTCAGTTTATTGTTATTAATTCATTAAATATACGATAAAAATGATGCAAACACATAATTGATTAGATAATATCCTTAAATACTTCATTTTCGATCAACTATTTGTTTCTCGTTAAAATCCTGAGTAAGATATTGAAAAGGAGAGAAGTTGGGTTTTTATTGCATATATCGACGTTTCAGCCGGATTAGAGCGGTTTTACGTGTAGATCTTCCATCGGTAATATAAACGGAAAATCAGGAACATTTTAGTTAATTCTAATGAAAACACATTGATGTTTACCAATTGTATTTGGAACAACATTGTCATATGTCTTTTCTTGGATCTAAATAATACGAAACCTCGCTCAATGATTTGAAGATAAAATCCTCAAATATGGCAATATAGTGACTTTTTTCACGTTATTCATGTAGTGTGATTTTACGTAAATATATTGGTTTTTACCAATATTTCGATACTACTTCAGGTTTTCTCACGATATGTGATTTGGCCTTCAAATCTCAGAATTTCGCAAAATATTGCATTTTAAGCAAATTTTCTTGCATTTTGTTTTGTCCTAAAAATCATCGAATATAGCATTATTTTGACCTTTATCATCCCCTTTTCCTTTATGTGATTTAAAAAAAATATCATCGAATTAGGCAATATTTTGCCGTTTTTCCACATTTTCGTGAATTTTCAGTTTATTTTTAATATTTCATTAAATATACGAGAAAAATTATGCAAACACATAATTGATCAGAAAACAACCTTAAATACTTCATTTTCAATCATCTATTTGATTCTCGTTAAAATACTGAGTAAGATATTAAAAAGGGGAGAAGTTCTGTTTTTTTTAATATATCGACGTTTCAGCCGGATTTAAGTGGTTTTACGTGTACATCTTCCATCGGTAATATAAACCGAAAATCAGGAACATTTTAGTTAATTTTAATGAAAACACATTGATTTTTATTATTTGTATTGGAAGCAACATCTTTATACGTCTTTTCTAGAGTCTAAAAAATACGAAACGTCGCTCTATGATTCGAAGTTAAAATCCTCAAATTTGGCATGATAATGACTTTTTCACGTTTTTCATGTAGTTTGATATTACGTAAATATATTCATTTTTACCAATATTTCGATACTATTTCATGTAGTATCACGGTATGTGATTTGGCCTTCAAATCTCAGATTTTCGCATAATATTGCATTTTAAGCAAGTTTTCTTGCATTTTGTTTCGTACTAAAAATCATCGAATTCAGCAATATTTTGACGTTTATCATCCCCTTTTCCTTTATGTGATATAAACAAAATATCATCGAATTAGGCAATATTTTGCTGTTTTTCCACGTTTTTGTGAATTTTCAGTTTATTGTTATTAATTCATTAAATATACGATAAAAATGATGCAAACACATAATTGATTAGATAATATCCTTAAATACTTCATTTTCAATCAACTATTTGTTTCTCGTTAAAATCCGGAGTAAGATATTGAAAAGGAGAGAAGTTCGGTTTTTATTGCATACTTCGACGTTTCAGCCGGATTAGAGCGGTTTTTCGTGTACATCTTCCATCGGTAATATAAACAAAAAATCACGAACATTTTTAGTTAATTGTAATGAAAACACATTGATTTTTATCATTTGTATTGGAAACAACATTGTCAAATGTCTTTTCTTGGATCTAAATAATACGAAACCTCGCTTTATGATTCGAAGTTAAAATCCTCAAATTTGGTATAATAGTGACTTTTTCACGTTTTTCATGTAGTTTGATATTACGTAAATATATTCATTTTTACCAATATTTCGATACAATTTCATGTAGTATCGCGGTATGTGATTTGGCCTTCAAATCTCAGATTTTCGCATAATATTGCATTTTAAGCATGTTTTCTTGCATTTTGTTTCGTAATAAAAATCATCGAATTCAGCAATATTTTGACGTTTATCATCCCCTTTTATTTATGTTAAATAAACAAAATATCATCGAATTAAGCAATATTTTGCGTTTTTTTCCACGTTTTTGTGAATTTTCAGTTTATTGCTATTAATTCATTAAATATACGATCAAAATGATGCAAACACATAATTGATTAGAAATTAACCTTAAACACTTCATTTTCAATCAACTATTTGTTTCTCGTTAAAATACTGAGTAAGATATTGGAAAGGGGAGAAATTCTGTTTTTATTGCATATATCGACGTTTCAGCCGGATTAGAGCGGTTTTACGTGTACATCTTCCATCGGTAATATAAACGGAAAATCAGGAACATTTTAGTTAATTCTAATGAAAACACATTGATTTTTATCATTTGTATTTGAAACAAAATTGTCATATGTCTTTTCTTGGATCTAAATAATACGAAACCTCTCTCAATGATTTGAAGTTAAAATCCTCAAATATGGTAATATAGTGACTTTTTTCACGTTATTCATGTAGTGTGATTTTACGTAAATATATTTGTTTTTACCAATATTTCGATACTACTTCAGGTTTTCTCACGATATGTGATTTGGCCTTCAAATCTCAGAATTTCGCAAAATATTGCATTTTAAGCAAATTTTCTTGCATTTTGTTTTGTACTAAAAATCATCGAATATAGCATTATTTTGACCTTTATCATCCCCTTTTCCTTTATGTGATTTAAACAAAATATCATCGAATTAGGCAATATTTTGCCGTTTTTCCACATTTTCGTGAATTTTCAGTTTATTTTTAATATTTCATTAAATATACGAGAAAAATTATGCAAACACATAATTGATCAGAAAATAACCTTAAATACTTCATTTTCAATCATCTATTTGTTTCTCGTTAAAATACTGAGTAAGATATTGGGAAGGGGAGAAGTTCTGTTTTTTTGCATATATCGACGTTTCAGCCGGATTAGAGTGGTTTTACGTGTACATCTTCCATCGGTAATATAAACCGAAAATCAGGAACATTTTAGTTAATTTTAATGAAAACACATTGATTTTTATTATTTGTATTGGAAACAACATCTTTATACGTCTTTTCTAGGGTCTAAAAAATACGAAACGTCGCTCTATGATTCGAAGTTAAATTCCTCAAATTTGGCATGATAATGACTTTTTCACGTTTTTCATGTAGTTTGATATTACGTAAATATATTCATTTTTACCAATATTTCGATACAATTTCATGTAGTATCACGGTATGTGATTTGGCCTTCAAATCTCAGATTTTCGCATAATATTGCATTTTAAGCAAGTTTTCTTGCATTTTGTTTCGTACTAAAAATCATCGAATTCAGCAATATTTTGACGTTTATCATCCCCTTTTCCTTTACGTTTTTATTTTGAATTTTCAGTTTATTGTTATTATTTCATTAAATATACGAGAATAATTATGCAAACACATAATTGATCAGACTATAAGCTTATATACTTAATTTTCAATCATCTATTTGTTTCTCGTTAAAATACTGAGTAAGATATTGAAAAGGAAAGAAGTTCTGTTTTTATTGCATATATCGACGTTTCAGCTGGATTAGAACGGTTTTACGTGTACATCTTCCATCGGTAATATAAACCGAAAATCAGGAACATTTTAGTTAATGCTAATGAAAAAACATTGATTTTTATCATTTGTATTGGAAGCAACATCTTTATACATCTTTTCTAGGGTCTAAAAAATACGAAACCTCGCTTTATGATTCGAAGTTAAACTTCGAATCCCATATTTGGCATAATAATGACTTTTTCACGTTTTTCATGTAGTTTGATATTACGTAAATATATTCATTTTTACCAATATTTCGATACTATTTCATGTAGTATCACGATACGTGATTTGGCCTTAAAATCTCAGATTTTTGCATAATATTGCATTTTAAGCAAGTTTTCTTGCATTTTGTTTCGTACTAAAAATCATCGAATTCAACAATACTTTGACGTTTATCATCACCTTTTCCTTTATGTGATATAAACAAAACATCATCGAATTAGGCAATATTTTGCTGTTTTTCCACGTTTTTGTGAATTTTCAGTTTATTGTTATTAATTCATTAAATATACGATAAAAATGATGCAAACACATAATTGATTAGATAATATCCTTAAATACTTCATTTTCGATCAACTATTTGTTTCTCGTTAAAATCCTGAGTAAGATATTGAAAAGGAGAGAAGTTGGGTTTTTATTGCATATATCGACGTTTCAGCCGGATTAGAGCGGTTTTACGTGTAGATCTTCCATCGGTAATATAAACGGAAAATCAGGAACATTTTAGTTAATTCTAATGAAAACACATTGATTTTTACCATTTGTATTTGGAACAACATTGTCATATGTCTTTTCTTGGATCTAAATAATACGAAACCTCGCTCAATGATTTGAAGATAAAATCCTCAATATAGTGACTTTTTTCACGTTATTCATGTAGTGTGATTTTACGTAAATATATTTCTTTTTACCAATATTTCGATACTACTTCAGGTTTTCTCACGATATGTGATTTGGCCTTCAAATCTCAGAATTTCGCAAAATATTGCATTTTAAGCAAATTTTCTTGCATTTTGTTTTGTACTAAAAATCATCGAATATAGCATTATTTTGACCTTTATCATCCCCTTTTCCTTTATGTGATTTAAAAAAAATATCATCGAATTAGGCAATATTTTGCCGTTTTTCCACATTTTCGTGAATTTTCAGTTTATTGTTATTATTTCATTAAATATACGAGAAAAATTATGCAAACACATAATTGATCAGAAAACAACCTTAAATACTTCATTTTCAATCATCTATTTGATTCTCGTTAAAATACTGAGTAAGATATTAAAAAGGGGAGAAGTTCTGTTTTTTTTAATATATCGACGTTTCAGCCGGATTTAAGTGGTTTTACGTGTACATCTTCCATCGGTAATATAAACCGAAAATCAGGAACATTTTAGTTAATTTTAATGAAAACACATTGATTTTTATTATTTGTATTGGAAGCAACATCTTTATACGTCTTTTCTAGAGTCTAAAAAATACGAAACGTCGCTCTATGATTCGAAGTTAAAATCCTCAAATTTGGCATGATAATGACTTTTTCACGTTTTTCATGTAGTTTGATATTACGTAAATATATTCATTTTTACCAATATTTCGATACCATTTCATGTAGTATCACGGTATGTGATTTGGCCTTCAAATCTCAGATTTTCGCATAATATTGCATTTTAAGCAAGTTTTCTTGCATTTTGTTTCGTACTAAAAATCATCGAATTCAGCAATATTTTGACGTTTATCATCCCCTTTTCCTTTATGTGATATAAACAAAATATCATCGAATTAGGCAATATTTTGCTGTTTTTCCACGTTTTTGTGAATTTTCAGTTTATTGTTATTAATTCATTAAATATACAATAAAAATGATGCAAACACATAATTGATTAGATAATATCCTTAAATACTTCATTTTCAATCAACTATTTGTTTCTCGTTAAAATCCGGAGTAAGATATTGAAAAGGAGAGAAGTTCGGTTTTTATTGCATACTTCGACGTTTCAGCCGGAATAGAGCGGTTTTTCGTGTACATCTTCCATCGGTAATATAAACAAAAAATCACGAATATTTTTAGTTAATTGTAATGAAACACATTGATTTTTATCATTTGTATTGGAAACAACATTGTCAAATGTCTTTTCTTGGATCTAAATAATACGAAACCTCGCTTTATGATTCGAAGTTAAAATCCTCAAATTTGGTATAATAGTGACTTTTTCACGTTTTTCATGTAGTTTGATATTACGTAAATATATTCATTTTTACCAATATTTCGATACAATTTCATGTAGTATCGCGGTATGTGATTTGGCCTTCAAATCTCAGATTTTCGCATAATATTGCATTTTAAGCATGTTTTCTTGCATTTTGTTTCGTAATAAAAATCATCGAATTCAGCAATATTTTGACGTTTATCATCCCTTTTTATTTTATGTTAAATAAACAAAATATCATCGAATTAAGCAATATTTTGCGTTTTTTCCACGTTTTTGTGAAGTTTCAGTTTATTGCTATTAATTCATTAAATATACGATCAAAATGATGCAAACACATAATTGATTAGAAATTAACCTTAAACACTTCATTTTCAATCAACTATTTGTTTCTCGTTAAAATACTGAGTAAGATATTGGAAAGGGGAGAAATTCTGTTTTTATTGCATATATCGACGTTTCAGCCGGATTAGAGCGGTTTTACGTGTACATCTTCCATCGGTAATATAAACGGAAAATCAGGAACATTTTAGTTAATTCTAATGAAAACACATTGATTTTTATCATTTGTATTTGAAACAAAATTGTCATATGTCTTTTCTTGGATCTAAATAATACGAAACCTCTCTCAATGATTTGAAGTTAAAATCCTCAAATATGGTAATATAGTGACTTTTTTCACGTTATTCATGTAGTGTGATTTTACGTAAATATATTTGTTTTTACCAATATTTCGATACTACTTCAGGTTTTCTCACGATATGAGATTTGGCCTTCAAATCTCAGAATTTCGCAAAATATTGCATTTTAAGCAAGTTTTCTTGCATTTTATTTTGTACTAAAAATCATCGAATATAGCAATATTTTGACCTTTATCATCCCCTTTTCCTTTATGTGATTTAAACAAAATATCATCAAATTTGGCAATATTTTGCCGTTTTTCCACGTTTTCGTGAATTTTCAGTTTATTGTTATTATTTCATTATATATACGAGAAAAATTATGCAAACACATAATTGATCAGAAAATAACCTTAAATACTTCATTTTCAATCATCTATTTGTTTCTCGTTAAAATACTGAGTAAGATATTAAAAAGGGGAGAAGTTCTGTTTTTATTGCATATATCGACGTTTCAGCCGGATTTAAGCGGTTTTACGTGTACATCTTCCATCGGTAATTTAAACCGAAAATCAGGAACATTTTAGTTAATTTTAATGAAAACACATTGATTTTTATTATTTGTATTGGAAGCAACATCTTTATACGTCTTTTCTAGGGTCTAAAAAATACGAAACGTCGCTCTATGATTCGAAGTTAAAATCCTCAAATTTGGAATAATAATGACTTTTTCACGTTTTTCATGTAGTTTGATATTACGTAAATATTTTTACCAATATTTCGATACTATTTCATGTAGTATCACAGTACGTGATTTGGCCTTCAAATCTCAGATTTTCGTATAATATTGCATTTTAAGCAAGTTTTCTTGCATTTTGTTTCGTACTAAAAATCATCGAATTCAGCAATATTTTGACGTTTATCATCCCCTTTTCCTTTATGTGATATAAACAAAATATCATCGAATTAGGCAATATTTTGCTGTTTTTCCACGTTTTTGTGAATTTTCAGCTGTTTTGCTATTAATTCATTTAATATACGATAAAAATGATGCAAACACATAATTGATTAGAAATTAACCTTAAACACTTCATTTTCAATCAACTATTTGTTTCTCGTTAAAATACTGAGTAAGATATTGGAAAGGGGAGAAATTCTGTTTTTATTGCGTATATCGACGTTTCAGCCGGATTAGAGCGGTTTACGTGTACATCTTCCATCAGTAATATAAACGGAAAATCAGGAACATTTTAGAGTATTTTAATGAAAACACATTGATTTTTATCATTTGTATTGGAAACAACATCTTTATGTCTTTTCAGGAACAATTTTTTTAATTAAAAAAAAAACACATTGATGTTTATCATTTGTATTGAAAACAACATTTTTATGTCTTTTCTAGGATCTAAATAATACGAAACCTCGCTTTATGATTTGAAGTTAAAATCCTCAAGGTTGGTAATATAGCGATTTTTTCACGTTTTTCATGTAGTGTGACTTTACGTAAATATATTCGTTTACCAATCTTTCGATACTACTTCATATTTTCTCATGATATGTGATTTGGCTTTCATATCTCAGAATTTCGCAAATTTTGCATTTTAAGCAAGTTTTCTTGCGTTTTGTTTTGTACTAAAAATAATTGAATTTAGCAATATTTTGACGCTATCATCCTCTTTTCCTTTAAGTAATTGAAACAAAATATCATCGAATTAGGCAAAATTTTGCCCTTTTTCCACGTTTCTGTGAATTTTCAGTTTATTGTTATTAATTCATTATATATATACGATAAAAATGATGCAAACTGCAAAACTGCAAGACAGCAAAACTGTAATACTTTGCATCATACGATAATGATGATGCAAAATTGATTAGAAATTAACATTAAATACTTCATTTTCAATCAACTATTTGTTTCTCGTTAAAAAACTGAGTAAGTAATTGAAAAGGCGAGAAGTTCTGTTTTTGTTGCATATATCGACGTTTCAGCCGGAGTAGAGCTGTTTTACGTGTACATCTTCCATGGGTAATATAAACGGAAAATCAGGAACATTTTAGAGTATTTTAATGAAAACACATTGATTTTTATCATTTGTATTGGAAACAACATCTTTATATGTCTTTTCTAGGATCTAAATAATACGAGACCTCGCTTTATAATGTGAAGTTAAAATCCTCAAATATGGTAATAGAGCGATTTTGTTCACGTTTTTTATGTAGTGTAACTTCACGTGAATATATTCGTTTATACCAATATTTCGATACTATTTCATGTAGTATCATGATATGTGATTTGGCCTCTAAATATCAGAATTTCGCATAATATTGCATTTTAAGCAAGTTTTCTTGCATTTTGTTTCGTAATAAAAATCATCGAATATAGCAATATTTTGACGTTTATCATCCCCTTATCCTTTATGTGATATAAACAAAATATCATCGTATTAGGCAATATTTTGCCGTTTTTCCACGTTTTTGTGAATTTTCAGTTTATTGTTATTAATTCATTATATATACAATAAAAATGATGCAAACACACAATTGATTAGAAAATAACCTTAAATACTTAATTTTCAATCAACTATTTGTTTCTCTTTAAAATACTTTGTAAGATATTGAAAAGGGGAGAAGTTCTGTTTTTATTGCATATATCGACGTTTCAGCCAGATTAGAGCGGTTCATGTGTATATCTTCCATCAGTAATATAAACGGAAAATCAGGAACATTTTAGAGTATTTTAATGAAAGCACATTGATTTTTATCATTTGTATTGGAAACAACATCTTTATGTCTTTTCCCCATATTTGGCATAATAATGACTTTTTCACGTTTTTCATGTAGTTTGATATTACGTAAATATATTCATTTTTACCAATATTTCGATACTATTTCATGTAGTATCACGATACGTGATTTGGCCTTCAAATCTCAGATTTTCGCATAATATTGCATTTTAAGGAAGTTTTCTTGCATTTTGTTTTGTACTAAAAATCATCGAATTCAGCAATATTTTGACGTTTATCATCCCCTTTTCCTTTATGTAATATAAACAAAATATCATCGAATTAGGCAATATTTTATTGATTTTCCACGTTTTTGTGAATTTTCATTTTATTGTTATTATTTCATTAAATATAGGAGAAAAATTATGCAAACGCATAATTGATCAGAAAATAACGTTAAATACTTAATTTTCAATCATCTATTTGTTTCTCGTTAAAATACTGAGTAAGATATTGAAAAGGGGAGAAGTTCTGTTTTTATTGCATATATCGACGTTTCAGCCGGATTTAAGCGGTTTTACGTGTACATCTTCCATCGGTAATATAAACCGAAAATCAGGAATATTTTAGTTAATTTTAATGAAAACACATTGATTTTTATTATTTGTATTGGAAGCAACATCTTTATACGTCTTTTCTAGGGGTCTAAAAAATACGAAACGTCGCTCTATGATTCGAAGTTAAAATCCTCAAATTTGGAATAATAATGACTTTTTCACGTTTTTCATGTAGTTTGATATTACGTAAATATATTCATTTGTACCAATATTTCGATACTATTTCATGTAATATCACAATACGTGATTTGGCCTTCAAATCTCAGATTTTCGTATAATATTGCATTTTAGGCAAGTTTTCTTGCATTTTGTTTCGTACTAAAAATCATCGAATTCAGCAATATTTTGACGTTTATCATCCCCTTTTCCTTTATGTGATTTAAACAAAATATCATCGAATTAGGCAATATTTTGCCGTTTTTCCTCGTTTTTGTGAATTTTCAGTTTATTGTTATTATTTCATTAAATATACGATAAAAATGATGCAAACACATAATTAATTAGATAATATCCTTAAATACTTCATTTGCAATCAACTATTTGTTTCTCGTTAAAATCCTGAGTAAGATATTGAAAAGGAGAGAAGTTCGGTTTTTATTGCATATATCGACGTTTCAGCCAGAATAGAGCGGTTTTACCCTCTTGACCCTCTGCATCCCTCTCTTGAGCCTCTGCACCACTTTCTTAAGCCTCTGCATCACTCTCGTAAGCCTCTGCATCACTTTCTTAAGCCTCTGCATCACTCTCGTAAACCTCTGAACCACTCTCTTCAGCCTCTCTATCACTCTCTTGAGCCCCTGCATCCCTCTATTGAGCCTCTGCATCACTCTCGTGAGCCTCTGCATCACACTCTTAAGCCTCTACATCCCTCTTTTGAGCTTCTGCATCACTTTCTTAGGCCTCTGCATCCCTTTCTTGAGCCTCTGCATCACTCTCTTGATCGTCTGCATCACTCTCTTGACCCTCTGCATCACTCTCTTGAGCCTCTCTATCACTCTATTGAACCTCTGCATCACTCTCTTGAGCCTCTGCATCACTCTCTTAAGCCTCTGCATCCCTCTCTTGATTCTCTGCATCACTGTCTTGAGCCTCTGCATCATACTCTTGAGCCTCTGCATCCCTCTCTTAAGCCTCTATATCATTCTCTTGGGCCTCTGCATCACTCTCTTGAGCCTCTGCATCACTCACTTAAGCCTCTGCCGTTCTCTCTTGAGCCTCTGCATCACTCTCCTGAGCCTCTGCATTCCTCTCTGGAGCCTCAGCATCCCTCTCTTGAGCCTTTTGCAGCACTCTTATGAGCCTCTGCATCATTCTCTTGAGCCTCTGCATCCCTTTCTTAAGCTTCTGCATCACTCTCTTGAGCCTCTGCATCCCTCTATTAAGCCTCTGCATCACTCTTTTGAGCCCCTGCATCCCTCTCTTGAGCCTCTGCATCACTCTCATGAGCCTCTGCATCACTCTCTCGAGCCCCTGCATCCCTCTCTTGATCCTCTGCATCAGTCTCTTGAGCCTCTGCATCATTCTCTTGAGCCTCTACATCCTTTTCTTAAGCCTCTACATCATTCTCTTGAGCCCCTGCATCACTTTCTTCAGCGTCTGCATCACTCTCTTAAGACTCTGCATCACTCTCTTGAGCCTCTGCATCACTCTCTTAAGCCTCTGCCTTTCTCTCTTGAGTCTCTGCATCACTCTCTTGAGCCTCTGCATCCCTCTTTGGAGCCTCAGCATCCCTCTCTTGAGCCTTTTGCAGCACTCTGTTGAGCCTTTGCATCACTCTCTTGAGCCTCTGCATCATTCTCTTAAGCCTCTACATCATTCTCTTGAGCCCCTGCATCACTCTCTTGAGCCTCTGCATCACTCTCTTAATCCTCTGCATCTCTCTCTTCAGCCTCTGCACAACTCTCTTGATCCTCTGCATCACTCACTTGAGCCTGTGTATCATTCTCTTGAGCCTCTGCCTCCCTCTCTTAAGCCTCTACATCATTCTCTTTAGCCTCTGCATCCCTCTCTTGAGCCTTTGCATCACTCTCTTAAGCCTCTGAAATCCTCTCATGAGCTTCTGCATCACTCTCAAGTGCCTCTGCATTCTTCTCGTGTGCCTCTGCATCCCGCACTTTAGCCTCTGCTTCCCTCTCTTGAGCCTCTGCATCCCTCTCTTGACCCTCTGCAAACTCTCTTCAGCCTCTGCATCACTCTCGTAAGCCTTTGCATCAATCTCTTAAGCCTCTCATCACTCTCGTAAACCTCTGAATCACTCTCCTCAGACTCTCTATCACTCTCTTGAGCCCCTGCATCCCTTTATTGAGCCTCTGCATCACTCTCGTGAGCCTCTGCATCACACTCTTAAGCCTCTACATCCCTCTTTTGAGCTTCTGCATCACTTTCTTAGGCCTCTGCATCCCTTTCTTGAGCCTCTGCATCTCTCTCTTGAACTCCTGCATCCATCTCATGAGCCTTTGCATCCCTCTCTTGAGCCTTTGCATCACTCGCTTAAGCCTCTGAATCCCTCTCTTGAGCCTGTGCATCACTCTCAAGAGTCTCTGCATCCCTCTCTTGTGCTTCTGCATCCCTCTCTTTAGCCTCTGCACCCCACTCTTGAGCCTCTGCATCCCTCTCTTAAGCCTCTGCATCACTTTCTTAAGCCTCTGCTTCCCTCTCTTGATCCTCTGCATCACTCTCTTGACCCTCTGCATCACTCTCTTGAGCCTCTCTATCACTCTATTGAACCTCTGCGTCACTCTCTTGAGCCTCTGCATCACTCTCTTAAGCCTCTGCATCCCTCTCTTGATTCTCTGCATCACTCTCTTGAGCCTCTGCATCATACTCTTGAGCCTCTGCACCCCTCTCATAAGCCTCTACATCATTCTCTTGGGCCTCTGCATCACTCTCTTGAGCCTCTGCATTACTCACTTAAGCCTCTGCCGTTCTCTCTTGAGCCTCTGCATCACTCTCCTGAGCCTCTGCATTCCTCTCTGGAGCCTCCGCATCCCTCTCTTGAGCCTTTTGCAGCACTCTTATGAGCCTCTGTATCATTCTCTTGAGCCTCTGCATCTCTTTCTTAAGCTTCTGCATCACTCTCTTGAGCCTCTGCTTCCCTCTATTAAGCCTCTGCATCACTCTTTTGAGCCCCTGCATCCCTCTCTTGAGCCTCTGCATCACTCTCATGAGCCTTTGCATCACTCTCTCGAGCCCCTGCATCCCTCTCTTGATCCTCTGCATCAGTCTCTTGAGCCTCTGCATCATTCTCTTGAGCCTCTACATCCTTCTCTTAAGCCTCTACATCATTCTCTTGAGCCCCTGCATCACTTTCTTCAGACTCTGCATCACTCTCTTATGCCTCTGCATCACTCTCTTCAGCCTCTGCATCACTCTCTTGAGCCTCTACATCACTCTCTTAAACCTCTGCATCCCTCTCTTGATCCTCTGCATCAGTCTCTTGAGCCTCTGCATCGTTCTCTTGAGCCTCTACATCCTTCTCTTAAGCCTCTACATCATTCTCTTGATCCCCTGCATCACTCTCTTAAGACTCTGCATCACTCTCTTGAGCCTCTGCATCACTCTCTTAAGCCTCTGCCTTTCTCTCTTGAGCCTTTGCATCACTCTCTTGAGCCTCTGCATCACTCTCTTAATCCTCTGCATCTCTCTCTTCAGCCTCTGCATCACTCTCTTGATCCTCTGCATCACTCACTTGAGCCTCTGTATCATTCTCTTGAGCCTTTGCCTCCCTCTCTTAAGCCTCTACATCATTCTCTTTAGCCTCTGCATCCCTCTCTTGAGCCTTTGCATCACTCTCTTAAGCCTCTGCATTCCTCTCACGAGCTTCTGCATCACTCTCAAGTGCCTCTGCATCTTTCTCGTAAGCCTCTGCATCCCTCACTTTAGCCTCTGCTTCCCTCTCTTGAGCCTCTGCATCCTTCTATTGAGCCTCTGCAAACTCTCTTCAGCCTCTGCATCACTCTCGTAAGCCTTTGCATCACTCTCTTAAGCCTCTCATCACTCTCGTAAACCTCTGAATCACTCTTCTCAGCCTCTCTATCACTCTCTTGAGCCCCTGCATCCCTTTATTGAGCCTCTGCATCACTCTCGTGAGCCTCTGCATCACACTCTTAAGCCTCTGCATCCCTCTTTTGAGCCTCTACATCACTTTCTTAAGCCTCTGCATCCCTTTTTTGATCCTCTGCATCTCTCTCTTGAACTCCTGCATCCATCTCATGAGCCTTTGCATCCCTCTCATGAGCCTTTGCATCACTCGCTTAAGCCTCTGAATCCCTCTTTTGAGCCTTTGCATCACTCTCAAGAGCCTATGCATCCCTCTCTGGTGCCTCTTCATTCCTCACTTGAGCCTCTGCATCCCTCTTTTGAGCCCCTGCATCCCTCTCTTAAGCCTCTGCATCACTCTCTTAAGCCTCTGCTTCACTCTCATAAGTCTCTGAATCACTCTCTTGAGCCTCTGCATCCCTCTCTTGAGCCTCTGCATCGCTCTCTTCATGCTCTGAATCCCTTTTTTGAGCCTATGCATCACTTTCTTAAGCCTCTGCATCCCTTTCTTGAGCCTCTGCATCACTCTCTTGAACTCCTGCATCACTCTCATCAGCCTCTGCATCCGTCATTTGAGTTTTTGCATCACTCTGTTAAGAATCTGCATCCCTCTCTTGAGCCTCTGCGTCACTCTCAAGAGCCTCTGCATCCCTCTTTTGTGCCTCTGCATCCCTCACTTGAGCTTCTGCATCCCTCTCTTGAGGCAGTGCATCCCTCTCTTGAGCCTCTGCATTTCTCTCTTAAGCCTCTGCGTCACTCTCTTAAGCCTCTGCCTCACTCTCGTAAGCCTCTGAATCAGTCTCTTGAGCCTCTGCATCCCTCTCTTGAACTCCTGCATCCCTCTCCTGAGCCTGTGCATCCCTCTTTTGAGCCTCTGCATCCTTCTCCTGGGCCTCTGCATCGCTCTCTTGACATTCTGCATCACTCTCTTGAGCCCCTGCATCCCTCTCTCAAGCCTCTGCATCACCCTCTTCAGCCTCTGCATCACTCTCTTAAGCCTCTGCCTTTCTCTCTTGAGCCTTTGCATCACTCTCTTGAGCCTCTGCATCCCTCTATGGAGCCTCAGCATCCCTCTCTTGAGGCTTTTGAAACACTCTGTTGAACCTTTGCATCACTCTCTTGAGAATCTGCATCATTTTCTTGAGCCTCTACATCCTTCTCTTAAGCCTCTACATCATTCTCTTGAGCCCTTACATCACTCTCTTGAGCCTCTGCATCACTCTCTTAAGCCTCTGCATCACTCTCTTGATCCTCTGCATCACTTTCTTGAGCCTCTGCATCAATCTCTTGAGCCTCTGCATCCCTCTCTTAAGCCTCTACATCATTCTCCTGAGCCTTTGCATCCCTCTCTTGAGTGTTTGCATCACTCTCTTAAGCCTCTGCATTCCTCTCATGAGCCTCTGCATCACTCTCAAGTGCCTCTGCATCTTTCTCTTGTGCCTCTGCATCTTTCACTTTAGCCTCTGCATCCCTCTCTTAAGCCTCTGCATCCCTCTCTTGATCCTCTGCACCACTCTCTTCAGCCTCTGCATCACTCTCGTAAGCCTCTGCATCATTCTCTTAAGCCTCTCATCACTCTCGTAAACCTCTGAATCACTCTCTTCAGCCTCTCTATCACTCTCTTGAGCCCCTGCATCCCTTTATTGAGCCTCTGCATCACTCTCGTGAGCCTCTGCATCACTCTCTTAAGCCTCTGCATCCCTCTTTTGAGCCTCTGCATCACTTTCTTAAGCCTCTGCATCCCTTTCTTGATCCTCTGCATCTCTTTCTTGAACTCCTGCATCCAACTCATGAGCCTTTGCCTTTTTCTCTTGAGCCTTTGCATCACTCACTTAAGCCTCTGCATCCCTCTCTTGAGCCTCTGCATCACTCTCAAGAGCCTCTACATCCCTCTCTTGTGTCTCTGCATCCCTCACTTGAGCCTCTGCATCCCTCTCTTGAGCCCCTGCATCCCTCTCTTGAGACTCTGCATCCCTCGCTTGAGCCTCTGCATCCCTCTCTCAAGCCTCTTCATCACTCTCTTATGCCTCTGCATCACTCTCGTAAGCCTCTGAATAACTCTCTTGAGCCTCTGCATCACTCTCTTCAGGCTCTGCATATCTTTTTTGAGCCTATGCATCACTTTATTAAGCCTCTGCATCCCTCTCTTAAGCCTCTACATCACTCTCTTTAGCCTCTGCATCACTATCTTGAGCCTCTGCATCACTCTCTTGAGCCTAGGCATCCCCTCTCTTAACCCTCTGCAACACTCTCTTCACCCTCTGCATCACTCTCTTGTGCCTCTTCATCCCTCACCTGAGCATCTGCATCCCTCTCTTGAGCCACTGCATACCTCCCTTGAGCCTCTGCATCCCTCTTTTGAGCCTCTGCATCCCTCTCTTAAGCCTCTGCATCACTCTGTTAAGCCTCTGCATCACTCCAGTAAGCCTCTGAATCACTCTGTTGAGCTTCTGCATCCCTCTCTTGAGCCTCTGAATCACTCTCTTCAGCCTCTGCATCCTTCTCTTGAGCCTCTGCATCACTTTCTTGAGCCTCTACATCACTCTCTGTACCCTTTGCATCACTCTCGTAAGCCTCTGCATCCCTCTCTTGATCCTCTGCATCACTCTCTTGAGCCTCTGCATAACTCTCTTAAGCCTCTGCATCTCTCCCTTCAGCCTCTGCATCACTCTCTGGAGCCTCTGCAGCCCTCTCTGGAGCCTCAGCATCCCTCTCGTGAGCCTCTGCAGCACTCTCTTGAGCCTCTTCATCATTCTCTTGAGCCTCTGCATCCCTCTCTTAAGCCTCTGCATCACTCTCTTGAGCCTTTGCATCCCTCTCTTAAGCCTCTGCATCACTCTCTTGAGCCTCTGCATCCCTCTCTTGAACTCCTGAATACCTCTCATGAGCCTCTGCATCCCACTCTTGAACCTTTGCATCACTCTCTTAAGCCTCTGCATCCCTCTCTTGACCCTCTGCATCACTCTCAAGGGCCTATGCATCCCTCTCTTGTGCCTCTTCATTCCTCACTTGAGCCTCTGCATCCCTCTCTTGAGCCGCTGCATCCCTTCCTTGAGCCTCTGCATCCCTCTCTTGAGCCTCTGCATCCCTCTCGTAAGCCTCTGAATCACTCTGTTGAGCTTCTGCATCCCTCTCTTGAGCCTCTGAATCACTCTGTTGAGCTTCTGCATCCCTCTCTTCAGCCTCTGCATCACTCTCTTCAGCCTCTGCATCCTTCTCTTGAGCCTCTGCATCACTCTCTTGAACCTATGCATCACTCTCTATAGCCTTTGCATCACTATCTTGAGCCTCTGCATCTCTCTTTTGAGCCTCTGCATCCCTCACTTAAGCCTCTTCAACACTCTCTTCAGCCTCTGCATCACTCTCTTAAACCTCAGATTCCCTCCCTTGAGGCCTCTGCATCACTCTCTCGAACCTCTGCATCACTCTCTTAATCCTCTGCATCACTCTCATGAGCCTCATCACTCTCACTCTCATGATAAACGGAAAATCAGGAACATTTTAGTTAATTCTAATGAAAACACATTGATTTTTATCATTTGTATTGGAAGCAACATCTTTATACGTCTTTTTTTAGGGTCTAAAAAATATGAAACCTCGCTCAATGATTTGAAGTTAAAATCCTCATATTTGGTATAATAATGACTTTTTTCACGTTTTTCATGTAGTTTGATATTACGTAAATATATTCATTTTTACCAATATTTCGATACTATTTCATGTCGTATCACGATATGTGATTTGGCCTTCAAATCACAGATTTTCGCATAATATTACATTTTAAGCAAGTTTTCTTGCATTTTGTTTCGTACTAAAAATCATCGAATTCAGCAATATTTTGACGTTTATCATCCCCTTTTCCTATATGTGATATAAACAAAATATCATCGAATTAGGCAATATTTTGCTGTTTTTCCACGTTTTTGTGAATTTTAAGTTTATAGTTATTAATTCATTAAATATACGATAAAAATGATGCAAACACATAATTGATTAGAAATTAACCTTAAACACTTCATTTTCAATGAACTATTTGTTTCTCGTTAAAATACTGAATAAGATATTGAAAAGGTGAGTTCTGTTTTTTTGCATATATCGATGTTTCAGCCGGATTAGAGCGGTTTTACGTGTACATCTTCCATCGGTAATATAAACGGAAAATCAGGAACATTTTAGTTAATTCTAATGAAAACACATTGATTTTTATCATTTGTATTGGAAACAACATTGTCATATGTCTTTTCTTGGATCTAAAAACTACGAAACCTCGCATTATGATTCGAGCTTAAAATCCACAAATATGGTATAATAGTGACTGTTTTTCACGTTTTTCATATAGTTTGATATTACGTAAATATATTAATTTTTACCAATATTTCGATACTATTTCATGTAGTATCACGATATGTGATTTGGCCTTCAAATCTCAGATTTTCGCATAATATTGCATTTTAAGCAAGTTTTCTTGCGTTTTGTTTTGTACTTAAAATCATCGAATTCAGCAATATTTTGACGTTTATCATCCCCCTTTTCCTTTATGTGATATAAACAAAATATCATCGAATTACGCAATATTTTGCTGTTTTTCCACGTTTTTGTGAATTTTCAGTTTATTGTTATTAATTCATTATATATACGATAAAAATTATGCAAACACATAATTGATCAGAAAATAACCTTAAATACTTCATTTTCAATGAACTATTTGTTTCTCGTTAAAATATTGAAAAGGGGAGAAGTTCTGTTTTTATTGCATATATCGACGTTTCAGCTGGATTAGAGCGGTTTTACGTGTACATCTTCCATCGGTAATATAAACAGAAAATCAGGAACATTTTAGAGTATTTTAATGAAAACACATTGATTTTTATCATTTGTATTGGAAACAACATCTTTATATGTCTTTTCTAGGATCTAAATAATATGGAACCTCGCTTGATGGTTTGAAGTTAAAATCCTCAAATTTTGTAATATAGCGAATTTTTTCACGTTTTTCATGTAGTGTGATTGTACGTAAACATATTCGTTTTTACCAATATTTCGATAATACTTCATGTTTTCTCACGATATGTGATTTGGCCTTAAATCTGAAAATTTCGCATAATATTGCATTTTTAAGGAAGTTTTCTTACGTTTTGTATCGTACTAAAAATCTTTGAATTTAGCAAAATTTGGCGTTTATCATCCTCTTTTCCTTTATGTGATTTAAAGAAAATATCATCGAATTAGGCAATATTTTGCCGTTTTTCCACGTTTTTGTGAATTTTCAGTTTATGGTTATTAATTCAATATATATACGATAAAAATGATGCAAACACATAATTGATTAGAAATTAACATTAAATACTTCATTATCAATCAACTATTTGTGTCTCGTTAAAAAACTGAGTAAGATATTGAAAAAGCGAGAAGTTCTGTTTTTATTGCATATATCGACGTTTCAGCCGGATTAGAGTGGTTTTACGTGTACATCTTCCATCGGTAATATAAACGGAAAATCAGGAACATTTTTGTTAATTCTAATGAAAACACATTGATTTTTATCATTTGTATTGGAAACAACATTTTTAAATGTCTTTTCTAGGATCTAAATAATACAAAACCTTGCTTTATGATTTGAAGGTATAATCCTCAAATATGGTAATAGAGCGATTTTGTTCACGTTTTTTATGTAGTGTGACTTCACGTGAATATATTCGTTTTTACCAATATTTCGATGCAATTTCATGTAGTATCACGATATGTGATTTGGCCTTTATATATCAGAATTTCGCAAATTATTGCATTTTAAGCAAGTTTTCTTGCATTTTGTTTCGAAATAAAAATCATCGAATATAGCAATATTTTGACGTTTATCATCCACTTTTCCTTCATGTGATATAAACAAAATATCATCGAATTAGGCAATATTTTGCCGTTTTTCCACGTTTTTGTGAATTTTCAGTTTATTGTTATTAATTAATTATATATACGATAAAAATGATGCAAACACATAATTGATTAGAAATTAACATTAAATACTTCATTTTCAATCAACTATTTGTTTCTCGTTAAAATACTGAGTAAGCATCACTCTCTAGATTCTCTGCATCACTCTCGTAAGCCTCTGAATCACTCTCTCGAGCCTCTGCATCACTCTCTTGATCCTCTGCATCACTCTCTTGATCCTCTGCATCACTCTCTTGAGCCTCTGCATCACTCTCTAGAGCCTCTGCATCACTCTCTTCAGCCTCTGCATCACTCTCTTAAGCCTCTGCTTCCCTCTCTTGATCCTCTGCATCACTCTCTTTAGCCTCTGCATCACTCTCTTAAGCCTCTGCATTACTCTCTAGAGCCTCTGATTCACTCTCTAGAGCCTCTGCATCACTCTGTTGAGCCCCTGCATCCCACTCTTGAGCCTCTGCATCACTCTCTTGAGCCTCTGCATCACCCTTTTAAGCCTCTGCATCCCTCTTTTGAGCCTCTGCTTCACTTTCTTAAGCCTCTGCATCACTTGCTTAAGCTTCTGTATCACTCTCGTAAGCTTTTGAATCACTCTCTAGTGCCTCTGCATCCCTCATTTGAGCCTCTGCATCCCTCTCTTGAGCCCCTGCATCCCTCTCTTGAGCCTCTGCATCCCTCGCTTGAGCCTCTTCATCCCTCTCTTAAGCCTCTGCATCACTCTCTTGAGCCTCTGCATCCCTCTCTTGAACTCTTGCATCCCTCTCATGAGCCTCTGCATCCCTCGCTTGAGCCTTTGCATCACTCTCTTAAGCCTCTGCATCCCTCTCTTGAGCCTCTGCATCACTCTCAAGAGCCTCTGCATACCTCTCTTGTGCCTCTGCATCCCTCACTTGAGCCTCTGCATCCCTCTCCTCAGCCTCTGCATCCCTCTCTTGGGCCTCTGCATCCCTCTCTTGAGCCTCTGCATCCCTCTCTTAAACCTCTGCATCACTCTCTTAAGCCTCTGCATCACTCTCTTAAGCCTCTGAATCACTCTCTTGAGCCTCTGCATCACTCTCTTGAGCCCCTGCATCCATCTCTCAAGCATCTGCATCACTCTCTTGAGCCTCTGCATCACCCTTTTAAGCCTCACTATTACTCTCTTGAGCCTCTGCATCCCTCTCCTAAGCCTCTGCCTCACTCTCTTAAGCCTCTGCATCACTCTCTTGAGCCTCTGCATCCCTCTCTTGACCCTCTGCATCACTTTCTTCAGCCTCTTCATCCCTCTCGTGAGCCTCTGCAACACTCTCTTCAGCCTCTGCATCACTCTCTTAAGCCTCTGAATCCCTCTCCTGAGGCCTCTGCATAACTCTCTCGATCCTTTGCAAAACTCTCTTGATTCTCTGCATCACTTTCGTAAGCCTCTGAATCCCTCTCTTGATCCTCTGCATCACTCTCTTGAGCCTCTGCATCACTCTTTTGATCGTCTGCATCACTCTCTTGAGCCTCTGCATCACTCTCTTGAGCCTCTCTATCACTCTCATGAGCCTCTGCATCCCTCTCTTTAGCCTCTGCATGACTCTCTTAAGCCTCTGCATCACTCTCGTAAGCCTCTGAATCACTCTCTTGAGCCTCTGCATCCCTCTCTTGAACTCCTGCATCCCTTTCATGAGCCTCTACATCCCTTTCTTGAGTCTTTGCACACTCTCTTAAGCCTCAGCATCCCTCTCTTGAGCCTCTGCATCCCTCTCTTGAGCCTCTGCATCCCTCTCTTGGGCCTCTGCATCCCTCTCTTGAGCATCTGCATCCCTCTCCTAAGCCTCTGTATCACTCTCCTAAGCATCTGCATCACTCTCTTAACCCTCTGAATCACTCTTTTGAGCCTTTGCATCACTCTGATGAGCCCCTGCATCCCTCTTTCAAGCTTTTGCATTTCTCTCTTGAGCCTCTGCAACCCTTTCCTAAGCCTCTGTCTCACTCTCTTAAGCATTTGCATCACTCTCTTGAGCCTCTGCATCCCTCTCTTGAGCCTCTGCATCACTCTCTTCAGCCTCTTCATCCCTCTTTTGAGCCTCTGCAACCCTCTCTTCAGCCTCTGCATCACTCTCCTAAGCCTCTGAATCCCTCTCTTGAGGCATCTGCCTAACTCTCTCGAGCCTCTGAATCACTCACTTGAGCCTCTGCATCACTCTCTAGAGCCTCTGCATCACTCTCTTCAGCCTCTGCATCACTCTCTTAAGCCTCTGCTTCCCTCTCTTGATCCTCTGCATCACTCTCTTAATCCTCTCCATCACTCTCGTAAGCCTCTGAATCACTCTGTTCAGCCTGTGCATCACTCTCTTGAGCCTCTCTATCACTCTCTTGAGCCTCTCTATCACTCTCTTGAGCCTCTGCATCCCTCTCTTAAGCCTCTGAATCACTCTCTTGAACCTCTGCATCCCTCTCTTGAACTTCTGCATCCCTCTCATGAGCCTCTGCATCCCTCTCTTAAGACTTTGCATCACTCTCTTAAGCCTCTGCATCCCTCTCTTGAGCCTCAACATCACTCTCAAGATCCTCTGCATCCCTCTCTTTTGCCTCTGCATCCCTCACTTGAGCCTTTGCATCCCTCTCCTGAGCCTCTGCATCCCTCTCTTGGGCCTCTGCATCCCTCTCTTGAGCCTCTGGAATCCCTCTCTTAAACCTCTGCATCACTCTCTTAAGCCTCTGCATCACTCTCCTATGCCTCTGAATCATTCTCTTGAGCCTCTGCATCACTCTCTTGAGCCCCTGCATCACCCTCTTAAGCCTCTGCATTACTCTCTTGAGCCTCTGCATCACCCTCTTAAGCCTCTGCATTACTCTCTTGAACCTCTGCATCCCTCTGCTAAGCCTCTGCCTCACTCTCTTATGCCTTGGCATCACTCTCCTGAGCCTCTGCATCCCTCTCCTGAGCCTCTGCATCACTCTCGTAAGCCTCTGAATCACTCTCTTGAGCCTCTGCATCTCTCTCTTGAGCCCCTGCATCCCTCTCTTGAGCCTCTGCTTCACTTTCTTAAGCCTCTAAATTACTCTCTTAAGCCTCTGCATCACTCTCGTAAGCCTCTGAATGACTCTCTTGAGCCTCTGCATCCCTCTCTTGAGCCTTTGCATCACTCTCTTAAGCCTCTGCATCCCTCTCTTGAGCCTCTGCGTCACTCTCAAGAGCCTTTACATCCCTATCTTGTGCCTCTGCTTCACTCACTTAAGCCTCTGCATCCCTCTCTTGAGCCCCTGCATCCCTCTCGTGAGCCTCTGCATTCCTCTCTTGAGCCTCTGCATCCCTCTCTTAAGCCTCTGCATCACTCTCTTAAGCCTCTGCATCACTCTCGTAAACCTCTGAATCACTCTGTTCAGCCTCTGCATATATCTCTTGAGCCTCTGCATCCCTCTCTTAAGCCTATGCATCACTCTGTTCATCCTCTGCATCACTCTCTTAAGCCTCTGCATCCTTCTCTTGAGCCTCTGCATCCCTCTCTTAAGAATCTGCAACACTCTCTTCAGCCTCTGCATCACTCTCTTGAGCCTTTGCATCTCTCTCATGAGCCTCTGCATCCGTCTCTTAAAAGTCTGCAACACTCACTTCAGCATTTGCATCACTCTCCTAAGCCTCTGCATCCCTTTTTTGAGCCTCTGGATCACTTTCTTAAGCCTCTGCATCCCTTTTTTGAGCCTCTGGATCACTTTCTTAAGCCTCTGCATTAGAGGCATAAGAGAGGGATGCAGAGGCTCAAGAGAATGATGCAGAGGCTCAAGAGAGGGATGCAGAGGCAGAAGAGAGAGATGCAGAGGCTTAAGAGAGTGATGCAGAGGTTCAAGAGAGTGATGCAGAGGCACAAGAGAATCATGTAGAGGCTTAAGAGAGGGCTGAAGAGGCTGAAGAGAATGATGCAGAGGCTAAAGAGAGGGATGCAGAGGCCGAAGAGAATTATGCAGAGGCTTAAGAGAGGGATGCAGAGGCTGAAGAGAATGATGCAGAGGCTTAAGAGAGGGATGCAGAGGCTTAAGAGAGGGATGCAGAGGCTCAAGAGAGGGATGCAGAGGCTCAAGAGAGGGATGCAGGGGCTCAAGAGAGGGATGCAGAGGCTCAAGTGAGGGAAGCAGAGGCACAAGATAGGGATGCAGAGGCTCTTGAGAGTGACGCAGACGCTCAAGAGAGGGATGCAGAGGCTTAAGAGAGTGATGCAGAGGCTCAAGTGAAAGATGCAGAAGCTCATGTGAGGGATGCAGGAGTTCAAGAGAGTGATGCAGAGGCTCTTGGGGCCTCTGCATCACTCTCTTGAGGCCTCTGCATAACTCTCTCGAACCTCTGCATCACTCTCTTGATTCTCTGCATCACTCTCGTAAGCATCTGAATCACTCTCTCGAGCCTCTACATAACTCTCTTGAACCTTTTGCATCACTCTCTTGAGCCTCTGCATCACCCTCTTGATCCTCTGCATCACTCTCTTGAGCCTTTGCGTCACTCTTTTATGCCTCTGCATCCCTCTCTTGAGCCTCTGCATCACTCTCAAGAGCCTCTGCTTCCCTCTCTTGTGCCTCTGCATCCCTCACCTGAGCCTCTGCATCCCACTCTGTAGCCTCTGCATCCCTCTCTTTGGCCTCTGCATCCCTCTCTTGAGCCTCTGCATCCCTCTTTTAAGCCTTTGCATCACTCTCTTAAGCCTCTGCATCACTCTCTTAAGCCTCTGAATCACTCTCTTAAGCCTCTGCATCACTCTCTTGATCCCCTGCATCCCTCTCTCAAGCCTCTGCATCACTCTCTTGAGCCTCTGCATCACCTTCTTAAGCGTCTGCTTTACTCTCTTGAGCCTCTGCATCCCTCTTTTAAGCCTCTGTCTCAATCTCCTAAGCCTCTGCATCACTCTCGTGAGCCTCTGCATCCCTCTCTTGAGCCTCTGCATCACTCTCTTCAGCCTCTTCATCCCTCTCTTGAGCCTCTGCAACACTCTCTTCAGCCTCTGCATCACTCTCTTAAGCCTCTGAATCCCTCTCTTGAGGCCTCTGCATAACTCTCTCGAGCCTCTGCATCACTCTCTTGATTCTCTGCATCACTCTCGCAAGTCTCTGAATCACTCTCTCGAGCCTCTGCATCACTCTCTTGATCCTCTGCATCACTCTCTTGATCCCCTGCATCCATCTCTCAAGCCTCTGCATCACTCTCTTGAGCCTCTGCATCACCCTCTTAAGTTTCTGCATTAACCTCTTGAGCCTCTGCATCCCTCTCCTAAGCTTCTGCCTCACTCTCTTAAGCCTCTGCATCTTTCTCTTGAGCCTCTGCATCCCTCTCTTGAGCCTCTGCATCACTCTCTTCAGCCTCTTCATCCCTCTCTTGAGCCTCTGCAACACTCTCTTCAGCCTCTGCATCTCTCTCTTAAGCCTCTCAATCCCTCTCTTGAAGCCTCTGCATAACTCTCTCGAGCCTCTGCATCACTCTTGATCCTCTGCATCACTCTCTTGAGCCCCTGCATCCCTCTCTTGAGCCTCTGCATCACTCTCTTGAGCCTCTGCATCACCCTTTCAAGCCTCTACATCCCTCTTTTGAGCCTCTGATCACTTTCTTAAGCCTCTGCATCACTCTCTTAAGCCTCTGCATCACTCTTGTAAGCTTCTGAATCACTCTCCTGAGCCTCTGCATCCCTCTCATGAGCCTCTGCATCACTCCCAAGAGCCTCTGCTTCCCTCTCATTTGCCTCTTCATCCCTCACTTGAGCCTCTGCATCCCTCTCTTGAGCCTCTGCATCACTCTCTTGAACTCCTGCATCCCTCTCATGAGACTCTGCATCCCTCAGCCTTTGCAGCCTCTTTAAGCATCTGCACCCTCTTGAGCCTCTGCGTCACTCTCAAGAGCCTCTGCATCCGTGCCTCTGCTTCCCTCACTCTAGCCTCTGCATCCCTTTCTTGAGCCCCTGCCTCCGTTTCTTGAGCCTCTGCATCACTTTCTTAAGCTCTCCATCCCTCTCATGAGCCTCTGAATACCTCTCTTGAACCTTTCCATCACTCTCTTGAGCCTATGCATACCTCTCTTGAGCCTCTGCATCACTCGCTTGAGCCTCTGCATCCCTCTCTTGAGCCCCTGCATCCCTTTCTCGAGCCTCTGCATCCCTCTCTTAAGCCTCTGCATCACTCTATTAAGCTTCTGCATCACTCTCGTAAGCCTCTGAATCACTCTCTTGAGCCTCTGAATCACTCTCTAGAGCCTCTGCATCCCTCTCTTAATCCTCTGTCTATCTCTAAAGCATCTGCATCACTCTCTTGCGCCTCTGCATCCCTCTCTTGAGCCTCTGCATCACTCTCTTCAGCCTCTTCATCCCTCTCTTGAGCCTCTGCAACACTCTCTTCAGCCTTTTCATCCCACTCTTGAGCCTCTGCAACACTCTTTTCAGCCTCTGCATCACTCTCCTAAGCCTCTGAATCCCTCTCTTGAGGACTCTGCCTAACTTTCTCGAGCCTCTGCATCACTCTCTTGATTCTCTGCATCACTCTCGTAAGCCTCTGAATCACTCACTTGAGCCTCTGCATCACTCTCTTCAGCCTCTGCATCATTCTCTTAAGCCTCTGCTTCCCTCTCTTGATCCTCTGCATCACTCTCTTGAGCCTCTGCATCACTCTCTTTATCCTCTTCATCACTCTCGTAAGCCTCTGAATCACTCTGTTCAGCCTGTGCATCACTCTCTTGAGCCTCTCTATCACTCTCTTGAGCCTCTGTATCCCTCTCTTAAGCCTCTGCATCCCTCTCTTGAGCCTCTGGAATCCCTCTCTTAAACCTCTGCATCACTCTCTTAAGCCTCTGCATCACTCTCTTAAGCATCTGAATCATTCTCTTCAGCCTCTGCATCACTCTCTTGAGCCCCTGCATCCCTCTCTCAAGCCTCTGCATCACTCTCTTGAGCCTCTGCATCACCCTCTTAAACCTCTGCATTACTCTCTTGAACCTCTGCATCCCTCTCCTAAGCCTCTGCCTCACTCTCTTATGCCTTGGCATCACACTCCTGAGCCTCTGCATTCTCTCCTGAGCCTCTGCATCACTCTCGTAAGCCTCTGAATCCTCTGCCTCTGCATCATCTTGAGCCCCTGCACCCTCTCTTGAGCCTCTGCATCCCTCTCTGAATCACTCTCTTGAGCCTCTGCATCCCTCTCTTGCCTTTGCATCACTCTCTTAAGCCTCTGCATCCCTCTCTTGAGCCTCTGCGTCACTCTCAAGAGCCTTTACATCCCAATCTTTTGCCTCTGCTTCACTCACTTAAGCCTCTGCATCCCTCTCTTGAGCCCCTGCATCCCTCTTGTGAGCCTCTGTTTCCCTCTCTTGAGCCTCTGCATCCCTCTCTTAAGCCTCTGCATCACTCATATAAACCTCTGCATCACTCTCGTAAACCTCTGAATCACTCTGTTCAGCCTCTGCGTCACTCTCTTGAGCCTCTACATATATCTCTTGAGCCTCTGCATCCCTCTCTTAAGCCTATGCATCACTCTGTTGAGCCTTTGCATCACTCTCTTGAGCCTCTGCATCCCTCTCTTATGCCTCTGCAACACTTTCTTCAGCCTCTGCATCACTCTCTTAAGCCTCTGCATCCTTCTCTTGAGCCTCTGCATCCCTCTCTTAAGCCTCTGCAACACTCTCTTCAGCCTCTGCATCACTCTCTTGAGCCTTTGCATCACTCTCTTGAGCATCTGCATCCCTCTCTTAAAAGTCTGCAACACTCACTTCAGCCTCTGCATCACTCTCTTAAGCCTCTGCATCCTTTTTTTGAGCCTCTGCATCAATTTCTTAAGCCTCTGCATTACAGGCATAAGAGAGGGATGCAGAGGCCGAAGAGAATTATGCAGAGGCTTAAGAGAGGGATGCAGAGGCAGAAGAGAGAGATGCAGAAGAGAGTAATGCAGAGGTAAGAGAGTGATGCAGAGGCTTAAGAGAGGGATGCAGAGGCTGAAGAGAATGATGCAGAGGCTTAAGAGAGGGATGCAGAGGCTCAAGAGAGTGATAGAGAGGCTCAAGAGAGTGATGCAGAGGCTGAACAGAGTGATTCAGAGGCTTACGAGAGTGATGCAGAGGCTTAAGAGAGTGATGCAGAGGCTTAAGAGAGGGATGCAGAGGCTCAAGAGAGGGATGCAGAGGCTCAAGAGAGGGATGCAGGGGCTCAAGAGAGGGATGCAGAGGCTCAAGTGAGGGAAGCAGAGGCACAAGATAGGGATGCAGAGGCTCTTGAGAGTGACGCAGAGGCTCAAGAGAGGGATGCAGAGGCTTAAGAGAGTGATGCAAAGGCTCAAGTGAGAGATGCAGAAGCTCATGTGAGGGATGCAGGAGTTCAAGAGAGTGATGCAGAGGCTCAAGAGAGGGATGCAGAGGCTCAAGTGAGGGATGAAGAGACACAAGAGAAGGATGCAGAGGCTCTTTGGAGTGATGCAGAGGCTCAAGAGAGGGATGCAGAGGCTCAAGAGAGTGATTCAGAGGCTTACGCGAGTGATGCAGAGGCTTAGGAGAGTGATGCAGAGGCTCAAGAGAGTAATAGAGAGGCTCATGAGAGTGATGCAGAGGCTCAAGAGAGTGATGCAGACGATCATGAGAGTGATGCAGAGGCTCAAGAGAGTGATGCAGAGGATCAAGAGAGGGAAGCAGAGGCTTAAGAGAGTGATGCAGAGGCTGAAGAGAGTGATTCAGAGGCTTACGAGAGTAATGCAGAGAATCAAGAGAGTTTTGAAGAGGCTCGAGAGAGTTATGCAGAGGCCTCAAGAGAGTGATTCAGAGGCTTAAGAGAGTGATGCAGAGTCTGAAGAGAGTGATGCAGTGGCTCAAGAGAGGGATGCAGAGGTTCAAGAGAGTGATGCCAAGGCATACGAGAGTGAGGCAGAGGCTTAGGAGAGGGATGCAGAGGTTTAAGAGAGTAATGCAGAGGCTTAAGAGGGTGATGCAGAGGCTCAAGAGAGTGATGCAGAGGCTTGAGAGAGGGATGCAGGGGCTCAAGAGAGTGATGCAGAGGCTCAAGAGAGTGATTCAGAGGCTTAAGAGAGTGATGCAGAGGCCTAAGAGAGTGATGCAGAGGCTTAAGAGAGGGATGCAGAAGCTCAAGACAGTGATTCAGAGGCTTACGAGAGTGATGCAGAGGCTTAAGCGAGTGATGCAGAGGCTTAAGAACGTGATGCAGAGGCTCAAAAGAGGGAAGCAGAGGCTCAAGTGAGGGAAGCAGAGGCACAAGATAGGGATGCAGAGGCTCTTGAGAGTGATGCAAAGGCTCAAGTGAGGGATGCAGAGGCTCATGTGAGAGATGCAGGAGTTCAAGAGAGTGATGCAGAGGCTCAAGAGAGGGATGCAGAGGCTCAAGTGAGGGATGAAGAGGCACATGAGAGAGATGCAGAGGCTCTTGGGAGTGATGCAGAGGCTCAAGAGAGTTATTCAGAGGCTTACGAGAGTGATGCAGAGGCTTACGCGAGTGATGCAGAGGCTTAAGAAAGTTATGCAGAGGCTCAAAAGAGGGATGCAGAGGATTTAAAGGATGTTCCAGAGGCTCAAAAGAGTGATGCCGAGGCTGAAGAGAGTGTTGCAGAGGCTTAAGAGAGGGATGCAGAGGCTCAAGAGAGGGATGTAGAGCCTTAAGAGAGTGATGCAGAGGCTGAAGCGAGTGTTGCAGAGGCTTAAGAGAGGGATGCAAAGGCTCAAGAGAGTGATGCAAAGGCTCAAGAGAGTGATGCAGAGGCTTATGAGAGGGATGCAGAGGCTCAACAGAGGGTTGTAGAGGCTCAAGAGAGTGATGCAGAGGCTCAAGAGAGTGATGCATAGGCGTAAAAGAGAGATGCAGAGGCTTAAGAGAGGGATGCAGAGGCTCAAGCGAATGATGCAGGGGCTCAAAAGAATGATGCAGAGGCTTGAGAGAGGGATGCAGAGGATCAAGAGAGTGATGCAGAGGCTTAAGAGAGGAATGCAGAGGCTGAAGAGAATGATGCAAAGGCTTAAGAGAAGGATGCAGAGGCTGAAGAGAGTGTTGCAGAGGCTCAAGAGAATGATGCTTAAGGCTTAAGGCTTAAGAGAGGGATGCAGAGGTTCAAGAGAGTGATGGAGAGGCTCAGGAGAGTGATGCAGAGGCTCAACAGAGTGATTCAGAAGCTTACGAGAGTGATGCAGAGGCTTAAGAGAGTGATGCAGAAGCTTAAGAGAGGGATGCAGAGGCTCAAGAGAGGGATGCAGAGGCTCAAGAGAGGGATGCAGGGGCTCAAGAGAGGGATGCAGAGGCTCAAGTGAGGGAAGCAGAGGCACAAGAGAGGGATGCAGAGGCTCTTGAGAGTGACGCAGAGGCTCAAGAGAGGGATGCAGACGCTCATGAGAGGGATGCAGGAGTTCAAGTGAGTGATGCAGAGGCTCAAGAGAGGGATGCAGAGGCTCAAGAGAGGGATGCAGAGGCTCAAGTGAGGGATGAAGAGGCACAAGAGAGGGATGCAGAGGCTCTTGGGAGTGATGAAGAGGCTCATGAGAGGGATGCAGAGGCTCAAAAGAGTGATTCAGAGGCTTACGAGAGTGATGCAGAGACTTACGAAAGTGATGCAGAGGCTCAAAAGAGGGATGCAGAGGCTTAAAAGGGTCATGCAGAGTCTCAAGAGAGTGATGCAGAGGCTCAAGAGAGTGATGCAGAGGATCAAGAGAGGGAAGCAGAGGCTTAAGAGACATCGCTGCGCTCAGTAATTGGCATATTTTCTGTATAAAAACTCGTAATTTCAAATTGGGAATACGTGCAGAGAGCCAGTATTTGGCTTCAATATATGGCTCAAGCGTCAAAATTGGGATGTTTGGGATATTTTGAAAACTGCAGGGAGGGTTTGGGAATACGTGCAGAGAGCCAGAAGTTTGCTTCAAAATATGGCTCAAGCGTCAAAATTGGGATGTTTGGGATATTTTGAAAACTGCAGGGAGGGTTTGGGTAAAATGTGACCCATCGCCGCTCTCAGTAATTAGCATATTTTCAGTATAAAAATCGTAATTTCAAACTGCGAATACAGGTAGAGAGCCAGAATTTGGCTACACGATATGGCTCAAGGGTCGAATTTGAGGTGTTTCGGATATTTCGAAAACTACAAGGGGGTTTGGACAAAATGTGACCTTCGCCGCTCTCAGTAATTGGCATATTCTCGGTATAAAAAGTCGTAATTTCAAACTGCGAATACGTGCAGAGAGCCATAATTTGGCTACAAAATATGGCTCAAGGGTCGAATTTGAGACGTTTGGGATATTTTGATAACTGTAGAGGGTTTTGTGCAAAATGTGATCCTTCGCCGCTCACAGTAATTGGCATTATTTCGGTATAAAAAGTCGAAATTTCCAACTGCTAATTCGTGCATAGAGCAGGAATTTGGCTCCAAAATATGGCTCAAGAGTCGAATTTGGGATGTTTGCGATATTTTGAAAACAGCGTGGAGGGTTTGGTCAAAATGTGATCCATCGGCGCTCTCAGTAATTGGCATATTTTCGGTATAAAAAGTCGAAATTTCTAACTGCGAATATGTGCAGAGAGCCAGAATTTGGCTCCAAAATATGGCTCAAGGGTCGAATTTGGGATGTTTAGGATATTTTGAAAACTGCAGAAAAGGTTTGGGCAAAATGTGATCCATCGCAGTTTCAGTAATTGGCATAGTTTCGGTATAAAAAGTCATAATTTCAAACTGCGAATACATGCAAAGAGCCAAAATTTGGCTCCAAAACATGGCTCAAGGATCGACTTTGGGATGTTTGGGATATTTTGAAAACTGCAGGGAGGGTTTGGGCAAAATGTGATCCATCGCTGCTTTCAGTAATTGGCATACTTTCGGTATAAAAATTCGTAATTTCAAACTGCGAATACGTGCAGAGAGCCAGAATTTGGCTCCAAAATATGGCTCAAGCGTTGAATTTGGGACATTTGGGATATTTTGAAAACCTGGGGGGGGGGAGGACAAAATGTGAACCATCGCTGCTTTCAGTAATTAGCATATTTTTAGTATAAAAAGTCGTAAATACAAACTGCGAATACGTACAAAAAGTCGAAATTTCAAACTGCTAATAAGTGCAGGGAGCCACAATTTGGCTCCAAAATATGGATCAAGAGTCAAATTTGCGATGTTTGGGATATTTTGAAAACTGCAGGGAGGTTTTGGGCAAAATGTGACCCATCGCCACTCTAAGTAATTGGCATATTTTCGGTACAAAAAGGCATAATTTCAAACTGCGGATACGTGCAGAGAGCCCGAATTTGACTCCAAAATATGGCTCACGGGTCAAATTTGGGATGTTTGGGATATTTTGAAAACTGCAGAGAGGATTTGGGCAAAATGTGATCCATCGCCGCTTTCAGTAATTGGCATATTTTCGGTAAAAAAGTCGTAATTTCAAACTGCGAATACATGCAGAAAGCCAAAATTTGGCTCCAAAGCATGGCTCAAGTGTCGAATTTGGGATGTTTGGGATATATAGAAAACTGCAGGGAGGGTTTGGGCAAAATGTGATGAATCGCCGCTTTCAGTAACTGTCATATTTTTGGTATAAAAAGTCGTAATTTCTAACTGCGAATACGTGCAGAGAGCCAGAATTTGATTCCAAAGTATGGCTCAAGCGTTGAATTTGGGACGTTTGGGATATTTTGAAAACTGCGAGGTGGGGATAAGGAGGGTTTGGCCAAAATGTGACCCATTGCTGCTGTCAGTAATTAGCATGTTTCAGTATAAAAAGTCGTAATTTTTAAACTGCGAATACGTGCAGAGTGCAAGAATTTGGCGCCGAAATACGGCTCAAGGGTCGAATTTGGGATGTTATCTTGAGGTTATCTTGAGATGATTTCGGGGCTTTTTAGTGTCCCCACGGCCCGGTTCTCGACTAGGCCTCCACTCCCAGAAAGCAGCCCGTGACAGCTGACTAACAGCCAGGTACCTATTTTACTGCTAGGTAACAGAGGCATAGAGTGAAAGAAACTCTGCCCAATGTTTCTCGCCGGCGCCTGGGATCAAACCCAGGACCAGGATGTTTGGAATATTTTGAAAACTGCAGGGAGGATTTGGGTAAAATGTGATCTATCGCCGCTTTCAGTAATTTGCATATTTTCAGTATAAAAAGTCGTAATTTAAACCGGCGAATACGTGCAGAGAGCCAGAATTTGCCTCCAAAATATGGCTCAAGGGTGGAATTTGGGATGTTTGGGATAATTTGAAAAATGCAAAGGGCGTTTGGGCAAAATGTGACCCATCGCTGCTCTCAGTAATTGGCATATTTTTGGTATAAAATGTAGTTTGAAACTGTGAAAACGTGCAGAGAGCCATAATTTGGCTCCTAAATATGGCTCAAGGGTCGAATTAGAACACTCTCTTCAGCCTCTGCATCACTGTCTTAAGCCTCTGCCTCCCTCTCCTGATCATCTGCATCACTCTCGTAAGCCTCTGCATCACTTTCTTGAGCCTCTGCATAACTCTCTTGAGCATCTGCATCAATCTCTTCAGCCTCTGCATCCCTCGCTTGAGCCTCTTCAACACTCTCTTCAGCCTGCATCACTCTCTTAAACCTCTGAATCCCTCTCTAGAGGCCTCTGCATCACTCTCTGGAACCTCTGCATCACTCTCTTGATCCTCTGCATCACTCTCTTGAGTCTTGACTGAGAGGCAATATTTTGACCTTTATCATCCCCTTTTCCTTTATGTGATTTAAACAAAATATCATCGAATTAGGCAATATTTTGCCGTTTTTCCATGTTTTCGTGAATTTTCAGTTTATTGTTATTATTTCATTAAATATACGAGAAAAATTATGCAAACACATAATTGATCAGAAAATAACCTTAAATACTTCATTTTCAATCATCTATTTGTTTCTCGTTAAAATACTGAGTAAGATATTGAAAAGGGGAGAAGTTCTGTTTTTATTGCATATATCGACGTTTCAGCCGGATTTAAGCGGTTTTACGTGTACATCTTCCTCGGTAATATAAACCGAAAATCAGGAACATTTTAGTTAATTTTAACGAAAACACATTGATTTTCATTATTTGTATTGAAAGCAACATCTTTATACGTCTTTTCTAGGGTCTAAAAAATACGAAACGTCGCTCTATGATTCGAAGTTGAAATCCTCAAATTTGGCATGATAATGACTTTCTCACGTTTTTCATGTAGTTTGATATTACGTAATTATATTCATTTTTACCAATATTTCGATACTATTTCATGTAGTATCACGGTATGTGATTTGGCCTTCAAATCTCAGATTTTCGCATAATATTGCATTTTAAGCAAGTTTTCTTGCATTTTGTTTCGTACTAAAAATCATCGAATTCAGCAATGTTTTGACGTGTATCATCCTCTTTTCCTTTATGTGATATAAACAAAATATCAACGAATTAGGCAATATTTTGCTGTTTTTCCACGTTTTTGTGAATTTTTAGTTTATTGTTATTATTTCATTAAATATACGATAAAAATGATGCAAACACATAATTCATTAGATAATATCCTTAAATACTTCATTTTCAATCAACGATTTGTTTCTCGTTAAAATCCTGAGTAAGATATTGAAAAGGAGAGAAGTTCGGGTTTTATTGCATATATCGACGTTTCAGCCGGATTAGAGCGGTTTTACGTGTACATCTTCCATCGGTAATATAAACCGAAAATCAGGAACATTTTAGTTAATTTTAATGAAAACACATTGATTTTTATTATTTGAATTGGAAGCAACATCTTTATACGTCTTTTCTAGGGTCTAAAAAATACGAAACCTCGCTCTATGATTCGAAGTTAAAATCCTCAAATTTGCAATAATAATGACTTTTTCACGTTTTTCATGTAGTTTGATATTACGTAAATATATTCATTTTTACCAATATTTCGATACTATTTCATGTAGTATCACGATACGTGATTTGGCCTTCAAATCTCAGATTTTCGCATAATATTCCATTTTAAGCAAGTTTTCTTGCTTTTTGTTTCGTACTAAAAATCATCGAGTTCAGCAATATTTTGACGTTTATCATCCCCTTTTCCTTTATGTGATATAAACAAATTATCATCGAATTACGCAATATTTTGTTTTTTTTCCACGTTTTTGTGAATTTTCAGTTTATTGTTATTATTTCATTAAATATACGAGAAAAATTATGCAAACACATAATTGATTAGATAATATCCTTAAATACTTCATTTTCAATCAACTATTTGTTTCTCGTTAAAATCCTGAGTAAGATATTGAAAAGGAGAGAAGTTCGGTTTTTATTGCATATATCGACGTTTCAGCCGGAATAGAGCGGTTTTACGTGTACATCTTCCATCGGTAATATAAACAGAAAATCAGGAACATTCTAGTTAATTGTAATGAAACGCATTGATTTTTATCATTTGTATTGGAAACAACATTGTCAAATGTCTTTTCATGGATCTAAATAATACGAAACCTCGCTTTATGATTCGAAGTTAAAATCTTCAAATTTGGTATAATAGTGACTTTTTCACGTTTTACATGTAGTTTGATATTACGTATATATATTCATTTCTACCAATATTTCGATACAATTTCATGTAGTATCACGGTATGTGATTTGGCCTTCAAATCTCAGATTTTCGCATAATATTGCATTTTAAGCATGTTTTCTTGCATTTTGTTTCGTAATAAAAATCATCGAATTCTGCAATATTTTGACGTTTATCATCCCCTTTTCCTTTATGTGATATAAACAAAATATCATCGAATTAGGCAATATTTTGCTGTTTTTCCACGTTTTTGTGAATTTTCAGTTTATTGTTATTAATTCATTATATATACGAGAAACATATGCAAACACATAATTCATCAGACTATAAGCTTAAATACTTAATTTTCAATCATCTATTTGTTTCTCGTTAAAATACTGCGTAAGATATTGAAAAGGGGAGAAGTTCTGTTTTTATTGCATATATCGACGTTTCAGCCGGATTAGAACGGTTTTACGTGTACATCTTCCATCTGTAATATAAACCGAAAATCAGGAACATTTTAGTTAATTCTAATGAAAACGCATAAATTTTTATCATTTGCATTGGAAGCAACATCTTTATACATCTTTTCTAGGGTCTAAAAAATACGAAACCTCGCTTTATGATTCGAACTTAAACTTCGAATCCCATATTTGGCATAAAAATGACTTTTTCACGTTTTTCATGTAGTTTGATATTACGTAAATATATTCATTTTTACCAATATTTCGATACTATTTCATGTAGTATCACGATACGTGATTTGGCCTTCAAATCTCAGATTTTCGCATAATATTGCATTTTAAGCAAGTTTTCTTGCTTTTTGTTTCGTACTAAAAATCATCGAATTCAGGAATATTTTGACGTTTATCATCCCCTTTTCCTTTATGTGATAAAAACAAATTATCATCGAATTACGCAATATTTTGCTGTTTTTCCACGTTTTTGTGAATTTTCAGTTTATTGTTATTATTTCATTAAATATACGAGAAAAATTATGCAAACACATAATTGATTAGATAATATCCTTAAATACTTCATTTTCAATCAACTATTTGTTTCTCGTTAAAATCCTGAGTAAGATATTGAAAAGGAGAGAAGTTCGGTTTTTATTGCATATATCGACGTTTCAGCCGGAATAGAGCGGTTTTACGTGTACATCTTCCATCGGTAATATAAACAGAAAATCAGGAACATTTTAGTTAATTGTAATGAAACACATTGATTTTTATCATTTGTATTGGAAACAACATTGTCAAATGTCTTTTCTTGGATCTAAATAATACGAAACCTCGCTTTATGATTCGAAGTTAAAATCTTCAAATTTGGTATAATAGTGACTTTTTCACGTTTTTCATGTAGTTTGATATTAAGTAAATATATTCATTTCTACCAATATTTCGATACAATTTCATGTAGTATCACGGTATGTGATTTGGCCTTCAAATCTCAGATTTTCTCATAATATGGCATTTTAAACATGTTTTCTTGCATTTTGTTTCGTAATACAAATCATCGAATTCAGCAATATTTTGACGTTTATCATCCCATTTTCCTTTATGTGATATAAACAAAATATCATCGAATTAGGCAATATTTTGCTGTTTTTCCACGTTTTTGTGAATTTTCAGTTTATTGTTATTAATTCATTATATATACAATAAAAATGATGAAAACACATAATTGATTAGAAATTAACCTTAAACACTTCATTTTCAATCAACTATTTGTTTTTCGTTAAAATACTGAGTAAGATATTGGAAAGGGGAGAAATTCTGTATTTATTGCATATATCGACGTTTCAGCCGGATTAGAGCGGTTTTACGTGTACATCTTCCATCGGTAATATAAACGGAAAATTAGGAACATTTCAGTTAATTCTAATGAAAACACATTGATTTTTATCATATGTATTTGAAACAAAATTGTCATATGTCTTTTCTTGGATCTAAATAATACGAAACCTCGCTCAATGATTTGAAGTTAAAATCGTCAAATATGGTAATATAGTGACTTTTTCACGTTATTCAGGTAGTGTAATTTTACGTAAATATATTCGTTTTTATCAATATTTCGATACTACTTCAGGTTTTCTCACGATATGTGATTTGGCCTTCAAATCTCAGATTTTCGCAAAATATTGCATTTTAAGCAAGTTTTCTTGCATTTTGTTTTGTACTAAAAATCATCGAATTTAGCAATATTTTGACCTTCATCTTCCCCTTTTCCTTTATGTGATTTAAACATAATATCATCGAATTAGGCAATATTTTGCTGTTTTTCCGCGTTTTCGTGAATTTTCAGTTTATTAATATTATTTCATTAAATATACGAGAAAAATTATGCAAACACATAATTGGTCAGAAAATAACCTTAAATACTTTATTTTCAATCATCTATTTGTTTCTCGTTAAAATACTGAGTAAGATATTGAAAAGGGGAGAAGTTCTGTTTTTATTGCATATATCGACGGTTCAGCCGGATTTAAGCGGTTTTACGTGTACATCGTCCATCGGTAATATAAACCGAAAATCAGGAACATTTTAGTTAATTTTAATGAAAACACATTGATTTTTATTATTTGTATTGGAAGCAACATCTTTATACGTCTTTTCTAGGGTCTAAAAAATACGAAACCTCGCTCTATGATTCGAAGTTAAAATCCTCAAATTTGCAATAATAATGACTTTTTCACGTTTTTCATGTAGTTTGATATTACGTAAATATATTCATTTTTACCAATTTTTCGATACTATTTCATGTAGTATCACAGTACGTGATTTGGCCTTCAAATCTCAGATTTTCGTATAATATTGCATTTTAAGCAAGTTTTCTTGCATTTTGTTTCGTACTAAAAATCATCGTATTCAGCAATATTTTGACGTTTATCATCCCCTTTTCCTTTATGTGATTTAAACAAAATCCTGATTTTGATCCTGATTTTCCGCTTATATTACAGATGGAAGATGTATACGTAAAACCACTCTAATCCGGCTGAAACATCGATATATGCCAAAAAAACAGAACTTCTCCCCTTTTCAATATCTTACTCAGTATTTTAACGAGAAACAAATAGTTGATTGAAAATGAAGTATTTATTGTTAATTTCTGATCAATTATATGTTTGCATCATTTATATCGTATATTTAATGAATTAGTAACAATAAACTGAAAATTCACAAAAACGTGGAAAAACGGCAAAATATTGCCTAATTCGATGATATTTTCTTTAAATCACATCAACGAAAAGGGGATGATAAACGTCAAAATATTGCTAAATTCGATGATTTTAAGTACAAAATAAAACGCAAGAAAACTTGCTTAAAATGCAATATTATGCAAAATTCTGAGATTTGAAGGCCAAATCACATATCGTGATACTACATGAAGTAGTATCGAAATATTGGTAAAAACGAATATATTTACGTAAAATCACACTACATGAAAAACGAGAAAAAAGTCACATTTTACCAAATTTGACGATTTTAACTTCAAATCATAGAGCGAGGTTTCGTATTATTTAGATCCAAGAAAAGACATGGCAATTTTGCTCCAATACAAATGATAAAAATCAATGTGTTTTCATTAGAATTAACTAAAATGATCCTGATTTTCCGCTTATATTACAGATGGAAGATGTACACGTAAAACCGCTCTAATCCGGCTGAAACGTCGATATATGCAATAAAAACAGAACTTCTCCCCTTTTCAATATCTTAATCAGTATTTAAACGAGAAACAAATAGTTGATTGAAAATGAAGTATTTAATGTTAATTTCTAATCAATTATGTGTTTGAATCATTTATATCGTATATTTAACGAATTAATAACAATAAACTGAATATTCACAAAAACGTGGAAAAACGGTAAAATATTGCCTAATTCGATGATATTTTCTTTATATCACAAAAAGGAAAAGAGGATGATAAACGTCAAAATTTTGCTAAATTCGATGATTTTTAGTAAAAAACAAAACGCAAGAAAACTTGCTTAAAATGCAATATTATGCGAAATTCTGAGATTTGAAGGCCAAATCACGTATCGTGATACTACATGAAGTAGTATCGAAATATTGGTAAAAACGAATATATTTACGTAAAATCACACTACATGAAAAACGTGAAAAAATCACTATTTTACCAACTTTGAGGATTTTAACTTCAAATCATAGAACGAGGTTTCGTATTATTTAGATCCAAGATATGACAATGTTGTTTCCAATACAAATGATAAAAATCAATGTGTTTTCATTAGAATTAACTAAAATGATTCTGATTTTCCGCTTATATTACAGATGGAAGATGTACACGTAAAACCGCTCTAATGCGGCTGAAACGTCGATATATGCAATAAAAACAGAACTTCTCCCCTTTGCAATATCTTAATCAGTATTTTTAACGAGAAACAAATAGTTAATTGAAAATGAAGTATTTATTGTTAATTTCTAATCAATTATGTGTTTGCATCATTTATATCGTATATTTAATGAATTAATAACAATAAACTGAAAATTCACAAAAACGTGGAAAAACGGCAAAATATTGCCTATTTCGATAATATTTTCATTAAATCACATAAAGGAAATGAAGATGATAAAAGTGAAAATATTGCTAAATTTGATGATTTTTATTACAAAACCAAACGCAAGAAAACTTGCTTGAAATGCAATATTATGCGAAATTCTGTGATTTGAAGGCCAAATCACATATCGTGATACTATACTACATGAAGTAGTATCGAAATATTGGTAAAAACAAATATATTTACGTAAAATCACACTACATGAAAAACGTGAAAAAAGTCACTATTATACCAAATTTGAGGATTTTAACTTCAAATCATAGAACGAGGTTTCGTAATATTTAGATCTAAGAAAAGACATGACAATGTTGTTTCCAATACAAATGATATAAATCAATGTGTTTTCATTAGAATTAACTAAAATGATCCTGATATTCCGCTTATATTACAGATGGAAGATGTACACGTAAAACCGCTCTAATCCGGCTGAAACGTCGATATATGCAATAAAAAACAGAACTTCTCCCCTTTTCAATATCTTACTCAGTATTTTTAACGAGAAACAAATATTTGATTGAAAATGAAGTATTTATTGTTAATTTCTAATCAATTATGTGTTTGCATCATTTATATCGTATATTTAATGAATTAATAACAATAAACTGAAAATTCACAAAAACGTGGAAAAACGGCAAAATATTGCCTAATTCGATGATATTTTTTTTTAAATCACATAAAGGAAATGAGGATGATAAACGTCAAAATATTGCTAAATTTGATGATTTTTACTACAAAACCAAACGCAAGAAAACTTGCTTGAAATGCAATATTATGCGAAATTCTGTGATTTGAAGGCCAAATCACATATCGTGATACTACATGAAGTAGTATCGAAATATTGGTTAAAACGAATATATTTACGTAAAATCACACTACACGAGAAACGTGAAAAAAGTCACTATTTTACCATATTTGAGGATTTTAACTTCAAATCATAGAACGAGGTTTCGTAATATTTAGATCCAAGAAAAGAAATATGACAATGTTGTTTCCAATACAAATGATATAAATCAATGTGTTTTCATTAGAATTAACTAAAATGATCATGATTTTCCGCTGATATTACCGATGGAAGATGTATACGTAAAACCACTCTAATCCGGCTGAAACATCGATATATGCAATAAAAACAGAACTTCTCCCCTTTTCAATATCTTAATTGAAATTTTTTTCAATTAAGTATTTCAATATCAGTATTTTTAACGAGAAACAAATATTTGATTGAAAATGAAGTATTTATTGTTAATTTCTAATCAATTATGTGTTTGCATCATTTATATCGTATATTTAATGAATTAATAACAATAAACTGAAAATTCACAAAAACGTGGAAAAACGGCAAAATATTGCCTATTTCGATAATATTTTCATTAAATCACATAAAGGAAATGAAGATGATAAAAGTGAAAATATTGCTAAATTTGATGATTTTTAGTACAAAACCAAACGTAAGAAAACTTGCTTGAAATGCAATATTATGCGAAATTCTGTGATTTGAAGGCCAAATCACATATCGTGATGCTACATGAAGTAGTATCGAAATATTGGTTAAAACGAATATATTTACGTAAAATCACACTACATGAAAAACGTGAAAAAAGTCACTATTTTACCAAATTTGAGGATTTTAACTTGAAATCATAGAACGAGGTTTCGTAATATTTAGATCCAAGAAAAGACATATGACAATGTTGTTTCCAATACAAATGATAAAAATCAATGTGTTTTCATTAGAATTAACTAAAATGATCCTGATTTTCCGCTTATATTACAGATGGAAGATGTATACGTAAAACCACTCTAATCCGGATGAAACATCGATATATGCCAAAAAAACAGAACTTCTCCCCATTTCAATATCTTACTCAGTATTTTAACGAGAAACAAATAGTTGATTGAAAATGAAGTATTAATTGTTAATTTCTGATCAATTATATGTTTGCATCATTTATATCGTATATTTAATGAATTAGTAACAATAAACTGAAAATTCACAAAAACGTGTAAAAACGTCAAAATATTGCCTAATTCGATGATATTTTCTTTAAATCACATCAACGAAAAGGGGATGATAAACGTCAAAATATTGCTAAATTCGATGATTTTAAGTACAAAATAAAACGCAAGAAAACTTGCTTAAAATGCAATATTATGCAAAATTCTGAGATTTGAAGGCCAAATCACATATCGTGATACTACATGAAATAGTATCGAAATATTGGTAAAAACGAATATATTTACGTAAAATCACATTACATGAAAAACGTGAAAAAAGTCACTATTATACCAAATTTGAGGATTTTAACTTCAAATCATAGAACGAGGTTTCGTAATATTTAGATCTAAGAAAAGACATGACAATGTTGTTTCCAATACAAATGATATAAATCAATGTGTTTTCATTAGAATTAACTAAAATGATCCTGATTTTCCGCTTATATTACAGATGGAAGATGTACACGTAAAACCGCTCTAATCCGGCTGAAACGTCGATATATGCAATAAAAAACAGAACTTCTCCCCTTTTCAATATCTTAATCAGTATTTTTAACGAGAAACAAATATTTGATTGAAAATGAAGTATTTATTGTTAATTTCTAATCAATTATGTGTTTGCATCATTTATATCGTATATTTAATGAATTAATAACAATAAACTGAAAATTCACAAAAACGTGGAAAAACGGCAAAATATTGCCTAATTCGATGATATTTTCTTTAAATCACATAAAGGAAATGAGGATGATAAACGTCAAAATATTGCTAAATTTGATGATTTTTACTACAAAACCAAACGCAAGAAAACTTGCTTGAAATGCAATATTATGCGAAATTCTGTGATTTGAAGGCCAAATCACATATCGTGATACTACATGAAGTAGTATCGAAATATTGGTTAAAACGAATATATTTACGTAAAATCACACTACATGAAAAACGTGAAAAAAGTCACTATTTTACCAAATTTGAGGATTTTAACTTGAAATCATAGAACGAGGTTTCGTAATATTTAGATCCAAGAAAAGACATATGACAATGTTGTTTCCAATACAAACGATAAAAATCAATGTGTTTTCATTAGAATTAACTAAAATGATCCTGATTTTCCGCTTATATTACAGATGGAAGATGTATACGTAAAACCACTCTAATCCGGCTGAAACATCGATATATGCCAAAAAAAACAGAACTTCTCCCCTTTTCAATATCTTACTCAGTATTTTAACGAGAAACAAATAGTTGATTGAAAATGAAGTATTTATTGTTAATTTCTGATCAATTATATGTTTGCATCATTTATATCGTATATTTAATGAATTAGTAACAATAAACTGAAAATTCACAAAAACGTGGAAAAACGGCAAAATATTGCCTAATTCGATGATATTTTCTTTAAATCACATCAACGAAAAGGGGATGATAAACGTCAAAATATTGCTAAATTCGATGATTTTAAGTACAAAATAAAACGCAAGAAAAATTGCTTAAAATGCAATATTATGCAAAATTCTGAGATTTGAAGGCCAAATCACATATCGTGATACTACATGAAGTAGAATCGAAATATTGGTAAAAACGAATATATTTACGTAAAATCACACTACATGAAAAACGTGAAAAAAGTCACTATTATACCAAATTTGAGGATTTTAACTTCAAATCATAGAACGAGGTTTCGTAATATTTAGATCTAAGAAAAGACATGACAATGTTGATTCCAATACAAATGATATAAATCAATGTGTTTTCATTAGAATTAACTAAAATGATCCTGATTTTCCGCTTATATTACAGATGGAAGATGTACACCTAAAACCGCTCTAATCCGGCTGAAACGTCGATATATGCAATAAAAACAGAACTTCTCCCCTTTTCAATATCTTAATCAGTATTTTTAACGAGAAACAAATATTTGATTGAAAATGAAGTATTTATTGTTAATTTCTAATCAATTATGTGTTTGCATCATTTATATCGTATATTTAATGAATTAATAACAATAAACTGAAAATTCACAAAAACGTGGAAAAACGGCAAAATATTGCCTAATTCGATGATATTTTCTTTAAATCACTTAAAGGAAATGAGGATGATAAACGTCAAAATATTGCTAAATTTGATGATTTTTACTACAAAACCAAACGCAAGAAAACTTGCTTGAAATGCAATATTATGCGAAATTCTGTGATTTGAAGGCCAAATCACATATCGTGATACTACATGAAGTAGTATCGAAATATTGGTAAAAACGAATATATTTACGTAAAATCACACTACATGAAAAACGTGAAAAATGTCACTATTTTACCAAATTTGAGGATTTTAACTTGAAATCATAGAACGAGGTTTCGTAATATTTAGATCCAAGAAAAGACATATGACAATGTTGTTTCCAATACAAATGATATAAATCAATGTGTTTTCATTAGAATTAACTAAAATGATCCTGATTTTCCGCTTATATTACAGATGGAAGATGTATACGTAAAACCACTCTAATCCGGCTGAAACATCGATATATGCAATAAAAACAGAACTTCTCCCCTTTTCAATATCTTACTCAGTATTTTAACTAGAAACAAATAGTTGATTGAAAATGAAGTATTTATTGTTAATTTCTGATCAATTATATGTTTGCATCATTTATATCGTATATTTAATGAATTAGTAACAATAAACTGAAAATTCACAAAAACGTGGAAAAACGGCAAAATATTGCCTAATTCGATGATATTTTCTTTAAATCACATCAACGAAAAGGGGATGATAAACTTCAAAATATTGCTAAATTCGATGATTTTAAGTACAAAATAAAACGCAAGAAAACTTGCTTAAAATGCAATATTATGCAAAATTCTGAGATTTGAAGGCCAAATCACATATCGTGATACAACATGAAGTAGTATCGAAATATTGGTAAAAACGAATATATTTACGTAAAATCACACTACATGAAAAACGAGAAAAAAGTCACATTTTACCAAATTTGACGATTTTAACTTCAAATCATAGAGCGAGGTTTCGTATTATTTAGATCCAAGAAAAGACATGACAATTTTGCTCCAATACAAATGATAAAAATCAATGTGTTTTCATTAGAATTAACTAAAATGATCCTGATTTTCCGCTTATATTACAGATGGAAGATGTACACGTAAAACCGCTCTAATCCGGCTGAAACGTCGATATATGCAATAAAAACAGAACTTCTCCCCTTTTCAATATCTTAATCAGTATTTAAACGAGAAACAAATAGTTGATTGAAAATGAAGTATTTAATGTTAATTTCTAATCAATTATGTGTTTGCATCATTTATATCGTATATTTAATGAATAAATAACAATAAACTGAATATTCACAAAAACGTGGAAAAACGGTAAAATATTGCCTAATTCGATGATATTTTCTTTATATCACAAAAAGGAAAAGAGGATGATAAACGTCAAAATATTGCTAAATTCGATGATTTTAAGTAAAAAACAAAACGCAAGAAAACTTGCTTGAAATGCAATATTATGCAAAATTCTGTGGTTTGAAGGCCAAATCACATATCGTGATACTACATGAAGTAGTATCGAAATATTGGTTAAAACGAATATATTTACGTAAAATCACACTACATGAAAAACGTGAAAAAAGTCACTATTTTACCAAATTTGAGGATTTTAACTTCAAATCATAGAACGAAGTTTCGTAATATTTAGATCCAAGAAAAGACATATGACAATGTTGTTTCCAATACAAATGATATAAATCAATGTGTTTTCATTAGAATTAACTAAAATGATCATGATTTTCCGCTTATATTACCGATGGAAGATGTATACGTAAAACCACTCTAATCCGGCTGAAACATCGATATATGCAATAAAAACAGAACTTCTCCCCTTTTCAATATCTTAATTGAAATTTTTTTCAATTAAGTATTTCAATATCAGTATTTTTAACGAGAAACAAATATTTGATTGAAAATGAAGTATTTATTGTTAATTTCTAATCAATTATGTGTTTGCATCATTTATATCGTATATTTAATGAATTAATAACATTAAACTGAAAATTCACAACAACGTGGAAAAACGGCAAAATATTGCCTATTTCGATAATATTTTCATTAAATCACATAATGGAAATGAAGATGATAAAAGTGAAAATATTGATAAATTTGATGATTTTTATTACAAAACCAAACGCAAGAAAACTTGCTTGAAATGCAATATTATGCGAAATTCTGTGATTTGAAGGCCAAATCACATATCGTGATACTACATGAAGTAGTATCGAAATATTGGTTAAAACGAATATATTTACGTAAAATCACACTACATGAAAAACGTGAAAAAAGTCACTATTTTACCAAATTTGAGGATTTTAACTTCAAATCATAGAACGAGGTTTCGTAATATTTAGATCTAAGAAAAGACATATGACAATGTTGTTTCCAATACAAATGATATAAATCAATGTGTTTTCATTAGAATTAACTAAAATGATCCTGATTTTCCGCTTATATTACAGATGGAAGATGTACACGTAAAACCGCTCTAATCCGGCTGAAACGTCGATATATGCAATAAAAACAGAACTTCTCCCCTTTTCAATATCTTAATCAGTATTTTTAACGAGAAACAAATATTTGATTGAAAATGAAGTATTTATTGTTAATTTCTAATCAATTATGTGTTTGCATCATTTATATCGTATATTTAATGAATTAATAACAATAAACTGAAAATTCACAAAAACGTGGAAAAACGGCAAAATATTGCCTAATTCGATGATATTTTCTTTAAATCACATAAAGGAAATGAGGATGATAAACGTCAAAATATTGCTAAATTTGATGATTTTTACTACAAAACCAAACGCAAGAAAACTTGCTTGAAATGCAATATTATGCGAAATTCTGTGATTTGAAGGCCAAATCACATATCGTGATACTACATGAAGTAGTATCGAAATATTGGTTAAAACGAATATATTTACGTAAAATCACACTACATGAAAAACGTGAAAAAAGTCACTATTTTACCAAATTTGAGGATTTTAACTTCAAATCATAGAACGAGGTTTCGTAATATTTAGATCCAAGAAAAGACATATGACAATGTTGTTTCCAATACAAATGATATAAATCAATGTGTTTTCATTAGAATTAACTAAAATGATCCTGATTTTCCGCTTATATTACAGATGGAAGATGTATACGTAAAACAACTCTAATCCGGCTGAAACATCGATATATGCAATAAAAACAGAACTTCTCCCCTTTTCAATATCTTACTCAGTATTTTAACGAGAAACAAATAGTTGATTGAAAATGAAGTATTTATTGTTAATTTCTGATCAATTATATGTTTGCATCATTTATATCGTATATTTAATGAATTAGTAACAATAAACTGAAAATTCACAAAAACGTGGAAAAACGGCAAAATATTGCCTAATTCGATGATATTTTCTTTAAATCACATCAACGAAAAGGGGATGATAAACGTCAAAATATTGCTAAATTCGATGATTTTAAGTACAAAATAAAACGCAAGAAAACTTGCTTAAAATGCAATATTATGCAAAATTCTGAGATTTGAAGGCCAAATCACATATCGTGATACTACATGAAGTAGTATCGAAATATTGGTAAAAACGAATATATTTACGTAAAATCACACTACATGAAAAACGTGAAAAAAGTCACTATTATACCAAATTTGAGGATTTTAACTTCAAATCATAGAACGAGGTTTCGTAATATTTAGATCTAAGAAAAGACATGACAATGTTGTTTCCAATACAAATGATGTAAATCAATGTGTTTTCATTAGAATTAACTAAAATGATCCTGATTTTCCGCTTATATTACAGATGGAAGATGTACACGTAAAACCGCTCTAATCCGGCTGAAACGTCGATATATGCAATAAAAACAGAACTTCTCCCCTTTTCAATATCTTAATCAGTATTTTTAACGAGAAACAAATATTTGATTGAAAATGAAGTATTTATTGTTAATTTCTAATCAATTATGTGTTTGCATCATTTATATCGTATATTTAATGAATTAATAACAATAAACTGAAAATTCACAAAAACGTGGAAAAACGGCAAAATATTGCCTAATTCGATGATATTTTCTTTAAATCACATAAAGGAAATGAGGATGATAAACGTCAAAATATTGCTAAATTTGATGATTTTTACTACAAAACCAAACGCAAGAAAACTTGCTTGAAATGCAATATTATGCGAAATTCTGTGATTTGAAGGCCAAATCACATATCGTGATGCTACATGAAGTAGTATCGAAATATTGGTAAAAACGAATATATTTACGTAAAATCACACTACATGAAAAACGTGAAAAAAGTCACTATTATACCAAATTTGAGGATTTTAACTTCAAATCATAGAACGAGGTTTCGTAATATTTAGATCCAAGAAAAGACATATGACAATGTTGTTTCCAATACAAATGATATAAATCAATGTGTTTTCATTAGAATTAACTAAAATGATCCTGATTTTCCGCTTATATTACAGATGGAAGATGTATACGTAAAACAACTCTAATCCGGCTGAAACATCGATATATGCAATAAAAACAGAACTTCTCCCCTTTTCAATATCTTACTCAGTATTTTAACGAGAAACAAATAGTTGATTGAAAATGAAGTATTTATTGTTAATTTCTGATCAATTATATGTTTGCATCATTTATATCGTATATTTAATGAATTAGTAACAATAAACTGAAAATTCACAAAAACGTGGAAAAACGGCAAAATATTGCCTAATTCGATGATATTTTCTTTAAATCACATCAACGAAAAGGGGATGATAAACGTCAAAATATTGCTAAATTCGATGATTTTAAGTACAAAACAAAACGCAAGAAAACTTGCTTAAAATGCAATATTATGCAAAATTCTGAGATTTGAAGGCCAAATCACATATCGTGATACTACATGAAGTAGTATCGAAATATTGGTAAAAACGAATATATTTACGTAAAATCACACTACATGAAAAACGAGAAAAAAGTCACATTTTACCAAATTTGACGATTTTAACTTCAAATCATAGAGCGAGGTTTCGTATTATTTAGATCCAAGAAAAGACATGACAATTTTGCTCCAATACAAATGATAAAAATCAATGTGTTTTCATTAGAATTAACTAAAATGATCCTGATTTTCCGCTTATATTACAGATGGAAGATGTACACGTAAAACCGCTCTAATCCGGCTGAAACGTCGATATATGCAATAAAAACAGAACTTCTCCCCTTTTCAATATCTTAATCAGTATTTAAACGAGAAACAAATAGTTGATTGAAAATAAATTTGGCCCTAAATAATTGGCCACCTTTCAGCACTTCTGCCTCCTCCTTTTCCCTCGCCTCCTCTCTACCTCTGCATCCTGACCTCTCTAACCTCTGACACTCTCTAACCTCTGCATCATTTCTTAGCCTCTGCATTTAACCTCTTCAACACTCTCTTCCCTGCTCACCTTCCTATCCCTCCGGGCCTCTTACACTCTCTACCTCCATACCTCTCTTTGCCTCTGCTCACTCTCTTACTCTGACATTCTTGACTTTACTTTTCCCCTTTTTATTTATATCATTTAGATTTACAATTCATTTTTCTTTTTCATTTTTTATTTTTATTTAATTTAAATATAAAATTATGCAAAATTTGATGAAAATACCTAAATACATTTTCAAATCTTTTTTTCTTTAAATACTGGTAAGATATTAAAAAAAATTTTTTGAATTTCGGTTTACCGATTAACGGTTTATGCTCCTTTTAAATCCAAATTAACTTTTAATTTCCAAAATATTTCATTAAAATTAAGAAATTTTATTTCGGGAAAAAAACGTTTATTTTAATTAAATTTCAGGTTTAGTTTTTTACGTTTTTCTGTATTAAATAAAATTTTATTATTTCAAGTTGAACATATTGGTTTATGATTTTCTTAAACCATTTTAAATTTTTTCGAATTTTCTTTACAAATTTTCATAATTAAATTTATCCGATATTGCTTTTTTGGATTTCCCTTTAATTTAATTTCACGTTTTATTTTATTTTTCATATTTTAAATTTCATTATGTATCCATAATTTTTTAAAAATTAAACCAAATTGATTAATTTCTTTTCCATTTTAAAAGTTTTTTTTTATTGATTAATACGTAAAAAATGAGATTAACATTTCCATTACGGTAATTATCCAAATATTAATTTAAAACAAATTGTTTTTTAAATTGGAAAAATTGAAAAATTTTTTTCCACGTTTTCGGTTTTTAGTTATTTATTAATAAAAAACGTCAAATTAATAATAAAACAATATTTTATTATTTTTAATTAATTTTAAATTTTTACTTTTAAATGTAACTTATATTCAGAAAAGATTTGGAAATTGATTTTATTCATTTTCGGTTTTCTAAACTTTAATCGTTTACAATCCTTTTCTATTATAAACTTTCAAATCAAAATTTTTTTTCAGTTTTTTTTTTGTTTTGTAATTTTATTATTTATATTATTGAAACAAAATTCTTTCTCCTTTTTTGTAGTATAAAAATTAGAAACCTTTTTTTAATTCAGTTTTGGAAAATCCTTTATGTAATTATTAAAAACGAAAAATTTATGTATTGAATTAGTAATATCTTAACATCTTTCACAATATTTTTCAAAATAAACTTTATTTATAATTTAAGAAAGTTGTTTTTCATTCGTTTGAAAATTTTCAATTTCTTTTGCATTCCCAAAGTTTTCTTAATTTTAAAGTTTCAAATTTTCTAATAAAATTCAATTTAAATTGATTTTCTTTTATTAATACAAATTTCTAAATTATGTTATATGGTTTCCTTATAATCAAGATTTTATAATATTGAATTAAATTTTCAATTTTATTAAATTAAATTTTCACTTTTCTTTTTATGTATATAAAAAATAAATTGCAATAGCTTTCCGGTTGGAATTTGTTTTTAAACTTCATTTTCAAAAATCAAACATTTTGTTTTTAAATAATATTTAAAAAAATCTCGGAATTGCAAATTATGACGTTTACAAAATCGACGTTTAGTCGATTACAAATTTTCTAATTCCATTAGCGGTATTTTTTTGAAACATAAAATTTATTAATATGGAAAATCTTTAAAACCATTTAAAATTAACTTTTATAAATTCAATCAAATTGCGAATCCTTTTGAAAAAATGGGAACTTCTTTTCTTATTTGAATTTCGAATTAAATTAAATTTGGTGTACAATTTTTACCTTTCTATTTAATATATTTTTCATTTATTAGTTTATTAAACAAAATTTTATATTTCAGGAAATTTTAACTTTTCATGGTTATCAAACGAAATGTTTGTAAAAATTATTCAATTATTCAAATTTTTGTAAAACTTTTGTATTTATTGATTTTTATTCGTAAATTAAAATTTAACAATTGATTTCATAATTTAATATATTTTCATCACTTTTTTTGATAAATTAGAATATAGGAAATTTTTTTTTGTTAATTCACGTTCCAATATGGTTTTCGTTTTCATTTTTTTAAAATATATCAGAACATTTTGAATAAAAATTCGTTTTACTTATTAAAACATATTCAATTTTTTCTGTTAAATTACGAAATTTGTTTATTGATTAAAAAAAATTTGAAATTTAATAATGACTTTTTTTCCGTTAAAGATTTTAAAAAATTTTTTTATCATAATAGTATTAAACCGGAAATAAGCTTTATATTTCATAAGAAAACATTACATTTTGTTAATACAAATTCATTGAAATTTTGAATATTTAATTCTATTTAAAATTAAAATTCTAAATATAAATTAAATTTGGTTAATCCAATTTGGTAATAATTTTTTCACTTTTCAGTATTAATTTATAAAATATATTATTTTCTTACCAATATTTCATATTTTTCGATATGTGATTTGGTTCAAATTCAATTTTATAAAGCTTTTAAACGTTTTCTTTTTTTTCGAAAAAAAATAAATTTCAAAATTTTAGAAATTTTTTTTATTTAATTTTTTAAAATTGGAAATTTTCATTTTTGAATTTCCCAAATTTTTGGTTTTTCCAAATTTTTAGTACGAAACAAAATGCAAGAAAACTTAATTAAAATGCAATATTATGCGAAATTCTGAGATATGAAGGCCAAATCACATATCGTGATACCACATGAAATAGTATCGAAATATTGGTAAAAATTAAGATATTTTACTACATGAAATCCTGAAAAATTTTACTATTATACCAAATTTGAGGATTTTAACTTCGAATCATAAAGCGAGGTTTCGTATTATTTAGATCCAAGAAAAGACATATGACAATGTTGTTTCCAATACAAATGATAAAAATAAATGTGTTTTCATTAGAATTAACTAAAATGTTCCTGATTTTCCGTTTATATTATCGATGGAAGATGTACACGTAAAACCGCTCTATTCCGGCTGAAAAGTCGATATATGCAATAAAAACCGACATCTCCCCTTTTCAATATCTTACTCAGTATTTTAACGAGAAACAAATAGTTGATTGAAAATGAAGTACTTAAGGTTATATTCTAATCAATTATATGTTTGCATCATTTTTATCGTATATTTAATGAATTATTAAGAATAAACTGAAAATTCACAAAAAACGTGGAAAACCGGTAAAATCTTGCCTAATTCGATGGTATTTTGATTAAATCACATAAAGGAAAAGGGGATGATAAACGTCAAAATATTGCTAAATTAAATGATTTTTCGTACGAAACAAAATGCAAGAAAACATGCTTAAAATGAAATATTATGCGAAATTCTGATATATGAAGGCCAAATCACATATCGTGATACGACATGAAATAGTATCGAAATATTGGTAAAAATGAATATATTTACGTAATATCAAACTACATGAAAAACGTGAAAAAATTCACTATTATACCAAATTTGAGGATTTTAACTTCGAATCGTAAAGCGAGGTTTCGTATTATTTAGATCCAAGAAAAGACATATTACAATGTTGTTTCCAACACAAATGATAAAATCAATGTGTTTTCATTAGAATTAACTAAAATTAACTAAAATGTTCCTGATTTTCTGTTTATATTACCGATGGAAGATATACACGTAAAACCGCTCTAATCCGGCTGAAACGTCGAAATATGCAATAAAAACAGAACTTCTCGCCTTTTCAATATCTTACTCAGTATTTTAACGAGAAACAATTAGTTGATTGAAAATGAAGTATTTAAGGTTAATTTCTAATCAATTATGTGTTTGCATCATTTTTTTCGTATATTAAAAGAATTAATAATAATATCAATAAACGGAAACATCACAAAAAAGTGAAAACGGGAAAATCTTGCCTAATTCGATGATATTTTGTTTAAATCACATAAAGGAAAAGGGGATGATAAACGTGAAAATATTGCTAAATTCGATGATTTTTCGTACGAAACAAAACGCAAGAAAACTTGCTTAAAATGCAATTTTATGCGAAATTCTGAGATTTGAAGGCTAAATCACATATCGTGATACTACATGAAATAGTATCCAAATATTGGTGAAAAAATGAATATATTTACGTAATATCAAACCAAATGATAAACGTGAAAAAAGTCACTATTATACCAAATTTGAGGATTTTAACTTCGAATCATAGAGCGACTTGTTTCGTATTATTTTAGCGATAAACATATAACAATGTTGTTTTCCATACAAATGATAAAAATCAATGTGTTTGCATTATTAACTAAAATGTTCCTGATTTTCCGTTTATATTACCGATGGAAGAAGTACACGTATAACCGCTCTATTCCGGCTGAAACGTCGATATATGCAATAAAATCCAAACTTCTCCCCTTTTCAATACCTTAATCAGCATTTTAACGAGAAACAAACAGTTGATTGAAAATGAGGTATTTAAGGTTAATTTCTAATCAATTATGTGTTTGCATGATTTTTGTCATATATTTAATGAATTAATACTAATAAACTGAAAATTCACAAAAACGTGGAAAAACGGCAAAATATTGCCTAATTCGATGATATTTTGTTTATATCACATATTGCCTAAGGAAAGAGGGGGGGAATGATAAACGTCAAAATATTACTAAATTCAATGATTTTTTGTACGAAACAAAAATCAAGAAAACTTGCTTAAAATGGAATATTATGCGAAATTCTAAGATATGAAGGCCAAATCACATATCGTGATCCTACATGAAATAGTATCGAAATATTGGTAAAAATGAATATATTTACGTAATACAAACGACATGAAAAAACGTGAAAAAAGTCACTATTATACCAAATTTGAGGATTTTAACTTCGAATCATGAAGCGAGGTTTCGTATTATTTACATCCAAGAAAAGACATATGACAATGTTGTTTCCAATACAAATGATAAAAATCAATGTGTTTTCATTAGAATTAACTAAAATGTTCCTGATTTTCCGTTTATATTACCGAGGAAGATGTACACGTAAAACCGCTCTATTCCGGCTGAAACGTTGATATATGCAATAAAAACAAAACTTCTCCCCTTTTCAATATCTTACTCAGTATTTTAACGAGAAACAAAAAGTTGATTGAAAATAAAGTATTTAAGGATAATTTCTAACCAATAATGTGTTTGCATCATTTTTATCGTATATATAAAGAATTAATAATAATAAACTGAAAATTCACAAAAACCTGGAAAAACGGCAAAATATTGCCTAAATTGATGATATTTTGTGTAAAATCACATAAATGAAATGGGGATGATAAACCTCAAAATATTGCCAAATTCGATGATTTTTAGTACAAAAGAAAATGCAAGAAACTTGCTTGTAAATGCAATATTATGCGAAATTCTGAGATTTGAAGGCCAAATCACGTATCGTTATACAACATGAAGTAGTATCGAAATATTGGTAAAAATGAATATATTTACGTAATATCAAACTACATGAAAAATGTGAAAAAACTCACTATTTTACCAAATTTGAGGATTTTAACTTCGAATAATAGAGCGAGGTTTCGTATTATTTAGATCCAAGAAAAGACATATGACAATGTTGTTTCCAATACAAATGATAAAAATCAATGTGTTTTCATTAGAATTAACTAAAATGTTCATGATTTTCCGTTTATATTACCGATGGAAGATGTACACGTAAAACCACTCTAATCCGGCTGAAACGTCGATATATGCAATAAAACAGAACTTCTTCCCTTTTCAATATCTTACTCAGTATTTTAACGAGAAACAAATAGTTGATTGAAAATGAAGTATTTATTGTTAATTTCTGATCAATTATGTGTTTGCATTATTTTTTATCGTATATTTTATAAATTTATAACAATAAAATGAAAATTCACAAAAACGTAAAAAACGGCAAAATACTGCCTAATTCTATGATATTTTGTTTATATCACATCAAGGAAAAGGGGATGATAAACGTCAAAATATTGCTAAATTCGATGATTTTTAGTACAAAACAAAACCCAAGAAAACTTGCTTAAAATGCAATATTATGCGAAATTCTGAGATTTGAAAGCCAAATCACGTATCGTGATACTACATGAAGTAGTATCGAAATATTGGTAAAAACGAATATATTTACGTAAATCACACTACATGAAAAACGTGAAAAAAGTCACTATTTTACCAAATTTGAGGATTTTAACTTTAAATCATAGAGCGAGGTTTCGCATTATTTAGATCCAAGAAAAGACATATGACAATGTTGTTTCCAATACAATTGATAAAAATCAATGTGTTTTCATTAGAATTAACTAAAATGATCATGATTTTTCCGCTTTTTCGCTTATATTACCGATGGAAGATGTACACGTAAAACCACTCTATTCCGGCTGAAACATCGATATATGCAATAAAAACAGAACTTCTCCCCTTTTCAATATCTTACTCAGTATTTTAACGAGAAACAAATAGTTGATTGAAAATGAAGTATTTAAGGTTAATTTCTGATCAATTATGTGTTTGCATCATTTTTATCGTATATTTAATGAATTTGTAACAATAAAATGAAAATTCACAAAAACGTGGAAAACGGCAAAATACTGCCTAATACTATGATATTTTGTTTATATCACATCAAGGAAAAGGGGATGATAAACGTCAAAATATTGCTAAATTCGATGATTTTAAGTACAAACCAAAACGCAAGAAAACTTGCTTAAAATGCAATATTATGCAAAATTCTGAGAATTTGAAGGCCAAATCACATATCGTGATACTACATGAAGTAGTATCGAAAAATTGGTAAAAACGAATATATTTACGTAAAATCACACTACATGAAAAACGAGAAAAAAGTCACATTTTACCAAATTTGACGATTTTAACGTCAAATTTTAATTAACGATTTAATCATAGAGCGAGGTTTCGTATTATTTAGATCCAAGAAAAGACATATGACAATGTTGTTTCAAATACAAATGATAAAAATCAATATGTTTTCATTAGAATTAACTAAAATGATCCTGATTTTCTGCTTATATTACAGATGGAAGATGTACACGTAAAACCGCTCTAATCCGGTTGAAACGTCGATATATGCAATAAAAACAGAACTCCCCTTTTCAATATCTTAATCAGTATTTAAACGAGAAACAAATAGTTGATTGAAAATGAAGTATTTAATGTTATTTTCTAATCAATTATGTGTTTGCATCATTTTTCCCGTATATTTAAAGAATTAATAACAATAAACTGAATATTCACAAAACGTGGAAAAACGGCAAAATATTGCCTAATTCGATGATATTTTGGTTAATATCACAAAAAGGAAAAGAGGATGATAAACGTGAAAATATTGCTAAATTCGATGATTTTTAGTAAAAAACAAAACGCAAGAAAACTTGCTTAAAATGCAATATTTTGCGAAATTCTGAGATTTGAAGGCCAAATCACGTATCGTGATACTACATGAAGTAGTATCGAAATATTGGTAAAACGAATATATTTACGTAAAATCACACTACATGAAAAACGTGAAAAAGTCACTATTTTACCAACTTTGAGGATTTTAACTTCAAATCATAGAACGAGGTTTCGTAGTATTTAGATCCAAGATATGACAATGTTGTTTCCAATACAAATGATAAAAATCAATGTGTTTTCATTAGAATTAACTAAAATGATCCTGATTTTCCGCATATATTACAGATGGAAGATGTACACATAAAACCGCTCTAATCCGGCTGAAACATCGATATATGCAAAAAAACAGAACTCCCCTTTTCAATATCTTACTCAGTATTTTAACGAGAAACAAATAGTTGATTGAAAATGAAGTATTTATTGTTAATTTTTTTCTAATCAATTATGTGTTTGCATCATTTATATCGTATATTTTCATGAATTTTGTATAACAATAAACTGAAAATTCACACAAACGTGGAAAATCGGCAAAATATGGCCCAATTCGATGATATTTTCTTTAAATCACATAAAGGAAATGAGGATGATAAACGTCAAAATATTGATAAATTTGATGATTTGATTTACTACAAAACCAAAACGAAAACCGAAAACTTGCTTGAAATGCAATATGGATGATTAACGAAATTCTGTGATTTGAAAACAAATGCCAAATCACATATCGTGATACTACATGAAGTAGTATCGAAATATTGGTTAAAACGAATATATTTACGTAAAATCACACTACATGAAAAACGTGAAAAAATCACTATTTTACCAAATTTGAGGATTTTAACTTCAAATCATAGAACGAGGTTTCGTAATATTTAGATCCAAGAAAAGACATATGACAATGTTGTTTCCAATACAAATGATAAAAATCAATGTATTTTCATTAGAATTAACTAAAATGATCATGATTTTCCGCTTATATTACCGATGGAAAATGTATACGTAAAACCACTCTAATCCGGCTGAAACATCGATATATGCAAAGAAACAGAACTTCTCCCCTTTTCAATATCTTACTCAGTATTTTAACGAGAAACAAATAGTTGGTTGAAAATGAAGTATTTTTTGTTAATTTCTGATCAATTATGTGTTTGCATCATTTTTATCGTATATTTAATGAATTTATAACAATAAAATGAAAATTCACAAAAACGTACTAAACGGCAAAATACTGCCTAATTCTATGATATTTTGTTCATATCACATCAAGGAAAAGGGGATGATAAACGTCAAAATATTGCTAAATTCGATGATTTTAAGTTCAAAGCAAAACGCTAGAAAACTTGCTTAAAATGCAATATTATGCAAAATTCAGAGATTTGAAGGCCAAATCACATATCGTGATACTACATGAAGTAGTATCGAAATATTGGTAAAAACGAATATATTTACGTAAAATCACACTACAAGAAAAACGAGAAAAAAGTCACATTTTACCAAATTTGACGATTTTAACTTTAAATCATAGAGCGAGGTTTCGTATTATTTAGATCCAAGAAAAGACATATGACAATTTTGCTCCAATACAAATGATAAAAATCAATGTGTTTTCATTAGAATTAACTAAAATGATCATGATTTTCCGCTTATATTACCGATGGAAAATGTATACGTAAAACCACTCTAATCCGGCTGAAACATCGATATATGCAAAGAAACAGAACTTCTCCCCTTTTCAATATCTTACTCAGTATTTTAACGAGAAACAAATAGTTGGTTGAAAATGAAGTATTTTTTGTTAATTTCTGATCAATTATGTGTTTGCATCATTTTTCCCGTATATTTAATGAATTATTAACAATAAACTGAATATTCACAAAAACGTGGAAAAACGGTAAAATATTGCCTAATTCGATGATATTTTCTTTATATCACAAAAAGGAAAAGAGGATGATAAACGTCAAAATATTGCTAAATTCGACGATTTTTAGTAAAAAACAAAACGCAAGAAAACTTGCTTAAAATGCAATATTATGCGAAATTCTGAGATTTGAATGCCAAATCACGTATCCTGATACTACATGAAGTAGTATCGAAATATTGGTAAAAACGAATATATTTACGTAAAATCAAACTACATGAACAACGTGAAAAAATCACTATTTAACCAACTTTGAGGATTTTAATTTCAAATCATAGAACGAGGTTTCGAATTATTTAGATCCAAGATATGACAATGTTGTTTCCAATACAAATGATAAAAATCAATGTGTTTTCATTAGAATTAACTAAAATGATCCTGATTTTCCGCTTATATTACAGATGGAAGATGTACACGTAAAACCGCTCTAATCCGGCTAAAACGTCGATATATGCAATAAAAACAGAACTTCTCCCCTTTGCAATATCTTACTTTTTATTTTTAATGAGAAACA